>BSBN01000460.1:2400000-3600000 GCA_027924645.1 Cunninghamia lanceolata
TCAGAATGCACTCTCCAAAAATGTGCCCATGAAAGAAAAGAAAACTACTTTTGCTTGCCCCAACACATGTTTTTGATTTCAACATCAATGCATCAACCATTCACTCAACACTTCACATACCAATAAAAGATATGAACCCTCTTGAAGGTCAAGCTTTATCAACTTTCAAAGAAAGAAACATGTATTTCATTTAATATATTCTAATTGATGAAATGAGCTTCATTGGACCACAGTTGTTAGAACACATTGACATCAGACTATGTGAAGCATTCCCATACCATAATCAAAGACCATTTGGTGGATGCTCTATTATACTTATTGGTGACCTAGCCACCAGTATGTGACATTCCAATATATGTTGGATCCTCATATGGGACAACACTTTGGAGAAGCTTTCAAACAATAGTCAAATTGAACACAATTTTTTGATAACAAGGAGATGAACCTGCCCAACTAAGTTTTCACAACCTCCTTCAAAATATAAGGAATGCTAAGGGAATATAGGCATATTGGAAACTTCTCATGTCACACAATAGTGATAAACTATCTTCCAGGGAACAAGATATATTTTCTTCATCCATACATTTGTTTGCAACAAATAATTTGGTTGAAAAACATAACAAAAAAAATGTTAAAAGCATTGGACAAACTAATAGCATACTGTATTGTTGAACAAAAAAGGAAAATAGTAAATTCAAATTTAGATGATGAACAACTACAAACAAAGGTGTTATTGTGCATTGGAAAACAAGTTATGTTAAATACAAATTTGTTTGTTTCAACTAGACTTGTCAATGGTGCACTTGGTGAAGTAATTACTATTGTATACAAAAATGAAACCAAGCCACCAAATCTACCTCTATTAGTTGTTTTTAACTTTCAACGATACACTGGACTTACATGGAACATAAATGAAAAAAATGGTTCCAATTGCTCTAGTAACATGAGGTTGCCACCTACAAATCTTGTTAAAAATGGCTTGGGCTCTTACAATCCACAAAGCACAAGGTCTAACTATAAACAAAGCAACAATAGACATTGGAAACACTAAACAGCAAGGACGCATCTTCACAACAATGTCCAGAGTAAGAAGTTTGTCAAATCTATGAATATTCCCTACATTTTCATTTCAAAGATACTAATGCATGGGAAAAAATATGTATGTAATCCTACGGAAACAAGAAAAGGACCGTCTCAAAAATATGTCTAGAAAATTCCAACAAAACAAACTGCTAAATATATATTTCAATTTTTTTTGGTTTTGTTGTCCAATGTTAACTATGAAATACCATCTACAACTATTCATTGTTAACATGTTTAGAATAAATTCATAGTAAATATAATAAAACCATTTATATGTTGTAATTTAAATTTAAATTACTTTTATTTAAAATTATATTTTATATATATGTTGTTTGGTGAAATCGTTATCTTTTTATCTTATGTCCATCCCTTAATGTAATTGGATAATTAAATATAAAACATATATTGTTATAGACATGCACTTACATGTTCCTCTCAAACTCATTATGACTCAATAATGAAGAAGTAAAGTAGCACTCAAGAAGGAGACAAGAGAAGGTTTCAAAGAAAATATAAAGTATATAATAGATAAAATGATCCACAATGTCAATAAGGATAAAGAAACTAAAGATTAATTGAAAGAAAAAGTGGAACAACTGACATCTTATGTGTAGTAATTAGTGGGCCATGTTGAGTCATCATCTACAATACCAAATCCTCTATTTATTAATGTTGTGGATAAAGATATGCCTCTTGCTAGAAAAATTTAGAAATATAAGAAAGGCTACTAAATATTGCACCAAAGAATTAATCTCACTTAGGTCTAGACTCATTAATGAGGTTTTTCTTTTATACCATAAAATCCAAGATGAATTAAATTTTGTTAATGATTTCGAGGAGAAATGTAGTGAGGGATTATAAAAATCAGAATAGATCTTTTCTCAAATCCATGAAATGGTTAGAATTGATTTTGAGGTTCTTATTTTAAAATAAATTTTTGATGGGAGAGATCTTTCCCTAATATTTAATGGAAGGAAGATATTCAGTGGAGGATTGAAATCCTAAGTGAGGGATAATATAAAATCGAAGAGGCTAATAATTTGGATCATAAATCCTTAGGAGAAATTTAGAGATTTATCAAAAAGATTACATGCAATTTCTATAATGAATTGAATTCCATCAACTCAATGGACGTCTTGAAAGAGTAGCTGGAAAATGTCATAAAGGATGAATCATCCAAGGAAATGAGATTTAAAGTTTTATCTATTGAGAAACTTGTGAAATTGAAAATATTTTGCACAAGGAATTTGAGAATAAAATAAACAAATTTCATGGAGTGCCTCCCAAAATGTAAGGTATTTACAAATCCCATGATGTGTTTTTATAGGTATTATAATGATCTAGACTCTAAAGTAGTCAAGGTGGCATTAGACAAGTTTAGTTTATATTAATAGTGGAATTGAGTGCCAAAAAATGAGACCATTAATTTTGAAGATAACTAAGAATAAGTTTATGCTAATAATGGCGTGGTTCGGTGGTTAAGTCGCTCGATTGTAGTGGCGGCCACTAGAGTTCAAACCCCCGCTGGGCCAATGAGCTCATAGGCTTTATGCCTTTGTTGGGCCAATGAGCTTGCGGGTTTGAAGTGTTCTTGCTAGGGGATAAGGTCCCCCATGTTGTGGCCTCACCAGTTCATAGCTCCGGGAAAAAGCGTTACCGTTGAGTTGGAGGGCGTGTCACACCAGTGTCACCGGTCACAGTAAAAAGTTTACCAAGCACATTATCTTTATATAAAAAAAACTAAGAATAAGTTCATTGCTCAAAGCTTGGGACACTCAAATAAATGTCATCTTTTTAAGAGTAGTATTTAATATAAAGTCACTTTAATATAAGGTTTATGATGTAATATTTTCACCATAATTTTATATTTTTCCTCCAAAATGGTTCTAATCATCTTCCTTCCAATTGTAGCTCATGTATTGCCATCTATTTTATTGATCTTATCTTCTTGTGAATGTCTACACTAGTATCCTACACTCTCCTATATTACTAGATTTGAATTTAAATTCACATAAATTCTCAATTCCTTTACCTTCATAACTATCTCTACCTTGACTTCTACCAATTCTTTTTTGACTTATGTTTATCATTTAAAATATGTTGTATTTATTTCTTTACTTGTTAATATTTAGTTGAAATCTACTATAAAACTTATTTGCTTAGTCTAATACATGCAATGACAAATTGTTAACAATTCCACACACCTCTTGAAAGAGCTTAATACTTTTATTTTCTTGTTTCAATTACACTTTTCATTACTTAATTGTATATTAAAGTTAACTCAATTATAATAGTCTAGAATCATATTAAAATATTATTAATCCTTATTTCCTTGAATATATTATAATTTTAAAAGAGGACAACCGTCGAGGGGTAGAAAGGAATGTAACACCATACCATTTGTTGGGGGTAATGAAAGCAATTCATGCAGCTACAAATATCAATGCCTACCAACAATCAACTTTAAATCAAATCCAATTTTCGGTAAGTTTAGAATGAGTCATGCCTGCATATAATTTGACATAAAATAATGAAATTTCAATTCGCAAGCGTGGAAAAAATAGCAAACTATAATCAAATTTCCAAAATTGTGGCATACAAGGTTGATCTGAGTCTGACAATTATCAAGGAATAGAGTGGAATCCAAAGAAGTTTAGCAGGGGGAAGAGAATCCCCACACAACCCATTGTTGCTCGTGTACGAAGATTTGGGAAACCTCTGCAGAACATCTCCTTGGGGAATTTGACCGAATAAAGAATTATGCGACAGGTCCAGTTGAAACAGATACGTGATATTCATAAACCTGTTGGGTATTCCTTTGGTGAATGCATTGCTGGACAAATTGAGATATTGGAGGTTGGAAAGCTCCACCATTTCTTCTGGGAGGTTTCCCGACAGCTTGTTGTGAGACAGGTAAAGGAAAAGGAGCTTCGAAATCTTTGCTACCGATTTGGGAATGGGGACGAAGAGCTGATTGTCATTTAGATAGATTTCCATCAGGTTGGAGAGCCTGCCGATGGAGTCTGGGATGGGGCCGGAGATTCTGTTTCCAGATTGATCAAATTGCCGAAAGAAGACGGCAGGGGGCCGGTGAGTTGGTTTTCATCGAGGCGCAGAAATCCTAGGTTAGAAAGCTTGCCTATGGACGGCGGTATGCTGCCGCTGAGGCAGTTTCCACAGATTCGAGAGCTCCCCGATGGAATCCGGAATCGGACCAGTCAGAGCATTGTCTGAGACATCGAAAAGCTGTAGAAACTTGAGGTTTCTGAGGGCCCGAGGAATCGAACCTGTGAAGTTGTTGCCGTGGAGATCGAGGCCTTGAAGCATGCCAAGACGGGAAATTATCGAGACGGGAATCGAACCTGTGAAGCTGTTGCTGTAGAGATGCTCTCGGGGATGGAACCGCTTAATTTGTTTTCTTGCAGCTGGAGCTCTCGAAGCTCACGGAGATTTCCCAAAGACTGAGGAATCCAACCTCCCAGCTTGTTGGTCTTAAGAGACAGATTCCTCAGGCTTACAAGTTTCCCTATTGACCGCGGAATGGAACCCGTCACCTTTTTTAAATTATTCAGGTCTAAAATTTTGACGTACTCTAGATCACCCACTGCCTCCGATATAGTGCCCTTCATCAGCGTATTAACGAATTCGCCATACATCCCCGGGAGACCCCCTGTCTATTTACTGCATGTGACCCCCTGTCTATTTACTTGCTACTTTAGGTTGGGAATTGCAATGGTATCAAAGGAAACCTTTAGATTTTTCACTTAACACTACACTTGTATGTTCAACAAACCCAAGGTTGTTAGGTGTGTCAAGTGAAGATCTCCTTACACAAGAGGAGGTATACTAATGAATAGAGTATCATAGGCCTAATCAGATGTACCTACTTGACATGAGTTACAACCTATGAATGAGCTTGTGTTCATTTCTTGAATTCTAACAATTTTAGTGATTTTCTAGGAGTGATAAGTTGTCCAATTTTGCCCAACCAAAATCAAGTCTCAACAACACACAAATCAAAACAAAAATGCACCAAAACTGTACGGATAACTATACAAAATGTATATTATGATACAATGTCTTGACATGACACTTCTAGGCCTAAAAATAATGTTTGATGAACTGTCCATTGACTGGCAATGGGACATCTTCACCTGTAAAGTTTTCAGTCTATAGGTACTATCACCTAGAATTTCTGAGATCTGAAAGGGACCTATCCAAAGTTTATCAAATTTTTGATGGTTACCTTTCCTTTCATGTGATTTGTTCCATGATAGAACTAAATCTAATATTCAGAAGGATTTTATTTTAGCTCTCTTATCAAATCAACTTTTGACAGTAGCCTAATGTTTGGAGAGTTTGTCAATTGCCCTATCTCTTTTCTCTTCTAAGTGCATGAGTTGAAGCAACCTGACCTCTTTTTTGTTGTCTATGCCCTAGTATTCTTGTGCAAATTATAGGGTAGGAATTTTTAGGTTAACAGGGAGGATGGGATCCACCCCATAAACTAACTGGTAAGGGGAATTCTCTAATGTAGTTTCCATTCTAGTTCAATCCACCCAAAAGGCATATTTAAGTAAGGTATTCCACTCTCTGGGATTCTTTTCTATCAATTTCTTTATAATGTTCAATAAATTTTGATCAGTTGACTCTACTAAGACATTTCCTTGGGGATAATAGTTTGAAGAGAACTTTAAAATGATTTTGTAATCAAAAGCCCAACTAGACAATCTTAAGGATACAAAACCTGGTCCATTATCACACACAAGGGCATACAGAACTCCATACCTAGTTATGATGTTGTTCTCTAAGAATTTGATTACATCCTCTATAGTACAAGTCTTGTTGCTAACTGCTTCAGTCCACCTGGTGTAGTAATTAGTGATTGTTAACACATACCTGGGGCCTGAAGATGATGGAGGATTGATAGGACCAATGAAATCCATGCCCCATTGAGCAAATGGGTGCATCTCCATAATTAGCTGCAGGGGTTGAACAACATATCTTTCTCTACTGGCAATAGTCTGGTAGGTATGGCAGCATTTGAGATACTCAGCAGTATCCTTAAAGATTATTGGCCAATAGTATCCTACTCTTAGGATAACATGTGTAGTGGCTAGGTGGGATCCATGTGTTGTTCCAAATTTATCATGTAATTCTGTGAAAACTCTATCAACTTCTGACTTGTCTAGGCATCTAAGATATATTCCCTCATAATTCTTTTTGAAGAGGATTCCCCCTTTGATCATGTATTTCTGTGATCTGATCTTTAAAGCTCTCCTTTGATAAGCTTGCATCTTTGGTGGGCATCTCCCAGTGATTAGCATATGTTTGATATCTAAGTACCAATCTTTACTTTCCTTTGTGTTTATAACATATGGCTGACTTACCAAGTTGGGATCAATTTCAATAATCATCTGACTTAAGGCTTGCCCTCTAACCAAATTCATGGGAGTTATATCCATGTCATATTCTTGGAGGCACGGCTATCCATTTTACTCTCTTCTCTCCAGGGTCATTTTGCATCAAGAAAATTTTGACTATCGCATCAGGTACAACAAAAATTATCTTGCTTCTCAAGATATAGTGCCTGAATTTCTTTACTTCTCTAACTAGAGCAAGGGCATGTCTTTCAAAATCTATATATCTAAGCTCTGCATCCCTAAATGGAGAACTCATAAAGGTGATGGTCTTCTCTTCCTTTTCTTTACTCCTCTGGGTTGGGACCATTGCATAGGTATGCTCTGAAGCAGATGGATAAATGTAAAAAGCTCTTGTGTAATCTAGGCTGATCAGGATAGGTGCATCCATCTATGGCCTTCTTGATATCCTCAAATACAGCCTTTGCTTTAGGTGTCCATTCAATTTTGGCATCTTTCCTAAGCATTGCATTGAGTGGTCTAACATTTTTTGCAAATCCTGTGATGACTTCCTCACAAAATTTATCTTACCAAAGTAAGATTTTAATTCTTTCTTACTCCCTAGAAGTTGTAACTTCATTATAGAATCAACCCTGGCAGGGTCAATGGTGATCCCATTTTCTGATATTACATGACCAAGCAGCTTACCTGTGGTCACCCCAAATATGCATTTCTTTGGGTTAAGTGAGATACCATATTGTTCACATTTCTTAAGTACCTTTCTAAGGTCTTCTATATGGTCACCCCTCTTTTTTGAGAAGACAATCAGTTCATCCATGTATATGACTATGCACTTTCCAACTAAACCTCTGAATGCTATGTACATTGCACACTAAAATGTGGCTCCAGCATTGATCAAGCCAAAATGCATGTGTCTGTAAGCAAATATCCCCCACTTAGTGGTGAATGTTGTCTTTAATCTATCTATTTTGTCCATCATCACCTGGTTGTATCCTAAAAAACCATCCAAGAAGGACATCATTTGGGCTTCATTCACTATTTGTAAAACTTCATCTAATGAGGGTAGAGGATAATTATCCTTTTCTGAATCTCTATTTAAATTCATGAAGTCTACACAGAGGCATATGTCTCCATTCTTTTTTTTGATTGGTACAAAATTAGCTACCCATGTTGAGTGCTTGATAGGAAATATGATCCTTGCATTTGATAATTTCTTAACTTCTTCAAAAATTAAGGTCACAAACTCCAGACCAATAGATTCCTCTACGTCAGCCAAAGAAGGTCACAAACTCCAATGAAGAGCTGTAACGTGCAACACGGATAGGTCAGACCTAAATGCATATAATTCCTCTAGAAAATGAATGAAATGAAGTGTGGATCTTTGAGGCAGGTCAGCCACGAACCAAAGATCATTGAATGATGTGTCATTAGGCTCCAACGATCGAGAAATGCTTCTACAGGTTTCTCCTTTAGCTGGATGTCTGTGATTATCAGGATGCTCTATTATGAGAAAGCAGTCGATCTTCTGATTGCAATATCTTTCTGGTAATGATGTGTGGACCTTTGAATTCTACATATGATGTAGATGAATGAATGTAGATGTTAAGTCTAGCTCTGCAAAGTCTAAAATGCAACTAGACCAAAATATAGAAACTGCTTCTGACTGAACTGACTAAACTAAATTGGAAGAAAAAATGAAAAGAAACAACTGAACTACAAACAAATTGAAATGCAATTTTTTTTGGTTGATACAGATTACTCTTGAACAAGGGATGCTCCTGCATCATTTTTCTACAAATGATACTAAGCACACAACATTCCTACCTTCCAAAAATGATGATGGGGTCAACATCCACAACCTAGTAATTTTATCAAATTGGTGTGCAAATGTTGATTGCCAACATGTTTTTTCATGCCATGCAGTGCTCAAATAAAATGCAAAGTATGTAGCAAAAGTAGAGCATCGATGTAGTGTCCCTCAACGGGTCGTCTATCAGATTGATGTTTGCTTAGTAGTATTAGACATTATGACAGTATCTTAGATTGTTTGATGATGGATTCCTTGTTATTTTGTTAATTCATTATGGACCTAATTGTTATGATAACAGTTGTTGATGTTGGATTCTATTATTTTATGCTTTAGAATTTGATAAATGAACTAGATGTTACAGATGTTTTGATGTTATTCACTGTATTTGATTGTAAGATAATTGATTGTTTTATGTTGTTGACTAGTAATCAGATATCTTGTTCAATGTAGTGATTTGTTTAAATAGGAACGTGAATGGAACAGTGTCGTATTACTCTCTCTTGAGTACCCTACCTCACTGCGATTTCCATTCACTATAGGATTGCATGTGGATATATATCTTGTTATGTTTAACTATGCATTGCTGCAGGATACAGGTACTAGGCACCGACTCCACCTGGTTTACCAGGTCTGAGCGTGCCTTTGCCAATGGATTAGTTGTTTGGAGTTAATGTGGGGTCCCTTGTCAGTGTTGTCTGGTTGTCAGTTTACCCTTGTGGTTGTTGTCTGTCATTTGGTCATGACTTGCAGACAGGTAATGTTATACTTTGAAGTCCAAGTGGGTCCGAAGGTGTCTAAGTGTGTAAGGTAGTGTTGTGCATGAAATAGAATCATTATACGGAAATTATAATGTTGATAATTAAATATATTTGTAAAAGTTGATAATTGAGGATAAATGTTGTAGATAAATTATAGTTTTATGTGAAGTAAAATTGTTAAATAAAAATTATAAGAAATTTTGTATTGTAGAATGTAGAAATTAGTTGTAATGAATATTTAAATAAATAAATAAATTGTAAGTCATGTTGTAATTCGTGATTTGCAATTTAAGTAATAAAATAAATTATAATTAAGTTGTAAAATTTATAGGTATTGTGTAATGTTACAATTTATTAATAAAAAATAGTTGGAATCACATATTTATATTAATAAAAATCATAATTTTAATGAAAACAACTTAGTGGGATCATTAAAATAATAAAAAAATACATTTTGAGGAGGGAGGAGGCATAGGATCACGTGTCGCATCCTCACAAGGTGGAAGGGTTTGTTTGATAAAAAGGGATTTTGCAGAGAGGAGAAGGGGGGAATTACAGGTTTTGGGAGATTGGAGAGACTGGTTTTGGAGGGGCAACATTCAAACCAAACGCTAGTTTCAGGTTCCATTATTTCTGAAGTTTGCCTCTATTTTCTTTCAGAAAGTTTTTTAATGAATCCATTATGTGTATTTGCTCCAATCATTTCTTCATTAATGCTTTCCTTCAAACCATTTTTGTATATCCCATAATGTGGTGCTACCAAAAGACATTGAATTGGCTTTTCCCCTGCCAATTGCATTTGTTTATAAGTTTCCTCGGCCTTCTCAACAAAATCTATTTTGTGCATATCCTGCAACCATTGCCTTCCAGGCGGCTTCAGCATCCAAGCCAATTTCTCCAACGACTGTGCAAAGATCTCCCTTACCTATAGATGTGATCTACCTCCTACGTGAAATGTATGCCATTTTATGGCTTTAGATCCAACTTCACCCAGGGATCTTTTTAATTACTCTATCATTCAGTAGTCTCCAGACCATTTAACCCTCACATCTTGGCCACCTATGCATGTATGTTTGGGAGAAGAACATAAGTCATGTAGTAGTTTTGGTTCCATATAAAAGGCACCATGATACGCACTTATTCAACCACTGTAGATTTTAATGTGCATCTTAGTGATAAAGTCTAGGGTGTCCTCATGATCGCCTAGCTCGGGCAAGATGGTCGACCATACACATATTTAAATCAACTGTAGGTGTATTGCAATAGGGTTGTATATGTGGTTGGAATTAGCTTCTAGCTCCAAAGCTCCCATTCTCATGCAGGCTAGATTGCATGCTGGCAAAGATGGTGGATCTAGTAATACACCTGCCAAATACATTGTCATTACTCCTGCAATTTGCGTTTGCTTAATAGTTTCAGGGCGTACATATATAGCTGCTAGATTTAAGATGTCACCGAATCCTAGTTTTTTTAAAGAGAACAGATATGGACAATGGATCGGGTGTATGTATAAACCGATATTGTTTAATCACCGTTAAAACCCAAAGAAATACATCGACCATTCCATGATATGATAACACAGTCAAGTATAGCAGATTCACTGGCAAAGATTGTGATCTAGTTTTGTTTCCACTTGTCAATCATCCTTGTTGAAAGTTTCACAAAGGCTGCACTCTACCATGTGAACTGCACCATCTCCCAGTGGCAGTGATTTCATTCTAACTATATCATGCCATACTTTATATAGCTCAAGCCTCCTATGTATATCTCGTGTGCGCTATGAAACTTGGACTTTGCCTTAACAGATTTGATCGTTCCTCTATGTTTTGAGAGATTGTGTTTTGTATCATAACTGATGGCTGTGGTGGCGCCAGATACTAAGGCATTTTTGGAATTTATAGTGCTAATATCCTTTGAGTATCTATGCTAGTATGTTCAAAAAGATCACTTGCTTTCTGTTGGACATTTTTCTTGTGAGAGGTGGCATCAGCATCTTATGGCTTGTGCCATAGCTGAGAAATGGTGAGTGCTTTATTCTTTAGATGGAGTCCACTTTGTATTACAACTTTTGCATTGCTTTTGACATGGTCGCTCCTTAATCTCCATAGGTTGTGCTTTACTTTTGTTTGTTCCTGCAATCGTTCCATTTCTATTCGTTTGGCTAGGTGCACACCTGGAAGAATTTATCTATGCAGATCACACCCTTAGTGTAGTTTAGCATCCTCTTTCTCATTTCCAATGATCATTTCATAGCCTAGAGACTTAGACTTTAACCTGCAATTATTAAATTTCGGTGACGTCTATCTATTTAGGGCATTACATCTGGATGGAGGTTTTCTTGTTGCACCACATTTCTTATAACCTGCAATCAATTAAAATTCTGAAGCTGAAGAAGAATGATCACTAGAGCCAATCGTAGCAAAAACCCAAGGCACGCCAAAACAGGAAGTCTGCTAGTCGTTTAAGCCTGAGCACGAGGCTTGGTATTGCTAGGAAAGTCATAAACGGAATCAAGATGCTCCTGCCTAGACCTATGAAACTGATAGGAATGATGTTTCTTGATTTAGAGCTTGGATAATATTCTTTTTGTCTATTTGTGCCCTCCAGCTTGATGTCTTCCGGTAGATGTATCTTAAGAGTTGCAATCCATTAAATTTCTGTCAGAAATAAACTTCCACAAACATGTAACACTGTAATCACACTTTTCATAATTGGAAATCTGTACAATGGTAAGAAGAATCATTTTGGTGCTGAGTATAAGTAGAATGCTGATAGAAACCGTGAAGAGCCCTTTCGACATCTCTAGTTTGTCTTTTCTTGAGTATCATAGCTTTCTTGTGATCATTATCTTTCATTAGAGGGAGAAAACTATTTCAAACCAATTGCTGTCAATTCAAGTAATTCGCAGTCCGAGGGAGCTGGATGGACGCTGCCAGAAGTTGATAATCTAAACAAATATAGTCCATTTCAATGGTAAAATAGTCAATAACAATCTTACACCTCCTCTGCGACATATGTCAAACCATTTCTTATTCCATTTTATGGGAACAGTTACAACTCTCTTACAATTTGATAGGTTAACGCTCGTGACAGTTGTAGTTGGAGCATTTATGTGAAACGGGAATGCCTTGGAAACAAATGTAACTACCAAGTGAGGAACGACCATCCCATTAGAATGAAATCACCGTTGATTAAATCATTTCCCAAGATGTTCTTATTAGGAATATCGTCAGCATATTCTGTTATCATTCGAAATGGTAAATTGATCGGTAAAAATAATTTGTTATCGTAATTTGTTTTTGGTTGAAGCGTTATTGGTTAAATCGTTAGATTATTCTCAAGTCGGAAGAAATTCATTTGAGAGGGTCAGAAGATAAACCTTGTATCGGTTGTTAAACATGATAGGGTAAATAGTTGTAAACGTATATCTTGAGTGAGGATAACACAAACTAAATAATGTAGTTCAATCGAAAGATTCTTTTGAAATGGATTGTAAAATCTTGTTTGATTAAATCTTGTGATAATTTAAGTTGTAATGTATTAATTTAATTATTGCATTAAATTTTAAATCAATTGGTTCAGTTAAAAGAGTTAATGTAATTTGTTATTGATTTTATGACTAAGTTATTTACAAGAAGGAATTTTAGTGTAATTCTAGAACTTGAATTGAATTGTATGAATTAAGAATTCTTGTTGTTGTAATATGGTAAATTGTTAATGGTCAAAATTCCAGAGGTGTAGTATGTCGTATTTTGAGTACAACCAACATGTGGATAGGTGTTCTAGTGTTGTGGTGTCTTAAACATGTGATTCTAATTGAGTGAGAAGTACAATTTATTATGAATGTAGAATTGTCGAAAGTTGTTAATGTATTTTGTGGATATAATATTCTCGGGATGGGATATCTAGCCTCTTGTGACTATCGTGTATCCATTTTGTCAAAATTATTGTATGGAGAGACTTGGAATCTGTAATAGAGTAAAGTGTTGTAATGTTACAAGTGATGGATAACAATTGGTGTTATGATTCTATTTGTAATGCAAGAGGGATTATGCCTTGCAATGAACATGTATGTGTATTGTTATAATGCCTTGTATGATGGTTAAGGTTTACTAGGTGTTAGGAAGGAGAGTGGCTTTCAATGTGGGGCCGACACCCAAAGTGGTAGTCAGGGTAACCCATTGAAAGTGGATTAATCAAGTGATAACCTAAAATGAACTAGGGGGTTAAGGGTAGATTTTCACATTAAACAAGATAAATGGATTCCTCTCCCATGGCCTGTAGTGCTCGTTTAGACTAAGGATGGGTAGAGAAGGCCTAGTCGGCAAGATTGACTTCCTTGTCCTCATGAAAGGAAGGTCGATTCTGCATGTGTCACCCTATGGGGCTGGAGTCTAGTGAGAGACTGCCAGGGTAACCATAGATGGGGGCCAGAGTCTAGTGAGAGACTGCCAGGGTAACCCATGCTAGGACCGTGCGATGACACTCTCCCTACTACAACCTAGCATTCCTTGTACGGTCTCTCCACTTATGTTATGTGTCACCTCTGGGAGTTGCATTGTGTTGTTAATGTTATTGCCATGTGTTGTATTGGAGTTTGGTCATTCATCATTCTTGTTAGTCTTTCTTCTACTTGACTATTATTGTTTGGGACCTCATGTTAACTCCTAGCTCGGGGGTGGACCTTAGGGTTCCACATGGTCGGGTGGAAGAGCTTTCTTATCCATTGGTTATTCTTGTTGAAGTTCATGTGCAAAAAAGATTTATCTCAGTTTACAGACAATTGTACTTGTACCAGTTGATGAAGATGTATGTGTATAATCTTGTACCAGATTTGTGTAACAGATCATTCATAATGTATGTAATTTTGATGTAGTCTAAAAATGGCAATGTAATGATGTAATGATGAACTCATGTGTAAGGAAAAACATTACATTTGTGTATTCGATCATGTAGATTATACTATTTGATGGCATGCAATGAATATGAATAAGTTATTTAATTGTGCATTGGATTTAGATGCAGTTACTGATGTTAGTAAGGTATGTTAAATTATGTTAGTTGAATTGTTAAGTAATGCCGCCTTGAAACCTTGGAGAACATGTCATATGTTTAATGGTGTAATTAGTTATGTTAACATTACATTGTTATCTTAATCATTTAAAAAAAAATTCTTGTTTCATATAGCATAAATGTGAATTTCTCTAAGGTGTTCAAGGCGGGGCATTACAATCGATCTAAAAGTTATTACCAACTTTTGAAATGCATCTCTACAAATATTGACCCAGAAAAGCTAGCTACAACTGCATTTCACAAGTTTGTAAATGAGACCATTGTTGATCATGACATTAGTGCACAAGAGTCCTATCACTTGCTATTAAAACTACCACTAAAAAGTTGTAGTCGTTCCTTTGTTTCTTTGAATGTCGATAGGAAAATCCTATGTCATGTTCCTTCTACTCAAGATTGTGCACTACCTACCTCAAACTTCATTGAAAGGTATATGGTCCAACCGAAAGCATTAGAATCATTATCATTGATTGATGTAAGGAGAAACTAGAATTGTTCAAAGTCCCACACAAACTACAAGTGGACAAAAAGAAATATTCCAAACATTGTTCATGTATCTTCACAGTTTATTGCAATTCCTTCTAAGGATAGTGACATGTATGAGTACTTTTGTTGGAGTGAGGTTCTACTATACTTTCCTTTTCACAATATTAATCAAGAAATAGGCTCATGTAGGGAAGATATAATCACTTGATGGGAAGGAATGGTTAATAGCTACCATGCATGGCATGTTGATCACACACCACCAAAATCAAACAGCAACAATGATGATGAACTTGTGTCAGATGGACAAGAAGATATACAACACATTGATGCTGATGAATGGGAACTTCTATCCTCACTCCACCAAGGAAATGATCTTGACATTTATGAACTAGACATGCTTGGGTATCAAAAATTTGACACATCCCACAATTGGGCTACCACTACAATTTCCCCCTCCTTGATGGAGAATTCTATCACATTCATCAACTCTAACTGTTCAACACAACAGTTTGAGCAAATTGAACCAAACTCGCTTATTACAAAGGGAAAACTTTCTTTACAGTAATAAAATATATTAAATATTATCGTGAACCATTCTAATCAAATTGGAAGGCAACCACCACTTCTAATGATCATACAAGGTACTGTAGGAATAGGGAAATTATACTTGATTAATAGCACTCGGAATGCACTCTCCAAAAATGTGCCCGAAAGAAAAGAAATTGCTTTTGCTTGCCCCAACACATGTTTTTTCTTTCAACATCAATGCATCAACCATTCATTCAGCACTTCACATACCAATAAAAGAGATGAAGCCTCTTGAAGGTCAAGCTTTATCAACTTTCCAAGAAAGCAACATGTATTTCATTCAATATATTCTAATTGATGAAATGAACTTCATTGGACCATGGTTGTTAGAACACATTGACATCAAACTACATGAAGCATTCACATATCATAATCAAAGCCCATTTGGTGGATGCTCTATTGTACTTATTGGTGACCTAGCCACCAGTACGTGGCATTCCAATATATGCTGGATTGTCATATGGGACAACACTTTGGAGAAGCTTTCAAACAATAGTCACATTGAACACAATTTTTTGATAACAAGGAGGTGAACCTGCCCAACTAAGTTTCCACAACCTCCTTCAAAATATAAGGAATGCTAAGGCAATACAGGCATATTGGAAACTTCTCATGTCACACAATAGTGATAAACTATCTTCCAGGGAACAAGATATATTTTCTTTATCCATACATTTGTTTGCAACAAATGATTTGGTTGAAAAACATAACCAAAAAAATGTTAAAAGCATTGGACAAACCAATAGCACACTGTATTGTTGAACAAAAAAGGAAAATAGTAAATTCAAATTTAGATGATGAACAACTACAAACAAAGGTGTTATTGTGCATTGGAAAACAAGTTATGTTAAATACAAATTTGTTTGTTTCAACTAGACTTGTCAATGGTGCACTTGGTGAAGTAATTACTATTGTATACAAAAATGAAACCAAGCCGCCAAATCTACCTCTATTTTTTGTTTTTAACTTTCAACGATACACTAGACTTACATGGAACATAAATGAAAAAAATGGTTCCAATTGCTCCAGTAACATGAGGTTGCCACCGACAAATCTCGTTAAAAATGGCTTGGGCCCTTACAATCCACAAAGCACAAGGTCTAACTATAAACAAAGCAACAATAGACATTGGAAACACTAAACGACAAGGACGCATCTTCACAACAATGTCCAGAGTAAGAAGTTTGTCAAATCTATGAATATTCCCTACATTTTCATTTCAAAGATACCAACGCATGGGAAAAAATACGTATGTAATCCTACGGAAATAAGAAAAGGACTGTCTCAAAAATATGTCTATAGAAAATCCCAACAAAACAAACTGCTAAATATATATTTCATATTTTTTTGGTTTTGTTGTCCAATGTTAACTATGAAATACCATCTACAACTATTCATTGTTAACATGTTTAGAATAAATTCATAGTAAATCTAATAGAACCATTTATATGTTGTAATTAAAATTTTTAATTTTAAATTTAAATTAATTGTATTTAAAATTGTATTTTATATATATGTTGTTTGATGAAATCATTATCTTTTTATCTTATGTCCATCCCTTAATGTAATTGGATAATTAAATATAAAACATATATTGTTATAGACATGCACTCACATGTTCCTCTCAAACTCATTATGACTCAATAATGAAGAAGTAAAGTAGCACTCAAGAAGGAGACAAGAGAAGGTTTCAAAGAAAATATAAAGTATATAATAGATACAATCATCCACAATGTCAATAAGGATGAAGAAACTAAAGATTAATTGAAAGAAAAAGTGGAACAACTGACATCTTATGTGTAGTAATTAGTGGGCCATGTTGAGTCCTCGTCTACAATACCAAATCCTCTATTTATTAATGTTGTGGACAAAAATATGCCTCTTGCTAGAAAAAATTAGAAATATAACAAAGGCTACTAAATATTGGACCAAAGAATTAATCTCACTTAGGTTTAGACTCATTAATGAGGTTTTTCTTTTATACCACAAAATCCAAGATGAATTTAAATTTCATTAATGATTTGTAGGAGAAATGTAGTGAGGGATTATAAAAATCGGAATAGATGTTTTCTCAAATCCATGAAATGGTTAGAATTGATTTTGAGGTTCTTATTTCAAAATAAATTTTTAATGGGATAGATCTTTCCCTAAATATTTAATGGAAGGAAGATATTCATTGGAGGATTAAAATCCTAAGTGAGGGATAATATAAAATTGAAGAGGCTAATAATTTGGATCATAAATTCTTAGGAGAAATATAGAGATTTATCAAGAAGATTACATGCAATTTCTATAATGAATAGAATTCCATCAACTCAATGGATGTCTTGAAAGAGTAGCTGGAAAATGTCATCAAGGATGAATCATCCAAGGAAAGAAGATTTAATGTTTTATCTATTGAGAAACTTGTGAAATTGAAAATATTTTGCACAAGGAATTTGAGAATAAAATAAATAAATTTCATGGAATGCCTCCCAAAATTTAAGGTATTTACAAATCCCATGATGTGTTTTTATAGGTATTATAATGATCTAGACTCTAAAGTAGTCAAGGTGGCATTGGACAAGTTTAGTTTATATTAATAGTGGAATTGAGTGCTAAAAAATGAGACCCTAAATGTTGAAGATTACTAAGAATAAGTTCATGCCAATAATGGCGTAGTTCGGTGGTTAAGTCGCTCGATTGTAGTGGCGGCGGCTAGAGTTCAAACCCCCACTGGGCCAATGAGCTCGCAGGCTTGGGCCTTTGTTGGGCCAACAAACTCGTGGGTTTGAAGTGTTCTTGCTAGGGGATAAGGTCCCCCGTGTTGTGGCCTCACCGGTTCATAGCTCCGGGAAAAAGCGTTACCGTGGAGCTAGAGGGTGTGTCGCACCAGCATCACCGGTCATGTTAAAAAGTTTACCAAGCACATTATCTTTATAAAAAAAAAAACAAAGAATAAGTTCATTGCTTAAAGCTTGGGACACTTAAATGAATGTCATCTTTTCAAGAGTAGTATTTAATATAAAGTCACTTTAATATAAAGTTTATGATATAATATTTTATTGAGCCACAAATGTATGCTTATTTTCAAATTTATAGTTTTTCATTACCTTTTTTGTAAATTTCAATGTGGATAGTTAGGTGGTTAATGGAAAAAGGTGAATGTCTTTCCCCTATTTATTTTAAAGTTGAAACTATGTACAAGACGTTTGGAATTCTTTTGCAAGAATTTGTAAAGGAAAACAAAATAATTTAAAATTCTGATATTGAGAAAATCAATACAATTATTACAAGAACTTTGTGTTCTAGATTATTTTTTTGAGATTCACACCATTCTTATATCTACTATAAATCTATATTTTGACCATAATTTTACATTTTTCCACCAAAATGGTTCTAATCATCTTCCTTCCAATTGTAGCTCATGTATTGACATCTATTTTATTGATCTTATCTTCTTGTGAATGTCTACACTAGTATCCTACACTCTCCTATATTACTAGATTTGAAATTAAATTCACATAAATTCTCAATTCCTTTCCCTTCATAACTATCTCTATCATTTGCTTTCACTTCAAGCTATCTCTACCTTGATTTCTATTAATTCTTTTTTGACTTATGTTTATCATTTAGAATATGTTGTATTTATTTCTTTACTTGTTAATCTTTAGTTGAAATCTACTATAAAACTTCTTTGCTTCTTCAAACTGACATATTCTTTCTTCCATTACTTGTACCTTCATCATATCCATATTTCTTTGGATATTCCTATGCATATTTTTCACATAATCATCTCTCATTACCATTTTCAACTGACAATTATTCTTCACTATCTTCTTATGCCATCCTTCAACCACTTCAAATCACCATGCACCAATATTTCTTGCTCAAGTCTTCTTTTCCTCTATCCAATACATTCTACAGCATTATATATTACTCTTAAATCATTCTTTGAGTCACCATCCTTTCAAGTGACCATCCTTCAATTGTATTATCACAAAATTCCTTATCAATAGTTTACTTGGATTCTTAAACTTGCATTTAACTTCAAATTGTATATTCATCTATCCACTTGGGTCTTCTAGTTCTCCATCATTTCTTTTGACTCTTAATTTTTCCAACATCTACTCTATTGTTCATTAGCAACTCTACTATCTTCCACACTTAATATTCTAGTATGAAATATATTTGGTGCATACTTATGAAGTACAACCTCAAATATCTCTTCCCTTCTATCACTCATAAAACATATACTAGTCATTACTTTTGTCACATATTTTTTCTTCTTCAATGATCTCACTAAACATGGGTTGTTTCCAAACAAAAAAATTACCTTTAAAAAGTTCTACCAGAGTTTTGTAATCAATCTCCCAAATTTAACAATTTAAAATTCACTTTCTCCACTATATCACTATACTCACCTTTATAATCCTTCTATATGTCCTCCTTTAGGTAAATACATATATCTAACACTCGCTCTTTGTCAAACTTGGGATTCCACACAATTTTCCCATCTCTCATTTATAACTGTTTGCGACTAATCTTTTTGCAATCTTTTACTCAAAATGTTTCCTCCTTGTAATTCACATTTCACTTGTTCCATTGTAGCTTCATATTTCTCTCTTGCATTACAGCAATCATATATGACTTCATTTGTTTTGGCTTCAACATCTTTGCTAACATTGTCTAGATTATTGCTATATTTTCTAATATCACTTATTATTGCTTATGTACTTTCAATAATTTTTCTTTATTCACTCTTTTCAACAATCAAGTCTTCATATCTAGCTTCTATTAGACATCACACATATCATTATTAGATTAGCATTACATTGTCATGATCTAACAACACATTACAACAAGGGTCATGAATTCTGCAAGCATGCTTTGGGTATGAGATACAATCCAACGGAATCCAGAATAGGACCATTCAGAGCATTGTCTGAGATGTCCAAAAGCTCTAACGACCTCAGGTTTTCAACGGCACGAGGAATCAAACCTGTGAAGCTGTTGCCATGGAGATCGAGGCCTTGAAGCATGACAAGACGGGAAATTATCGAGATTGAAATCGAACCTGCCAACCTGTTGCTGTAGAGATGCAGTTCTTGGACCTTTTGCAGGCCGACGATGCTCTCGGGGATGGAATCGTTTAATTTGTTTTCTTGCAACTGGAGATTTCCCAAAGACTGAGGAATCGAACCTCCCAGCGTGTTGGTGTTAAGAGACAGCTTCCTTAGCCTTACAATCTTCTAAAATTTGCAGGTACTCTAGATCGCCAACCGCCTCCGATATAGTGCCCTTCATCAGCGTATTAATGAATTCACCGTACATCCTAGGAGACTAAGCCCCACCACCCGCTCTGTTTGTTTACTGCATGTGACCCCCTGCCACTCGCAATAATTAGACCGATTCCATGAAAGTAGCCGTTGGGAAGGGTCCTCCATCATCCTTGCGTTAAAGCTCAGCAGGGCTCGCCGATCTCCCGCCTGGCATTCCAAGCAATTGCCCTCCAAAGCACTCACCAATATAACCAGCAATGCAATAAACAATTTCATTTTTTTTTTCTTCAGCAGGCAATCTCTTGCCTTCACCTGAAAACTTTTTCTTCCTCCAACCAAACTCCAATACTATTTGGATTGCTCACAAAACCAACATAATCTTAGTATGATGGAGATGATATAATAGCAAAATTGTAGCATAAGATGTGATTGATATTGTTTGGTTGATTTTCAATTTATATATTCATGATAAGAGGTATGGAGGGTTGAGATTAAGAGATGCAATAGATAGCTGAGATTAAGAGCTAGATGAATGGCTAAGATTAAGAGGTTGAGATTAAGAGGTGGAAGAGGGAAGCTTCCAAGACATTCTTTTTGTAAACGGTTAAGATTTGAAGATGCAGTATGGAATGTGTGCCTAGGATAAAGAGTTAGGTATATTCATTTATCAATTGTGGCAAAGGTATGAGGATGATGACATGTGAAAACAAATAATTGATTAGGGGCACATTAAGGGGATGACTGTGACGGTGTACATAAAAATTAAACATAACCCACGTATATTTAGAAAAAATTATAAAATAAGTGTTTTAAAATAAAAATATATAGCCCACATATTTTTATAAAACCAATGCAAATAAATATAAAATCTAGATAAATAAAATAATGTATATAAATACAACTCAAATTAAAATATAAATAAATCAAAATATTTTTTTAAGCCAATATAAATATTATAACAAAATTGTAATATTTATAGTATAATTTATAATTTTTTTAGTTTAAATCTTAATGAAATAGTATAAATAATTATTTATTGATAATAAACAATGTTTATATTATAAATATGATAATAATATGTTTATATTATCACATTATTCTAATATTATAATATTTGTATATAATATTATATTATATTTTTATTTTTTATTATATTGTTATATTATATTATATTTATGTTTATGCTTATTATTATATTATTATAATATTATAACATCAATTAAGATAATATATGAAGAAGTGTTAATAATGGATATTAATAATATTATTAATATTATAATTATAAATAATAAGGATTTTGTACTTTGATAAAAAGTAATTTTGAAGTTTAGGTAATGATGATTTTTCACCCTCAAAATTATCCCATCGGTTTAGGCCTGACTTAACTTGTGGGAGGTAAGATTAGTGTTCATAATTTATTTATATGTGTAGAAGAGGTCATTTTTATCATCTTGACATAGGAAAAGTTCAAATTTATATCATATATGTCCAACAAGAAAAATAATTTTGTGTCTTGATTGGTTTATTGTTAATAGATTAATAACATAGTACTACCAAAGGCAAGTACTAAAAATTGGAGTTTTATCTTTTGATTATCAATAATGAGATAATTTTATTTACTTAAGATTTCTGTAGATTTTTTATAATGCACACTACTATTATTATTTCTATAAAATATAATCATAAAATTCATTAGTTGGAGTTTTAAATTTTAGTTATCAATAATGAACTAATTTTATTTATTTATATATAGGTTTTTCACAGTGTATGATACTCATTCATCTAATTAATCTAGAACTATTATTATTTCTATAAAATATAATAAAAATAAAAATTATTAGTTGGATTTTTATATTTTAGTTATCAACAAGGAGCTAATTTTATTTACATAAGAGTTATTTATTCACCTATCTAAGGGATCTCGAACTAAAATCATTAGTTGGAGTTTTATATTTTAGTTATTGAGTTCATTTTATTTACTTAAGAGTTATTTTAGAGGTTTTTTATAGTGCACAATATTCATCTTCTAATGGAACTATTATTATGTTTATAAAATATAATATGAAACATAAAAAAATCTAAAAAGTTGAAAACAGAGTGTCACTTTTAATGGATTCATATGAGGGGACAATTTTCAAGTGGATATTCCTATCTTTCAGGGAATTTTAAACAAGAAACTTTATCCTAAAAATTTATGTAACTTCTATTTATTTGGAAGGTACAGGATACATATGTCTATAGAACATGGAGAAATTAATTGTCTGACTTTTCTTACAAGATTAGATTTGGCTTTTTTCAGATGTATACAGGGCTGATGATTGGCAAGAGAATGAAGGTATTATGGAGCAACCGGAGGAGGCAGTGTCCATAGTCATTAATTGTTTAGAGGATACAAAAATTGAACCAATGCCAGAAATAAAGGATAGTAAATCATTTTTTCTTGAATCATATGATGGTAAGAGTAAGGATTCACTTTCCTGTCAAAGTTTAAGTGTGAGTAAAACTGATCACAGGTATAAATATTTTGAAAAATATAGAGAAGAAATCATGCCTCATTTTCAGTTATTAGATGATAAGCAAAGAGGATTTAATGAGAAGAAAAGGAAAAGTGAAGTTGATCTTGCTACATTTAATAAAAATATTGAATTATTAAGGAATACTTGCCAAGTAAAAATCTCTGAATCTGATTTGAAAAGTTTTAATGAAAATGATTGGATAAAAAGGTGTAAATAATTGATGACAAAATTAAAATGCACTAAGGCTAAGGAGGTTTCTATACCAGCAACTAAAGGAATCATAGGAAGGGAAGTAAACCTTGATTAATTATTTGATTTCTTTAAGTTGAATGACCAAATACAAGATTGTTGAAGGATAGTGCAATCAAACACTTCGTTATATGATAGAAGTGAGTTATTTGAAGAACAATTGCTGAAAATAGAAGACATAGAAAGACTTGTAGTTGTTGTGCATAATTAGATATCACTCCAACATTATTTTGAAAGTGAAATAGGGAAGTGTTTTTGTCAATCCAATGTTGTTTCACAGTTACATTCAAGTGATTTAGTGTTACACCCCATGTGTTTCTATCTACTTACTATTTACCTAGTTTGGTTAATTTGTTTAGAAAGTGAGTATTTATGGATTTCTGCATCTGTATATGTGTTTTTATCCATTTACTATAGATTGGATATTTTTTGAAAATTGAAGTATTTATGAATCTTTGCATCTATGTGTGTTATCTATCTTGAATGCAATATGATGAGAAAAAGGATAATGCATTGTCTTGTACTAAATGTGGTTATTGTTAATTGATGATTATATTTTGATTAGTTAACTACTCTTGCGATGATCTAAGTGGATGCAGGAACAGGTTGTCCCTCCAAAAAAGAGGGGAGGTATCACTCAGGAGAAGGACTTGGCCTGGTAAACATAAAAGAGAAGCCTAAACTAAGCAGCACACACTCACATCCTATTTGACCTAGGTTGAGTCGAGTCAGTGTGGGTAGTGGTAAGTGATCTGAGTTATGTATCTTGAGTCTTGATTGGATGTTCGAACTTGCATGTTGTTAAGTGTTTGGTTTCTTTGAGTTAATTAATGCTCGTGCAAGTCCATGATACGTTCTTATACATGAGTCGATATCAGCATGAACTTATGTAGGAAGACATACCTACGTATATTCATGAGCATATTACTCATAGATTTGGAGATGTCAATTTGGCCTATGCAAGAATTATCATCTCTCTTGTGTTCTTTGACGACAAGTCTATGAAGATTTTATGACTTTATATGCATTTCTTGATTATGAGTTATTTGATTTTGCAATGATAAATTTATACATATCTAAATATATATAAATGTATATATATAGTCTTTCTATATGTATTTTATATAAATACTATTTTTATTTTTCCCTTAATAGCGGAAATATGATTTTATCTGTTTGCAGAATTTAATTTTCGTAAATATTGTTTTATGGTAAGCAAAACAATAAGATTATATATATAATAGATTTAATTAAAAAAATAATAATAAAAGAATAGTTTTATAAAAAGTAATAATAATAAATATAAAAAAATAATAATAAGAATTATTACAATTTAGTAAAAAGGTGATTAAAAGTATAATAATAAAAAAGAGGTTTTAAGTGCTTTAAAAGGGGGATACGTATCTTATTAAGTTTTAAAGGTTATGTTTTAATTCTTCAGGCATGCGGGCCCCCTTCTTTAAACCTCTTAAACTTCTTTCAATTTGTTAAGCTTTTAAACCATTTTGGCTCGCGGCCTTTAAAAATGGAGGTGATTCCTTATGAATAATTAATAATTTTAATTTTATTTATTTTATTTTTATTTTATATCTAACTCTATTTTTAGAAGGTTGTTTGGTTTTTAAGAACTAATTTTAGTTTTTTATAAGCATGTCCTCATAGTGTCAAGATTATTGATTTGGTTAAGCATGTTGACATTATGTCGATATTTTTGAATTGGTTGCAGTATAAAAGGGTGTACTCTCCCTCATTTTTTTTGGGAATGACACCATTTTCTAATTCAAGAGCTTGTCCTTTTTAAATTTAAGTTTTGCATTTCTATCAAAAATTTGTCATTTTGTTTTTATAAGTGGTTTTATTTGGAAGAGTGATCTAGAGTATTGAAAGGCCATTGGCAGAAGAGTATCTGATCCATTCAGAGCTATATTCTTAGGCATGGGATTTATTTCTCCTTCTCTATGTTTTTCTTGTTTTCAAAATATTATGTGATGTATTATTATTAAGTGATTGCAATATTGAATTATCGTTATTAATGGCTTTTGATTGTATAATAGTTTATATATATATATATATATATATATATATATATATATATATATATATATATATAGATATATAGTTAGCAAAATTGTATTGTGAATGTGAGATTGTGTCTATAGTTTGATTTTTACCTAGATGGAATCGTGAACCAATTATTGATTGGTATTTATATAGGAAAGCTGTACAAAGGGAAATATGGTGAGAATATGATTCAAGTGGTATTACTTTGATAAATGTATCCTAATAAAGCATGTAATATGTTAACCTTGGGATATGTGATCCATGGAAGAGGGGGAATAACCTAGAATAGAGTTTGATATAATTGTTAAGCGGAAATATTCCTAGGATTTGTTGATCCATGGGAAAGGGAATATCCTATGTGTAGAGAATGATACATTTTTTAAGTGGGGTTATTCCTGGGATTTGTTGATCCATGGGTAAGGGAATAACTATTGTATAGAGATTGTTGTCTTTCCCAATCAAGATAGAAGGGTGGGTGAATATGAGACAAGAAAACTTTGGCCAAATTGGTGTAAATTGCCAATGTTTACACTGTCTAGATTCACTCTGATCTAGGTTGGCATAATTTCTAGTAGGGATTTCATATTTTGATGGTTGTAGCCATAGTATGATAGTACTAGTTAATGTAGGACACAACACCTTGCTCAAATTAGGCCTATTTTATTTGGGGTTACCATACCAATCCCTTCGTCGAAGGGTAGGGCCATTTACCAGTTTCGTAAGTGTGTGGGGGACCGCAGTTAGTCCCTAGTTGGAGATAAATCGCTTGAGTGATGCTTCCCCTCATGCAGTTGGTGGCCAAGAACATTGAAGATAGATAAATATACAATCATGTATCTCTATTTATCAGTTAAGCTCTTGAAACTTGTATGTATATTATGCAAAAAAGTTGTAAAGATGATTATTCAATTCTTTTATTGAGGAAATAAAGTTTGATTTATGCAATGGGAGTTTCGAATATGTTTCAAATGTGCATTTAATCAAAGGAATTTAAGGAAAATTTTTTATTGCTTTCGCTATCAGTATCTTGATCTATTTACTTTCTAAGTTAATCTTGTTAAATCTTCATTGGTAGAACAAGTGGCATGTTTCATGTGGAGCTAACCAGGTTCAACTCTGGAACCTATGTGCTCACTATGCTATGAGAGTCCAAAAGTGAAATTGGTTTTATGCAAGAATGGTATAGTAGACTAACCAAGAAAATTATCAGAAGGACTATTATCCAACACCTATCAAATTAGTGTTTAAGAGTAAACCAACTGAAGAATTAAGGAATCCATGAGTCAATTTAACTCTATTGAGGATGCATAATGGAAAGATCCTGAGACTTGGATTAAAAAGGTAAAACCTTGATCAAATGTTATTAGACTAAGAACTCAGGAAGAGCAGTGTCTATATGAATTCAAGATCACTTTTTAATCTCAAGAACTTAAGGATGAGAAGATCCTAAAATAATCAACCACGTGCAAAAGCAACTGAGTTTGGAAAATTTAAGAAATTGTATCAAAGATACGTAGATAATTAAGGTTCTTATCTAATCCTAGAATGGATTGGAATGAGTCAAGAGAGATAACAGGATCAATGAAGGACAAATAGTGATGTATTGGAATAAAAATCTTGGAAAAATAGTACAGGACTTGGAAAATGCTTTTTAATTTCTAAGATTTATGAGAAAACCAATTTCCATATACAAAGAATTATACAAAATTAGAAGCGAATAAGAGTTCATGAAGCCTATTTGGAAAAAGTGTCAATGTGTAGTTGAGGACATAAATGAAGAGGATCCTCTCAGGAGATGTTTTGATGAATAAAGATTGGGATTAGTATCATTCTTTTGTTAAGAGACTGCATGAAGTTGCAAGATAATTCGTAATAGTTGCAAGGAGAAGTTATTAGTTATTTTTATAGCATTTTTGGACAAAAAGTTGAGAGCTATGTAATTTGTCTCTTGATGGAGATAGAAAGAATAATTACAATGGAGAATGAGATCATCTTTGAGATATTTAGACAAGTTTGGTTAACTAAACTATTCCAGGAGGTAAGGAATAAAGTTTTGTAAACAAAGGGAAGAAGTGTGTGTTCCAACTGAAGTTCATGTGTGTCATTGTATCACCATCTTTGAATATCATCTATGTGATGAATGATAAAATTTCCATGATGAAAGAGTGGACGTGTTTTAATCTTTTGATTTTGAGTATAGTGAAAGTCTTAAAGGACTTATTTATTTTATTGTGCTAGTAGCATGGTCTCTAAACCACTATAAGTTTTTTTGGAAAACTCGAGTGTAATACAACAATCTACTCCCTTCTTAGTGACTTAGCTAGTCACATAGTACACAGTCAGTATATCTTTTGATTTTGACACTTCTTAAATTTTGGAGAAATTCCTTTTTAAATATTTGCATGAACTTTTCATTGTTTATTCCTTAATTTTTTGGAATGGTCTAGCCACCAAATTTTGAAGATTATTTATTTTATGACCAATTGGTCAAAATTTGATTTATTGAAGTTCAATCTTTTGACCTATTGTTGAAAATGAAATTGCTTATACTTTGATATTGACTTAAATTATTGAGGTGGCTATACGAGAACATTTTTGGGTTGTTCACTATGGTTTTTTGTACAAATGTTCACCTCTATCATATCCTGGATGGGCCTTTGATGGATTGTATAAGAGAGTAAATTGCAGAAAATGCACTTAGTATATTCCTAACTATATTGATTTTAGAAACCTTGTGAGGTAGGAAATTCTTTGTAAATCATAATCAGGTCATCTAGGAGTAACTAAATTCCTAGTTGATGTGAAATCTCTTTATTTCTGGAAGAGAATGAAGAGTACTAGCAAGTTGTCTTGAATGTGAGAGAGTCAAGGATGATTAAAAAGCACTCTGTAGGGAATTGGTATCTATACGATATTCCAAGAGTGGAAGTGGTAGATCATTATCCTAAACTTTGTAAAGTCTTTAGCACTAGAAGCTAGCTTTTTATAACTCAACTTATCACTTTGAGAAAGGTTGTCAACTTTAATTGTTTGCTTTTGGTCTCTCCAACCAAATCGAAAGCCTTACCACTTTCTAAGGATAAGTCCTCTGAGTACAATGTGTTCTCTGCCATGTTGTTTAGGAATCTTTATGTTCTTCTTTTTGTAGAAGTAATTGTAAGTCCTTTCAGAAATGTTTCAGAGGAATATGATCCCCAAAAATTTGTATATGAGAATAAAGTTGAGGGTTATTAACCATTCAAGGATAATCATGGACTAGAATCTGAGGGATATACTTCACTCAATTGTAGCTGAGAGGGTATTTAAATCCTTTTCATATAAAGGAAAGAAAAGTGTTTTATCAAAAGATTATGTTTATGAAATCTTTCTTGGGAAAAAAAAAATTTGAATAAAGAATAGGAGATTCTATTTGGAAATGTTAAATATTTTTTTAGAGCATTGGGGAACATTCATAGAATCTAATCTTTTGGAAACCCATGGGGTGAACTTGTTAAGATGGTTAGAAGAAGAATTAACTTTGTGGGGAAGCAAAGAAGTTTAATAAGGAGTTGAGTATGAGCACTAAGTTAGATCAAATTTTAGTGATATTTATCAAGACAAGAAAGAGAGAGTCAGAATATTAGAACAAGGAAAGGATTAGGAGACAATTCTCAAGATAGTAAACATGGGGAATGAAGGATCACAATCTTAATCAGTTCTGAAAGGATTAAGAAGAGGAGAATGGTAAAAGAGTTATTCCAGGAAATGAGAAAATTTACTCCTCTGAAATTTGAAGGTAATACCAGATGCCTCAGGTGAAGGTTTGGGTGAAGTGTTAAATCAGAAAGGGCAAGTCATAGCCTATGAATTAAGGAAGTAAAAATCTTATGAATAAAATTATGCTTCATATGATTTGGAGTTAGAAGCAGTTGCTCATGTATTAGAGATGTGGAGACACTATTTGTTGGGAAAACCTTTTGAATTGAAAATAGACCATCATGGTTTAAAGTATTTATTTATTCAACCTAATGTAGATGTAAGGCAAAGGAGGTGGTTAGAACTAATATCGGATTAAGATTTCAACATTAACTATGTCAACATAAACATGAATAGAGTTGCTAATGCTTTAAGTTGTGGAAGGAATATATCTTCATTAGTAACTATCCAAACTGACTTTAGAAGCTAAGTAGTGAAAGGATCCAAGAGTGATGAGTTCTATGAACAAGTTAAGCAAGTACTAACAAATAATTTGTAAGATAAAAGGTATGAAGAATTTTTTCTTTGAACCTAATGGGTTATTGAAGAATAAAGGAAGAATTTATGTACCTTTTTATGGTGAATTAAGGAATTTGGTATAGGAGGAAGTACCTAATGCCTCATATTTAGGACATCCTTGTGTCACTAAGATTTTAGTGAATGTAAAGCCGTTATATGTTTGGAAGTGAATGAAAGGGGATGCTGCAAGATTTGTGGCAAGTTGTTTAAAATGTTAAAGAATAAAGGTAACATCTTTTATATTAGAGAATTTATTTGGTGTTTTAGATCATTAAAAGTCTTTAGTTTACATAGAGATCTTGAGAAGAATATCTCAGATAGAGATGCATATGTGACAACAATGTTTGGGTAACTTAATGTAAGTATAACTTATTATTCAAGTTATGGATCAACATTATAAGTGGAAAGAATATCCACCACTAGTGGGTTTTGATTATAAAAATTCCTATCTTCTGTTTGAAACATTGGACAGAAGAAGATGCTGAACTCCTATAAGATGGGTAAGATACGAAGATAATTATTGAGTAGAGAGTAAAAGTTCTATTGAGGGTCCAACCCCACAAAAAAGTTTCATTATGTTTCGAATGTATTCCAAACAAGCTCCTAGATGTAAAGAGCTCTTCGAAGTTCTCGAAGTTAACAAATCCATTGATTGCAGAATCATTCTGATAATAGCTATTGCCAAGAGGCACAATGCTCTTAATGATTCAAATTTGATATATTTATATATTTAATTGATGATTATTATACTCATAGAATGTATACAAGTATAGAAACAAGGCATGGTTTTGATCAAGCATTTGAAATGCTTGAAGTTCGTAAGCTCTACTTGCATAAATACAAAGGTTATGCAGTACAAGGTCCAATTGGATCTATATGCAGAAGGTTCTGCCACTTGGAAAGATTATGCTAAGATGAAGCAAAAGTTTCCATAAGTTAATATGACTTATGAAAGCTCTTGATATCAATGTGTTTTGTAATATGGTAATTTTTATGACTTATGTATGTGGAGATACTAGTTTATACTTAAAAATCATCGGGGACAATGATTCACAAGGGGGGAAGTATGTTACACCCCATGTGTTTCTATCTACTTACTATTTACCTAGTTTGGTTAATTTGTTTGGAAAGTGAGTATTTATGGATTTCCGCATCTATATATGTGTTTTTATCCATTTACTATAGATTGGATATTTTGTGAAAATTGAAGTATTTCTGAATCTTTGCATCTATGTTTGTTATCTATCTTGAATGCAATATGAGGAGAAAAATAATAATGCATTGTCTTGTATTAAATGTGGTTATTGTTAATTAATAATTATATTTTGATCAGTTAACTACTCTTGCGATGATCTAAGTGGATGTAGGAATAGGTTGTCCCTCCAGAAAAGAGGGGAGGTATCACTCAGGAGAAGGACTTGGTCTGGTAAACATAAAAGAGAAGCCTAAACTAAGCAGCACACACTCACATCCTATTTGACCTAGGTTGCGTCGAGTCAGTGTGGGTAGTGGTAAGTGATTTGAGTTATGTATCTTGAGTCTTGATTGGATGTTCGAACTTGCATGTTGTTAAGTGTTTGGTTTCTTTGAGTTAATTAATGCTCGTGCAAGTCCACGATATGTTCTTATACATGAGTCAATATGAGCATGAACTTATGTAGGAAGACATACCTACGTATATTCATGAGCATATTACTCATAGATTTGGAGATGTCAATTTGGCCTATGCAAGAATTATCATCTCTCTTGTGTTCTTTGACGACAAGTCTATGAAGATTTTATGACTTTATATGCATTTCTTGATTATGAGTTATTTGATTTTGCGATGATAAATTTATACATATCTAAATATATATAAATGTATATATATAGTCTCTCTATATGTATTTTATATAAATACTATTTTTATTTTTCCCTTAATAGTGGTAATATGATTTTATTTGTTTACAAAATTTAATTTTCGTAAATATTGTTTTATGGTAATTAAAACAATAAGATTATATATATAATAGATTTAATTAGAAAATAATAATAAAAGAATAGTTTTATCAAAAGTAATAATAATAAATATAAAAAAAAATAATAAGAATTATTACAATTTAGTAAAAAGGTGATTAAAAGTATAATAATAAAAAAAGAGGTTTTAAGTGCTTTAAACGGGGGATACGTATCTTATTAAGTTTTAAAGGTTATTTTTAATTCTTAAGGCATGTGGGCCCCCTTCTTTAAACCTCTTAAATTTTTTTTAATTTGTTAATCTTTTAAACCGTTTTGGCTCATGGCCTTTAAAAATGGAGGTGGTTCCTTATGAATAATTAATAATTTTAAGTTTATTTATTTTATTTTTATTTTATATCTAACTCTATTTTTAGAAGGTTGTTTGGTTTTTAAGAACTAATTTTAGTTTTTTATAAGCATGTCCTCATAGTGTCAACATTATTGATTTGGTTAAGCATGTCGACATAATGTCGACATTTTTGAATTGGTTGTGGTATAAAAGGGTGTACTCTCGCTCATTTTTTTTGGGAATGACACCATTTTCTAATTCAAGAGCTTGTCCTTTTTAAATTTAAGTTTTGCATTTCTATTGAAAATTTGTCATTTTGTTTTTATAAGTGGTTTTATTTGGAAGAGTGATCTAGAGTATTGAAAGGCTGTTGGCAGAAGAGTATCTAATCCATTCGAAGCTATATTCTCAAGCATGGGATTTATTTCTCCTTCTCTATGTTTTTCCTGTTTTCAAAATATTATGTGATGTATTATTGTTAATTGATTGCAATATTGAATTATTGTTATTAATGGCTTTTGATTGTATAATAGTTTATATATATATATATATATATATATATATATATATAGTTAGCAAAATTGTATTGTGAATGTGAGATTGTGTGTATAGTTTGGTTTTTACCTGGATGGAATTGTGAACCAATCATTGATTGGTATTTATATAGGAAAGTTGTACAAAGGGAAAGATGGTGAGAATATGATTCAAGTGGTATTACTTTGATAAATGTATCCTAATAAAGCATGTAATAGGTTAACCTTGGGATATGTGATCCATGGAAGAGGGGGGAATAACCTAGAATAGAGTTTGATATAATTGTTAAGCGGAAATATTCCTAGGATTTGTTGATCCATGGGAAAGGGAATATCCTATGTGTAGAGAATGATGCATTTTTTAAGTGGGGTTATTCCTGGGATTTGTTGATCCATGGGTAAGGGAATAACTATTGTATAGAGATTGTTGTCTTTACCAATCAAGATAGAAGGGTGGGTGAATATGAGACAAGAAAACTTTGGCCAAACTGGTGTAAATTGCCAACGTTTACACTGTCTAGATTCACTATGATCCAGGTTTGCATTTCTAGTGGGGATTTCATATTTTGATGGTTGTAGCCATAGTGTGATAGTACTAGTTAATGTAGGACACAACACCTTGCTCAAATTAGGCCTATTTTATTTGGGGTTACCATATCAATCCCTTCGTCAAAGGGTAGGGCCATTTACCAGTTTGGTAAATGTGCGGGGGACTGCAGTTAGTCCATTGTTGGAGGTAAATCACTTGAGTGATGCTTCCCCTCGTGCAGTTGGTGGTTGGGAACATTGAAGATAGACAAGTATACAATCATGTATCTCTGTTTATCAGTTAAGCTCTTGAAACTTGTATGTATATTATGAAAAAAAGTTGTAAAGATGATTATTCAATTCTTTTATTGAGGAAATGAAATTTGATTTATGCAATGGGAGTTTGGAATTTGTTTCAAATGTGCATTTAATCAAAGGAATTTAAGGAAAAAATTTTATTGCTTTCAGTATCAGTATCTTGATCTATTTACTTTCTAAGTTAAACTTGGTAAATCTTCATTGGTAGAACAAGTGGCATGTTTCATTTAGAAATAATAAATTTGTGTATGTCAAATGATGATGATGCTCATTCAAGTGTTGATGTGTAAAAAATTAAAGAAGACATTGAGGTGTTTCTAGAGTTTAAAAATATGATAAACTTGCATGATGAAGAGATGAAGTTAAATGCAAATACAAAAGTAATAGATTAGGAGTCACATGTCATCAAGGTGGAAGTAGGACAGGACATTGAGTTGAGTGATGAAAATGCAAAATCAAATGAAGGGTTGGCTGGTAGTGAACAAATATGTCCAGCAGAACTAGAAATACACCAGGTTGTATCTTTCTTTTCCCTAGTGAATGATGTTAAATATTGTTTTAATTATGGAGATTCAGGAGATAGGACTTGCATATGGATTAATCATGAACGTGATGAGTTTCTTCAATTGCAGATAATTAGAGATTATTCTATTAAATACAATGAATTAAATAAATGAAGATTTTTTGGAATTTAAAGATAAATTTGCTAAGATGAGAACTATAACTGATACCCTGATGCTCCTGCATATTCTGAAAAGGCATGTTAATATGAGTATTTTTTGGGGTGGTTATGAGTTTTATTTGTCTTGTGGTGTCTTGTGTAGTTTTGAGGGGTAGTTGTTTTGTTTCTTTTCTTTGTTTTCCTATCTTGCTTTGTGTTGTTTCCTTTCATAGTTAGTTGTTTGTACTATCTTCTTGGTTTGTTTGTTTTTTTCTTTGCGTTGTTGGGTCCTTATTTTTTTTGGGCAAAGCTGAGGCACCTAGTTACTCTAGAAAGTTACTAAAATTGTTAGAATTCAAGAGTTGAATATAAGTTCTTACATAGGTTGAGATTGAGGTTAGTATAGGTATTTTTTATCAGGTCTGTGGTATCCTTTTCATCAATACTATTTTTTCTTGAGTCAAGGAGATCCTCACGATGAAACACCTAATAGCCTTGGGTTTGTTGAACATATGAGCGTAGGCGTTAAATGAAAAAATAGAGGTCACCCTTGCTCCCATTGCAATTCTTAGCTTAATTTTAGCAAGTGACCACACCTTGCACCATGAACTTACAAAGATAATATCTTATGAACCTATATGCCATACAGAATTGAATAAAAAAGAAAGAAAGATGGATTATACTAAAAATCCAAATTAAGTCATCTAATTAACTCTACTGAGGCTATGGATGCCTACTGGCAATGGGGATCTACTTAGGAGAATTGTAACAATAGCCTTGCCGAGGCTATGGATGCCTGCTAGTAGTGAGGCTCTATCCAGTTGGCTATAAGGGATGAAATCAACTATGTAGCTTAACACCAGTCACTGGTTTATTCAACTTATCTTCAAGATGAGCATATTAATCACACGCACAAACTTGATCACTTATCATTACATTGTTATATTGATGAATGTTACATCATTCAGGAAAGGTTAAGATACTCATGCCGAACCAAAGTCTGAACATTATGTTTTAGCTTAGCCTCAGCTCTTGAATTATTGGACTTTTGTTGTTTTCTTTCGTTTCTAGTTGTTGTGATGTTCATGCCCCATCTTTACCTGGAGGCAAAATGAGGACCCCTTGTTTGCTTTTGGCTTTTGGCGTGTTTCTATGTGTGGGGATGGTATAGGAAAAAGATCCTTGATGTTTGAAGGTCAGTATAAGCATGAGACATGATAAAAAAGACCAGATTCATGAATTTTGTGGTGAAAATATTGCTTGGGTTGCCTTTTGTGTTATTCCTTATACTTTGAAAGTTATGCAATTTGCATGAGAGTGGTCGAGTGAATTTGTATTTCATATAAGATTTTATCGGCATATTTGTTGAGCGCATGATTTTTGTGTTCATTGGGCTACAGTGGTATTTGGTTGGTCTTGTATGAGTGTTGGTATCTCAGATCGTATTTGGCATATAGTATACAAATCTGGAACTGATGGGTTTTATGCCATGTTTTTATGGGGGTCCGCCTTTGCATGTAGGGACACTTGTATTAGATATGTAAATCATGAGTATGCATGCGCGGACATAAGGGCATATTTAATTCAGTTTATATGCAATTATATGGTGTTCACTTTTCATTTCCATGTATATGATGTACATATCAGACCCGGTACCTTTATGAGGTAGTTTTTATAACAGTTGAGGTCCAAGTGTGTGTGCATCCTTTTTGTATCTATTATACCATTTCATAGAGTGCAATCCTGAACATGGGAACAAGTTAAAATCAAACATAAAGCATGCATGGTGTTATTTTTGTTGTATATATTTACTTGTATATGGTTGTGCATGTATTTGATATACAAAGTTGGCATGATATGTAGTGCCCCTCCATTCGCACCTTGGATGTACAGGTGAACTGATCAAGGCGCATGAATATGAAGGTATAATAACAGGAATAATTAAGGTAAGGTAAACAATTGATGTTATGCAATATAGGTAGATGCATCATCCATGTGTGGTTTCATATGAAAGATAACGTGTTTTATTGATAACCTCTATTGCGGCACTGATGATGCAGGCTTTGATATTGTTTTGCATTCCAATGTTTAAGATGTTGATCTTACTACAATTGTTATATATTGAATGTATCTCATGTGACTGATTCTGTTAGATTTATTTGTTATGATGGTACTTCTGACACTTATGATTTCATGCACTTGTATGTTAAGTGTAGGGTTCTATTCAGAATAAGAGATAGATTTGATTTGGTTATGATTATGTGTTGAGCTAATCTAGATTGATATGATGTGGAAGGGATGATGTCGCATCACTCACTTGTGAGCACCTTGCGATGTTGCGATTCCTTTTTCCACCTAGTGCTAGCTTATATGCATCTATACATGCTTGACCGTGACATTTGTTGCATGATGCAGGTACCAGGCATCAACTCCACCTGAATTAACAGGTCCGAGTGTGCCTTGAACCCAATGGATACATTGTTTCATAGATAACTTAAGGTCTCACATCCCAAGTCATTATCCTCAATCAGGATGCATGACATGTCTAGTCAACCTGTCAGTTCTGTTAGTATGTCGGTCTTGCAATTGATTTATATTTGATGGAGCTTGTTGGATAAGTGCATTTTGGCCTAACTTGAGAATATGTTTGATTTAGGTTTTGACAGTTGTCCTACTCAGTGGGTTATGTTGTATGCCTATATTTCATTATATAGTCATACTTTAATATTTAATAAGGTCATATAATATTCTTATTATTATTATTAATATTTAATAAGATTAAATTGGTAATTGATAATTACCTAGTTCAAATAATTATTTAAGTTGTTTGAATATGAATTATGTTATTATTACTATTAAATTGATTTACTTAGGGAAGGTCGTTGAACATTAGTAAATGCACTAACCAGACCCTAGAGTAGAGAGGAGACAGTCCTATCATCCAATTGACGAAGCCTAACAATTAGATCAAGAGTGTATTGATTCAGTGTTACACTATGGTTACTTATGGATTTGTGATAATATGTTATTTATGATGGATATATTTTGGCTATATATTGTACTAACACTTCTTGTTGAGTGTACATGTAGAATTATTATGTCAATGGATGATGGTGGTCATTTAGCCACTTTATGTCTTTCTGTGTGATGTTTGACCTAGGCATGGGGCCCTAAGGTCTATTGGCCATGATGTTAAGGAATATTATTTTTAGTTTTATGTGATAAAATGATTATGTTCTTGTGTGGGATTTAACCTTGTAGCTTTTTAAATGATTTTTAAGTATTTTTAAGAGGTATAAGTTGTATTTTATGTTCAAAAAATTGTCTTATGTCCAAGGTACATGGGTAAGAAGTTTATTTTTGTCATTTATAATATTTTAAAAGGTTTTTAGACCCTCCTTTAAGCCCCACTTACAAAAGTGAAGAAAATGGGAAGGTGGTTGGTTGAATTAGTTGGGTGGTTGAGTTAGTTGGGTAGTTGAGTTAGTTGGTTGGTTGAGTTAGTTTTGGGTAGGAAGTTACTCTTTCCTTCTCTTTAAAAACTCTTCATGGAGTGGGGGTGACTTGCTCATTTGATGATTTTCATTCAAGGATTCTACCATTAGTAGGATATTGCGATTGAGGTATCATGTTTTCTTTATTAATTAAATATAAATATTATATGTTTTTCTTTATTGATTAAATGTAAATTTTATATGTTTTTCTTTATTGATTAATTATAAATATTATATGTTTTTCTTTATTGGTTAAATATAAATATTGTAAGTTCTAAATATTATATGTATCCTTGATTTATTAAATGTAAAGGTTCTTTTTCTAAGGGTTGTTGCTTGTGAAATTGGAAAAGCAAACATTTCAATGTAAATCTTGAAAGAAGCATATTTGTTGCCTTATTTGCATGTCATAAACCTAGATCATTATAGCATAAGCGGATCTTGTGTAAGTAGAATTAATGTTTCTAATAAGGTTATGGAAGTAATGTATAATAGTTGTAGAAACCATATTTTGTACTCTAGAATTGGTGATGTTTTCTAAGAAGGTTCCTTAAATTGTTGGGCCTTATTTGTAAATAAAATAGAATGTTGTGAATCTCAAGTTTTGATTAAGATAAGTATAGACTGGATTTCCTCTTAGGTTCTTCCCATCTTGTATTCTTATTTTGTTGACGATGCTTAGCTAAATGGAAGTATAGAATGTGGATGTTTGTTACCAAGTAGGGAAAACATAGCTAATTAATAGTAGTAGCCTTTGGTGCTAAATATCATCATTAAGTTCATATGGTTAGTATTTTACATTTTATTATTTTCATTACCTCAGACCTCTTGTTACCTCCTTATGCATAGTTAAACTTTGGTGCTCTCTTGAGAGATACCTTGGGCAATGTATAGTCATGAGACTTTAACTCTAGGAAATGTTGATAACCTTGTCCTGTTTTAAAAGGGAGTTATGTTCTTAATAGTTTAAGGAATAGATATTGATCATGATGTTAATAGAATTCTAGGTTTATTCTTTTATGAGTAGGGGAATCAATCTTTTACTGCGGGTTATTGTTGTAAAGAAAAAAAAATTAGGATAAGACTTTTGTAGTACCATCATAGTAATGTTATCATTAGAGGAAACATTCTTCAACTCTTTATTAGTGCATTATAGTATGCTGCAATTGTGGTTAAATATGAGTTCAAATTAATTATTCTACCTAACAAAAAATTGTATTTAGGATTGAATAAGTGGTAATTCAAGTGTATTATGTTAAAGTTGTTTACTATCTAATTTGGTTATAATTGTTCTTCATTGCATTTAAAGATAGGATGTTGTATTGAGTTGGACTATGACTTATTCTTATTTTGATTTACTAGAATGGCATCCATACTAGAATTTAGCTAGTTGGGAACTCCTTGTGTAAGAAAAGTTTAATTATTGGCATAATAAAGGTTATGTGAGTGATCAAGTTTGAATTCTTGATACCTAGCTTGTCTATGTTTTAATCCAGGTAATGTTGTTAATAATAATATGCTGGTAGAGTATTATGTCTCCTGTATGACAACTTTAGTTATCATAAATAAGGTAGGATGTAGGGTTTGGATCTTGAGGTTCTTAGTGAGTATCGCATCTTAGTTTAAAAGTGATATGCTTATCATGTTATTGAATTAAGAATAGAATCATTTGTGATCTCTTTTAGATAGTTTAGTTCTAAGCATTGCTCGTCAAGTGTCTTGTCGAGTAATGGTTATTGTTAACTTTTCCTAGTAGTGAAATAAATGTTGAGTATAAGTGCTAACTCTTTGTTATAAGTGTTTTGGACTTGGATGAGTTGTTGTTTGCATTCATAATGAAGTCCACATTCATGGATCCCATTTGATATAATAAATTATGTTGTTGTTTATATCATCTCATTGCAAGGAATAGTAGAATAATTGAAGTGAATGTTGTATTGATTCATGGGCATCTTATGAGTACGGTACTACTTTGAAGACCCATGGTTAGTATGTCATATTATATATTGCACTTAGGTTATGTTATTGGATTGGTCTATTTGAAGGAATTGTGTTTTTAAGAGTAAATGTTAATGTGGGGATTGTTGTGTTTCAGTGGTGTCTAGTGAAAGTTTATTCCAGAGGCCAGTAGGGGTAGTTGTGGGTTTGATCCTTGCATTGTTGCATTCTGGTTGAAGAATGAGCATGTTTTGGTTTTATGTGATGTTGACTTTCCTCTGCTTATGGTTTATATGATTTTCACGACTGTGTAAGAGGGATAATGCCTTGCTGAGTATATCTAGTCCTATTGTTATGTCTTGAATCCATGTTATTGAGCTCTTCTTGAAGGTTGTGGTTCCCTATTGTGTTGAGCTTGTTTTAATATTCTATGTTGGTCTGTGTTAAGGATTGATTTTGGGAGCAAGAGGACCCATGCCTTGCTCTGGATTACACCTTGTTATGGTTGAAATGTTGGAGCAAGAGGACCCATGCCTTGCTCTGGTGATTTATTATGTTCTGTATGCAAGAAGGAAAATGCCTTGCATTGTTTATATACACTTATCAGTATGATAGTCATTGTCTTGCTTGATGGTTAGGGTTTCTAGATGCAGGTAGGGGAGTGGCTTTCAATGTGGGGCCGGTGCCCAAAGTGGCTAGCCAGGGTAACCCATTGAAAGTTAGTAATCAAGTGATAACCTAATTAATGAATTAGAGGGTTGGGTAGTAATTCACATTAAACAAGATAATTGGATTCCTCACCCATGCTTGTAGTGCTTGTTTAGACTAAGGATGGGATCGAGAAGGCTTGGTTGGCAAGTTCCACCTCCTTGTCTCCATGAAAGGATGTGTCAGATCCGCATGTGTCACCCTATGGGGCCGGAGTCTAGTGAGAGACTGCTAGGGTAACCATAGATGGGGGCCGGAGTCTAGAGAGAGACTGCCAGGGTAACCCATGCTAGGACCATGTGATGACACTCTCCCTACTGTAGCCTAGCATTCCCTAGTTGTACTCTCCCCATTTGTCTTGTGTTGCCTTTGGAAGTGATTTTGAGTTGCTTGTGGTGTTGTCATGTGTTGTAATGGAGTCTTGTTTGGTCTTTGTTCTTGTTAGGCAATTGTCTACCTGACTGTATGACGTTTTGGGACCTTATGTTATCTCCTAGCTCGGGGGGTGGACCTCAGGGTTCCACATGGTCAGGTGGAAGAGCTTTTATCCATTGGTCTCTCCTTGCCTTTGTTCATGTGCAAGAAGGTTGTAACTCCTGTAGTAGATTCAGATTGTGTACCTGTTTATAAAGACAGTTATTTATGCTCATGTACTATCCTGTGTATCAGATTATTCATAATGTATGTAATCCAATGCAATCAAAACGAGATGGTGTAAACAATGTTATGTTGTACCTCTTGTGTATGGAAAAAATTGTAGTTGTACTTGTTCTGGATGATTATTTATCTAATGTCATGGAAATGTAGATGGTTATTCATTTAATGCAATAGACACATAATGAATTATTGTTGTCAGTTGATGCATGTTGTATGAGAGAGCATGATAGTAGTTTGTCAGTAATGCAGCTGTGGAACCCTAGAAGAACATTACTTAGTATAGATATGTTCAAATGTTACCTTGTTATTTCTTTTTAAAAAAAAAAATTATCCTGTTGCATTTAGTATAAATGTGTTGTTCTCTAGAGTTTCATGGTGGGGCGTTACATGATACATGGCCAAACTGCAAATAAATTACAAATTTGCTAAATAAGGTGCATTTCATTATCTTGTGTTTCTATTTTTTGTATAAGGTTTGTCGTTATTATGTGTATGCATAGAATGTAAGGAAGGGTGCATACACCGCTGGAATAGAGAGAAGGTTTTAATTCATTTTATAAAGTTATTATGTCTAGATTTGTATGTGAGATGCAACATAATGTGCAACGCAAGATACAATGTCACATACAACGAATGATACAAAGGAATATACAACGTAATATGCAAAAGGTTACACAATGCAATGAGCCATACAATGAGGGATACAATGTGACATATAGCACAACATACAATACATTATACAATCTCATGTACAAAATGATATACAATAATTGGTATACAAATGTGGTATGAGGCCGGATTTCAAGATAAATTTAAGCCTGATGAAATTAAATGTGGGGGCCCGTGTGGGTTAGGAAGTTGTATGACAAAAAAAAGTGAATGTGCCAAGTATATAAAGGAGGTATAGAGTGGATATGCAAGTGGGATGGGTACAATGATGGATTTAAAGTGGATTTCAATTTCAATTTATATATTAATTGAGTCCAAATTTGTATTTGACATACTAGGTGATATGCCATGGGATGCACCGTCAGACCTGAGAGGAATTATACAATATGATATGCATGAAGGGTTAGGTTTGGCATTGTTTGTATATTATGTTGTATTGAATGATGATCTGATGTCTAATGCCATTATACAAACACAACATACAATGAATTATACAATGGGACATACAAACATGGAACCGAGAGCACGGTCAAGTGCAGTTGATAAAGCATATCATGTCTGGTTTGGTATATGCTTTAAAGATGCTATCCAGTACACAGGGTGATATCAATAGTGATACTTGTCATTTGTATACAATGTTGGAATCGACCATGGGTTCTAATGTGTTTTATAGTCTTTTTGAGAACTCCGTTTTGTATATGGTTGTATTTGATATATGTTGAACTTATACAAAGGATCTACTGTGCTTATGTAGCGACGAAATTCAAAGTAGTTTCCATTCAGTAAATGGGCCGAGGTGTCAGTTTTGATTTGAGGTGTTGGTATGCTGTATACCACCATGGAATTGAAGATATTTCTAATGTGTATTATTAACTCATGATATCTGTGGTTTGTTGTTTTTGTTTATCAGATACCGCAACAAAATTAAAGCAATGCTATGGCATTTTATAGGCTTACTGACATCTATTTTTTATCTTTGTTTTAGGTGAATGCGAAGGAGTAACTACTAGGTAATGGCATCCTGACAACAAAGAATATAAAGGGGCCAAACAAAGAAGGTTAGACAGAGCGAATATGTAATGTTGAGATAAAGGGTGAGTGAAAGATTTGTGAAGAGGAACGATACAAGAGAAAGTGACAAAATTATAAGGTAAAGGAGCTTACGGGGCAAATCAGGGTCCAATAAAGATAAGAGAGCTTGTGATGTGAAAAGAAAACTGCAATGGATAGAGTGACATTCAAGAGGGGCATCTTTGCGGTTAGAGGGAATATATCGATATGGTGTTTTTGGCGAGCTTCTCTCTACATTGGTGATGTTGCATTTGAACACTAAACACTATATATTTCCCTCATATTTTCCTTACAACACAATGAAGAAGAAACCTTCGATTGAGCCCTGGCTACTGGACCAAGAAGAATATGTGAATGAAATCAGGTATAAAACTAGGGCTTTCATCCAAATTTAAGAAGAAAAGGTAACATGGTGAAAGAAGAAGCCTTTTGTAGTCTAGACTATTTGGAAGGAATCTAGAAGAATCATCATACGAAGCTAGCTACTCGACACATGGCCAATGGATTCGGAGAGACCACTGTTCACAATCCATCACTAGGCTGCCACAAAGATGCATCAATGGATTGGGAGAGAACACTAACCACAACCCATCAGATACATGCAAGACCATCTAGTATACAATGTTGTCAGATGCATTTTCTTGAGAAGCCAAGGCACTTTCTAGCTGAACTCAAAGAAGAATGATGCCAAAAGACACCATTCTCCTTCCTCTTTATTCCTCACATAGTTGGTTGTTATCTTTCTAGATCCTCCCATGTCATACATGGAGTTCCCATAACTCATTTGTTTTCATCTTACAATAACTAGGTCCTTCAAGGTAAGGATAACAACACAACTATGTAACCATTCTAACCCTTTCCTTTGCCAAACAAAAACTACATTCTAATTGAATAATTCCCAAAATTAGCTAACAAGGAACAACCAAAAGTTGAAATTGATTGTCAAAAGCAACTTTCTCTATCCCTTTATAGCCATGACTGCTAGGAAATTGGGAATTCAAAAAATCATTACCTATTCATTAGTCTATCTTACTAACCTTGCAAATAAATCTCTAGATGCCAAAATGTCACTTTAGAATCATATCATGCTTTGAGAGCGTTTGGGCATCCAATTCAAGAAATCCTCCTATGGACTTGTCATCTTACACATACGGACTTGACATCTCGCATCAAAAAGAACATTGGCTCCCTTTACAAAGCTTGAATTTTGCATCCACTTGATCACCTTGGGTGACTGATGTGACCACCAAAACATCAACCATCAGAGCAAATTGTTCCACTTGTAACTTGTTCCACCGTTTGATGAACAAATGATGAATGATTATAGTTCAATTCTAGAAGGTAGATCTCCAACGCTACACATTACCAACAAAATTATCCAGAATCAACCAAGAGTCATTAGATATTATTAGATCAATAGTTCATATATATATATAAAAATAAAATAAAAACATATTTATATTGATTATTGTATAAAGGTCAAGGTGGCGGTAGAGAGAAAGCCCTAAATTGTGAAGATGGGCCTACCTTTTAATTTTGTGATGTACATGAAACGTCACGATGCAATCATGATGAGCCACATAGCATACACCACAATCCACTTGTCTCTATTCTAGAGACTTTATGTAGAATTTTGGGTGTGTCAATACTTTGGCCCAAAATAAAACTTGTGCCATCGATCTACGATCATCTGATGATAAAAAACTATTAGAAATTTAGAATATTTTCCATTTATTGACATGCATGGTAGAAGTGGCATTTGTACTTTTGTAATAAATAAGGAATGTTGTGAGAAGCACAATTGCATGGTTTTTGGAAGGCAATTTAAGCAACTCATTTATGAATCATACAACAATACATGCCGCTAAAATCAATGCAATTTATGGAAACATTTTATTAGGTTTACAACCATCGCACCTACCTTATTCTATGTTTTCACTGGTGTACTATAGAGGAACTCTAGATTACGTCTTCTACAGGTGTTGAACACATGCATTCACAACCAAGTTAGCTAATTGGTGCTCTTTCTTGCCCATTTCTTATAGTGATAATTCAAATTCTTTAAGTCAATTGCATGGGAAGAACAATTATTTTTTCATGAGTCTAGACTATTTGTTTACCCCAAATCTTCTGGATATTTATTTGGCACACTTAGCAGTTACAGAAGGTTTTGTTTATTGGTTTCTTAAACAAGTAAATATGAAGCTTTTGTTTATTGAGAATAGTTTAATGAAGGTGAAGGATACCGAGATAAGATATATAGATTTGGACTTGGAGGATTTCTAGGCTTGATTAGAGAAAAACACTAAGTCACCTATAGCTAAGAAAATCCTAACAAGTGGGTTATCTCCTGTTGGGGGTTTCCCACCTGTTATGGCATGTCTAGACCTGGTTGTTGCATGTGTAAAGAACTATTATCCTGATATTAAGGTTCAGTCATCCTTTGTCTTGGAGAAGACTGAGAGGTGGCTTAAGGGAAAATTTTGAGAACACACTAGTTCTTCTTCTGTGCATAAATAATTAAGAACAAGACAGCAAGGAACCTCCCAGGCCTTTGGAATTCAAAAAATTCAACTGGTGTGGAGGAAGTCATCACATAGTTGGTTCACAAGCTGGTAGAGGTGGGGATGGAGACCAGCTTGAAGATAATAGGAAACTAAAAGGTGTATGTGAACAGGATTGTCAACCCGCATTCATGAAACCATGAGAAAAAAAGAAGTTGGATGTTTTACAACAATTGTAGGCAGATCACATGACTTCTCTTGTATCTCCTTCACTTGGTAATGATTCTTCCATTTTTCAACATATTACTAATGATAGTACATTTCATTTCTTGTTTGAGATTCCAACCTCCCTCATATCAAATGAAATTCTTGTGCAAGATACTCCTAATCAGCCAGATAGAGTTGTCCTGGGTGCAAGTGAGTGTGGTATAGTTTTGTCTTCCCCTTCTTGGCTAAATAAAGTTGTTAAGAAAAAGAGGATTAGGAGACATGCCCCAACAATAGACATAAATGTTGACATTGTAGCTAAATTGTTGCATCCTACACCTAAGCCTAAGAAGGCTAAGAGGATGTTTCAGATGGTAATAGATTCTTCCTTAAGGCATAGGATTTTAGAGATTGCAGACCCCATCGGGGATAAAAATGAAAATAAAGTCACAGAAGTGGATTTCAATATGACCAAGATTGACACATGTCCTCCTACTATGGAAGGTGATTTATATCATGCAAAATTCTCTCTATGCATGCTACCAAATAGAGTTAAAGTTCAGCAATAGGAGAATGCAAAGCAACAAGCCTAGGTGAATTCTCTAACATCTTTTATTCAATCTATTTTAAATATTATTTCTTAATCCTCTGATGCAATTCCCAGTGTTTCTATTGATGGAATGGATCCTAGCATGTTGCAACAAATCATGAGATATCAAACTATAGGTAAGGCCATCGAGCAATGGGTAAAGCAGCTCACCGTTGATGGTTTGTTGTACATCAATGAGGTCATGAAACTATATACCCTCATTTATGATAAAAGGAAAGGGTTAGTTGCATACTTATGAAATATAAAGAGGGAAGATAGTAATCTACTCATTGTATGTATAGAGATAAAAGATATGATGGAAATTGATACAAATATTCTTATAGCTGAAAAAAATTTAATGATCCAAATGAGAATGATTCTGTGTCTTGGCTAGATGCACTAGAGTGGAAGAGGTCTATGCTAGGAGATTTTAGTGGACAAATAAGAATAATTCGGAATCAAACTCACAATAATATGGTTGATCTTCAAAACAATTGTACCATCTTAGATGTATATATTTCATATGAAAGTGAAGAGAACTTACTTGATGTCAAGGAAGTAAATAATTTTTTTTAAGAAGATGCTTTCTGAAGAGCTTGATTGTGCTAATGCAGTTAATGGTGAATCACTAGGGAAGATTGGACATATAGCAATGTATCTCATATCCAAGGCTTAAATTTGATAGTTGTATAATTGTATTTAGACATTTTTGATGTAAAATACAATCAAAATTTAAAAAAGATTGTATCATATGAAAGGAGAGATTTTGGACAAGCTGTCAAAATTTATATAGGATTATGATGATATATATATTTGATTTTTATATTATTTACTTATACTTAAGCATGTCATAGTCTTTGACGGGTACCATTGAATAGATCATTGTCATAAAAAAATTGCTTGATAGGCAAGGTCAACTGTCAAATTTAAGCCCTGCTCATACCTTTCAAGCATGAAATTGATGATGTCTATAAGAGACTAACAGATGTAGACATAATGATAAATAAGTGGAAACTTTGGGAAAACATTACCTGTGGACCAAGTGACAAGATATTAAATCCCATCATTACTAGGTAAAAGAGGTACAAGGTGAAATTGAGAGCATTAGCCCAGATGGACTTGACTGCTGCTTGGGACAAAGACCAAACTGTTGCCATGTGATGGCATTTCTTATTTTTATGTTATTTCTTTAAACATGCTCTGGATACTCTTGTGGCAAAAGACTTATTATTATTTTATGTTTTAAATCAACTATCCCCAAGAAGCTGTTATTATTTCAAAGACAATTATTTTATGACAAGGCTATATATACTAAGCACGTTGATACATTTAGGATCTTTTGGCAAACATTGTGTTGTTGATAGGGTAATTTTGTGTTACTCTATATTTCAGTTATTTTCAATATATGTATTGTTATTTTCAATTTTTGTTAATCTAAATTATTCCTTCATTGATACTTGTCTCTATTCTAGAGACTTTATGGAGAAAGATGGGTGTGTTAGAATTGCAACTTGGAATAAAATTGATGCCATTGATCTCTGATACTAACTATCCATCGATCCAAATTAGTTTTTAAGATATAAATTTGCCAAGTAAATTAGTCATTACAAATTGGCATTTGATAAGTTCTCCAACCACATGATGATTTTTCAAAAAGATTGCCAGCACATTCACCAAATAATTTATTTTACATTTTTGAATATCTATAAAATTTGCCACCTAATTTATTTTAATTTTTTGGAATACAACTATAATTTGCCAAGGAAATTAATTTTTTTTTGAAATATATATACAATTCACCAGCAAAAAAACCACTGTCATCAAACTTGAAAAACTTCACCAATGAAATTATTTTTTTCAAAAATAGGCATAGATTCACCAAAAATTTTATGGCATCGGTCTAGGATTCACCAAGATTGTATAGGTTTTTTTAGCGGGGGTTCCTTAAATTTATCCCTAAATCCTAGACTAAAGAATAAATCTCACTTAGGTCCAAACTCATTAATGAGGTTTTTTCTTTTATACCATAAAATCCAAGATGAACTGAATTTCATTAATGATTTGGAGGAGAAATGCAGTGAGGGATTATAAAAATTAGAATAGATCTTTTCTCAAATCTATGAAATGGTTAAAATTGATTTTGATGTTCTTAATTCAAAATAAATTTTTTATGGGATAGATATTTCCCTCGATATTAAATGGAAGGAAAATATTCAGTGGAAGATTGAAATTGTAAGTGAGGGAAACTATAAAATTGAAGAGGCTAATAATTTGGATCATAAATCCTTAGGAGAAATATAGAGATTTATCAAAAAGATTACATGGAATTTCTACAATGAATAGAATTCCATCAACTCATTGGATGTCCTGAAAGAGTAGCTAGAAAAAGTCATAAAGGATGAATCATCTAAGGAAACGAGATTCAATGTTTTATCTATTGAGAAACTCATTAAATTGAAAATATTATGCAAGGAATTTGAGAAGAAAATAAACAAATGTCATGGAGTGCCTCCTAAAATGTAATATTTACAAATCCCATGATGATTTTTATATGTATTCTAATGGTCTAGACTCCAAAGTAGTCAAGGTGGCATTGGACAAAATTAGTTTATATTAATAGTGGAATTGAGTGCCAAGAAAAGAGACCATTAATGTTGAAGATAAATAAGAAGAAGTTCATTGATCAAAGCTTGTGACACTCAAATGAATGTCAATTTTTTAAGAGTAATATTTTAATATAAAGTCACTTTAAAATAAAGTTTATGATGTAATATTTTATTGAGCCACAAATGTATGCTTATTTTTGAATAATTTGTATTTTTCTTTACTTTTTTTTGTAAATTTCGATGTGGGTAGTTAGGTGGTTAATGAAAAATGGTGAATGTCTTTCCCCTATTTATTTTAAAGTTTAAATAGTGTACAAGAGTTTTGAAATTTTTTTGCAAGAATTTGTAAAGGAAAACAAAATAATAAAAAAATTTGATATTGAGAAAATTAATAAAATCATTACAAGAACTTTATGTTCTAGAGTGTTTCATTGAGATTCACACCATTCTTATGTCTACTGTAAATCTATATTTGCTTAGTTATTTCCTTTTAAAATCTATAAGAAATATTCACTTATTAAATTACAAAAGCCTTGCATTTCCCTTGTGTTGAATCAAATTAATTTCTATTTTCTCTTTAATTTAATTTGAACATTCCTCCATTATTACCCCAAATAATTTAGTTTTCTCATTCTTCCATTCCAACTTTGTGCTACTGCAACATTCCACATTTTATCCTTCAACACAATCATTTGGAATTCTCTATCCTATTTTTTTTTATCATTTCTAATGTTCATATACTCATCTACTTGTTTCACTAACTTATATTTTAGTTTTACTACTCCATCACTAAATAAAGCAATCTTCATGTTGTTAGCTTTCCAATTCACAACTATTTAGTTCAACTTAGTTCCTTCAATTTCTTCACATCCCCATTGTTTCTCATCATACATACTTCTTTCAATCCACTCACACTTTACATCTAAATCATCCATTTGTACTAAAAATATCAACCTCTAGTCTAACAACAAATGCTTCCAACATTTCTCTTTACTCTATCTTTTCACATCTTACAAAATTTATCTACTTTCTATCATTTATACATCTTGTTTCTTGCATCTTTTCATACTTTCTGTAGTGCCCCTCACCTTGTCTTCTATCAGACTGATGGTTTTCCTAGTAGGATTAGACACTATGACACTTTATTGGATGATGGACACTCTATTATTATGCTAGCTGATTATGGATCTATGTTAGGATGATGCTTGATTACTGGTACTTTATGCTTTCACAGTTTGATGGACATATTTGATGATTATAGATTAGTGTTATTCTGAGTTTAATGTGTTATTCGATCATGATTATGATGCATTACTGGTAATGGATGTAGTTATTTAATGATGTGTTTACATGAACGTAACAGTGTCGCATTACTCGTGTCTGAGTACCCTACCACACTGCGACTTCCATTCATTGTGTCTATGACTACATGTTTATATATATATGTACAGCCTTGTTGTTTGTTGAAGGATGCAGGTACCAGGCATCGACTCCACCTGAACTACCAGGTCTGAGCGTGCCCTAGCCAATGGAGTTATTGATTGGAGTTAGCATAAGGTTCCCTACTCAGTCAACATCCTCAAAGAGGATGAGTTCTCAGTATTGTATCCTATCGTCACCATCAGTTGGACTATTTGTCGTTATTTTGTCGTCATGTCCTATGGCTTTACATGGGGTCAGGTATCATCCAGTAAGTTGGGTTTATCCAATTTAAAGTGTTGATTTAAGCTTGGTTAGTACTTCATTAAAATAAGGTTAAATTTAAGCTAAAGTTAAGTAAACATTTGCTAGGGAAATTATGTGTTGTTTATTAATTATAAATGATTTAATTGTTTGATAATTGGTAAAATTAACATGAAAATAGTAAATAAATAAATAAATTTGATAAATGATTTGTGGTATATCCAATGACCCATGTAAATTATTATTATTATTATTATTATTATTATTATTCATCATTAAGAAATAGAATCTATCTCTGTAATATAAAAATATCTCATGTCTTTGAGTAGAATCACAGGTAAATAAAGAAATACATATAAGTAATGTTTCTAGGATTAAGATTTAAATTTAAATTTCTATTGTTTTAATTAAGAATTTTATGACTCATAGAAAGGATGTCCTTTGTGTTGATTAGTTTGTATTAAAAGAACGGTAATATTATTATATCTTGAGGGTAAATGTAGTGTGGGGAATAATGAATTACAAGCATTAGGTTAAGATGGGATTTAGGTCTTGTTTTATAGTAAATATTAGCACTTTTGTTGTGAATGAGATGTAAATTGACCATAGAAGGAATGATGGTTATGTAGAGTAATTAAAGTTGTTTCTTTTTACTTTTAAGTTAAATATGTTATTACGAGATTTAGGCTTTTTATATGTTTATAAAATAAATAGGAACCCTCAAGTTTATCCTCAAGAGTTGAATTTAAATTACATTGTAATTATTTAATTAACTTGATGTATAAAAATGATAAATAGTGGTTTCTTTTAGTTATGTTAATGATATATAAATATATTTGTATCTTTATAAATCAATTAAATAATTATTTTAATAAATATTTGCATGTAGTAAACTTTCATTGTAATTATAGAATTATTCCTTAATAAGAATACAATCAAATGATAAGCTATATTTTAATATTAATAGACTATTGTAATAAATTAGTCAATTGTAATATACTTTAGTGATTTATTATTTTAATCAATAATGCCCTAATATGATTATTGCATAATATTTGTTTGGCTTAAAACTTGGATTGATACCTTGGCTAGATTTTAAAATAGACTAGAATCAATTATCCGCTGACCAACAGTAATTATGTGGTAAAATTTGAGTTATGGGTATTTAGTGGTTATTTGGTAGAGAGTATTTTGGGGATATGCAAAATTAATGCCATGTGCCGTCAATTGCAAATTGGAGGATTTGGAAATCTTTTGATATAGTTAATTTTTGAATCTCACGAGAGAGTGGGTTGTTGGGAAAAGAGAGGCATGTCTTCTACATTTATTCGAGGAGTTCAATCCTTGTTTTGAGAAAGTGGGTTGTTAGGAAGAGAGGCATGTCTTCTACATTTATTCGAGGAATTAAATCCTTGTTTTAGGGAGGAAGAACTGGGAAGGGGCTGAGGAGTTTTGGAGAAGGCTAAAGTTGCAAGATGGGGTTTGAAAGAAACAACAATCTGTCAATAGTCCAGGTTCCATTGTCCTTCGATCCCTCTCTTTCTGCTTGTATATGTAAATGGTTTTAGATAGATAAATGTTGCTTCTTCTGTGCCGTGTGTTTTTCCCTCTATTTGATCCTTCTACATTTTGGCATTCAAATCATCTTTGATCTCCAACGGCATTGTTCTCCCTCATTCTAGAGCCTGTTACAATGCTTTTATGGCCTCTGCACACTTCCCCATTCTTCTTTACTTTGATTGCAAGGAAGTGTGGAAAGATCTTCTCTTGTCAATTGATATGCTTAAAGACTTCAATTTTTCTTTTCATAGGGTTACCGAATATGGTGTATTTGGAGATCTTTGTGTAGTACATTTAATTCCATTATTTTAGGGTTTCCTTCTAGATGCCCTTCAACAAAATTACAAATCTATAATGTCAATTTAATCCAATGTGATGCTAGATCTTTGCTGATCAATCATATTACGAGCATGTCTGTCAGGACAGTCCCATCGCCAGATCAGTCCAATGGTAACTACAATATCTAATGAATCCATCTATCCTACATGTTTAGACAGATGATCATACCTGTGTAACCAAAACCCCATTCGTTTAGGCTGGCAGGATGTCGGCGATAGTTGCAATCTGGTTTTCTTTACCTGCCGCTTCTGCAATGATGTCTAAGGGAAGCATAGATTTTGTGGGATATTTTTAGGATCCAAATCAAGGAGTAGAACAGTTGGAAATACATTAAACCTATATTCATATGTGATCTAAAGTCCAAAAAGCACATCAACACTGCCATCGCAAGTGTTATTGGCATTTTAAGACAAAGTTAGGGTGTCCTCTAGGGAGCCAGCGCGGGCAGGATGGTTAGTCATGCACACATAATGATCCGCAGTAGGTGCAATTCAATAAGGTATATAAATGTGATTTAAGTATGCATAGCTCTCAGTCGCTGAACCTGTATGGCCGCGTGTGTAGGCTTGAGGGATGTCCATTAATTATTTCTACTCTTTTATTCTTTCCAACAATTTAGAACAGATTTACCCAACACCTAAATAGATTCTTCTTCACCACCATATAGCTATTGCTTAAACAGAATCAATGCTTTGCAATGTTTACATAATCGCATATTTAGAGTTGAATCTTAGAGAGAAACAAGTATCCTTCTTAAGATGTGTCATCTTATATACAACTACCTCTAGCACCAAAAGAACTAACATTGCATAATTAGTTAACCAACCTGCTGCGGAGGTTGTCAAGCTGCTCTCACCTGTAGCTTTCCATCTGATATTTGTTTACAGATACCATCATATGTCAGGCTATGATTGTTATAGTTGTAGTAGAAATGCTGCTAATTGAAGTATTCTAAGTTGTTTAAACAATTTTATTTGAGAACTTATCAAACTATTTACCCTTTTATTTGTTTGTCTGACGGACACTGACATCTAGTGAAGGAGTATTAGTAGAATAGGTATTTGTTTTCATAATAAGGAAACTCAGAAATAAGTGTTTGTGTATATAATTGAATTGGATTGTAGTTTTTGTTTAACTTATTTTTCTGTGAAAATATCTTGCATTCGATAGTTTGACAAGAGTTTTAGTACTCTATAAATATGGTGTTCAGTTGAATGACTTAATTTATTTCTCACATTTTGAAGCAAAATTCTTTACCCTATAAGAGTGGTAAGTTTGGAATTAGGTTTAAGAGCCTTGGTATGCTTCTCCTAAAATGAATTTTGGCACTCCATGAGTATGTTATAGGTTTAATTTCTATAATTAATTCCTCCTGCAATGAGCTTTAACACTCTATGAGCATAGGAGTGTGAGGTTGAGGTGAGCTAGTTCTACTACTGTCTATGAAAGAACTGAGTAGTGAACTATCCTTTCTTGCGAATTGGGTGGCAAAGTCAATAGCATATTAAGTTATTGCTTAAGTGAGAGAGAGAATTCATAATTTGACCCCTCTCATTTTAAATATCCTTTCCTATATAAAACATGGGGATGCAAGATAGAATCCAATACTATAACACAAATATATTGATAAGGGATCCAAATAAAACTTGAAAACTATTAACAAATCCTTTACACATAGATCAAGATTTCTTTACCTGAGAGCTTTCGAATAGCTCTTAAATAAGAAACACTTCTATCTTGATAAAAAGATTGTGAAACTGAAACTGTTGTAGTGGAGGTAACTTATCATTTATTGGGATTCAATTGGAATCTTGTGGGGATAGTATAATATAATCAAGATTCAATTAGGGTGTAGAAGGAGGAGGAATTGGTGTTTGATGTTGGCAATAGTGTCAAGGATTCTATTATCTGTAGCATTGCAACATCCAAGGCAGCAAGGTCTCTGGAGGAACAGATTAAAGGTGTAATGGTATTACAATCAACACCCAGCTGGTCCAATTAATGCAGTAGGAGCATCCATGCAATAGCATCTTTCACATCCTAACTTGCACATAGTGTCATTTGGAATTGCACTGTTTTCTTCTATACATCAATTTTCCAAAATAGCAACGAAGCCAAACAAAAAAGGCAAGAACATCATAGCCTCTTAAGAAAGATTTGAGGATTTTAATTAAAATTCATTTCAATAGGAGATACGTCATGACCATTTTGACTAAGTCACACCAAGAACTCAAGATCTCTCTGGTAAAATTTTTAGTCGATTCTGAAATTCATGTATTCAGACAGCTTGAATAGGTGGATGTGATGGATAGGATGTATTGGGCTATTTCTCACTTTCAAATTAATTGCTTCATATAATCTATTCAAAATTTAGATTGCCAGGTAATAAAATTATTAACATCTTGTTACAGGAAGTTATTAGTTTTGATACAAATGCATGTAGTATCACTAAATTATTAGTGGATGAAAAATAATTATTATTCAATGATTTGTGGTATTATTATTATTATTATTATTATTATTTTTAATTCAAAACCTAAAAGATGATTAGTTAAATGTCTAAATTTTATAATAATATTATTATTTATTGTTAATGTCCTTCGTTGGAATGGTTAAGTCATCAAGTAAGTTAATTAATTAGGGTAATGAGTTATATATGTGTGTGTGTGTGTGTGTATATATATATATATATATATATATATATATATATATATATATATATATATATATATATATATATATATATATATGTATATATATATATGTATGTATATGTATATATACACACATGTATATGTATATATACACACATATATATGTATATACATATATATATATATATGTATATATGTATATGTATGTATATATATATGTATGTATATATACGTATATATATGTATCTATATGTATATATATATATATATATACGTATATGTATATATATATGTCTATATATATATACATATATATATACATATATACATATATGTATGTATGTATATACATATATATATGTATTTATATACATATATATATCTTGTATTAGATTGTCGTTTAAAGACAATTGTAAATCAAATATTATAGTTAAGTGATTTTATTAAATTAAATTATTGAAATTTATTTGATTGGACCATTTGATTTATCTATAGTTTGAAAGGAATACAATAAAGAAAATTAGTAGATATAGATTGCATTGCATCTGATGCATCTGTTTAATTAGATTAATTAAAAATTGATATGATTATATAGTTATATATTTATTAATGTCATTTGTAATCTGCTATAGTGGATTAGTTGTAAAAAAGGCATAATTTAATTATAAGTGTGTTGATATTGAGAAAATGTAAATTGCTAATAATAGGTTTAGTAAATTCAATTTGTGGGTCATGAACTAGTTCAGATTGTCTTTTTGATTTTGTATCTACCGATGTGGTTAGTTTTCTAGAGGCTTAGAATGGGATGTCTTGAGATCATGATGTTTTAAGAAGCATGTTGTCTCTAGTTATGTATGGATTAAAAGATGATGTGAATGATAAATGCATTTCTCTTTGGATGCATTGTTGTCCATTTAGTTGTAATTGTCTTGTATGGAGTTTTGTGGTGAGTTGTAAATGGGGAGACATCGGTAAATGCAAGAGAATATTGTGTATAGTTTGCTTCACACGGAAGCTATGGGCAATACTTCATAAAAATTATCCTTGTGATTAAATTGGTTGCAAGATGGTTAATGCCTTGCATTGTTATGTATATTTGTTGTCATGATGATAGTTGTTATGTTTGATGGATAGGGTTTCTAGGTGTAGGTAGGGGAGTGGCTTTCAATGTGGGGTCGGCGCCAAAGTGGCTGCCAGGGTAACCCATTGAATGTTGGTAAACATGTGATCACCTAAAATGAATTAGGGGGAAAGGGTAGATTTCACACTAAACAAGATAATTAGATTCCTCACTCATGTTCGTAGTGCTAGTTCAGACTAAGGATGAGATGAGAAGGCCTAGTTGGCAAAATCAACTTCCTTTTCCTCATGAAAGGAAAGTTGATTCCGCATGTGTCACCCTATGGGGCCGGTGTCTAGAAAGAGACTGCCAGGGTAACCATAGATGGGGGCTGGTGTCTAGTGAGAGACTGCCAGGGTAACCCATGTTAGGACCATGTGATGACACTCTCCCTACTATAGCCTAGCATTCCCTAGTTGTGCCCTCCCCATTCGTTATGTGTTTGCCTCTGGAAGTGATGTTGAGTTGTATGTGCTATTGACTTCTATTGTTGGAGTCATGTGTTGTCTTTGTTCTTTTAGTCTTCTATCTACCTGGCTATTGTTGTAGTGGGACCTTATGTTAACTCCTAGCTCAGGGGGTGGACCTCAGGGTTCCACATGGTCGGGTGGAAGAGCTTTTATCCATTGGTTTTTCCCTTGCCAATATTCATGTGCAAGGAGGATATATCTTGTGTATCAGGCATCAGATCTTGTACTAGTTATGAAGGCAGTGATTTATATTCATGTACTAGCCTTGTGTATCAGTCATATCATATTGTACATATTTAGATGTAATCAGGATGGTGATAATGGAAACTACATAATGATGTACTCACATGTCTAGACTTTTGTATATGTACATGTAACCTTGATCAAGTTGATTATCTAACTGATGTCATGAAATGGAGATGTATATGTGTATTCATTAATGCAATAGATTTAGAATGATCTACTGATGTTAGTTAATGATGCATGTTAGATAATGTTAATTGATTTGTTAAGTAATGCAACCATGAAATCTTAGAGTAACAATCTGATAGTTTAATTATGCGTAATGATTTGTGAAACATTACTTTGTTATCTTCTTCATAAAATTTTTTTTTGTCTTACTTTTCATAGCATAGATATGTTGTTCTCTAAGGTGTTCATGGCAGGGCATTACACTTTCCTAACTATCACTCTAAATACAAGTCAACAAGTCAATTTAAAATTTTACTCCTTCGAATTGTAGCTCTTGTATTACCTTCTATCTTACTGATCTTGTCTTCAAGTGTGAATGTACACTAGCATCCAACACTCACCTATTGTACTATTTGAAATTAATTCACACAAATTTCCAATTCCTTTACCTTCATAAGTATCTCTATCACTTGCTTTCACTTCCAAGCTATCTCTACCTTGTATTCTATCAATTCTTTTTTGACTTATGTTTATCCTTCTTAATATGTTGTATTTACTTCACTATTTATCAATCTTTAGATAAAATATGCTACAAAACTTCTTTTCTTCTTCAAATTGAGATATTCTTTCTTCCATTACCTATAACTTCATTATATCCATTTCTCTTTGGATATTCCTATGCTTATTCTTCACATAATCATCTCTCATTACCATTCTCAACTGACAATTATTATTCACTATCTTCTTATGCCATCCTTCAACCACTTCAAATTTACCATGCACCAATATTTCTTTTCTCAAGTCTTCTTTTCCTCTATCCAATACATTCTACAATTCTATACATTACTCCCAAATCATTCTTCATGTCACCATCCTTCAATTGTATTATCACAAACTTCTTTATCAATAGTTTACTTGGATTCTTAAACTTGCATTTAATTTCTCTTGCTTTGAATTGTATATCCATCTATCTGCCTAGGTCTTCTAGTTCTCAGGATCATTTCTTATGACTCTTAATTTTTTCCACCATCTACTCTATTCTTCATTAGCAAGTCTACTTTCTTCCACACTTAACATTCTAGTATGAAATATATTTGGTGCATACTTATGAAGTACAACCTTAGATATCTCTTCCCTTCTATCACTCATCAAACATATACTAGTTATACTTTTTTCATATATTTTTTCTTCTTCAATGATCTCACCAAACATGGGTTGTTTCCAAACAAAATTTTTACCTTTAACAAGTTCTTACAAACTTTTGTAATCCTATTCTATGATCAATCTCCCAAATGTCAACAATTTAAAATTTACTTTCTCCACTATATCACTATACTCACCTTTATAATCCTTCTATATGTCCTTCTTTAGGTAAATACATATATCTCTCATTTATAACTATTTGCTCCTCAATTCTCTTCATTTCCTCATCAACAACCAATTGTGCTATATGTGACTCATATTTTTTCTATCTTTTACTCAAAATGTTTCCTTCTTTTAATTCACACTTCACGTGTTCCATTGTACCTTCATATTTCTCTCTTGTGTTATCACAATCATATATGTCTTCATCTATTTTGGCTTCAACATCTTTGCTAACATCTTCAACATTATGGCTATATTTTCCAATCAAATTTTTTGCATATGTACTTTTAGTAAGTCTTCTTTGTTTTCACTCTTCTCAATAATTAAGTCTTCATATCTAACTTCTATTAAACATCACACATATCATTATTAGTTAAGTATTACATTGTCATGATCTAACAACACACATTACAACAAGAGTCATGAATTCTGCAAGCATGCTTTGGGTGAGAGAATAGCATGTAAGCCAACACACAAACTACAAAGATGTTAACCATAGTCTAATACATGCTATGGCAAATAGTTAACAATTCCACACATCACTTAATACTTTAATTTTCTTGTTTTAATTACACTTTTCATTACTTAATTGTATATTAAACTTAGCTCAATTATAATAGTCTAGAATCATATTAAAATATTATTAATCTTTATTTCCCTAAATATATTGTAATTTGTCAATAGGCTTTTATATGTGAGCATTATAGTGCTCGGAATTGTCTCACACCCCCTATCAGAAAATTTTCGAAACTCCTATGGGTGTATTCCTTGAACCTCCTATGGGTGCAAGTGCTAGTTTTAAAAGGGGACAACCATCAGGGTTCCAAAGGATATTAACACCATAACATTTGTTGGGGGTAAAGAAAGCATTTCGTGTAGCTACACATATCAATCATAGATCTAACTTCAAATCAAATCTAATAATTGAGTCATGCCTGCGTATAATTTGACATCAAATAAGGAAATTTCAATTCACAAGGCGAACAAAATAGAAAACTGTATTCAAATTTCCAAAATTGTGGCATACAAGGCTGATCTAAGTCTGACAATGATGGAAGAATAGAGTGGAATCCAAGGAAGTTTAGCAGGGGGAAGAGGATCCCCACACAGCCCACTGTTGCTCGTGTACGAAGATTTGGGAAACGTCTGCAGAACACCTCCTTGAGGAATTTGACCAGATAAAGAATTATGCCACAGGTCCAGTTCAAATAGATACATGATATTCATAAACCTGCTGGGTATTCCTCTGGTGAATGCATTTCTGGACAAATTGAGACATCGGAGCTGAGAAATCTCAGTGATTTCTTCTGGGAGGATTCCGGTGAGCGCGTTGCTCGACAAATCTAGCTGAATCAAATCCAGCTGAGAGCCATTTTGGTGGGGCACCGCAAATTCCATAGGCAGCAAGGGAGAGGTCGTATAAAGAAGGGAGCTTTGCTATTACTGAAGGCACTGTGTCGATTTTGAAATTGTTGAAGGAGATTTCAAGCACTTGGAGGTTGGAAAGCTCCACCATTTCTTCCGGCGGGTTTCCGGACAGCTTGTTTTGAGACAGGTAAAGGAACTAGAGCTTCGAAAGCTTTACTACCAATTTGGGAATGGGGCCGGAGAGCTCATTGTCGTTCAGATAGACTTCCCTCAGGTTGGAGAGCCTGCCAATGGAATCTGGGATGAGACCGGAGGTATGGAGGGTTGAGATTAAGAGGAGATGATGAATGACTAAAATTAAGAGGTGGAGATAAAATGGATGGTTGAGATAAGATGTGGAAGAGGAAAGCTTACAAGGCATTCTTTTATGTAAACAGTAGAGATTTGAAAATGTAGTATGGAATGTGTGGATAGGATAAAGAGTTAGGGATAGTCATTTATTAATTGTGGCCATAACATGAGGATGATGACATGTAGCATTGAGGGGATGACTTTGTTACCATGTACATAAAAACTAAACATAACCGACATATATTTAGAAAAAAAATATAAAATAAGTGTTGTAAAATAAAAATATATAGCCCACATATTTTTATGAAATCAATGCAAATAAATATAAAGTTTAGATAAATAAAATAATGTATATAAATACAAGGCAAATTAAAACATAAATAAATCAAAATAAAATAAAATATGACCAAAGCAAAGAAGTTGTGAAGTAAAATTTGAGGGAATTGGATTGTGCAAATTTCCATAAACTTGCATCACTATAAATTACTCAAACATTTCATATAATTTTTAGTTTCTGCCAAGAAAACTATAGGCGAGGCTTGTTGTTAACTAGTTATTAATAATTATTTTTGCAACCAATGAGAACTGAAATAGTTTTTCTATTTAAAAAATATTTAGCTATTGTTATTTTATAGATGCAAATATTTTAAGAAATATGATTTTTCTTCAATCTAATTGGCAGAAAACTTTCATCCAATAAGGGCGATTATTGCGGATCATCAAGGTTTATATTATAAAGTTTTGTGATAGATAATATCCTTAATCTATGATAATAATTTACTAATACTTAAAACTATTAAGTTTCTAGTTTGAGACTTTATGGGTAAAATATTAGGCAGTAAAGTTTTTTTAGCATCTCACCTATTAACTGATTTAAATATATTATAACTAAAATAATATATTATAACTAAAATAAAAATAAAAATATTAAGAAACATGTATTTAAATTCATATTAATATTAATATTGATAATATTATTAGACAATAAAAATATTATAGTTATATAAGATTCCTATTACTAATCAATATTAATACTAATAGGAATTTAAATACAAATATAATTTATAAGTTTATCCCAAATTTATATATAGGTCTCTAATAGTTAATAATAATAATAATAATATATCATTTACATAGATAATATCCTTAATCTATGATAATAATATACTAATACATCAAAATTTTAAAATATATATTAATGCATAGATAGGAAAAATTGACCAATGATCAATTCCATAAGTCCTCCCTTCACATGAAATTTAATTAATTTTAATTAATTAATTAAATTTTCCTTAATCCCTAATCTACCTTTAATCATAAGATTTAATTAATTAATTAAATCTTTCCTCTGTAAATAAAAATTAAAATTAAGGAATTTAATTTATTATTTGCAAACCTAAAAACCTAAATCAAAACCTATTCCTAACAAATTGAAAATATTAAAAACCCATGCAGTTCACCTAACTATTACAATTTAACTACCCAAACCATTTTTATGCCAAAATTTTATAAATACCCTACATTTGCTAAGTCAAATTTATGATAGGACAATCTACCGAGTTATGCAACTTTTGGTACATTTTTGGAGATATCTCAGTTTCGAGGTATTGTAAGACTAGAAAAGTTTAAATTATTTTTTAGTTCACGTGCTTCAATTGATTTGGGTTCTTGTAGTAGTTGTTATTTTTGTCATTGGCTCAATAGTTTCTTTCATTATCTGATCTGAAACTGAGGGAAGATATTGCTTTTGCCGCCTACTATCAACTATCACATTCTAATATCTTCTTTGCAGAGTCATCTTCATATTTTGAGTTGCAAAAAACTATTTGTATTTTGTAGTCTCATCATTTAATATGTGATGAATTTCATGTTGTAAACAACATTCATGCTCGAAGATCTTCTAAACTCGTTTGCTATTCCAAACAAGGTATTCCATGATCCTCTTATTGGTGCAAGTGCTAGTTATATGGTAGAACTAATTTTAGGGTTTCACTTGTCCCTCACTATAAGCTATAACTTCAAATCTTTAAAATAATGATGTTAAGTGATTTTTATAGCACTAACAACTCTTTATATTGCAGCTTAAGTGCAAACTATTGAAGGCTAGTGCATTTATCACCTTCTATATTTGCCTTTTGTCAGACCGTCAAGAACCAAGTTTTAATTGCCAGGGTGCCCATTTCTAGCCTTAGGAGGCTGTATCAATCAAATAATCTATTTTGTCAAGTTCACCATAAATCTTGAAGTATAATCATAAATCTTCAGGTATAATAAAAAATCACTTACTTTGCAACTTCCATTTTATGCAATCTAATTATTAAATGTAGAATCTCAAAGTTCTTCAATTTTCTACATTCATTGTAAATATTACAAAACTATCAATGTAACGCCCCGCCTTGAACACCTTAGAGAAAATCACATTTAAGCTATATGGAACAGGAATTTTTTTTAAAAAAATGTTTAAGATAACAAGTAATGATAACACAACTAATTCCACCATTAAACTTACGACATGTTCTCCAAGGTTTCAAGACTGCATTACTTAACAATTCAACTAACATAATCTAAAATACATCAGTAACTGATCTAAATCCAATGCACAATTAAATAACTTATTCATATTCAATACATGTCATCAAGTAATACAATCTACATAAATAAATACATAACGGAAATGCTTTCCTTACACATAGGTACATCATTACATTGTCATTTCCAGACTACATCAGAATTACATACATTATGAATGATCTGTTACACAAGTCTGCTACAAGATTACACACATACATCTTCATCAACTGGTACAAGTACAATTGTATAAAAACTGGGGTAAATCTTTTCTGCACATGAAATTGATGAAGAATAACCAATGGATAATAAAGCTCTTCCACCCGACCATGTGGAACCCTAAGGTCCACCCCCCGAGCTAGGAGTTAACATGAGGTCCCGAACAATGACAGTCAGGTAGACAAAGACAAACAAGAACAAAGGATGACCAAACGCCAATACAACACATGGCAATAACAACACAACACAACTTCCAGAGGCAACACATAATGAATGGGGAGAGTACAACTAGGGAATGCTAGGCTGTAGTAGGGAGGAGTGTCATCACATGGCTTGTCATGGGTTGTCCTGGTAAGCCTTCCTAGGCCCTGGCCCCCTATCTAGGGTTGTCCTAGTAGCCTCTCCCGACTCCCGGCCCCCATACAATGCTCATGCGGAATCAACATACATTTCATGAGGACAAGGTAGTTGATCTTGCCATTCCAGGCCTTCTCATCTCATCTCAAGCCTAAACAAGCACTTGAGCCATGAGTGAGGCATCCACTTATCTTGTTTAGTGTGCTTAACTACCCAACCCCCTAATTCATTATTTAGGTTATCACTGAGTTATCAAACTCCCACATGGGTTGTCCTGGACGCCACTTTTGGGCTCCGGCCCCCATTGAGAGCCACTCCCCTATCTGCATCTAGAAGACCCTACTCAACAAACATAGCAAACATCATCATGACAACAATGATACATGAACCATGCATGGCATTAACCATCATGCATAACAATTATTCTGATGTGAACATATATGTGTAATAATGCAAGGCATTCACCATCTTGCATATCAACTTAATTACAAGGACATACTCTTAATACATTTTCTATGGCTTCCAATGAAGTAACTCATAAGAAAAATACTTCTTCACGAATACCAATGTCTCCCCATTGTCTAATCCAACACAACATCCCAAACAAATAAATAAATCACAACATTCATGAAGAAGCTTTCTACTCATCATGATGCATTCAGAATATTTACATTCTTCCACTACACCATAACCAAATTCTTTAAAAACAAAAGATAACATAGCTTCATTAACTCAAGACACTTATCAACATGTTACATGATGTCAGACAACCTTAGCCTCTGGAATAAACCCTTGACAACTTAGACTGTTTCATAAACATTCCACTCACATTATACAATTCCAAATCACAATATGCTAACCAACTCAAAAATTGCAAAATAGTATAGGTCCATTATTAAACTCCAATATGTAAATGTACTTTAATTTAAGTCTCTTTTCTATATCTAGTTCCCATTTATTTAACCTACACATATAATTAAAACATAACTAAGTAAATAAACTCATTTACCCATTATTTTATTAACTTTCAACTATGGATAACTCACTAGGTTTAACTAAATGAATTCCAATAAATCATTCTAAAAAGAATCACACAACTTACTATAATATGGAATTCACAATTAACTTTAAACGTTCGCTCACACAAGGTATAAATATTCCAACTAATTAACCTGTCGTATAATTTAACCAACCTAACTATAGAATCGCAATAATAATGTTTTATTAATTAGTTGAACATTTAACTATAATTTATATATATATATATATATATATTGTTGAGCCGACATTAATAATAATATTAATAATTATAATAATAAAATACTAATAATTATAATGACAAAACAATAATAGTAAATATTGTGAGTCATTAGATAGCAAATACCTTCCCTCCGAGAATAAGTAAATATCTGTATCGTTAATTTTCTTGTTAGATTTACTATTGCCATCCAGATTTTGTATAATATGCATTAATTTTCAATAGAAGAGTATAAAGGTTTATATAACTAACAAATCATCTTATATGTGGCGTCTCAATTAAAGTGAAATATATCACCGAAGACAAGGACAAAAGGATTGTTGAATAAACTATCTATGTTTTCCAAACTCTGGCTGGGTAATATTTCTGGCTGCTGTGCATATTTAATGGGCTGAGGAAGAACAAAAATTGTAGAAGAATACACTGTGCTACATGTGAAAGACATGTTTGTTCTACAAAGTTAAATGGTAGTCTTCCTCATACGTTAACTCATTCTCTTTTACACGGTGAGATTAATGGAATTTAAAGTCTTTCCAACATAGAAAACTTAACTACAAAGATTCGTTGACTCTCTGTTTGCTGTACAGAGGTTAATGACAGTCGTCTTCATAATTTCATGCACTTTTGTTGTAAATGAGGTGTAAAATTGCTATTGACTGATTGACCATTGGAATGGATGATGTTTAAGTAGAGTGCATTCTCCGTTACACGTCGAAATTAAGTTGGTCATGTGTTTACCAATAGCATTGCCAATACTTCAGCTTACAATGGACTTTATTATTTATTTTATCATGGAACCGTGTCTATTATCTCACACAAACCATGCATAAATGATAAAACCTTAAACAACAATGCTAAGATGACCAAAACATGTACATTAATGGGCAATGTCCTCAACATTACCATAAAACAACCTCCTCAAATAACATTTATACCAAGTTCGAATCTATCATCTGATTGATCAAGACTCAAACTCGCTAATGGCACCAGGTTCTTCTCTAGCATTAAACTGTGTTTTAGGCACTAGCTCCTTTGTCGATATCAACTTTTACATCAATTTCAGCAATAGTGCAAAATATGCACTCAGACTCTGCCAAAGTCAAATTTTGCACACACCAACAGAACCATGCTTGATACTAACCCCAAACCTAATCCAAAGTTCCTCAGATAGAACCACACTTCACATCAATGCAACCCAGTCCAAACTAGTTGACAGAAACAGCGATCTTTATGCATGAAACGATTGCAGAATATATGCGAAGTGAATTAGCTTCCAAGGCAGTGAACTCTTTCAGAAATGCACCCAGCCCCAATGGTGATCTCTTGGGATGATTCCAGGGACAAACAAAAACACAGCATATGGAGATGCTGATGCCACCTCTCGCAGGGAAAACATATAATAAACAACAAGTGATCTATTTGAGCATACTTAGCATAGAAACTGAAAGATATTAGCACTATAAACTCCAAACCCTACCCTAATATCTAGCGGCTATCTATATGCGCCCCACAACTATTTAGCAAGGACAAATTTGTAGAATAGAGACAATGTATCTGGCAGGTGTATTACCAGAACCACTATTTTTGCCAACGTACAAACCACCCTGCATAAGAATGGAAACTTTGAAGTTGGAGACTAATTTCAATCCTTGTAATAACCCTATTGCATAACACCTACAGACGATTTAAGGAGGAGCATGGTCGACCTTCTTGCCCGAGCTGGGCGGTCATGAGGACACCCTAACTTGTTATGGAATTAACTAATAAATCAAAGCTCGTTTGAAAGGACATGCTATCTTGGTATCTGTGAATCACATATGAATATAGGCTTAGGAGTAAATACAGCATCACTGTTATTGATTTGCACCAATAACATTTAAGCAAAGGTGATCGATTGAAGGGAAAGCCCGTCACTCATGAGATTGGTGGCACTCTCATGGAGATCGTTGATCATACATATAAATCAAGGCTCTGGAGTATCTATAATGCCACTCCTTCCAGATTAGCATCCCCAACTCATGCGCTATTCCTAAACCTGCCAAGTTGCTTGCTCTCACCGCACCATGAAGGATATCACTTATAAAACTTTGAACACCCGATCCCATTCCCTTCCTAAACAATAGGGTTCGATGTCATTATAATAACTGGCCAGAGGTATATGCGTACCCCCCAGAGTTTTTTCGCTTATTTGGTTTTCAGTTAAAAGAAAGGTCATTAGATGGAATTTTGATAACCACAGCAGATGGTAACAAGGAAACTTTAGCAACTCTTAAGCCAATGCAGGCAGGAGGCTTAAAGCCATCTGTGCCCTAAAACCACATTTCCCTACTATTAAATGGAATCTCTGAAGCGTAAAAAGAGTCTATTGTGGACAGGGATAGCTGATCTAATTGATATTGCAAGCAATTCATGAAAGACGGCTGGTTCCCCTAAAGATCTGGGACGGCCCTCAAGTAAATGATTGCAAGATACGCACAAAATGAACCTGTTGAAGATGCTTAAACACAGATCAAGCAGATAACACTAGCAGACCACGCCAAAATAGGATCAAGGGAATGCAGGAATGATTTTAAAAATCTGATACAGATCATGTAAAAATTTTAGAGGCCATTTTCTTTCTTTCTACCAATTCGGAACCCTAAACAATAAAACAAGACTCATATTTTCTTCTTAATCATTTATGCAGAGATAGGTCGGTACTTAATTATGTCTCTAATAGAAAATTGTTTGAAATGAAATGGTTGTAGAATAGGTATAGGATAAATTATCAAAGAGGCTCTAGACTATCAAGCAAAAAGCAAATTGGAGGAGTAAAGAGAGATAGATTTCCATCATTTCATCAAAATGCAAACAGAATATGGAAGATGATAGAACCTGTATCTGAAGCCTAGATTCAATGCAAAACTCACTTCCTCAGTTGTAGAAAACTCGATCCTTCTTCTTCCTGCCAAAGTCCCCCCTCCTTGCCTCTACAAACTTTTCTTTTATAACATAGTCCCTTCCATTTTCCAAGGAACTCAGCACGCGGTCCTGTGCATCTCCCTCCTCAAGATATATCTTTTATTTAATTTAATGATCCAAGAGGTTCCTTTTTTTAAATATTAATCGACAACATTTAATTTTATAACCGACCAACCATAATGTTATTAATAAAATTATAATATTACAACAATCTATAATTGTACAATTATATTTTAATTTATTTTATTAATTAAGTTGTAAATTACAACATAACTTACAACTATTTTATTTATTTAAATATTTATTGTAAATAATATTATATTAAATAATACAAAATTTCTTACAATCTATATTTAACAACTATACTTCTAATAAAATAATAATTTATTTACAACAATAAATAACAACTATCGACCTAATACTCAATATTATCTTTTATCAATACATTTAATTATCAACATTATACTTTCTGTAATATGATTCTATTTAATGCACAATGATACCTTACACACTTAGACACTTTCTAACCTAGTTAGACTCCAAGGTGCAATATTACCTGTCTGCAAGTCATGATCGAATGAAAGACAATGACCAAAAGGATAAACTGACAACCAAACAACACTGACATGGGACCTCACGTTAACTCCATACAACTAATCCATTGGCGAAGGCACGCTCAGACCTGGTAAATCAGGTGGAGTCAGTGCCTAGTACCTGCATCCTGCAGCAACGCACAGTTAACCATACAAGATATATATATCCACATGCAGTCCTATAGTGAATGGAAATCGTAGTGGGGTAGGGTACTCGAGAGCGAGTAATACGACACTGTTCCATTCACGTTTATGAATAAATAATTAACTATGTTGAACAAGATATCTGATTACTAGTTATCAACATAAAATGATCAACTGCCTCACAATCCCATATAGTGAATAGCATCAAAATATCTGTAACATCTAGTTCATTTATCAAATTCTAAAGCATAAAATAATAGAATCCAACATCAACAACTGTTATCATACTGATTAGGTCCATAATGAAGTAACAAGATAACAAGAGATCCATCATCTACAGTCTAAGACACTATCATAAAGTCTAAGCAAACATCAATCTGATGGACGACGAGTTGAGGCGCACTACAGTCAACTCTAACTTAAACCAAAAAATTCACAAATTTCAAGAATATTATAAAGTTATTATATTATCAACATTGTTGCTAAAACTAAACAAACACAACAAATTAAAAGAGAACAAGACTATTCATGAACATTTTGGCAGAAACTTGGCTGCTTTGCAGCTCTTGTTACAATTAAATCTTTGCTTGTTGTATTTTATTTAATTCTTTATAATTTATTCTTGGAGTTTTATATTTTAATTATCAATAATGAGTTAATTTTACTAGTACTTGCAATGAGTTCTTCAGCTGGTACTATTGCAATGAGTTCACACTTATCTAGTTATTAATCTATTGATTGCAAAGCAATCAAAATATAGGACTATTTTTTCTAAATTTGATTTAAATTTGTACTTTTCCTATGTCAACATGATTTATTTGTATTGTCATTGGCTAGAAAAAAATGACGTCCTCTCTGCGGATTGTCAGGAGAGTACAACTAAAAACTATAAATGCAGAGAGAATTTTGGTTCGAGGGGAGCACATGGCAAGTAAACAAATTATGAACACAAATTTTGTCTCCCACTAGTTAAGTCATGCCTAAATTGATGACGATTAATCTTTTGCTTCATTAGTTAAAAGTAATTTAATTTTAATTTAGTTTTTAGGGTTCTACACATTTTATGTAATTAGATTATTTATTTTATTTAGTCAAAAATTTAAAACCTACAGTATCATGAATTTAATTGCATTTTTTATTTTATTCTTCAAACTTAGTATATTATTTAAATATTTAATATTTAATTTTGAAAATTTATATTTAAATTTTAAGTGAAAATATGAACATTGAATATTTAATACATAGGAAACAACTTCCTATTATATTAAATATACAACCTAATAATTTTTTAATAAAACAATAGTGAGAAAGAGTTTAAAAGACTATTTTGTTACTTTTCTTGTATTTAATTAAATCTTTCCAGTGTAAATATTAAATTGAAATTAACAAATTTAATTCATTATTTACAAACCTAAAAAGTAACAAATTGAAAATATTAAAAGCTAGTGTAGTTCACCTAATTTAATTTATTATTTACAAACCTAAAAACCTAAATCAAAACCTATTCGTAAGTATGTGCATCCAAGTTTTTCAATTGATTTTTTTTAAAATTGTTTTTTACATAACTCTAACTCTTTCACAGTTCATAGTATATTAAATTAGATTTTTTATCTATTCCTTTGTGCATGCAAGTTTTTTGCTCAACAATTTCTAATCATTAAATCTTCAATCATTACTTTGTGTTGTTTTTTTTTAAAATATCAAACTTGAATATTTAATGGCCTTGTTTTTTTTTAATCTTGACATTTAAATCTTTAGGGTTTTTGAATGCTTCGAATAACAAATCCTAAGCTGATAGTCTTTTGTATGTGAACATTATAGTGCTTTGAAAATTTTCTTAGGCTGTAAAACAAATTCATTACCTTGTGCCAAACAAACTATAAGCAAGCATGTTCTTAACTAGTTATTAATAATTATTTTTGCAACCAATGAGAACTGAAATAATTTTTCTATTTAAAAATTATTTAGCTATTGCTATTGTATAATGCAAATATTATAACAAATTGAAAAATTATTTTTCTTTAATCTAATTGATAGAAAACTTTTACATGATAAGGGTGATTAATGTGCATCCATTACAATAATGGCAGTAATATTGCCTTATGGAAAGGGAGTGGTAGTTACTATATTATTTTATTTATGTTTAATAATATTTTATAACTATATTTTATTACAGTTTTATCAAATCAAATAAAAAAGGGAAAAGTATGAGGAAGTGCATTATATTTTTAAAATTTTACTAACTATATTTAGGAACATGGCATCCCTTCATTTAAATACTTTCCATCACACTAGATTTTTAACGGTTGAGTAAATAAAAAATAACACTAAAATTTTTCTTTACAAAGCATGCATATTTTTATTTATTGATTTCTTTTCACTGCTATTTTATAAAAAAATTGTTAGGGTTTAAATTTATTTTATAACTATACTTTAGGGTTCTACACATAAATACCCTAATTTCACTAAAATATTTCTTAACTATTCATTTGATCTTAACCATTGATGTCTAATTAAATGGAGCATACTTTTATTAAATGAATGCACCCAGAATTATTATTAAACCACAATATTAGATTAATTAAAATAATTAAAATCATGTTCTTTAAAAGTACTTACTATTATTACTTAAATAAACAAGAGCTGCAAAACAGCCAAGTTTCTGCCAAAATATTCATGAATAGTCTTGTTTTGTTTTAATTTGTTGTGTTTGTTTAGTTTTAGCAACAATGTTGATAATATAATAACTTTATAATAATCTTGAAATTTGTAAATTTTTTGGTTTAAGTTAGAGTTGATAGTTTTGTAATATTTACAATGAATGTTGAAAATTGAAGAACTTTGAGATTCTACATTTAATAATTAGATTGGATAAAATAGAAGTTGCAAAGTAAGTGATTTTTTATTATACATGAAGATTTATGATTATACTTCAACATTTATGGTGAACTTTACAAAATGGATTATTTGATTGATACAGCCTCCTAAGGTTAGAAATGGGCACCTTGGCAATTAAAACTTGGTTCTTGATGGTCTGACAAGAGGCAAATATAGAAGGCGATAACTGCACTAGCCTTTAACAGTTTACACTTAAGCTGCAATACAAAGAGCTGTTAGTGCTATAAAAATCACTTAGCATCATGAATACAAAGAGTTGTTAGTGCTATAAAAATCACTTAACATCATTATTTTAAAGATTTGAAGTTATAGCTTATAGTGAGGGACAAGTGAAACCCTAAAATTAGTTCTACCATATAAATAGCACTTGCACCAATAAGAGGATAATGGAATACCTTGTTTGGAATAGCAAACGAGTTTAGAAGATCTTCAAGTGTGAATGTTGTTTACAACATGAAATTCAGGGAATACACTGATAGGAACCAAACAATTTAGAAAATTTCCCACGTGTTCCAAGATAATGCACAACCATGGCATTCACATATTAAATGATGAGACTACAAAATACAAATAGTTGATAGCACGCGACAAAAGCAATATCTTCCCTCAATTTTAGAAATGTACCAAAAGTTGCATTACTTGGTAGATTGTCCTATCATAAATTTGATTTAGGAAATGTAGGGTATTTATAAAATTTTGGCATAAAAACGGTTTAGGTAGTTGAACTGTAATAGTTATGTGAACTACATAGGTTTTTAATATTTTCAATTTGTTACAAATAGGTTTTGATTTAGGTTTTTAGGTTTGCAAATAATAAATTAAATTCCTTAATTTTAATTTTTATTTACAATTAATTATTTAATTAAAATTAATTAAATTTTATGATTAAAGGTAGATTAGGGATTAAGAGAAATTTAATTAATTAATTACAATTAATTAAATTTCATGTGAAAGGAGGACGTATGGAATTGATCACTGGTCAATTTTTCCTATCTATGCATTAATATATATTTTAAAATTTGATGTATTAATATATTATTATCATAATAGATTAAGGAAATTATCTATGTAAATGATATATTATTATTATTATTAATTATTAAAGACATATATATAAATTTGGGATAAACTTATAAATTATATTTGTATTTAAATTCCTATTAGTATTAATATTGATTAGTAATAGGAATCTTATATCACTATAATATTTTTATTGTCTAATAATATTATCAATATTAATATTAATAGGAATTTAAATACGTGTTTCTTAATATTTTTATTTTTATTTTAGTTATAATATATTATTTTAGTTATAATATATTTAAATCGGTTAATAGGTGAGATGCTAAAAAAAAATTTACTGCCTAATATTTTACCCATAAAGTCTCAAACTAGAAACTTAATAGTTTTAAGTATTAGTATATTATTATCATAGATTAAGGATATTATCTATCACAAAACTTTATAATATAAACCTTGATGATCCGCAATAATCGGGTGAAAATTTTCTACCAATTAGATTGAAGATTTTTTTTTTTTTCATCTATACAATAGCAATAGCTAAATATTTTTTAAATAGAAAAACTATTTCAGTTGTCATTGGTTGCAAAAAGAATTATTAATAACTACTTAACAACAGGCCTCACCTATAGTTTTCTTGGCATAGATTAGGGATTAAGGAAAATTTACTTAATTAATTAAAATTGATTAAATTTCATGTGAAGGGAGGACTTATGGAATTGATTACTAGTCAATTTTTCCTATCTATGCATTAATATATATTTTAAAATTTTGATGTATTAGTATATTATTATCATAGATAAAGGATATTATCTATATAAATGATATATTATTATTATTATTATTATTATTATTAATTATTAAAGACATATATATAAATTTGGGATAAACTTATAAATTATATTTGTATTTAAATTCCTATTAGTATTAATATTGATTCGTAATAGGAATATTATATAGCTATACTATTTTTATTGTCTAATAATATTATCAATATTAATATTAATAGGAATTTAAATACATGTTTCTTAATATTTTTATTTTTGTTTTAGTTATAATATATTTAAATCTGTTAATAGGTGAGATGCTAAAAAAAGTTTACTACCTAATATTTTACCCATAAAGTCTCAAACTAGAAACTTAATAGTTTGAAGTATTAGTATATTATTATCATAGATTAAAGATATTATCTATCACAAAACTTTATAATATAAACCGTAATAATTGCCCTGGTGAAAGTTTTTTGCCAATTAGATTGAAGAAAAATCATTTTTCAAATATGTTTTGTTAAAATATTTGCATCTATACAATAGAAATAGCTAAATATTTTTTAAATAGAAAAACTATTTCAGTTCTCATTGGTTGCAAAAAGAACTATTAGGCCTCGCCTATAGTTTTCTTGGCAGAAACTAAAAATTAAGTGACTAAGATAAAATACTGTAGTGATGTAAATATGAATATGTTTTTGTTATTATATTATGTAACTTTTCTTCAAACTTACAATATTTTAATGCATTTTAAATTGTAATAGTATTCAATATTATTGCATTTTAATATCTTAGGAGACATTTCAAATCTATCCACACTGTTATTATATTATGTAATTATTCCTCAAATTACAATATTTTAATACATTTTAAATTGTAATAGTATTCAATATTATTACATTTTAATATTTTAGGCAAACATTTCAAATCTATCCACACCCATTTTATGAAATTAGATTATTATTGGGATTTCAATTTTCTTTAGTCAAGAGTTAAAAATGTATATTATCACAAAAAATCTTTGGCCATGTTATTTAAATGCATTTTAAATTATAAAAGTATTAGTATGAAATATTTGTGTTATTTAATAGACTTTGTAAAAGTTTAGTTTTATAGTGAGGAAATATTTTAGTCCTATTTTCAAATTAGATTATTTTTGAGATTTCAATTTTATTTACCCAAGACATTTCAACACTCTTGAAAAATTAATTTTTCAATTATTGGAATGCAATTTGTCTATACAACCAATACCTAATCAATAAAAAAATTATAACTAAACAAATACTATATACAACACTGTAAAGGTACTAGCCACTACGTGGTACTTGTTTACAATTGCAATTTTATTTACTAAAAAGTTAAAAATCTATAGCATGATGAAAGATATTTCACCATGTTATTACATTTTTTATTTTATTCTTCAAACATACAATATTTTAATTCATTTTAAATTATCATAGTATTAATATTATTACACTATAATATCTTAAGCACACATTTCAAATCTCCACATAATATAAATATGTAGACTTTGTAAAGTTTAGTTTTATAGTTAAGGAATTTTTTGTGTTTTTGATAAGATAAGGCGACTAACCAGGGGCCAAACCCTTATGCAAAACCAAGCCCAGGGGGCAAGAAAACAGCGTGCTGACAGAACTCAGCCAACACAGAGAAAGACTAGCAGCAAAGGCACAACAGCCTTGCTAAAAAAGAAACAACAGCAAAGCCTAACGGACTAAGCAACAAGGTTGCAAGGAGCAACAACCTAAACAATAGCAGAACTAGACCTAACAGGTCGAACACCCTTGGCACTAGTGCAGTTCAAAGAAACATGCTTGGGAAGACCTCGCTTCCTCCTTTGGACAATAGTCCAAAGAACATCATCTCCATCCCCAGAAATAGGAGAAAAAGGAGAATCTCTCTCCAAATCCATGGAAAGGGGTGGAGCTTAGGGCACAACAACATCAGCCCTAGCAACAAGTGTACTTATATTAACAGTGTGAGACATATCAGCAACTGAGATTTCTGCAGCAGAACCACCAGCAACACCAGCAATCCTAACAGCAGAACAACCAGCAACACCAGCTGCAGACCCACCAGCAACCCCAACAATTCCAGTATCAGAACGATTAGCAACAATAGTAATCCCAGCTGCAGAATCGCCAAAATCACCAGCAACACTAGCAATCCCAGCAGCAGAACTGGCAGCAACACCAGCAATATTTAATAGGATTTGTAAAGTTTAGTTTTATAACTAAGTAAATATTTTAGTGCTATTTTATTCTTACAAAGTAAATTATTTTTGAGATTTCAATTTTATTTAGCTAAGACATTTCAAAATGAGTTCACATAATTTTTTCCTTATAAATTTAGTTCTGGAAAAATCATGTTCTCTAAAAGTACTTACTATTATTACTTAAACAAAAAATTAACTGACTAAGTGTAGTGATCTAAATATGAATATGTTATTGTTATTATATTGTGTAATTATTCTTCAAACTTACAATATTTTAATGCATTTTAAATTGTAATAGTATTTAATATTATTACATTTGAAATTATAAAAGTATTAATATTATTACATTTTAAAGAAATATCTGTGTTATTTAATAGGAAAATTACAACTAAACAAATACTATAATAACAACACTAGGTAGGTACTACACTTGTTAATTTATTAAATCCATTTTCACACAATAAACACAAGAATTATATTATTAATCGGGTATACTTGGTATACTATACTCTGTAGATTTAAATAAACTTTATTTTTGTACAGAGTAAAATTGATAACAACAAAAATGATAGTCGTAAAATAATTAAAACCCCATCATATATAGACTATATGTGTAAACACCACTAAGAAAACTTTAAATTTTCTGCAATCTTTTGTCCCCTGCAATCAAACTCTAGCTAAATATCTCATCTTCCTTCCTCTTAACACCTACATGCATACGATCTTCCTCTACAGTTGCAATAAAAATAAAAATACAAGAAATTTGAGAGCCTCTAGAAAAAAACATAGATCTCTACAACTCCCTATTTTCTAACTAATGTAATTTAAAATTAAATTAATGTGCAGTAGTTACCACTAAGAAAACTTCAAAATTTCTACAATCTTTTGTACCCTACAATCAAACTCTAGCTAAATATCTCATCTTCCTTCCTCTTAAAACCTATATGCATACCATCTTCCTTTACAGTTGCAATAAAAATAAAAATAGAAGAAATTTGAGAGCCTCTAGAAAAAAAATAGAGCTCCACAACTCCCTATTTTCTAACAAATGTGTTTTAAAATTAAATTAATGTGTAGTAGTTAAATTAGAATCTTGTGTGATATTTAAAAAAAAAACCTACTTTATAATTGCTAAGTCGTGATTTTATTTAAATCATATACTATATTTTAGGTAACTGACTCCCTAATTTATGGCTTAATGACTGTGATGTTATTTTAAATAGGTTTATTAGTATTAATAGTAAACCAATCAATAATCAATCAAAAACATGATTATTTTTCTTGTCGAGAAAATTTGATTAAAATTTGTACTTTTCCTATGTCAACATGATAAATTTTTAACAAAAAAATCATTGAAAAATATTTATCTATATTGTCATTGGCTAAAAAAAATCTCATGCAACAAAAAACTATAAATGTGGAGAGAATTTTGGTTTGAGGGAAGAATGTGGCAAGTACACAAATTATGAACATAAATTTTGTCTCCCACTAGCTAAGTCATGCCTAAATAGATGACGATAATTATGAGAGGGAAGAATCATTAGTTTTTATAAATTTAATTTTTTGATTCATTAGCTAAACGTAAAAATTACTTTTTGTCAAAGGCACAAAGTTATAATATCAATAATACGATTAAAAATATAGGGTTCTACACATTTTATTTTATGAAATTAGATTATTTTTGGTATTTCAATTTTATTTACTCAAGAGTTAAAAATATAGTATTTCAATTTTATTTACTCAAAAGTTAAAAATCTATAGTATCATGAAAAATATTTTTCCATGTTATTACATTTTTTATTTTATTCTTCAAACATACAATATTTTAATGCATTTTAATTTATCATTGTATTAATATTATTACATTTTAATAACATTTCAAATCTCTACACACTCAACTAGGGTCAGGGCTCTCCACATAAATACAAATATGCAGGCTTTATAAAGTTTAGTTTTATAGTGAAGGAATTATTATTTTTCCTTATAAATTTAGTTCTAGAAATATAATAGTTACAAATTAGAAATTGTTATCTTTAGAAAAAAATATTACTAAAGCACAATATTAGATTAATTAAAATAATTAATATCATGTTCTCTAAAAGTACTTACTATTATTACTTAAACAAAAAATTAAGTGACTAAGTGTAGTGATCTAAATATGAATATGTTATTGTTATTATATTGTGTAATTATTCTTCAAACATACAATATTTTAATGCATTTTAAATTGTAATAGTATTCAAAATTATTACATTTTAATATCTTATGTAGATATTTCAAATGTCTCCACACCCAACTAGGGTTAGGGGTCTACAAATTTCATTTTATAAAATTAGAAATTTTTTGGGATTTCAATTTTATTAGTACCTTCCTTGGGTGGTACTATTGCAATGAGTTCACACTTATCTAGTTATTAATGTATTGATTGCAAACCAATCAAAAGATAGGATTATTTTTCTTGTCAGGCAAATTTTATTTAAATTTGTACTTTTCCTATATCAACATGAAAAATTTTTAACAAAAAATTATTGAAAAATGATTTATCTGTATTGTCATTGGTTGAAAAGAAATGACCTCTTCTCTCTAGATTGTCGGATTGTAGAGAGTGCAACAAAAAAACTATAAATGTTGAGAGAATTTTGGTTTGAGGGGAGAATGTGGCAAGTAAATAAATTATGAACACAAATTTTGCCTCCCACTAGTTAAGTTATGCCTCAATGGATGGCAATAATTATGAGAGGGAAGAATTATGAATTTAATTTTTTGATTCATTAGCTAACACTTTTTGTCAAAGGGACAGAGTTATAATATTAATAATACTATTAAAAATATAGGGTTCTGCACATTTTATTTTATGAAATTTGATTATTTTTGGAATTTTAATTTTATTTACTCAAGAGTTAAAAATCTAGTATTTCAATTTTATTTACTAGAAATAAAAAATCTACTACATTAATATTAAATATTTTGGGATTTTATTACATTTTTATTTTAGTCTTCAAACATACAATATTTTAATGCACTTTGAATTATCATAGTACTTACTATTATTACTTAAACAAAAACTTAAGTGAATAAGTGTAGTGAGAATATGTTATTGTTATTATATTGTGTAATTATTCTTCAAACTTACAATATTTTAATGCATTTTAAATTGTAATAGTCTTCAATAATGTTACATTTTAATATGTTAGGCAGAGATTTCAAATCTCTCCACACCCAACTAAGGTTAGGGTTCTACACATTTTATTTTATGAAATTAGATGATTTTGGGGATTTCAATTTTATTTACTCAAGAGTTAAAAATTTAGGATTTCAACTTTATTTAGTCAAAACTTAAAAATTAGTATCACTAAAAATATTTCACCATGTTATTACATTTTTTATTTTATTCTTCAAATGTATTTAATGCATTTTAAATTATAAAAGTATTATTATTATTACATTTTACAGAAATATTTGTGTTATTTAATAAGCCTTGTAAAGTTTAGTTTTATAGGTAAGAAAATATTTTAGTCCTAAATTTTTTTTGAGATTTCAATTTTATTTACTCAAGACATTTCAACACTCTTCAAAAATTGATTTTTTTAATTATTGGAATGCAATTTGTCTATACAAACAATACCTAATCAACAAAAAAATTACAATTAAATGAATACTATATACAACCAATAGCTAATATACAAAAAAATTACAACTAAACAAATACTATAATAACAACACTACAGGGCGAAGTACTGGCTACTACGTAGCACTTGTCTAGTTAGTAATCTATTGATTGTAAACCAATCAAAACAAGATTATTTTTATTGTCAGGCAAATTTGATTTAAATTTGTACTTTTCCTATATTAACAAGATTAATTTTTAACAAAAAAATATTGAAAAATGATTTATCTTATTGTCATTGGCTGAAAAAAAAATGAATTGTCGGAGTGGGAAGTAAATAAATTATGAACACAAATTTTGTCTCCCACTAGTTAAGTCATGCCTAAATGGATGACGATAATTATGAGAGGGAAGAATCATTAGTTTTTATGAATTTAATTTTTTGCTTCATTAGCTAAAGGTAAAAATTACTTTTTGTCAAAGGAACAAAGTTATAATATTAATAATACTATTAAAAATATAGAGTTCTACACATTTTATTTTATGAAATTAAATTGTTTTTGTGATTTCAATTTTATTTACTTAAAGAGTTAAAAATCTAGTATTTCAATTTTATTTACGAAAAAGTTAAAAATATACAGTATCATGAAAACTATTTTGCCATGTTATTACATTTTTTATTTTATTCTTCAAACATACCATATTTTAATTCATTTTAAATTAGCATAGTATTAATATTATTACATTTTAATATCTTAAGCAGACATTTCAAATCTCTATACACTTAACTAGGCCAATAAAAAGTTAAAAATCTACAGTATCATGAAAAATATTTTGCCATGTTATTATATTTTTTATTTTATTCTTCAAACATACAATATTTTAATGCATTGTAAATTATCATAGTATTAATATTATTACATTTTAATATCTTAAGTAGACATTTCAAATCTCTATACACTCAACTAGGGTCAGGGCTCTCCACATAATACAAATATGCAAGCTTTGTAAAGTTTAGTTTTATAGTTAAGGAAATATTTGTGTTATTTAACCAAATTAAATTATTTTTGAGATTTCAATTTTATTTACCAAGACATTTCAAAATGAGTTCACATAAATTTTTCCTTATAAATTTAGTTCTGGAAATATAATAGTTACAAAATTAAATGATAAACAATTCTTTATCTTTATAAAAAATTATTATTACTAAACCACAATATTAGATTAATTAAAATAATTAAAATCATGCTCTCTAAAAGTACTTACTATTATTACTTAAACAAAAAATTAAGTGACTATAAACAAAAAATTAAGTGACTAAGATAAAATTTAGTTTTATAGTTAAGGAAATATTTTAGTCCTATTTTATTTTTTTTAAATTAGATTATTTTTGAGATTTTTCAATTTTATTTACCCAAGGCATTTCAACACTCTTCAAAAATTAATTTTTTAATTATTGGAATGCAATTTGTCTATACAACCAATACCTAATCAACAAAAAAATTACAACTTAACAAATACTATATACAACCAATAGCTAATCAACAAAAAAAAATTACAAACTATTAGTGTACACATTTCATTTGGCTTAATTTGGCATTCATTTAGCCATATTTGGAAGCCTTGTTTTATGCACATGGCATAAGACACCTTAGTTGGGTGTGTGGCAGTTAGGAAGAGTCCTTCAAACTCTTTCACTCCACTTTAGCTTGCCACATCTACTTGAGATCTCCTTAAGTTATGGGATTGACTCCCCTTAACTCAAGGTTACTCAAGGCTATATGTACTTGTCATATTGACTTCCAATTTACTCCAAATTGTAATTAGCAAAGCATTAGTAGATCTTGTTTCTAACATGGTATCAGAGCGCAAGTCATCGGTTCTAGTCCCTCGAGCCCTCGACCCTTCGTCCGCGTAAGCTCAACTTATCCACGTGGTATGTAGTGGGTACAAATCCCACATGGTACGTGGTTGTATCCGGCTCCATCGTGTGGGGGGGTGTTGGCGTAGCGACTATATCAATGATGAGATCCCTCTCCACCACCAGTACATGCTTTTGGTGTGATGGTAAAAGTCAACATGGTATCAGAGGTACGCTAGTTTCTTGTTGGTTCGTTTGGAGACAAAAATCTCCATTTGACGGACTTTTTGTAAAAAATGCAAATTTTTTTTAGAAATTTGACATTTTGCAAGTATTCGTTCATAGATTTTTTTAAATGAAATGTGTACACTAATACCCCCCTTAAGCACAACTTAGGTGGGTGAAAAAGATGGGTCTCGGCAACGAGGCCTTATCAGGTACCCATGTACAAAAGCATCTCTCATAAGGTGGAGAAAGAAAGAAAACCCTTTGGGAAAAAAACTTTCCTCCAAAAAGAGAGAAAAATAAGAAAGTGTACTGGACACTACTCTAGAAGTGCACTTGACACAATACAACTGAAAGTGATCTAGTCCTACAATTTTTGCAAGATCCATGTGTGGAATTCAATTGCATGACATATGGCTACAATTCAAGTCCAATGTGAAATCCTGCTTTGCAGATTCTGTGGAAGCCTTCTATGAAGCAACTCTAAAATCTACTATGATGAATCTCTGGAAGTCCTCAAAGAATCAACTCTTGATGCACATGTAGCAGTAGGTGATAGTGTAGTGGAAATGTTCTTGACACATCTCAATGGAAGTGTATTTGACAAATCTCAATACATTGTGGAAAAAAATGTTGAAGAATGATGAAGTAGTAGTTGAAGTGATCTTTGACATAACTCTATGGAAGTGCTCTTGGCACAACTCTGAAATGCACTTGACACAACTCTATGAACCCCCCCCATAATTCAATATTTTTATCCCAAATGATTTTGTGTTTGAGAAACTTCCCTATGACTCAACCTCTCTATTGTTACAATTACATATAATGCTAACAATTTTTGTTTGGGCAGTTCGTTAACTAACTTCGAAGAGTTAGCATGTTTTGGCGGTCAACATCAAATGTCATGGTTATATTTGTGCTAGTGGTTACATTGTTTGTTTAGTTGTGGTTACAATTAAGTTAACACTAAATGTTAACAATACATTTTAACTATCACTAAATATTAGTGACATGAAAGAAAGACAATTTGATAGACCACTAGCTGCTAGGCAAATCCGTTGATAGAGTCCCAATAGGACTTTATGAGGTTGTTGCAGGATCCAAGTATAAACAGTCCTAATAAGAATCTCAAAGGCAATGAAAAAAAGCAATTTTGCATGCCTCCACGCGGCCACCTATGCAAGATCATGGTGTTTGAAAACAAAAAAAAAATGTAACTTCCACCATTATTTGGGACTACAACGTCTGACCATGAGATAACTTGGAGTTCATCTCTCCTTACAAACTGCCTATGATTTTCCTTCTGCCATTGAATAGCCTTCTTTGTAGGCCATGAGACTTCCCTTCTTGTTCAATTGGATGGCCTTCAAACTGCAACTTTGGAATCTTCAAAGGTTGCAGAAGAAGGGCCCATCAATCTATCCTTGGAGGCCAAATAGGGTCAAAATTAGAGTAATCACGCCAAAAAATAACTCCTTGTGTATGACTTACAACATGTGTTGCCCAACAAACCATTGTGATCATACGTTTTGGGCCGTGTCCCTCTAGGTGTTTGAAGTATGATCCAACAAATCAACCAGCAACTGCAAAATCATGGACTGCATAGATGAACAACAATGATGCATGCTGGAGGCAAAGGAAAAAAAGGCTGCTCTGAGAGAACATCCATCTACCAAACATAGCTTGAGCCAAAAATGCCAATCAAACATAGTCTTTTAAAGCAACAAATCAACCTCCAAGTCTCCAAATCGGTAGAAAAATGGGGAGTAGTAGCCAAAACAATGGAAGACAAGGTTCTCAGGGGTAGATTTTGCTGAGTTGAAATGGCGGGGCCAAGGCAGGTTAACTACCAAATCAGCAACTGGATTGAAGACATTAGAGGTAAATGATTTAAAGACTACGGCTTGCAACTTGTGGCTGTTATAAACCTGGATCAAGTGTTGGAGAGGCCGTGAGCAACAATGGTGGAGGGGGTGTGAAACCACCTGGAGTACAAACCATAATCAAAATGATAGATACCAATCTCCTTCACATCTGTTCTGCAATGCTAGAGCATGTTTTGAGTAGAGATGGTGACCTCACAGAGGGAAACAAAGACCGAAAAGCCTCCAAAATGGTACCAATGTGAGTCGATGAGGGTTTTGAGCCTCAAAAGAATGCTACATGCGCCTTCTAAAGAGAAAGTAGCCCCTCTTGCTATTTCAATGCCCAACAGGCTTGGATCAGGCCTTCTTAAATGTTAAAAACCTCTTCAAGTGGACGGCCCAAAAATCTTGCAGCATTTACAATAGAAAGAGGGCACGAAATAGTGTTTGTGCAGGCCTGAACAGAGAATGAGTCCTTGAATGGGACGTCGAATCTGCAAGGGCCCAAAGTGGACTTGAGATCCACAAAAACAAGTAGCTATTGAATGAAACCCTCGAACCAGGAAGATGCAAGTAGGCCAAGAGGCCAAAAAATGAATGCCTAAATCTTAAAATTTCAGCAGAGATCTACAAAAAAGTTGATTTTGCAAAAAAAAATTGCATATTCAAAAAATATATATAAACGAAACTTGCAAAATAAAAAAACAACAAAAAAAGACATTTACAAAGCCCACGAATTAGGCCAAGAAGTGCAGAGATAGGGTAAATATTCCCAAAATACAGAGGAATGGTGGCCATGAGAATCCCTTTGGATGTTTTGTGGATGGCGGCGGCCTGATAAACCTGCAATGGAGATTTGAGCATCGACTATGCATTGATATTCCTAGACCACTATTTCAAACTTGCACACATTTGTGATGTCACAGATCATCAGAAACTGGGAGGTGTAGGCTACACAAATCAGATGTAGAGTACACCCTATGGGAGAGTGAATCAAATTTGAAATGCCCTTCTTCACCTTTGAACGCCAATAATGTTCATTTCTAGAGAAAACACTGACCAAAGGCTCAGCCTCTGAAAGGGGATCTACAATAATTCAATGGGATCTGCAAAAGAAAAGAAATGTCAGCCGTGACTACTTCATAAAAAACATGACCCTTCGGTGTGGGAAGACCAAAAATTGTGATCTAGGCACATAGAGCGACCTCTGTGGGCAGAGACATCCTTCAATAGTTATCCTTTGTAGTGCCCCTCACCTTATCTTCTGTTGGACTGATAGTTTCTCCTAGTAGGATAGACACTATGACATTCTGTTTAATGATGGATTCTTTGTTATCATGCTAGTTGATTATGGACCTATTGTTAAGATGAGGTTTAATTTTTGGTACTTTATGCTTTCACAGTTTGATAGACATATCAGATGTTATAGATTGATTTAATTTTGAGATCAATGTGTTATTTGGTCATGGTTATGATGTTACCATTGATGACTGCTTGTATAAGATCATATGTAACTGATTGTCCAATCTTGATTGTTCAGTAGATAGTTGTTATGCATAATGTTGTGACTAGTTGATGTGCTTAGGTGAATGGAACAGTGTCGCATTACTCATGTTTGAGTACCCTACCACACTGTGACTTCCATTCAATATATGATATATATATTTATATATTCAAGTTTGACTATGTGGTTTCCTGTAGGATGCAGGTACCAGGCATTGACTCCACCTGAACTAGCAGATCTGAGCGTGCCCTAGCCAATGGAATTGTTGAATGGAGTTAACATGGGGTTCCTTGTCATTATTGTCTGTTTGCCTGTTTGCCTCCATGATTGTTGTCTTGTCATCTAATCTTGCTTGTCAGTCAAGTAATGTTCCACAATGAGGATTAACTAGGTCAGAATTGCCTAAGTTACGATTGGTAAATTGTTGCATTCAATAGATTTATTAGAGTGGGAATATAATTTTGATAAATGAATATAATTGTTTCAATATAAATTAAAGTTATATAGAAAATATGATTCATAAAAATATATGAAATAATAAATAAATTAATTACAAAATTATGAGTTGTATATAAATGACTCAATTGGTTGTAAATGAATAAAATTACAATGGACATAAAATGCATAAATGAATAAATAAATATAAATATAAATTGTGTTAAAAGATATATATAGTTAATATTAAATTAATAAAATAATAATAATTTTTTTTGGAATATTGTAAGAGAAGTTAGGGTTGTCGCTTTGTATCATGAATTCCATATTTTGGGGATATGCAAAGTTAATGTCGTGTGCTGTCAATTGCAAGTTGGAGGATTTGGGAATCTTTTGATATAGTGAATTTTTGAATCTCAGGAGAAAGTGGGTTGTTGCGAAGAGAGGCATGTCTTCTGCATTTAATCGAGGAGTTGAATCCTTGTTTTTGGAGAAAGTGGGTTGTTTGGAAGAGAGGCATGTCTTCTACATTTATTCGAGGAGTGAATCCTTGTTTTTGGCAAGAAGAACTGGGAAGGGACTGAGGAGTTTTGGGAGGAGGCAGTTTTGGAAGAGTCAAGGGAGTGATTCTAGCACCAAATCTTTAGGGCAGCCAAGCATTTGATCTAGGTGCCATTGTTTCCTAAATTTCTATCTCTGTTCCTTAGACACAAATGTTTTGAAATTGATTGATTCTCTGCCTATTTGTATTCCCTGAGAATGTTAGAAGTATTTGCATCAGATCCAATTTTGTTACATTTTTTTTATATTTGCAAATCACACACTTGCTGGAAAGTTTCTATAAGCCATTTCGATAATGCCATTTTTGTTTATATCATACAATCATTACATACCATGAAAAAAAATTCTTGAGGATTCCATCAGATAGCTTGCAGCCATCGATATTGAATATGTGAGCATGATAATGGCTGGGAATTGTTCACATTTTGCCTCTGCTTCCACTTTTTGTAAGCATGACTATTAGAGTTTCAAACCATAAGAGTGATGACCATACCTTGTTCTAAACTCTCATTTTCACTCATAAGTATCACTGGAAACTAATGACTTCTGCATCCGGGTAGGGTTTAGCCACAGGAAACCAATAATTTGAACTTAGTCCCTATCTATAAGTCAACAATTAATGGAGTTTTATCTTGGCAATTGATTAAGGATTTTACTCTTATCCAATGTCTTGGTTATAGGTTTCTTCTGCACCATGTATGCACCGTCAATTCTGGCATCAACTTTACCTTATGCATTCCAAGAAAATAGCTGATTTCTATTAGGAAACTTGCTAAATAGCTCAATTGTTGTCTTTTATCTAATAATAGTGACTGCTAGAATTCTCTTAAACATTATTCCTAGTTTCTCTTGATACTCACCTTCCATGAGATAATGTCAGAGAGAGGGTTCATACAGAAGTTGCAATTCGATTTTAGAGCACTACAGTTCGCCTGATGATCTCCCTTGTGTTTGAGAACAATAACTATAATGGGATCGCACTCAAATCCCATGGAACTGATCTCTTCTTGAAGCCTTCTAGAAGTGAGAAATCTGTGGTGGGAGAAATAGGAGAATTGAAATATGCTCTTGGATATTCCAACATCAGTTTGTCACTGGACCAATGACGTGGATGCTATTATTATATTGGATACTCTATTGTGACTAGGTTGTTTCCCTTCCTACCATCCACTTTCTATTATGTAGTAGAAGTAAACCAAATATAAAACAATGGGCATGGCTTTCCATTCTATAATAAAATCCATTCGTGATATTTATTGAAACCGAGATATGTGATTTGAGTGTATTTTGTATCCTTGACACTCCATAATCTTGAAACCTTTTAATGTATTTATATATTGTTATTCCTAAATGAAACATATATCCATAATTCCCTAACCAGGTGCCAGCTAGAGGAATGTAGGTAAAACTAGCAGAATCTGGGTTTAACCACCAATCATTGCTGCTGGGAAGTTTTCTTGTAGAAGTCTTTAAACAAAATTCTTTATGTGTGATTCCACAGTCAGAACATTCTATGGATGACATCTCATTGAGGTGTCCTATCAGACAGCTCGTTGCCTTGTCTATGCTTTCAATTTGCATTTGTTTGAAAGTTTTTAAAGCCTCTTCAACGGATTCACCTAGGAGAAGAAGCTAATTGGTGATTGAGTTGATCACTTAGGAGATGAAGCTCAGCAGTGTTGGAGGTAACCAGTCACCAAGTTTGGCAGTTTAGTAGTCAATTTCATCCAAGAGAAATACTTGTGGCTCACAAGAAAATGAAGACAATTCTTTCAACTGCATAATTGACTTGCTCCATGTGGCCGTCGACTGTGATTTTTTTTTATGCAAGCTTGAGACTCTAAACTAGAAATTACTCTTGACCTCCAACCTATCTTTAGTTTTGAGACCTGTCACAAATTTTCCATTTGCTTTAGATTCAATTGAAAATAATTTGTTTCCCATTCACCACATCTATGCATTCAAGACAATTTTAATTATGTTTTAATGTCAAGTTTAGATTACAGTTTTAATTGTGTTTTAATTGTGAGCTTGGATTACATTCTTAAGATTCAATTTACATTGCATTCAAATGTAAACCAAACTCGCCACTTGTCCCCAAGGTTATGCATCTCTTATACCCTGAGATGGACTTGAACTTGGATGAGATTATTATGATTGCTTGTGATGACCAAAGCAGCAAAATGCCTTCTTCATTTGAAACCCTCGGACAGGTTAGCAGAAATTTAACCAAATTATGTATCTTGAAAATTTAAGGTTTCACAATGTGTCATTAAAACATCACTATACGTGCCCAGTTCTGTATAGATGTTGATTGTGAAATCAGAAGGACGGGGTCGCTATAGATACTCCTAAGCCTATGTTCATATGTGATCTACAATCACCAAGAAAAAAACATAACAACAGAACCAGCATAGACTTAATAGGGATCTCATTGACAAAGTTAGGGTATCTTCTAAATCACCGGCTAGGATGGCCAACCATGCACACATATGGGGTTCAAATGTGACTGAAGACATAAACTGAAAATAGAAAGGAGATGGCATTGTCCAATACCTTGATTCAATGGAGGTCAAGCCTAGTGCTTTGGAAAATGTTTCTCTCTGAATACATATAGATATACATACTGTGAATACATAAAAGTCATCCTCACTTTGCCACCAGTTGGATTATGTCTTAATGTGATTGTCCAAGCTACATAGCCCAGGTTATATAGTACGTTCTCTTCCCTATGTGGTAAATAAGATACAATCCCATCGTTGCCAGCCTTGCAGAAAATAATATACAGTTCTAAGAATTAAAAAATTAAGCTGGTTAAATATGAAGTTCACCTTATGAAATTTAAAATAGTGTCTAATGTGTTTTCAAGTGATCAATATACCTAGCAACGCACACAGCTATCTTATAACAAAGCTGTATACATTTATTGTTGAAGTGTCAAATGTTTTAAGTGAGAGTCTGTCACATATTTCTTTTATGTCAAGTCATTGTAGTGATTGGATAACTAACATCAAGGCATAGCCATATGGTTACATTGTGGAACTAACGTCTGCTACATAATGTTTATATTTAATTCCTTTAGGAAGAATGATAATTGCCATAGATTACACTGTGATACGTGAGGAAGAGAAGTAGGTTGCTAAAGGGACATCATTAAGGATCATTAGTATTTTCAAGCACATTTCAACAGTCAATTTTTCTGCTAAATCATTCACATGACTCATAGTTCAAATATGTGCACCAAGTTCAATGTCATAGTTTGGGAAATCAGTTATGCACACACATAGGTATGCCAAAACAATGTGTCCCATCGGTTTAGGGTTTATTATCATGAAGTTTCCAAGTAAAGAGTTGTATAATTATTTATTTTATTATTACATTGAAATAGGATTATTAAGCTAAATATAATGCATATGCTCAAGATAGGTAAATTATGTTTGATGTATTTGATTTATTTCAATCGATATGTGTAATATTGAGTTGATAATGAATTTTATTTAAATTGTTATTGATTTTCATATGATTTCTTGACAATGATTCGTCAAGCAGGGAATTGGATTAATAGGTCGGAATTAGATGTATAAACATTGTAATTAGTATTTAATTTATAAGCATTTGTAGTTAATATTACCTATGCATTTGTTTAGCTTGAAGGTTATATTTATATGTAATTGATGATTGATTTAATATAACAGATAGAATTAATATTTATTAAACTAGACCTAGGTTTTATGAATTCTTGTGGAGATATAACTTAAATCTAGTTGCTAATATGATTAAATGTAATTGGATATGACAAAATTATCAGGGTAGATGAAATGTAATCTAGTTGATTGATTATGTAAAGATCTTTTCATAATGATTTTGGTAAGTTGAAATTGGATTGAAAGATTGGAATTAGGTAAATAACAAAGTATATGAAAAATTTGGACTTATAAGTAAAACTTATAGGTAACTGGATAACTAAGGGATTGAATTGCTCTAGTAAGAGAAATTTATGTTGTCAATAAGTTGATTAGTTGAAATTGCCTATTGCAAGCAAAATTTTCATCTGAGTTGGTCTATGTGTAAATTGTCAAGTTTAGATTCTAGAGGCATAAGGTAATATGATTTGATGGCATGTATTCTTTTCATAGGTGTCTTGAAATGAAGATGTTGTAAGAACATGATGTCTTTTTCCTATGTATGAGGGTCTTGGTAAACAATAATGTGAGATGATGTATATACTGTGTTGTGAATATATTATGATGGGTTTAAATCTTCTCTAAGGAAGTGTTGATATTGAGTTGTGTGTAGTATTGTAATGGGGAGATCTTGGATATAGTAATGAGAAATTATTTTGTTCATGGTTAAGATTTGAGAGCAAGATGATCCTTACCTTACTCTGGATAGGTGCGATTGATTAACTGAAAGTTTTGGGACAATGATGTAAATGTTGGTCGTTGTGATTGTGTTTTTTATGCAAGAAGGTAAATGCCTTGCATTGCTTATGTATACTTATCATTATGTTAGTAATTGTCTTGCTTGATGGTTAGGGTTTCTAGATGCAGGTAGGGGAGTGGCTTTCAATGTGGGGCTAGCTCCCAAAGTGGCTAGTCAGGGTAACCCATTGAAAGTTAATAATCAAGTGGTAACCTAATTAATGAATTAGAGGGTTGGGTAGTAATACACATTAAACAAGATAATTCGATTCCTCACTCATGCCTGTAGTGCTTGTTTAGACTAAAGATGGGATTGAGAAGGCCTGGTTGGCAAGATTGACCTCCTTGTCTCCATGAAAGGATGTGTCGGTTCCGCATGTGTCACCCTATGGGGCCGGTGCCTTGAGAGAGGCTGCCAGGGTAACCATAGATGGGGACCAGTTTCTAGTGAGAGATAGCCTAGGTAACCCATGCTAGGACCATGCAATGACACTCTCCCTACTACAGCCTAGCATTCCCTAGTTGTACTCTCCCCATTTGTTAAGTGTTGCCTCTGGAAGTATTGTTGTGTTGTTTGTGATATTGACTTGTGATGTTGGAGTCATGTGTTGTCTTATAGTCTACTGTCTACCTAACTGTATGTTGTAGGTGGGACCTTATGTTAACTCCTAGCTCAGGGGGTGGACCTCAGGGTTCCACATGGTCAGGTGGAAGAGCTTTATCCATTGGTTTTTCCCTTGCCATTGTTCGTGAATAAGGAGGATATATCTTGTGTATCAGACATCAGAGCTTGTACTTGTTTATGAAGATAGTTATTATGCTCATGTACTAGCCTATGTATCAGTTGATTCATAATGTATGTATTGAGATGTAATCAGGATAGTGATAATGTAAACTACATAATGATGTACTCATATGTATAGACTTTTGAATATGTACATGTAATCTTGATCAAGTTGATTATCTAACTGATGTCATGAAATGGAGATGTATATGTATAATCATTAGTGCAATAGATTTAGAATGATCTGCTGATGTTAGTTAATAATGTATGTTAAATTATGTTGATTAAGTTGTCAAGTAATGCAACCATGGAACCTTAGAAGACAAGTTGTTAGTTTAATGATGTGTATTGATTTGTTAAACATTACTTTGTTATTTTATACAAAAAAAATATTCTGCATTACATAGCATAGATGTGTTGTTCTCTAAGGTGTTCATTGCAGGGCATTAGGTCTGGTATCAGAGCCACTTTTAAACACTGGGCACTCTGGTTGTGCATAGTCCCATTAGGTTGTCCTAGTTGCTTAGATTCTGTAAAGTATGATTTCCCTTTTGTCAACCTCACCTAACAATCTGAGGGTGTCCCTTGGCGGTGTCTACATAGGTAGGTGCCTAGAGGTCAAGGAAGAGGTAGTTGGCATTTAGAGATCCATCCTCTTGATTTCTGCCATGCAGTTGAAGAAATGTATGTGTCAAGGTTGTCAGTTGTTTGCCATGATGGTTAATGATTTGGAGTTAGGGGAGAGTCGAGAGGTCTCCCTCGATGATCATCATATCCTTAAGGAGCTTCAGTTGTAGTTAGAAGAGTTGTCAGGTAGAGGACTAGATGCTTGCACATCCTCTTCTGAAGTATGAATTCTTGGATGTTCTTGGTGCTTATTTATAGTCCTTATTATATGAAAGAAAATGTTGAGGATAGGGATTATGTGAGATAGATGCTAGATTCTGGTTCATGGATCTTGTGTCACCGACTAGTAGGTTGCTTACCAGTGTACGGATGGACCCTTCTGTAGACTTGAGATGTGGTTCCTAGTAATTTGAATTCATGTTCATATGAAGAATGTGTGTTAAATCATGAATATAGTACTTATAAAATGATAAATTGTGGTTCCATGCTTCTAAAGGTGTAAAATCATTATATCAAGATTTTTTTTTTCTTTCTTTCGTTAATAGATCACATGCATAGATTGTGCTCTCATGTTTGCATAGGGTTGTGGAAACTGTCCAAACTCAATCCATTTCATTCATATTTGCTGCAGGCTTCCAGGAGTAAGCCTGATCCTAGGGGGGAGGATGTAGTGCCCCTCACCTTATCTTCTATCGGACTGATAGTTTCTCCTAGTAGGACAGACACTATGACATTCTATTTAATGATGGACTCTTTGTTATCATGCTAGTTGATTATGGACCCATTGTTAAGATGAGGTTTGATTTTTGGTACTTTATGCTTTCACAGTTTGATAGACATATTAGATGTTATAGATTAATTTAATTTTGAGTTCAATGTGTTATTTGGTCATGGTTATGATGTTACCATTGATGACTGCTTGTATAAGATCATATGTAACTGATTGTCCAATCTTGATTGTTCAGTAGATAGTTGTTATGCATAACGTTGTGACTTGTCGATGTGCTTAGGTGAATGGAACAGTGTCGCATTACTCATGTTTGAGTACCCTCCTACACTACGACTTCCATTCAATGTATGATGATATATATATATATATATATATATATATATATATATATATATATATATATATTCAAGTTTGACTGTGTGGTTTGCTATAGGATGCAAGTACTGGGCATCGACTCCACCTGAACTAGCAGGTCTGAGCGTGCCCTAGCCAATGGAATCATTGAATGGAGTTGACATGGGGTTCCTTGTCATTATTGTCTGTTTGCCTGTTTGTCTCCATGATTGTTGTCTTGTCATCTAATCTTTCTTGTCAGTCAAGTAATGTTCCACAATGAGGATTAACTAGGTTAGAATTGTCTAAGTTACAACTGGTAAATTGTTGCATTCAATAGAATTATTAGACTGGGAATATAATTTTGATAAATGAATATAATTGTTTCAATATAAATTAAAGTTATATAGAAAATATGATTCATAAAATTATATGAAATAATAAATAAATTAATTACTAAATTATGAGTTGTATATAAATGACTCAATTGGTTGTAAATGAATAAAATTACAATGGACATAAAATGCATAAATGAATAAATAAATATAATTATAAATTGTGTGAAAAGAAATATATAGTTAATATTAAATTAATAAAATAATAATATTTTTTTTTGGAATATTGTAAGAGAAGTTAGGGTTGTTGCTTTGTATCATGTATTCCGTATTTTGGGGATATGCAAAGTTAATGCCGTGTGCCATCAATTGCAAATTGGAGGATTTGGGAATCTTTTGATATAGTGAATTTTTGAATCTCAGGAGAAAGTGGGTTGTTGGGAAGAGAGGCATGTCTTCTGCATTTAATCAAGGAGTTGAATCCTTGTTTTTGGAGAAAGTGGGTTGTTTGGAAGAGAGGCATGTCTTCTACATTTATTCGAGGAGTGAATCCTTGTTTTTGGCAGGAAGAACTGGGAAGGGGCTGAGGAGTTTTGGGAGGAGGTAGTTTTGGAAGAGCCGAGGGAGTGATTCTAGCACCAAATCTTTAGGGCAACCAAGCATTCGATCCAGGTGCCATTGTTTCCTAAATTTCTATCTTTGTTCCTTAGACACAAATGTTTTAAAATTGATTGATTCTTTGGTTGTTTGTATTTCTTGAGAATGTCAGAAGTATTTGCATCAGATCCAATTTCTTTACATTTGTTTTATATCTAGAAATCACACACTTGCCGAAAAGTTTCTATAAGCCATTTCAATAATGCCATTTTTGTTTATATCATACAATCATTGCATACCATGAACAAAATTTCTTGAGGATTCCATCAAATAGCTCGTAGCCATCGATATTGAATATGTGAGCATGATAATGCCTGGGAATTGTTCACATTTTGCCTCTGCTTCCACTTTTTGCAAGCATGACTATTAGAGTTTCAAACCATAAGAGTGATGACCATACCTTGTTCTAAACTCTCATTTTCGCTCATAAGTATCACTGGAAACTAATGACTTCTTCATCCGAGCAAGGTTTAGCCACAAGAAACTAGTAATTTGCACTTAGTCCCTATCTATATGTCAACAATTAAGGGAGTTTTATCCTGGCAATCAATTAAGGATTTTACTCTTATCCAATGTCTTGGTTATAGGTTTCTTCTACACCATGTATGCACTGTCAATTCTGGCATCAACTTTACCATATGCATTCCAAGAAAATAGTCAATTTCTGTTAGGAAACTTGCTAAATAGCTCAGTTGTTGTCTTTTATCTAATAATAGTGACTGCTAGAAGTCTCTTAAACATTATTCCTAGTTTCTCTTGATACTCGCCTTCCTTGAGATAATGTCAGAGAGAGGGTTCATAAAGAAGTTGTAATTTGATTTTAGAGCACTACAGTTCACCTGATGATCTCCCTTGTGTTTGAGAACAATAACTATAATGGGATCGCACTCAAATGCCATGGAACCGATCTCTTCTTGAAGCCTTCTAGAAGTGAGATATCTGTGGTCGGAGAAATAGGAGAATTGAAATATGCTCCTGGATATTCCAACATCAGTTTGTCACTGGACCAATGGCATGGATGCTATTATTATATTGGATACTCTATTCTGACTAGGTTGTTTCCCTTCCTACCATCCACTTTCTATTATGTAGTAGAAGTAAACCGAATATAAAAGAATGGGCATGGCTTTCCATTCTATAATAAAATCCATTCGTGATATTTATTGAAACTGAGATATGTGATTTGAGTGTATTTTCTATCCTTGACACTCCATAATCTTGAAACCTTTTAATGTATTTATATATTGTTATTCCTAGATGAAACATATATCCATCATTCCCTAACCAGGTGTCCGCTAGAGGAATGTAGGTAAAACTAGAAAAATCTGGGTTTAACCACCAATCATTGCTGCTGGGAAGTTTTCTTGTAGAAGTCTTTAAACAAAATTCATTATGTGTGATTCTACAGTCATAACATTCTATGGATGACATCTCATTGAGGTGTCCTATCAGACAGCTCGTTGCCTTGTCTATGCTTTCAATTTGCATTTGTTTGAATGTTTTTAAAGCCTCTTCAATGGATTCACCTAGGAGAAGAAGCTAATTGGTGATTAAGTTGATCACTTAGGAGATGAAGCTCAGCAGTGTTGGAGTTAACCAGTCACCAAGTTTGGTAGTTTAGTAGTCAATTTCATCCAAGAGAAATACTTGTGGCTCACAAGAAAATGAAGATAATTCTTTCAACTACATAATTGACTTGCTCCATGTGGCCGTCGATTGTGAGTTTTTTTCGATGCAAGCTTGAGACTCTAAACTAGAAATTACTCTTGACCTCCAACCTATCTTTAGTTTTGAGACCTATCACAAATTTTCCATTTGCTTTAGATTCAATTGAAAATAATTTGTTTCCCATTCACCACATCTGTGCATTCAACACAGTTTTAATTGTGTTTTAATGTCAAGTTTAGATTACCCTAAGATAGCCTACATTGTCATAAAGATTGCAGAATTTGCCTTACTCCTGCCCTTTTGCATTTGTTTAAATGCTCTAAGGTTTTACTTGCAAATCTATCTTGTGTGTGTACCCTGCAATCAATTTATCTATAACTGTTGTGTGCATCTGGCAACCATAACATTTGGAATCATTCTGCTATCCTATGGTCATCATTGTCATGAATTTCACAATCACCTGAGCATATCCTGCAATCATTCTTTTGGCGTTGTGTGAGGAGGGTAGATATATTATAATATCTGATATTATTTTCCCCTATTGATAATGCTTGGCCGGCGTCCATGTCCTCTATCTTTTATCGATCTCCTTATTCATTCAAACTCCATCATTTGGTCATTATCAATATACCATCACCTATTAGCGAGGCAACATTTTGTGATGGACAATTTTGAAGCACCCAACTTTTCACCCAATCTCGATTTCGAGTCACAGCAACCCTTCTTCTCTCTCGACTTCGACATCAACCTCGATTTAGAAATTCCACTTGCCAAAAGCCAACCCTCAGAAATCATACACATACAGATCTCACAGGAGTCCTTAGACTGGGAACCTGAATGGCAAAATTAGAACCCTGGACCCGCCGCTCCTTAGAATTTTGGAGATGAACTCATACATTGCTCTGACAAACGTGAACCGCTTTCCACACTAAAAAGACTCAGAAGAGGCCCCTTGTAAACACAAATGCAAATGATTTTCACACACACCCAGTGCTAAGATTTGGTCTTCTAGATTTGAAGCTGACGACACCTGAAAGGATTGCGATGACATCATAGATTTCTCAACTGATGATGTTCTATGATAGGTTGGATGAATAATTTTCTCTCTTGGTAAATTTTGTTCAATGCTAAGAGGGGTGAGCTTGGATTACATTCTTAAGATTTAATTTACATTGCATTCAAATGTAAACCAAACTCGCCACTTGTCCCCAAGGTTATGCATCTCTTATACCCTGAGATGGACTTGAACTTGGGTGAGATTATTATAATTGCTTGCCATGACCAAAGCAGCAAAATGCCTTCTTCATTTGAAACCCTCGGATAGGTTAGCAGAAATTTTACCAACTTACGTATCTTGAAAATTTAAGGTTTCACAATGTGTCATTAAAACATCACTATACATGCCTAGTTCTGTTTAGATGTTGATTGCGAAATTAGAAGGACGGGGTCGCTATAGATACTCCTAAGCCTATGTTCATATGTGATCTACAATCACCAAGAAAAAAACTTAACAACACAACCAGCACAGACTTAATAGGGATCTCATTGACAAAGTTAGGGTATCTTCTAAATCACTCGCTAGGATGGCCAACCATGCGCACATATGGGGTTCGAATGTGACTGAAGACATAAACTAAAAATAGAAAGGAGATGGCGTTGTCCAATACCTTGATTCAATGGAGGTCAAGCCTAGTGCTTTGGAAAATGTTCCTCTCTGAATACAAATAGATATACATAGTGTGAATGCATAAAAGTCACCCTCACTTTGCCACCAGTTGGATTATGTCTTAATGTGATTGTCCAAGATGCATAGCCCAGGTTATATAGTACATTCTCTTCCCTGCATGCTAAATAAGATATAATCCCATCATTGCCAGCCTTGCAGAAAATAATATACAGTTCTAAGAATTAAAAAATTAAGCTGGTTAAATATGAAGTTCATCTTATGAAATTTAAAATAGTGTCTAATGTGTTTTCAAGTGATCAATATACCTAGCAACGCACACAACTATCTTATAACAAAGTTGTATACATTTATTGTTGAAGTGTCAAATGTTTTAAGTGAGAGTCTGTCACATATATTTCTTTTATGTCAAGTCATTATAGTCATTGGATAATTAACCTCAAGGCATAGACATATGGTTACATTGTGGAACTAAAGTCTGCTACATAATGTTTATATTTAATTCCTTTAGGAAGAATGATAATTGCCATAGATTACACTGTGATACGTGAGGAAGAGAAGTAGGTTGCTAAAGGGACATCATTAAGGATTATTAGTATTTTCAAGCACATTTCAATAGTCAATTTTTCTGCTAAATCATTCACATGACTCACATTTCAAATATGTGCACCAAGTTTAGTGTCACACTTTCGGAAATTAGTTCTGCACACACATAGGTATGCCAAAACAATGTGTCCCATCGGTTTAGGGTTTAATATAATGAAGTTTCCAAGTAAAGAGTTGTATAATGATTTATTTTATTATTACATTGAAATAGGATTATTAAGTTAAATATAATGCATATGCTCAAGATAGGCAAATTATGTTTGATGTATTTGATTTATTTCAATCGATATGTGTAATATTGAGTTGATAATGAATTTTATTTAAATTGTTATTGATTTTAATATAAATTCTTGATAATGATTCGTCAAGCAGGGAATTGGATTAATAGGTCAGAATTAGATGTATAAACATTGTAATTAGTATTTAATTTATAAGCATTTGTAGTTAATATTACCTATGCATTTGTTTAGCTTGAAGGTTATATTTATATGTAATTGATGATTGATTTAATATAACAGATAGAATTAATATTTATTAAACTAGACCTAGGTTTTATGAATTCTTGTGGAGATATAACTTAAATCTAGTTGCTAATATGATTAAATGTAATTGGATATGACAAAATTATTAAGGTAGATGAAATGTAATCTAGTTGATTGATTATGTAAAGATCTTTTCATAATGATTTTGTTAAGTTGAAATTGGATTGAAAGATTGGAATTAGGTAAATAACAATGTATATGAAAAATTTGGACTTATAAGTAAAACTTATAGGTAACTAGATAACTAAGGGATTGAATTGCTCTAGTAAGAAAAATTTATGTTGTCAATGAGTTGATTAGTTGAAATTGCTTATTGCAAGTAAAATTTTAATGTGAGTTGGTCTATGTGTAAATTGTCAAGCTTAGATTCTAGAGGCATAAGGTAATATGATTTGATGGCATGTATTCTGTTCATAGGTGTCTTGAAATGAAGATGTTGTAAGAACATGATGTCTTTTGCCTATGTATGTGGGTCTTGGTAAACAATAATGTGAGATGATGTATATACTGTGTTGTGAATATATTATGATGGGTTTAAATCTTCTCTAAGGAAGTGTTGATATCGAGTTGTGTGTAGTATTGTAATGCGGAGATCTTGGATATAGTAATGAGAATTTATTTTGTTCATGGTTAAGATTTGAGAGCAAGATGATCCATACCTTGCTCTGGATAGGTGCGATTGATTAACTGAAAGTTTTGGAACAATGATGTAAAGGTTGGTCGTTGTGATTGTGTTTTGTATGCAAGAAGGTAAATACCTTGCATTGCTTATGTATACTTATCATTATGTTAGTAATTGTCTTGCTTGATGGTTAGGGTTTCTAGATGCAGGTAGGGGAGTGGCTTTCAATGTGGGGCTGGCACCCAAAGTGGCTAGTCAGGGTAACCCATTGAAAGTTAATAATCAAGTGATAACCTAATTAATGAATTAGAGGGTTGGGTAGTAATTCACATTAAACAAGATAATTGGATTCCTCACTCATGCCTGTAGTGCTTGTTTAGACTAAAGACGGGATTGAGAAGGCCTGGTTTGCAAGATCAACCTCCTTGTCTCCATGAAAGGATGTGTCGGTTCCACATGTGTCACCCTATGGGGCCGGTGCCTTGAGAGAGGCTGCCAGGGTAACCATAGATGGGGGCCAGTTTCTAGTGAGAGATAGCCTGGGTAACCCATGCTAGGACCATGCGATCACACTCTCCCTATTGTAGCCTAGCATTCCCTAGTTGTACTCTCCCCATTTGTTAAGTGTTGCCTCTAGAAGTACTGTTGTGTTGTTTGTGATATTGACTTGTGATGTTGGAGTCATGTGTTGTCTTAGAGTCTATTGTCTACCTGATTGTATGTTGTAGTGGGGACCTTATGTTAACTCCTAGCTTGGGGGGTGGACCTCAGGGTTCCACATGGTCGGGTGGAAGAGCTTTATCCATTGGTTTTTCCCTTTCCATTGTTCGTGAACGAGGAGGATATATCTTGTGTATCAGACATCAGATCTTGTATTTGTTTATGAAGATAGTTATTATGCTCATGTACTAGCCTGTGTATCAGTTGATTCATAATGTATGTATTGAGATGTAATCAGGATAGTGATTATGTAAACTACATAATGATGTACTCATATGTATAGACTTTTGAATATGTACATGTAATCTTGATCAAGTTGATTATCTAACTGATGTTATGAAATGGAGATGTATATGTATAATCATTAGTGCAATAGATTTAGAATGATCTGCTGATGTTAGTTAATAATGTATGTTAAATTATGTTGATTAAGTTGGCATGTAATGCAACCATGGAACCTTAGAAGACAAGTTGTTAGTTTAATGATGTGTATTGATTTGTTAAACATTACTTTGTTATCTTATACAAAAAAAATTATTCTGCATTGCATAGCATAGATGTGTTGTTCTCTAAGGTGTTCATTGCGGGGCATTACATCCTTGCACGACCAATGCTGGATGGTGAGATCCATAGCTACGTGGTGTGGAGGACTTTGACCTCCCCTGCAACACAATGAAACCATCAATCGACCAAAGATGAAACCATCAACCTGCAAATAATGTCGGCAACCTCTGGTGTAAAAGGCGGATAGGATGTAAATTCACTGAATAAACAGTGCCAAACACAAGGTTGAACGGCCACCAATCAACTAAAAAAAGAAACAAGAAACAGCAAACCAGGGAAACAAACCAGGGAAACAAGAAACACCAAACAACCTCCAAAACGGGTCCAATGGACCACAAAAATAGAAATGTCACCCACAAATTGTAGATTTGACCAAAACAAATACTATAATAACAACACTACAAGGATGGCCACTACGTGGCACTTGTTAATTGTAGCGAGAAGATGAGGATGATGGCATGTACCACTATGTGACTGTGTACATAAAAACTAAACATAGCCAACATATATTTAGAAAAAAATATATAAAACAAGTGTTTTAAAATAAAAATATATAACCCACATATTTTTATAAAAATTAACGCAAGTTGAGATAAATAAAATAATGTATATAAATACAAGTCAAATTAAAACATAAATAAATCAAAATAAAATATTACTAAAGCAAAGAAGTTGTGAAGTAAAATTTGACTATAAATTACTCAAACATTTTAAATAATTTTTACAATTAGATCTTTGCTTATTGTATTTTATTTAATTATTTATAATTTATTATACCAATATAGATTACTCTTAAATAAAAATAAAATAAAAAATTGGAGTTTTATATTTTAATTATGAATAATGAGTTAATTTTATTGACTTAAGAGTTATTCTATAGGTTTTTTTTATAGTGCACAATACTACTATTATTCCTATAAAATATAATCATAAAAATCATTATCTATGGAGTTTTAAATTTTAGTTATCAATAATGAGTAACATTTATTGTATAGATTTTTCACACTCTATAGTATTCATTGTCTAATTAATGTAGAATTATTATTATTTCTATGAAATGTAGTAAAATTAAAAATTATTAGTTGGATTTTTATATTTTAATTATCAATACCGAATTAATTTTATTCACTTAAGAGTTATTCTATGTTGGGTTAGGGTTTTTCATAGTGCACATTATTCATGTCTCTAAGGAATTGGAACTATTATTATTTCTATAAAATATAATAATAAAAATCGTTAATTGGAGTTTTATATTTTAATTATCAGTAATGAGTTAATTTTACTTACTTAAGTGTTATTCTATAGTATATTTTATAGTTATAGTTTGGAGTTTTATATTTTGGATAGAGATATCAATCATTAGTTAATTTTATTTATTTAAAGAGTTATTTTAATTACTTCACAATTATTTTATAGTTATTTTCTTTACAATTATACAAAGGTTTCTATATAACTTATCCACTATTTATTTAAAATATAATATATATTAATGTAAGGTATTATAATAATATAAATTTATTTTAACCACTTAAGAGATTACATCTATAATAAATATTAATTTATGGTATTTATAAAAATATAAATTCATTTTAACTAGCATACCCATCTTTAGAAAAATCTATTTAAAATATATCCAAAGATATGCCTACTGAACTTATATACAACAAAGTAATTTAGAAATAGGTGGATTTTAAATAGATTTTTCTAAAGGTAGGTATACTAGTGAATTAAATAAATAGAATTTATTTAATTAATCTATGATGGGGAAAATGGAATTTGATAAATTAATTAAATAAATATAATTTATTTATTTAATTTAAATGATGGAAAGAGACTTGGTAAATGGTACATGTTAGGATGATGGCGATAGGAAAACTCTTATCTCTTTCAGTGGATTATCCCATTACACTCATCTCTTCAAGATGATCAATTTTCTATATAACTTTGTTTACTTATTTTTTGGGTCCTTCTCACCCCTATGGCAATAGATCATCACTTTCAAGACCAATAGGATCAACAAGAGCCCATTATGGACTCTCTCAATGATCACCTTTATCACGTAAAAATAAAACTTGAAGTAAGATTCATCAAATTTGAAGAACAACTCTCTCAACTCTACAAATAATATTGATCAACTACTCTCAAGTACAAATAAAGGCCAACCTTTCTCTCCTACAAAATTTTTAATTTCCTTCTTCCACAATCAAGGTGATCCTCTTTGTCCCCCTAGAAACTACACTTTCGTAAAGGTGATGGTACAATTCTTTCTAATTGGTTGAGCAGGGACAAGTAATAATTTGAATTCTATCAAATTATCCATGATCAAAATATCTCCCTTGCCTCTTTTCACTTGGAAAAGAAATCCCTTTAGTGGTTGGATGGGATTCACCCACTTCTCACTTGGTTAGGATTTTGAAAGGAAGCCTTTAAAACCTATTTTAGCCCTAGTATGTATATGATGACTTTGTTAATGCCATCACTAAACTATGCAAGACATATTTAGTCAAGGAATACCAGAGTGATTTTAAGAAAATGGACAACCAAGCATGTGGCTTATACATATTATTTTATAGTTGTTACATCAGTGGTCTCAAGGGGATCTTCGAGAAGAAGTTCTCATGTGTAAGAAAACTCCTATTGTGATATTCTAGCCTTGGCATGACTTACAAAAGACAAATTCACATCTAGAAAAAATACCTAAAGCCCCCACAACTTGTAAACACTTGAGAGAAGAGATAGTAGAGAAAAAGGCCAGGGGATTGTGTTACAATTATGATAAAAAATGGAAAAGGGTCACAAACGTAGTAACACTTGTATCTCATCAACTCTACCAATGTGCCTAATGAATCTAATGAATTTTTAGATGTAGGAAAAGAGTTATTATCCCTAGAACAACAATTGACTCCTAATTCCCATATTTCAATTCATGCTTTAGCATTAGAAGTGGACTGTTGTTATAGGGAAACCAACTCTTCTTCTACATCCAAAAATTCCTCATAGTCATTAGTGATCATGGTAGAGTCAATGAGATACAAGTGTTTCTCACTACATTTCTAACCCTTTTCCCATTTTTATCACAATTGTAACATAATCTCCTAACCTTTTTCTCTAGCATCTCTTCTCAAAAGAGTTTGTGAATTTTGGGAGTTTTAGTTCCATTATTTGATATCTCCTTTTTAGTTTTGAAAGAGGAGGAGGAGATGTCTATTTTTCATTGGGTTGTCAATTTATCTTTCACTAGTCAAGCCAAGGCTAGAGCATCATGATAGGAATCTAGTTTACACATGCAAACTTCTACTTGAAGATCCTCCTTAAGAACAATAGTTTAAAATAAATGTGAAAAAATGACTTTTTCTCAAACTCACTCTAGTATTTCTTGACTAAATGTGTTTGGTATAGTTTAGTGAGGGCACCAACAAATCATCATAAGCACTAGGGCCAAAATAGATTAGGGATTCCTTGCAAAATTCTGACTAGGTGAGAAGTGGGTGAGTCATGTCCAATGATTGAAGCCATTGAAGGACATCCTTTTCTAAGTGAAAAGAGTCAAGGGAAATTTTTTGATCCTAGGTCCAGTTTGATAGAATTTAAAATACTTCTTAGCCTTTCTCATGCTATTATGAATATTTGTACTATCACATTTGCAGAAAAATCTAGTTTAGTGAAATAGAGAGGAATTACATGATTGTGGAAGAAGGAACTTGATATAGGAGAGGAAGGTTATCCTTTATCTATAGCTAAGAGTAGATAGTTTGTATTTTGGGAGAGTTGGTAGACCTAGTCTTCAAAGTTGATGCACCTTACTTGACTTTCCATTTGTATGTGATCAAGGTAGTCATTGAGAGAGTTTAGAATGGGCTTATATGGATCCTATTGGTCCTGAGAATGGAAACCTATCACCATAGGGGTGAGAGGGACCAAAAAATCAGTAATTAGAATTATATGTAAAATTGGCTAGCTTAAAGACAATCATAATAGGACAATCCACTGAAAGGGGTAAGAGTTGTCCCTAACCCAAAAAAGGGTGCCTAAAGTTATATGGAAGATTGATCAGCTTGAATAGATGAGTGTAATGGGACAATCCATCACAAGGGTGAGATTTTGTGTCATATATGGTTAGTATATTTTTAGGGTCCAAATAAAAAAGTGGTGTCACTATAAATACTCCTAAGCCTATATTCATATGTGATTTGTAGCATGAAGAAAACACATCCACACAACCACACATGTTTAATTGGCATCTTAATGATAAAGTTGAGGGTGTCCTCAAGATAGCCAAGAAAAGAAAGAAGGTCAACCATCCACACATAATGATCAATTGTAGTTGTAATGCAATAAGGGTTACTCATTCACTAAACATGCATGGTTGCATGCACATAGAACACAAGCAAAGCTTGTAAGGTCTGGATATGTTCTAGAGTGCCTCATTAGTTCAATGATTTTGAGAACATCCTTGCCAAATTCATTTTGTGCTATCCCAGAATGATTGTATTCTATTAGGCCACATTTCTTTGATGTATTTTGTCAAATAGCTCATGTTCCTTGTCTATGCTTCCACATTTTCCACACATGTCTATGAAATAATTTCCAACTATAATATCTAGCAAAAATCATCCTTCCATTATGCTTTGATGGATGTTCATACCCTGTTCCAAAGCTCCCATTTTGGTACAGGTAGGGAGGATGCTAGCTTTACAAATACCAATTTCATTTTCTTGGAAGTTTTTAAAGCCTTGTCAACAAATCCATTTTCTCCATATCCTATAATAATGGCATTCCATGATACCACATTTCTTTGAGACATTATGTCAAATAGCTCACACACCTTATCCATACTTCCACATTTCGCATACATTTCTACCAAAGTAGTAGAAACTATAACATCTAACAAAATTCATCTATCCTTTACACTTTGATGGATGTCCCTACCATGTTCTAAAGCTCCCACTTGGCACAGGATCAGAGGATGCTGGCAAAGGTTTCTAGCATACACTAGCCAATTGTATTTTCTTGAAATTTTCTAAAGACTTTTCAACAAATCCATTTTGTGAATATGCTGCAATTAGGGGATTCCATGAGAACACATTTCTTTGAGGCATTCTATCAAATAGTTCATGTGCCTTGCCTACACTTCCACATTTTACATATCTTGCAATCATGGAATTCCATGAGATGACATCTCTTTCAGGTATTCTATTAAATGGTCCACGTGCCTTGTCTATGCTTCCACATTTTGCATACATGTCTACAGGAGTAGTTGCAACTACAATATCTAACAAAATTCCTCTATCCTTTATCCTTCGATGGATGTCCATATGTTTTTCCAAAGCTTCCATTTTGGCACAAGTAGGGAGGATACTGGCAAAGGTTGTGATGTTTAGCTTTACACCAACCAATTGCATTTACTTGAAAGTTTCCAAAGCCTTTTCAATAAATCCATTATGTGCATATCCTATGGTCATCATATTTCATGAGACCAAATTTCTTTGAGACATTTAGTTAAACAATTCTAAAGCTCCCATTTTGGTGCAAGCTAGTAGTATGCTTGCAAATCTTAACTGATGGAGAATTGGAGACCTATTTGTTGTATATGGTGAAACAGAGCAGATGCCTACACCTTGCTCCTATAGAAAAAAAAGAACCCACATAAACAAAGCCCTTGAGATTGAGCAGGAGGGGCTGTTCAAATTAAACTTATAACCAATTTACAAGTAACCATGAGCAATCATAGTTTGTTGTAATGTGTAGTTTATTTATTGTTAACAAAGGAAAAACATAACTAATAAAATAGAAGAAAGAGGGCCCACCAACCACATTTAATTCAAAGCTTAGATTGTGTTGTTTAAGCCCAAAAACTTGTTGTGAGATAGGTAGAGGAAAATGATATTTGAAAGCTTTACTACTAATTTGGGAATAAGGTCAAAGAGCTTATTGTCATTTAGATAGATTTCTATTAGGATGGGGTTAGAGATTTTACTTCCAGTGATCGAAGCTGTCAATCATGATGTTGGCCATAAACAAACATAGATAAAGAAATTCAAATCAAACATTTATCATCTTGAAAGATATGATGAATTCAGAGAATTCATGATCCCAAGTCTCCGTGGATTAGTTCATAATCACCTAACGTTACTCAGTTTTTTGATGTGCATTGTTGTTTTCCATTCAGGGGCCTTAAATTTCTGGTTTAGAGAAATTCATATCCAGATAATCTCAATTTCACTTGCATTCTATGAATTTCTTAACAAATAGGGTTAAATCTTACTATATTTGCCTAGATTATGTAGATATTTATGCAAGTTTGATCAATTCTTCTGCATATTACTCATATTAACTTGATTTCACTTCTGTACTATAAATTCATTCAAATGATGTGCCTATAAGCATATATTTCCATGATTTTTAACTTTATTTATGTTTCTTTGCATGATATTTGTCATTTCAACATGCTATTTGCTCAAATATGCTAAAGATGTTCAGTTACCTTTGAGATGTCAGCATATTTTCTTGTTTTTGCTTAGGATTTTCTATGTATTTGCAATTGCAATGTTGTTCACATGAGATTAAAGAAGTTTAAATGAATGATTTCTAACTTTACTAGAATGAGTGAACCTTTAGCCAATGATCCATATACATGTTCTTGACATTGTCATGAAGAGAAGGAAATCAAACCATATGTTCACTAGGTTGTTCCACAGCTAGATATGATAGGTGCTAACTTCAATGGAAAGGAATGAAAACAACATCTATAGAATGAAAAGTACTCCAAGGGATGCAGCAAGTCAAAGCACATATATAGAATCCATTCATAGATTACTCAAAGTTTACGATAGTATGTAATCAAGGGACTTCATCTTCATTAAGCATGCAAAACAAATATACATTTGTAATTGACCTTAAGAATTAGTTTTGATGTTTCAGTAATCTAATCTCAATTAAGTTTTGAATGTTCTACAAAATGCACTCCATCTCCTTTTATAGTATAACAATAGGAGGCGGTTACAAAGATCTTGCAATCATGATTTGTCCATTACAATCAATGGTTCATGTTCTATTGACAGAGTCAATAAGCAATCTAACACATGGCATAGATTGCCAGTTGGCAATCCTTTGGTGGGAACAACCATCATCTCCATGCATCTAGTGATCTCCACCTTGAGCCAAGTCAAACAACCTTTGCTGATAAGACAAAATGCATAGTGCAAGCTTCTTTTATGTAGTTGGATCTTCTTCATGTGTTTGCATCCCTGCATCTATTTTCTTATAGTTATCATAATCTTTCACAAATGTGTCCACCTAAAACTTACTTATTGTGGTGGCCCTTAATTTGACATACTTCAATGCCTGTATCTTCTCATCTAGAGGTTCTATCATTAATGTCCTTTTATTTGCTTCCTTACTGAATTACTTCACCTTCACATTCAGTTTAGCCATTTCATCAATGACCTCCATAGTGAAGAGTTCTTTAGGGTCTTCAGCCACTTCTTTGAATTTATCCTTGAACATTTGTGTAGCTTCATCTAGTTCCAGCTTCTCTTCCTCTGTTATGGTGTCATCTAGCAACTCTTCCATTATTCTTAATACTTCAGCCAACAATTCATGAACTTTATTCTGGATGTCTTTTATTTTGTCCATGTTAGCCTTTAGTACACTAAGTTCATACCCCATTTCAGTCATCCATGTTCCATGAGTGGTAAGGTTAAATTGGTAACAATTTTACCTTTTAGTAATTCATCATCTGTCATGCTTTTGGCTCTCTTGAGTCTAGCCATTACATAATTGCACTTTTGAATTCATTGGGTGAATTCACCCTTCAAAGAATCAATGCATTCTTTCAATTTGGACAATGTGTCCCAGTTAGACTTAGAGTCTTTATTACCTCTTCTCTAGATGCCATAAACTTCCCAAACCTCTTATCCATAGTCTGATCTTGATGCTTGTGTACATCCAGGTTGGTTATGTCATCTTCACTTATTAGAGTAAGTGCAACTAGCTTCTCTGTAGTTGCCAAGGTGGATGCTATACTATCAGGCTTTATACATCCTTGTATAAACTATTGTAATTGAGCATTCTATTCTTTTAACTCCTTCCTTGCCCTGAGCTTGCGGACTTTAGCTACCACGGCCTCAACATTTTGAAGATGCTCTTGGGCTTCTTGCTTAGTGGTCATATGACCTAGATCAATCTATGTCACTTGATACTCATCTGGCCTAATCTCACCTTTAGCTTTATCTATTGTAGGTACAACAACTTGGGTTGTCCTTTTCCCAGTTTTAGGATCTCTTTTGATGTTGGAGACTATCCTAGCTCTCCATTTTGCTTTTGCAAAATCAATTACAAAGAAAGATTTAAAATCAAATGGCACCTTTTGTACCTCTCCTTGGCTTATTTCTATGGAAATCAACACCAGGAGATCAGGTTGTGATCTTTTGCCTTGATCCAGTTGCTCCATTTGAGTACATGTATCCTATTCTTTATTCTAATCACCTGGATCTTGCATATTTTTTTGTGATGTAGTCATGGCATCCAGATCTACCTCCTCATGTGATTCCACTTGTCTAGTTATGGAGGTGTCTATCTATCTAATGCTGGATCTTCATTCTTTTTTGGGATTTCATCAAACCTAGGCCCTTGGCCTTTATTCTCCTCTTCATGTTGATGATCCTCCGCTTTATGCTCATCATCTTTTTTATGTTCATCATCTTCTACTCCTCTTGTGGTTGTAGGTGATGTAACAACCTTTTCTTGTTTAGGTCTATCTATCAAGACATCCTCATGTGCTATTTGCACCTTTTCCTCATCACCTTGGTTGTCTACTTCTATTAGAACAATCTCCTCTTGGTCCTAATTAGTCTAAATAACCTCTTCCTTTTTATCCCCCCTTTTAGGTATATAAGTTAAGTCCACCAAAATTGGGCTAGTAACCTTTTCAATTAATGTATCTAGAGATCCCATGTGCACCTTTGCTTCAGGGGTTTCTTCCCTTTCATCCCTTTCAACATGTGTTTCTCCCACTACCTTACCTTCATCTCTTGTTTCTATCTATTGTAGTAGGGTCTCGATGGGATGATTAATGATATCCTTGACCAATTGTCCCCTTCTGTCAAGTCAATTGTCTAGCTCAATGGAAGAGCCATAGTTATTCATTCCTTTTGGGCTTTGTCCCTTATTTCTTCTACCATTTTTGTCTTCACTCTTATAATAGCTTCTATAGGAACATTATGTTGCAACTCCTTAACTATCTGTTCAACTAGATCAGCTAATCTTGATGCTACCACCTACGCCGGTGATAGAGCACCTCTGATGCATGGACTTTGATATCTAGAGTGTCTTGGAACCTTCACTCCTTGTAGTAGTTCATCTCTTTTCCTCTTCAATGTTTGGAGTTGTGCTTCATCTCATTCCTCATCTTCAGTAACCTCCTCATTCACAACCATCCTTTTAGGACTTTGATCTGCACTTTTGGAAGTTTCTCCTTGGTTGATAGTAACATTGGGTGTATCTAAAGCAATAGCCTTCAAGGGGAGATCCTTAGGAGGTGAGGGTGGTACAAATGCCAATGAAATTTCCTCAGTAGGGAGATATTCTACAGTTCCAGATGAACTTGGCTCTACTATTTTTGCCTCATGAATTTGTCTCTTCTTCACCAAGAAATCATCAAATTCTGGCTCCTCTCTCTCTTTCATTATCTTCTTCTCAGAAGTAATTACAACACCTTTGTTTTTCAATTCATTGATCCTCTTATCAACCTAACTTTTTGTCCTAGCCATGACTTTGGCTATTAGGACATCAATAGATGTTTCTTCTTTCTGCTTTAGATTTGGAGATGATATTATATCATTGTATATTTTTCATTCGTCATATTCTAGATCTGTAAGGTCATCATCATCCTTCCTTATCTAGGGAGGCACCTTAGGCTTTCCTATGGACCTCATTTGATCTAGAGTCATTCTTCTGTATTCCCTTTTCTGGGCTTCATGGTCATCATCATAGTTTGCCCAGTAATCTTCAAGGTGTACTATGTGTTTATACTTCTTATTAAACCTTTTCTCTACCCTGTGATATGGGTCATAATCCCTAGCTAGAGGGAACAACTTGAAATTCAAGTTTTTCAAATTTGACTCATCATTCCTTGCTTGTTCCATGGATCCAACAAGGAACCAATTGATATCAAGAGGGAACTGTCTATAAGGACGACCTTCCTTGTTTTTTGATAATTCAAATATATGTAGTTGTTGCCTCACCATTACCATCAATACTACTGATGAGTGCCAAGTTGCACTCATGAAATACATCTTTTTGCCTCTCTTTTTCCCATTCTTGGTTCATGTTCCCTAGTGTCTGCACCCAAATAAGCTAGCAAGATCATTCTATTTTATGATTAATTGAGATAGATTACTTAAGATTAGAATTTTTGATTGAGTGACTAATGTGCGTGGAATTGATAAAAAAATGTAGAACTTCTTCTCTTTTTGAATCAACAGGTGTAGATGCTAGGAATAATAATTTTGTGCATATCTGGAGATAGTCTTCAAGGATCTCCGGGGATGGTACCAAAAAGAACCAGAACACCTGAAGTTTTGAAGAAATGAGGAATACCCCTCCAGAGCTTTGTGAGAGTCTGGAGTATCTCCAGAGCTACAAACATATCTCCAGACCTACAGACAGGAACAGTTACCTTCGGCGCCTCCTGAGAGCAGGGCATAATTCTAGCAGATTTGTTGAACTAGGCACTCTCAGCAGTGATCGTAATACCTCCCACTTCACTCATATCATCACCTGAGTGGTGAGGGGTCAACTTTAGTTAAACTGCTAGAGTCTTATCTTTTCAAAGTTTTTGCATGAGTTATGGATGGAACTGATCCAATATCTTTATTTTTAGGGCCTCGATGCCCAAGTGTATTAAGACTAAAATTTAGACTTCTAAGTAGACTTCTATTCCACTCAAGTCTACTTTTATCTCATGATTATTTCTCATAGTTAGACAGTTAAGTACAATAAAGAGATGGTGTTATCTCATAGAAAGACTGGTAGATAAGTTTAGTGATATATCATCACTCATGTTTATATATATATACTCTTAGACACAATAGGGAGAATGATAATGATTGAATTATTCTAATTTTCTTTGGGAGATCCTAGTTCTATGTTAGCAGTATTTTCAGGAATGCAGATTGAATGAATTGGATTGAATCTCATTGTGACCATCTCCTGTGCTGATTTCCTACTAAAGCCTTCAGCCCCAGGGGTGTGGAGCAAGGGCCCACTCTCACCACTAAGGCAGGAGGCTAGTACCATTGTTTTGTTACTTCAGCTCTTTATGAAAATCTTTACTGCTTTTAATAGATAAATACAAGTTACTGTTTCCTTTTCTTTAAGTAGATTTTCCTGTTTCATTCTGTTTCTAGCATCCATTAAATTAATTCAGTAAATAGATAGATTAATCTCTTTTCAAAATTGTAGAAACTGTCAGGATTAGCTATAAGCTATTAACTATAGAATCCCTAGTTGTAGACAGCTATGGACATAGCCCTGGTTTTAGACATCTAAAAATAGATTAAATGATAAGGGACAGCGACATCTTGTCATTTTTGGCATCGTTGCCGGGGACCATCTTATGTTAATTAGGGAAACTGAGTTAAAATAGTTTTTAGGATAAATTTGTATGGTTAGGGCTAGAGATCCAAAAGGAAGATACATTAAGCATACACCCTAACAACACATCATAGGGGAAAGCAATGAGGTGGTACAAAATCTTCTTGAGGAAAGAAACCCATAGCCTAATTTGGAACCTGCACCTCAAAACAACAATCCCTTAGATCCTCCAAATATTCCACTTGCCAATTATATCCAAGAATTACAACAAAATTTTTAGGCAGATCCTTTGTTCGAACATAATTTCCTAGAACCTCAGGGAGATGAACCAGTATTAAACATGGAAAATGATAATCATGGTGAAGAGGAAAATCAGGTTCTAAGAACTTTCACTTATCCTATCCTTTTGGCTGCTAGAGATAATGCTCCTATGAAGAATATCTCACTAGCACACCTGCCAAATTTTAGAGGACTTTCTTCTGAGGATCTAGATCAGTTCTTGTTTGAATTCAAAGTAGCCTACCAAACTTATGATTATGGATCAGATAACCAGAAAATCAAACTATTCCCTTCAACCTTGAAAGATTCTGCAATGAGATGGTTTATGGGTTTACCCCTGAATTCTATCCGTTCTTGGGATCAAATGGAAATAGAGTTTTTGGAAAAGTACCAAGATTACTATAGATCTAGCAATAAAAATGAAGAACTGTTTAAAATAAGGCAGGGGGAGGAAGAATCCCTAGAGGACTATGTGGATAGGTTTAATTTTGCCTTGAGAAGGTATGGCAATCTAGTAGATCACTCCTTGGCCAGAACCCTGTTTATAAAGGGATTGGAAAAAGAATCAAAACAGGCACTAGACCTAATGGGAAAAGGGAACATTGACAAAAGGAAAATACTTGATATAGAGGAACTCTGCAGGAACTATTACAGAACTCAAAATGGAGTGAGGTCATCAAAAACATTTAAAGGGAAAAATGAAATAGGACAGTTGATGGAGGAGATTGCAAATCTAAAAATAGACATTTTGGTCCAATTAAATACCACATTGGATGGGATTCAAGCAAAAACTAGAACAACTAATCAAAACAGGACAACTAAACCACTCTCCATCTATTGTCCTAGATGTAGAAACAAACATCTGTTGAGAGAATGCCCTTTTGACAAATTAGAGATTTGTCAGATCTATGATAGGGAACATCCTACCAGTCAGTGTAGTCAACTTCCAGCCTTGAAAAGATTGAGTAAAAAAAATACTGCAATAGAAGAAGAGTTGAACTATGTGGGACAAAAACAAACTGGGAATTTCCCTTATAATCAGTATCCAAACCAACCTTCTTATAGGGGTCCTTCTAATTGGGGAAATAACCAGTGGAATCCAACTTGGCATGGCCCTCAAAATAATCCTCCTTAGGGACAACAGGATTGGCCAAGTCAGCAGTGGCAAAGCCAAAACTGGCAAAACCAATATTGGCAAAATCAACCTTGGGGAAATCAACAGTGGCCACCACAGTTTAGATCATAAAACATGCAACCCTAATGAGGTTCTCAACAGGGATATAATCAACAATACCAGGGACAACCAAGACGTTTCCAACCTCAACAATAGGCTTTACTAACTGGACCTTCCATCACACAAGGACAAACACAGAATGAACTAGTTAGCCAACCACCTTTACCAGCTCAGCCTATACCAAACCCAATGAATAAATAGGGAGCAACTGTCTACATGACAGAGCAAGAAAATCTGGCTAGAATTAATGCTATATATTCAAATAATCTCTAGCTGCGTTCTGGGAAAGCATTCCCAAGACCATCTCCTCCAACTATAGTTGAAATAACCAATGATGAGGAAATTGAAAATCCATCCAAACAACCCTCAGAGGAGATTACTAACGAAAAAGTGCTAAAAAGATCATCTATGGACAACTCTGAAGTTACTCCTAAAAGACCGACTCCGGAGAACAGTCCTGAACATAATTCTGACAAGAGCTCCAGAGATGGAAAAACTAGCACCATACCTAGAATGGCTTAAACAGAATGCTCCCTAGAGAAAGATCCTACAAAAACAAATCCAAACCAACCTGGAATCAGAGCTTTTACAAGAAATCAAGCAGCTAAACATTGAAATTCTTCTTCTCCAGGCAATCAGAGATGTACTGGAACTAAATCAGTTCATTAAACAGTTTTGTATTAAAACGTAGGGTAGAAAGAAAAACTTCCCCTCCACAATACAGGTTGAAGGAAAAGTAGTGGACCTATTGATGGGAGAAATTCTCCTCCCAAAATACAGAGACCCTGGAAATCCTGTCATAACTGTTATCATCTCAGGGATAGAAATTTCAAATGTTTTGGTTGATTTAGGAGCAGCAATTAATGTGATGACAGTTCATACAATGGACAAGTTAGCTCTATCAAGTATCCAATCCACAACTACAATTCTTCAACTAGCTAACCAGTCGGTAGCTGTTCCAAAAGGAGTAATCACTGATGTACCAGTCATGATAGATTCATGGGAATTCCCAGTGGACTTCTTAATACTAGAACCTCAAAACCAGAGAAATGCTTATCCACTGATTTTAGGAAGACCATGGCTGGCTACTATAGCAGCATCTATTGATTGTTGAACTAGAGATATGGTCATTTCTAATGGGATAGATCTAAATAAAATATCTTTGTATCCTCTAGCTAAGCCATCAGTGCATTACACCAGAAAAGTATGGGTGGATGAACCAGAGAATGGTGACAACAGTGCCTTAGTAGCTATGGTAACCATCAAGGAGCAACTGGGGGAATTAGAAGAAGAAGTATACTATGATACAACAGAAGATTTCACTCACATCCTAATTAATAAGGATATAATGGAATTCACCCAAAATTCTTAGAAAGAACTTCTTGTCTCTTCTCATTGTACCCTCGCTAACATCATTCCTTGTGGGGAAACCTTTTACAGGAACTTAGCTACTTTCCACATGCTGCTTCCACATTCTTGTCCTCTCAACACCATGACTCCAATGTATGGATTAACTACATCTATGGATCAAATCACAAAATAGGTCATGATTCTACCAGGGAAAACACTTAATATCAACACCCAGTTAACAGCAAATCAGGAAGAAAGACTTATCCAACTTTTGGTCTCCCATTCAGCATCTTTTGCCTGGGAATACCAAGATATGAAGGGCATACCTCCTGAGATCTGTACCCATCATATATACACTGAGGATATTAAACCTATCAGGCAACCACAAAGAAGATTGAATCCTACTTTAAAGGACATTGTCAAAACTAAAATAGAAAAATTACTTCAGGCAGGGTTCATATATCCAATCTCAGACAGTCAATGGGTCTCACCTCTTGTTATTGTGCCTAAAAAGAATGGGAAATGGAGGGTGTGTATTGACTATAGAGAACTTAACAAGGCCACAAAAAAGGACTACTTTCCCTTACTATTCATAGACCAAGTTCTGGACAACCTTGCTGGGAGAAAGTATTTTTTTTTTCTAGATGGATTTAGTGGCTATAATCAAATTCAAGTAGCACCAGAAGACCATGACAAAACCACCTTCACATGCTCTTAGGGAACCTTTACTTACAAAGTTCTTCCCTTTGGGCTATGCAATGCCCTAGCTACATTTCAGAGACTGGTTCTAGCTATTTTTGCCGAACTAGCTAATGAATGCATGGAGGTCTACATGGATGACTTTACTATGTATGGGGATAATTTTGAGGAAGCTCTCACAAACCTTGAAAAAGTACTAAAATGTTGTGAGAAAAATCAATTGTCCCTTAGCCATGAAAAGTGTTTTATGATGGTGGAAGAAGGAATTGTTTTGGGACACCATATTTCAGAGAAAGGGATCAAAGTGGATCAGAACAAGATAGAAGTAATCACACAGCTGCCTCCACCCAAAAATCAGATGGATGCCAGAAGTTTTCTGGGTCATCTAGGCTACTATATGAGGTTCATAGAAAATTTCAGCAGAATAGTTGCCCCTCTGTTTACCCTACTTAACAAAGACACAGAATTTATGTGGACGGAAGAATGTCAGTCAGCATTTGAAACCTTGAAGGAGAAGCTTACTGTCACACCAATCTTAAGAGGACCTAATTGGACTTTACCATTTCACATACAAACTGATGCTTCAAATGAGTCCATTGGGGCTATTTTAGGACAAAAGGAGGAAGGAGAAAGTATGCACGCCATTTATTACATCAGCAAAAACCTTACCTCTGCAGAAAGGAATTACACCACAATAGAAAAAGAATTCTTGGTAGTCATCTATGCCATAAACAAATTCAGGCATTATATCACTGGATATAAGATATTTGTACACACTGATCATGCAGCCATCAAATACTTAATGAATAAACCAGTAGGAGGAGCAAGGATCATCTAATGGTTATTGCTATTGCAGGAATTTGATATTACCATAGTTGATAATCCAGGAAAGTTTAATTTGGTTGCTAATTTTCTGTCAAGATTGCATACATGAGGAGAAGACCAACCGGTGGAGGACAAGTTCCCAGATGAACATCTTTTTGCTATATCCTCTACTGCACCTTGGTTTTCTGACATAGCTAATCTTTTAGCTACAGGCTTGTATCCATCCTATTTTACTTCAAAACAAAGAAAATGTTTGGTTAAAGAAAGTTTATCTTATAAATGGTTGAATGGTTTACTATTTAAATGTGGCCCTGATTTCATTCTACATACGTGCTTAAAGGCTGATGAGACTTTTGATGTGTTGAGAGCATGTCATGATGAACCATCAGGTGGCCATTACTCCTTCCACTAGACAGTCCACAGGATCCTTGGAGCTGGTTACTACTGGCCCTCTCTTCATAAAGATACAAAGAAGTATGTGCAACACTGTGACCAGTGCCAAAGTATGGGGCAGATAACCTTTACCCAGGAGATGCTGCTACATCCTCAAGTCATGATGGAACCATTTGAGCAGTGGGGTCTAGACTTTGTCAGACCAATTTCACCACCATCATCAAGCAAGGAGTACATTCTAGTATGCACAGACTATGTTACTAAGTGGGCTGATGTTCAAGCATTACAGTTTGCAAAAGAAGAAAAAGTTGCTGACTTCCTCTACAATAAAATTTTCTTAAGATTCGGAGCCCCAAGATCAATAGTTTCAGATAGAGGACCTCAATTTACTTCACAGGTAATCAAGGCATTTACAGATTTGTACCAAGTCAAGCACAGGAAATCTTCACCTTACCATCCTCAAGCAAATGGATAGGTAGAAGTGACTAATAGGGAAATTGAGAATATTCTAACCAAGGCAGTAGCAATGAATAGGAAAGATTGGGCTAGTAGATTACCTGAAGTAGTTTGGGCTTACAATACCACTTGGAAGTCCACAACAAAGTTCTCACCATATGAATTGGTCTATGGGAAAAAGCCTATATTATCCATAGAATTTGAACTCCAGACACTTAAAACTATATTAGATGTTGGTTTTCCATTGTCTATAACTCAACAAAATAGAATTTTTCAGCACAATAGTTGGCTGAAATTCAGACAGAGGCCATTCAACAAATAGAACTGGTTCAGTACCAAAGGAAGCAATGGCGTGACCAACACATCAAGAAAAGGACATTTCAACAAGGTGATTGTGTTCTTCTTTATGACTCTAAATTCAAGGAATTCAAAGGAAAATTATAGACTCACTAGCTAGGTCCTTATCAAATAAAGGAAGTGTTTGAAAATGGAACTGGATTATTGCAACCAATTGACGGGAGCACAGACACATTTTTAGTAAATGGACACCGAATCAAGCTCTACAAAAGACCATCTACTAAAAAAAAATTTCTAAATAATTTGTGTCTTGATACAGGGGATACCTCTTCTGTCATGGTGTTGAATTAAAATAAAAAAGGAGAAGGTTGAAAACCAGCAATGGCTGCCTTCTTCTAAAAAATAAAAAAATATATAGAGAAAGATGGAAAACTAGCAAATGGCTGTCCTTCTCGACCAAGGGAGTTGAAAACTAGTAAAATGGTGGTTCCCTTCTTTAGGACAACTGAAATAATTAAGCTCCAGAAATGATTAGTTACTAGGAATTGTTTGAAAGCACCTTCGGCACTTTTCAACTAGGAGCACCTTCGGTGCTCTGTCAATAATGCCGTCAGTCCCAATAATAAGAGGGGAGGGGGACCACCTCCCTAGAAGGAAAAGTAGACATATCATATGATGAGGTCATCATGACCCATCTTCTACTTTATCACAAAGAATAATTAAATTAAAATAATAATCATTTGCAAGAGTATCAACAAGCTGGCGTTGACATCACCTAAAGGCATGGATTTTTGAACCACTCAGCGCAATGATTGTAGGTCATGTGCAAACGGGAGGTGGACGTCATCTCCAGTCACTGCTCACTTGCCATGACGTGTGGAGTCTCCAAAATGATGCAGCATCTCTCCCATGTACACTACCTCATCATTAAAACTGATCCAGGTAAATCTATCTTTAATTAATCATTATTAGTAACTATCTTGTCCTTCTATTTTGGATACCGCCACGATGACACATCCTTCTGCCATCATTTCCTTCTTCGCATACGAGCATGCCGCCAATTATGCCTTAATGCCACCTTACCTCTGGAGTGCCATGTCAGTCTGCTACATTTATGACTGCCTTGGTCCTCTAACCCATCTGCATAAGCCTAAACTGAAAGACATAACACCCCTCATTCAAACTCCAAAATTCAACAAACAACAGAGCAATTTGAACAATACTCCAGAGCCTACTGAGATAAGAGGAAGATAGACTGCAAATTAGGGAGATACAAAATAAGCACAAAGGTGAAATCATTCAACGATGGGAGTCAAGAAGAAGTCTGAGCCAGAAAATACTACGGGTCTTCTAAGGGATGCAGCTACAGCAAACATTTTAAGGGCTGCTCAATGGTTAGACTTCCTAGACAAATTTGAAGGGTTTCAAGAGGATATTGTGGATGAATTCCTTAGAAATTTAAGAGACAACCAGACAAATGTGAGAGGAGTCCAAATCAATTTCTCTTCAGCAACTATCAGCAACATTTCTGGACTTCCTGAACAAGGTGAGAGGTTTTACCACTTAAAAACCTTATATACGGATTTAATTAGAAATTTCTATGTTCATGGTGAACCTGCTATTCAGTTGCATTTGAATAAAAATGAAGTCAAAGGAATTCTGAGGTCCACACTCCCAAACCCTTAGGCATCTGTTGCCACCTGGTTGATGAAATACTTTACCTGTGATGGCCAATTCTCCATAGTTTTAGGGCCAATCATGAAAATGCTAATTTTTCTCAGACATGGAAATAGACACCCTGTGTATAGCATAAATATCCCTAATTTCTTGTATTCTTCCATAAGGGCAACTGCAGAGAAATATCAACAGAATAAGGGACCCATGAAACATCACGGTCTCATCTTTTTGGTAGTCAAGCACCACTTCCTATCTCAGGCCAATGGGAAAGAACAATTGCAAAACTTTCTTGAGCAGAGCCCCCAGGTTAGAGGACCAGAGATGACACAACTAGGAGGTAAGAGTTCTCCTTCTCACCAAGATGAGGAAACTGAGCCTTCAGCCTCCTCCATAGCTGTTCATAGAGGACAAAAGCCCTCACAGGAGGCCACTTCGTCTGCAGCCCCTGTTCTTGACAAAAAAGGGAAAGGCAAAGAAATTGTAGAATCTGCTCCTAAATAAACCCTCTACATGACTTGATCAGTTAGGAGAAAGATGACTATAACTAGCGAATCTAGCCCTAAGACATTAATAGAAGAAAGGTTTGGTCAGGGAGTAGAGGAGACTTGGTGTACTCAAGAACCATCTCATGATTCATATGAGATCCCTCTGATCAGAAGAAGGAAACAAAATGAGCAATCTCCAGCACCATCTGTTCATCTGGGGTCAAGCCCCATCTCAGAACCGCCATGTACTCTGGAGACAAGAAACATACAAACTTATACTATTTCCTCAGATTCTGAGGAAGAGAGAGCTACTATGGAGGCACCTATCCCACCTTGCTCCAGAGAAGCAAAAGAAAGAGATAACTTTCACAATCTGAAAAAGATACTGCCTTGCTCGCTGAGGTTCTCCTAGAATTGAGAATAGGTGAGAATAAGGCTAGACCTTCATTAGTGCCAATAGAAGCAGAGGATCCTCAAGGTAGGCAATTTGAAGAAGAAACAAGACAAATGGATACTATGAGCAGAGCCAGGCAAATGGCCATGGGAAACCCTAATGATCAGCCAGCAGCCATAGAAGCAGAAGAAAAAGGAGAAACCTTCTCTCATCCCTCTGACCAAGAGGATGTAGAAATTTCAATAGAATAGCAATTGATGGAAGAAATTGAAAATTTAAAGAGATTGCTCTAGGGAAAGAACTTGATTAATACTGACCTTAAGAAGGTTAGAGTAGAGATGGAGATGGAGCTAAAACAAACCATTGCTAATTTCCAAATAGAACTCCAAAGCAAGGATAAAGCCATCCAAGAGAAAGAAGCAAAGCTGGAGACACACAAAATTGAGGTAGCTAAATTGGTGGAAGAAAAAGAGAAAGAAGTAGCACATAATGTTTCTGAGCTCACCATGGCTAGAAAAAATAGCCTCACAATAATGGAAGCACTGATAGAGAAGGTACAAAGCCAGGATAAGAAGTTAACTTGGGCCAATAACAGACTCGATGACCAAGAAGAATATATTCAAGAATTGTCTGGCCCAAAGGCATCCAATGAACAGGAAATCCAAATAGACGCCTATGTGGGTCCAATACCCATTGATATTCCCAAAGCCCTGTTTCATTGGGAGAAAAGGTGTAGAGAATTTGAGGCCTCCAAGCCTATGTTGCAGTTACAAGGGCAGTCACTGCCAAAACAGAATGAATAGCAATGTTGGAAGGCAAGATCATTAAAATAGCCTCCCTTGCTTAAAAAATTCTATCCTGCAAACCTCCAAGTGCCAGCTACTCCATGTTCTTACAAGAAAGGGTACTGCAAAGGAAATTCTCTTTGGTCCTATCTAACTTGGTTGAGGATACTGAAATAGCAGAAGGATTCATGACAGCATATACCAGGAGCAATGATGAGGACAAGAATTTCCTATGTGAATTATACTTGCATGGGTTTTGTGTTGATGATATAACTTTCATTCTCAATCATTTTGTGGGGGAATGTCAGCTCAAGGCATTTATGTCCCTGATGAGGAATCACCAGATTTGGAATGAAAGGATGGAAAAACATCTCAAGAAGGATTTACAAATAGATCTTTTCATAAGGAAGGAATGTCCCAATCCTGGTGTTTTTAAGATCAAATTCAGGTCCCTTATCTATCATCCTGATAGTGCAAATGGAATCTTGCCATTATACCTAAAAAGTTTGTAGGAATGCTTCATCGATTTTTGTCTTTTTATGATCAATTCAGCAAATCTAGTACTTGCTATAGCAAAGAAGAGATGGAATATTTTAACCTTGGAGCAGAAATTGAGAGAGGTGGTCACCCCTACAAACTTGAGGTTATTCATGAGAAAGGCAAAGTTGATATCCAAACTAATGGATACCCATAAGCATGAATGGATAGGTGGACGGTATAGGCCCCTCTAATTATTGAACCACTCCCTATTTGGGCAGAACAAATAGAAGATGAAAAATTGCAGGACTGGATGAAACAGGTTAAAAAGTACAGAGACAACGGTAATATCAACCAAACAACTTGGGCCACCTATGCCCAGGATTATAGCCTGTCAAACAAGCTGCTTCACCAGAATAAATCTAGAATTTGAGAAGCAGGAGGACTTGCCACACTTTAGGTATGGGGAGATGATGAGTGTCAAGTTGCACTCATGAAATACATCTTTTTGCCTCTCTTTTTCCCATTCTTGGTTCACCTTCCCTAGTGTCTACACCCAAATAAGCTAGCAAGATCATTCTATTTTATGATTAATTGAGATAGATTACTTAAGATTAGAATTTTTGATTGAGTGACTAATGTGCATAGAATTGATAAAAAAATGCAGAACTTCTCTCTTTTTGAATCAACAGGTGTAGATGCCAGGAATAGCAATTTTGTACATATCCAAAGATAGTCTTCAAGGATCTCCGGGGATGATACCAAAAGAACTAGGACACCTGAAGTTTTGAAGAAATAAGGAATGCACCTCCAGAGCTCTATGAGAGTCTGGAGTATCTCTGGAGCTACAAACATATCTCTGGACTTACAGATAGGAACAGTTACCTCTGGCACCTCCTAAGAGCAGGGCATAATTCTAGTAGAGCTGCCGAACCAAGCACTCTCAGCAGTGATCTTAATACCTCCCACTTCACTCATATCATCACCTAAGTGGTGAGGGGTCAACTTTAGTTAAACTGCTGGAGTTTTATCTTTTCAAAGTTTTTCCATGAGTTATGGATGGAACTGATCCAATATCTTTATTTTCAGGGCCTTGATACCCAAGTGTATTAAGACTAAAACTTAGACTTCTGAGTGGACTTCTGTTCCACTCAGGTCTACTTTTATCGCATGATTATTTCTCATAGTTAGATAGTTAAGTACAATAAAGAGATGGTGTTATCTCATAGAAATACTGGTAGATAAGTTCAGTGATATATCATCACTCATTTATATATATATACTCTTAGACACAATAGGGAGAATGACAATGATTGAATTATTCTAATTTTCTTTGGGAGATCCTAGTTCTGTGTTAGCAGTATTTTTAGGAATGGAGAGTGAATGAATTGGATTGAATCTTATTGTGACCATCTTCTGTTCTGATTTCCTACTATAGCCTTTAGCCCCAGGGGTGTGGAGCAAGGGCCCACTCTCACCACTAACGCAGGAGGCTAGCACCATTGTTTTATTACTTCAGCTCTTTATGAAAATCTTTACTACTTTTAATAGATAAATACAAGTTACTCCTTCCTTTGCTTTAAGTAGATTTTCCTGTTTCATTCTATTTCCAACATCCATTAAATTAATTAAGCAAATAGATAGATTAATCTCTTTTCAAAATTGTAGAAACTGTCAGGATTAGCTATAAGCTGGTAACTGTAGAATCCCTAGTTGTAGACAGCCATGGACACAGTCCTAGTTTTAGACATCTGAAAATAGATTAAATGATAAGGGACAGTGACATCTTGTCAACTACCCTATCAAAGGGGTATCTAGGTAGCATATATGGTTTCTTGTTGAAACCTTCCATCTGAATATATGAATATGTCTTGGCTTGAATAAACCAAGAACCATATTTGTTGATTGCTTCTGTTGCTCCTACTAAAAATATCTTAGCCTGATCACCATCTATCAACTGGACTATATGCAATATGAAAGCAGCATTTACTAATTTGTAATTTTGTAGGGATAATCTTCTTTCCAATTGAGGATAATACTCCCAAGGAGTCTTCCAATTAGGCAATTTTCCTAGCTTCCCCACCATCTGCAATGCATCGAATGTGCCTTTTACTGCACAAGCATATATAAGATATGAAGTCATTCTAAACACAGTGATCTTAGTCTCTTTCCATTTAATCATCTGATCATGCAGAGCATCACTAATGATTTTGGCCCACTGGACCTTTACATTCTCTAGCTTATACTCTACCACCATCTTGATCAACCCAAACATCCATGGCTCAAATGTTCTGCTATTGACCAAACCATTCATCCAGCTGAGAAGACTTATTATGTATTGAACTTCCTGATTGAAGTTGAATTTGTACAAGTGTACTACCATTTGGCTGCTGCTCTAGCCTTATTGTTTGGGCTTCTCCATCCTTGATAGATAACCCTTCTACAATTCTTATCATTGGCCTCAAATTCTTTGGCCAAAGCATTCAAATTGGGCACATACATACCCCTTGTTACTGGTAAATGAAACACTTATGTAATACCATCCACTGAAAGGTCAACATATAGTTGTCTTTGTTTCCTGACCCTATAATTTTGTGCACATTCTACCATGAGCTCAAAAGACCCTATAGAATAGGGAAAACTAGTCACATGAAACAAGCCAGATGCTTCTATATTTTGTAAAATGATATTATCTTCTCTAACTTTGATTCATGTTTTGAATTCCTCTAAGTTTGTATTGCATGTATGAGTATCCTCTTGGTGACCCAACTTACAATATACATTGCACATTTTAGGGAACATGGGTACCTTGAATTCAACATCTCGCTTCTTAATCCTTGGTTGAGACATTTCTTCCTACGATTCAAATTCACTAGTCTTAAACAAAAGTATATTTCAACCATAGTTAGCGTAATAATGATCTTATCTAAATGTAAAGACTAGATTCAAGAATTGTATATTGGTGATTGACATGTTCTTTCTTCTTACCATTTCTTGTTTACACTAGGGTATGATTCATGAAATGATCAGAGAGTAGTATTTATACATATTTGGTATGATTCATGAAATGATTAGAGAGTAGTATTTATACATACCTGGTGTATTCTCTTAATCTATAATTGTTGTACTAACAACCGAATTTCCATTCTGAGAGCATCTTCTTGTGTCACCTTTTCTTTACTTCAGCTCTAGTTCACTGTAAGCTTAAAACAATGGAATTAGGGCTTTCTTATGCAATATTCTCAATTATGGTCATGAAAATGCCCTTTTAACTTATACAATGTGATTTTAGGGCATATTAATGGCGAGACTATGATTTGACATCTTCCTTTGATTAGATAGAATAGGACCCCTCCAAGTTCCTGTTGGCACGATTTGAATTAAAACTTCAACTACTGCTTTATCACATTAAATGCAAAAAACATAAGCATGAGATATATCCAGTTAGGGAATATTCTAAGGGATATCCATATATGAGGCCTAGGATAATGTCATGATGCGTTCAGTCAATCTCCATTCACTAAGGTACTATCCATGGATCTCAGATGTGTTTATACTAGATCTGGATATAAGGTGTACATGTGTCATCATGCCATTGGTTACATGGGGTATGAGCATTCAAAGGATTAGGATGTTAATTTAGATCTAGATACTAAGTTAAGATCTAGACACTAAATAAGACTACGATGAAGGCGCAAACTAATACCATGTGTATGACATGTAATTGGGTGGGTCTCTTAAACTTGATGTCTGGATACTAAATAAGATTGGGATATTGTATAAGATTAGAACACTATGCAAGATCTAGTGGTTTGATGTTTAAGCTACTAACTATTTTAAAATTTACGTAAATTGACATTTCAGAGATAAGGACGCTATGTAAGATTTAGATACTAAATAGGATTTAGATGAAGGCACAAACTAAATACATAAGAAAATGCATCATTCTTCTTTAGGTCAGGTGGATGTGACATCATCAGGGTCAGGATTTTACCATGATTAGTATATTAAGAAATATAGTTCCTCTTGGACATTTAAACAAATGATGACTGAAATTTGATGTCTAGATATTAGTGAAGGTTTGGATACTAAGTTAAGATCTAGATGACATGTAATATGAATATCCTGATGACCTATTGATGAGGGATAACTTATGTGTTTTAATGAATTTCAAGGTACTTGAAAAGGCAAACCTACTTGAAATTTAACATTCTTCCACATGGAAAGATTCTCAACAACAAATCTCAATTTTGGATTTTGGTCATGATCCTGAGGTTTGAATATGTAGAGGATAACCATCTAACATGTATCTAGGACTAATTTTACCATACCACCCAAAAAGTTGGGTCCTTGTTTTGCTAGGGCAAAATGGGGCATGTTGTGTAACCACATGACAACTTACCACCAAGGAAAACAAATTCAAATGATTCAAGAGATGAATACAAATAAATACATAGTTTTCCAACTCGTATCAAATACAAACATTACAATCCTCCCAAACAATATCATGTTCATCAATATAACAATGTGCTGACAAGGGATCATGTGTGTGCATGTGATTGATATCTCTCATCTTAAAGATGAGTTGAAAACACTAGTGACCAATGTTAAGATACATTATTTGGTTCATCCCTCATAGCCAACCTAGATATAACCTTTCTTCCAGTAGGTGTCCATAGCCTCGGTAAGGTTATCATTGAAATTCCCCTAAGTAGGGCCCTACTGTCAGCAAGCATCTATAGCCCTAGTAGAGTTACTTCGATCGCCTAATTATCTCTTTTGGGTATTCAATATATTTCTTTCTATTTTTTTTATTCAAAAGATATCATCATGTAAGCTCATTTTGCAAGGTGTGATCACTTGCTATTTTAGGTTGGGAATTGCAATGGTAGCGAGGGAAACCTTTAGATTTTTCACTTAACACCACACTGGTATGTTCAACAAACCCAAGGTTATTAGGTGTGTCAAGTGAAGATCTCCTTGAACAAGAGGAGGTATACTAATGAATAGAGGATCATGGGCATGATCAGATGTACCTACTTGACATGAGTTACAACCTATGTATGAGCTTGTGTTCATTTCTTGAATTCTAACAATTTTAGTGATTCTCTAGGAGTGATAAGGTGTCTAATTTTTCCCAAGCAAAATGAAGTCTCAATAGCACACAAATCAAAACAAAAATGCACCAAAATTGTACAGATAACTATACAAAATGTACAATATGATACAATGTCGTGACATGACACTTCTAGGCCTAAAAATAATGTTTGATGAACTATCCATTGATTGGCAATGGGACATCTTAACCTGTTAAGGTTTTTAGTCTATAGGTACTATCACCTAGAATTTCTGAGATCTAAAAGGAACCTATCCAAAGTTTATCAAATTTTCCATGGTCACCTTTCCTTTCATGTGCTTTGTTCCATGATAGAACTAAATTTGATATCCAGAAGGATTTTATTTTAGCTCTCTTATCAAACCAACATTTGACAGTAGCCTGATGTTTGGAGAATTTGTCAATTACCCTATCTCTTTTGTCTTCTAAGTGCATGAGCTGAAGCAACCTGACCTCTTGTTTGTTGTCTATGCCCTAGTATTCTTGTGCAAATTGTAGGGTAGGAATTTTGAGGTTAACAGGGAGGATGGGATCCACCCCATAAACTAACTAGTAAGGGGAATTCTCTAATGTAGTTTTCATTCTAGTTTGATCCACCCAAAAGGCATATTTAAGTAAGGTATTCCACCCTCTGGGATTCTTTTCTATCAATTTCTTTATGATGTTCAATAAATTCTTATTAGTTGACTCTACTAAGCTATTTCCTTGGGGTTAATAGTTTGAAGAGAACTTTAAAATGATTTCATAATCAAAAGCCCAACTAGACAATCTTAAGGATGCAAAAGCTGGTCCATTATCACACACAAGGGCATAAGGAACTCCATACTTGGTTATGATGTTGTTCCCTAAGAATTTGATTACATCCTTTGTAGTACAAGTCTTGCTGCTAACTGCTTCAGTCCACTTGGTGTAGTAATTAGTGATTGTTAACGCATACCTGTGGCCTGAAGATGATGGATTGATAGGATCAATGAAATCCATGCCCCATTGAGCAAATGCATGCATCTCCATAACCGACTACAGGGGTTGAGCAGAATATCTTTATCTATTGGTAGTAGTCTGGTAGGTATGGCAGCATTTGATATGCTCAATAGTATCCTTAAAGATTGTTGGCCAGAAGTATCCTACTCTCAGGATAGCATGTGTAGTGGCTAGGTGGGATCCATGTGCTATCCCAAATTTATCATGTAATTCTGTGAAAACTTTATTAGCTTCTGACTTGTCCAAGCATCTAAGGTATATTCCCTCATAATTCATTTTGAAGAGGGTTCCCCCTTTGATCATGTATTTTTGTGATCTGATCTTTAAAGCTCTCCTTTGATAAGCTTGCATCTTTGGTGGGCATATCCTGGTGATCAAGATATGTAATGCCCTACCCCGGAACCCTAGAGAAAAGCTTAACTATGCGTTTTAAAAGGGCAATTTTTTTTTGAGAAGAAATAATAACACAATGTAATCATAATAATCACTTAACATGCAAGTTAGCTTTTATTTTGCAGGGTACATAGGACTGCATCACTACTTACTAACATAAACTATTTAACAACCAAGAATCAATCTAAAAATCAAGTGTATCCAAGAATCAACACATAGATATCTTCATCAATATAAGACACCAGATAACAACATCAAGATTTAGCATAAATGATTACAATTAGGTTTACAATTTCATTATAATAACATACATCATTACAATGTTACACTATTGCATCTTGATTACATTTGAAGATATACATCAATATAATAATATAGGGTTCAACATATATACAAGGTTGAAATAGAAACATAACTGTATGCCTCCACAAGCAAAACAAGATCAATGATCTTCTACAAGATAAGTTCTCCACACACACGAATAGTAGAAAAGTGACCAATGGAAAAAACACATCCACTTGACCATGTGGAGCCCTGAGGCCCACCCCCTGTGCTAGGAGATAATGATAAGGTCCCATGACCTGAGTAGTCAAGTGGACAAAACTAGGAGAAAAGAGGACTACACACAATTAAAACAATACAAAACAACAACGAAGCCACAAGCAACTTAAGAAAACATCCAAAGGCAACCAGAGAATGAAAGGGAAGAGTACAACTAGGGGATGTCAGACTATAGAAGGGAGAAGTGTCATCACATAGCTTGTCATGGGTTGTCCTGGCAAGTCTTCCTAGGCCCTGGCCCCCATCCTAGGTTGTCCTGGCAACCTCTCCTGACTTCTGTCCCCCATGCAAACTCATGTGGAAATCAACCATACCTTTCATGGGACAAGGTTGCTGATTTTGCCATTCCAGGCCTTCCCATCTCATCTCAAGCCTGACTAAGCACTTGAGCCATGAGTGAGGCATTCACTTATCTTAATTAGTGTGAACTAACTACCCAAAACCCTTGATTTTAAATTTAGGTTATCACTTATTTAAGGCACTCTTGCATGGATTGTCCTGGATGCCACTTTGGGCTCTAGCCCCATCAAGAGCCACTCCCCTAGCTGCATCTAGAAACCCCACTCAAAAAAACATAGAAAGGATCAACATTCACAAACCACGAGAGCATTAAAATCTCCTGCATCACCTATTGCTCAAGGACAACTTCCACACAACATAACCATAGCTCCCATTACAATACTATTACGAAAGCCAATACCACATATCTCGATGCCCCATCAGTATCATAATGTACCAAAACATCCTAGTACGTCATAAAGTCCAACTCATATCGCATAACAATCATAGCATAAGCAGGAGACCCAAAATGGCCAAGGAGGACTCAGAAATCACAACATGGACCTTAATAATAAGACATCAACATGAGATCATGACAACATAACTTAAACCTCTTGAGTAACTACTTGCCCACATGACTCGAATACATCCAATGACACAACTATCACAAGTTGCTCACAATGAAACCAAACCATTATTCTAACACAACAACTAAAGAACATACTAAATCGCATCTCAACTTAACTAACAACAATCTAAAGAATTCATAATTAAAATTGATACACATGAAATAGCCTCTTTTTTTTTTAACGTAAAAAAAAACACAATTATACCAATTTTCTATTTTGTTTCAATAAAGTATAGCTCCATAAATTCTTGCACTTAAAATTTTACTAATTAAATCTACAACAATTCTAACACTCTATTCTAAATACGTCATTTAATTCAATAATGATACCAATCTAATAACCATTTAAATTAGAAGTAATAATATAAGAATAATGATCACACTAATAATCATATTAATAATGATGATGACATTAACAATAATCATCATAATAATAATAGCCATGGATAGAGACTTATTTCTTTTAATATGTAACTATGTGCTCTAAAACTCATAACATTAAATAGCTAAAACCTTAAGAACCTAGCTCCTAAAATAATTGCCTTCCATAGCGACGTTGATATGTGAATTGTCTGACAAGTTGCAAACACACGTAAACCCAGCCTAACGACTACATCATACAAGATGTTCCTTAATCTACTGACGGACTCTGCAGGAAGAAGGAATCTTTGAATGCTAAACCACGTATATGCTATCAAAAGCATTAGGACAAACTAATATTAGTACAGAAACCTAAACTCCCTAATTCACCAAATATAATAATACCTAACACATCTATGACGTTGGTAAACATGGAGAACACAGTGAGGAATTGACCAGAACAAACAATCTTTGACTAACCTAATAAAATGCAAATAGCAACTACGACATAACTAAACCTCATTGCGCCAAGGTTGCAGTTGACTACCACTAGCATAGGAAGATAAAAGGGCAATGAAGGAGGGCACAAAGCGTGCTAGAGGTAAGACTCTAGAAATAGCGATAATAGGAGAAAAGACGACAGTTTAGTGGAAGATTTTGTATAGTATGAAAAGTAAATCACCACCCAACCAAAATCAATACAAGGCAAGGCTTTCAATTGAATGCTCACTATAATAGAAGTAAATGCTCTGGTAGTCATACAGACAAAATAATGATCTGCTAAAACAAAACAATGATCTCTTGATGAGTTGGTGATGGCCGAAGGAACGTGTAAACCGACATAAGAATAGTCTTTAGAAATATTCTAAGAATAGCTATGAGCTAGCAATCTAATAAAAGAAAGCCTTTGAGGAGGGTGGGGAAATTATGTTCTGCAATGATAACTATTGTCACCCAGATTTGCACCCTTGCCTAGTTGTAAAACTTGGCAATCTAGAGAAACATGGGAATGATCTCAAAGTGTGGGACCTTGCAAAATGAGATCAGACCTCCGGAGAAGGTCAACTTCCTCTTTCTAAGCCTATTACTTAGATAAATGTATCTAAACCTATTGCTAATGCTTGTAGGGGAAAAGGGTAGAAGGAATGCTTTGAAAATGAAAGGTAAAACTTGAAAACTTGAAAGTAAGGGTGATGCACCCAATTGATTGAGCAATGGTGATTTTGGAAGAGAGACACAACAATGATCTCAATCATGAAGGGACTTCACACAGACTTATAGGACTGATTGAGGCTTCAATATGAAGATCTAACCTATAGAGGAGCCATTTTACTCACATAATAGATTATAACTTCAAGTAAAACATAGAAATCAAGACATGAGGCAAGAAATCATGCATATATTGATCACGAAGGTCAAAAACTATTACGATACAAAATATTCAATAACAGAACACTAAGAGGTCTAACTACAAAAAAGGGCATCATAACAGCTCCAAAAATTAAAAAAACCATCCTCTTTCACTACATCTCATGTTTATGCATATATAGCATTTACATTTTGACCTAATTCGGTTACAATCAATTCGCCCCATGGGCACAGTCAGGAAAATATCTACCAGAAAGGACGTCCACCTGCCAGAATTTATGGTGTGAAAAATAGCTGGAACAGGGGCAAATGGAAGATATTTTGAATCTTCAATGTAAGCTGTTGAATCATCAACCTGCACCTATAAATGCAACAAATATCTACATTTGCATACGCCAACTCGGTCACTGAAACGTCCAATCGGTTGAGCCTATAGACTTGCATCAAATTTTGAAAGTGAGGATATCATCCATAAAGCCCGCCAAAAGAAAGAGGAGACAAAATTAAGCACTTTTGCCTTTTGAAGCATGTTGAAATTTGCCAGAATGAGGTAGATATGGGTGGTCAAAGTTATGGTCAACTGCATCTATATATCGCTTTGCATCTGCAACTTGAATCACCATCTGAATGACCCTTTGAATCTTTCTTTGGATTGGCTTTGACATGTGGCACTATCTGATTGGCCACTGAGATGCCCTGAGACCCATCGCTTGAACATTCGCATGCTTTATTGGTCGTCAAAAAGATCTCAAAACTGAGCCGTTGATGCACTAAGTCTTACTGAAATCCATTGTATATGATCTTTGTATATCGACTGTATATGAGATATAATCGTATATACATACAATGTAGAACTCAAATGGATTATCAATCATATTGAAACTTTAGAATAGGTGCGTCTTGTATCTTTTCTTCTTTACATATCGGCATATACAATGCACTTCAACATAAAAATTATGGACCCCATCGTTGAGTTTGCCAATATTTGATTTCCTAGTCAGGTCTGACTTGTATATTGCCATTGTATCTATCCTATGTATATCTCATATACAATGTGAAATATACAAAAAAAAACTACATATGAACCTGATATATACAAACATGCATCTGAACTTGTATCTGCCCTTTGTATGTGACCTTGCATCTACGCCTTGTATATTGCCTGCATACAATGCAAACATACAAACAAAAGATGCATACAATCACTTGTTCCTTTATAAATCAAAATGCACATCTTTTCGGGTTCGAGGGTTGTATCTTAGAAATGTATATGCCATTGTATATGTGAATGTATGTGTAAAGATACAATCGTGTATACATGCAAAAAGTAGAACCCACCTTTTGTATCTCCCTCTTTGTATGTGCACATGCATCAGCTGTTGGGGAGACCTTTAGCTAAGTCTCTAATATGCAAAGTCTCACCGAAGACACTTGTATCTTCTCATTTCATATGCCTTTGTATGTTTGCCTTGTATGCTTCATCGGCCATCGGAGAGACTATGAGTTGAGCCACCGATAAGCATGTCATGCTGAAAATCTATTGTATGTCTGCCCCTTGTATGCTGCCGATGTACATTCACCTTTGTATATGACCTTTGTATATACAATAATACATACAAAGGACCCGATGTATAGTAACATTGTTCATGGCTAAGATACAAGGAAAAATGTATCTGAGATGCAAATCGACCAAATGATAGAAAACCCCAAAACAAATATGACATCATCATCATATACATGAAAAATGGCTAAGTATAAAATTGAGAAATCTCTATGATAGGGAGCACTTGAAGACAAAAGATTTCTAGGTTTTTTTGAGTTTTCTGCAAGGATTCTCCAGGAAAGAGTTTGGGATTTTTGGCAAGGCAAAGCATGGGTAATTGAAGGATTTAAGCTTTTTAGGGTCATTTAGGCTTTCTTTGACTGAATTCTTTGATAAAAGGAGGGAAACAGAATATTTTGTGGTTAAGTAAAATATGACAACAGCTTTGGCAAACTCTTAGGGGTGTTTCCTTGCCAAACAAATTGATCAGTGGCCTTATACATCCATTGGGCATGGATTCAAAAGAGACTGCAACAAGAATAGAGGAGCTGGAACACTGAGCAAGCTATCCAGCCAAAACAAAAATAAAAACAACAAGCAAGCATGTATCTCGTAGTGAGAATACAAAAAAATGCAAGGGCACTTATTAGAAGGAAACCTAAAACTGAAATAAAATCTACTCTAATTCTAAACTAACTAGTCAGAGGTGACATTTAACAAAGCCATTAACTAGTTCTTGAAAGTAATTGCCCTTCATTAACAATTTGTAGTATTTTTTATGCATGTGGATAGTTAGAAAGAGGTGAGGGGGGAATTGGCATATGACAAATTGATAAAACACCCCCCACAAAATGGAGATAAACTCACCTATCCACCTAGACTGATTGCTGATGTTGCTAACTTGTGGTGAATAAATAGGCTGATCCCACCCATTTTGATGCTCAACTTCATGCTTAGAGGTAAACATGACAAGTGGTGACTCCTCTTGACATGTCTCCAGTTAGGCTAGATGCCTGATTGGGCATCCCCTTGAAGGTTTTAGATTGGTTTTTTCTTGTTCTTCATTTAGTATGATGGTGACCTCCACCTTGCTCTCATGGTGCTCTTGTGTGTAAAAAAGTTGACTTGGGACCTCACGGCTTTCTCCTTCTTCCTTCAAAGAAACCAAGAAGGCCGATATAATGTCATCATGGCTACATTCTTCAAACCTTTCTACCTTTTGTTCATGGCTACCCTATTTCATGGTAGTCTCTTCCAACAAACTTTCATTTGTTATATCAGCCTTAAACTCTTTTGTAAAACAAAAAGGAAGCTCCTTCAACAAGCTAAGATCTTGCAAATCAACTTCATGAAAGGTTTCTTGACTTGAGAGAATGGACTCCTCTTCATCAAGACCATGATCAGGTAGTTCATGAAGTATGGCAGCATCATCCACTTCTGAAGTGACCTTAACAACTTTTTCCCCTATGCCTCCATCCTTTGACTGTAGCTCCACTAGATTATGTTTAAGTTCCCTCTGCAATTGATGGCTTTCCCCATGCACTCTTTGCATTTCAACCTTGTTTGCTTGATCGGATGCATGAGAAAAGGGTTCAAAAGAAATAAAGTCTAGAGGACTCAATCCCTTATTTGGGTTAATATTACTCATAGGTAGAATAGGTTCAAACAATTCTATCTCTGTGAGTGTAGGAACAAACTATTCCTCATTAGTTTCATCTTCTTCCACCTCCTCTTTTGGCTCCTCTTTCGAATTATCTTGGTAGACAACAGGTCCACCCTTGAGGATTGAAATAGCATTAGAGAAAGAGGCCTAAATATCTTCTTAAATTTTTTGGAGGTGAGGGTTCTACAAAAAATTGTTCCTGGGGAGTGATAATTTGAGTTTGCAGAAGAACAGGGACTTGTGGAGGGATATAGGCTTTGAAGCCTGAAAACTTGTGGAGTCTAGGTTGCTCTTCTATAGGCTGAACATGTGCAGAAGAAAGGGACTACTTGAATTTTGGGATTGTAAACACATACTTCTTCAACTTAGCAATTTCATCATAAGTGCCCATGATAGGTCCATTCATTAAGTGGATTTGAAAAGGCTGCAAATAGGAAATAGGGGGTTGAATTTGTGCTAAAGTAGGCATCTGTGAAGGCTGAGGGCCTCTAAAACTTGCAATTTTAAAACTGGGAAGCAGTTTTGGAGGCACAAATGGATTATCCTGCCTAAAGCTTGGAATCATAAATTTTGGGGCTTCTTCTGTAGTAGGTTGAGTAGGTGTAAAAGGGAGAGGATGTTTGAAACTGGGAATGAAGGGGATTGCTTGGACCACCGGTCTCATTTTTTGCTCTTGAGGTATCATCCTTATAGTAAGGTTTTCCTAAAAAGCCCTTTCTTGTGCCTCTCATTGCCGATCACATTTTAACATTTCTATAAATTCATCAGCTTACTTTTTTAGATTTAGGTACAACTTCTCAAGATCATACAAGCTTATGATGTTGAGATCATAAAACTACTGAGGCTGACTGTACCCTGCTTCTCTTCTTTCATTGTCCAAATGTATGTCAAGCTTCAGGAACCTACTAATGAGCTTATTGAAAGCATCAATATTCTCAGGGGCAACAACTTCGGATAGATTAAGAGGGTAGCTGCATTGGCTAGGATCAAAATACTCTTTTTGGGGTTGATAATAAGCATTATTAGGCTGCCTAGAAGACTGAGTAGGGGTGAGAGGGATGTAAGCATCATGAGAATGCTGATATTCTATAGCAGCATGGCTATATGGTGTAAAATCAGAGGTATTTGGGGCTAGGTATTGCTGATAAGGGGGCCAATAACTAGTATCTAGATTAGGGGTAGGGGAATAGCCATGATTCGCATAAAATTCTGACATTTTATAGCATCTAAATGCTAGATAATCATAAAAATGTCAGAATTAGAGAGAAATAGGTCTATAACCAAAGAGAAAATGGATACATACCAGAGAGGGAGTCGCCAAGTGATTGAGATACTTCTAGAATCTAAAATAGACCATGGAAACCACCAAAATCCTGTTGTTTGATGAAATTTTAGGTGCTTGGGCTGCTTTCACCAGTAGGTTTGTTCAATAGAGTCACCATGGTGTTGAAAGGATTGCCCTGAAGGATGGTAATACTAGGAGAAACACCAAATCTCTTAGTACTTTGATGAGAAATTCATCAAACTGGTCCCACTGGGTGTGCCAGAAACTGTTGTCACCTAGATTTGCACCCTTGCCCAGTTGTAAAACTTGGCAATCTAGAGAAAGATGGGAACAATCTCGAAGTGTGGGACCTTGCAAAATGAGATCAGATCTCTAGAGAAGGTCGGCTTCCTCTTTCTAAGCCTATTACTTAGAGAAATGTATCTAAACCTAGAGCTAATGCTTGCAGGTAAAAAGGGTAGAAGGAATGCTTTGAAAATGAAAGATAAAACTGAAAAACTTGAAAATAAGGGTGATGCACCAGATTCATTAAGTAATGGTGATTTTGGAAGAGATACACAACAATGATCTCAATCATGAAGGGATTTCACATAGACTTATAGGGCTCATTGAGGCATCAATATGAAGATCTAACCTATAGAGGAGCCATTTTACTCACATAATAGAATATAATTTCAAGTAAAACATAGAAATCGAGACATAAGAGAGGCAAGAAATCATGCATATATTGATCAGGAAGGTCAAAAACCATTACGATACATAATATTCAGTAGCAGAACACTAAGAGGTCTGACTACAAAAAAATGGCAGCATAACAGCTCCAAAAATTAAAAAGACCATCCTCTTTCACTACATCTCATGTTTTTGCATATATAGCATTTGCATTTTGACCTAAGTCAGTTACAATCAATCACCCCATGGGCACAGTCAGGAAAATATCTGCCAGAAGGGACGTCCACCTGCCAGCAGTTATGGTATGAAAAATAGTTGGAACAGGGGCAAATGGAAGATATTTTGAATCTTCAATGTAAGCTGCTGAGTCATCAACCTGCACCTATAAATGCAACAAATATCTACATTTGCATACGCCAACTCGGTCGCTAAAATGTCCAGCTAATCGAGCCTATAGACTTGTATCAAATTTTGAAAGTGAAGATATCCTCCATAAAGCCCGCCAGATGAAAGAGGAGGCAAAATTAAGTACTTTTGCCTTTTGATGCATGTTGAAATTTGCCAGAGTGAGGGAGATATAGGTGGTCAAAGTTATGGTCAACTGCATCTGTATATCTCTTTGCATCTACAACTTGAATCGCCATCTGAATGACCCTTTGAATCTTCCCTTGGATCGGCTTTGACATGTGACACTATCTGATTGGCCGTCGAGATGCCCTGAGACCCATTGCTTGAACATTCACATGCTTTATCGATCGTAAGAACGATCTCAAACTGAGCCGCTGATGCACTATGTCTTGCCGAAATCCATTGTATATGATCTTTGTATATTGACTGTATATGAGATACAATCACATATACATACAATGCAGAACTCAAATGGATTATCAATCATATTGAAACTTTAGAATAGGTCTGGCTTGTATCTTTTCTTCTTTGCATATCGGCATATACAATACACTTCAACATACAAACTGTGGACACCACCATTGAGTTTGCTAATATTTGATTTCCCAGTCGGGTCTGACTTGTATATTGCCATTGTATCTATCCTATGTATATCTCATATACAATACGAAATATACAAACAAAAACTACATATGAACCTGATATATACAAACATGCATCTGAACTTGTATCTGCCCTTTGTATGTGACCTTGCATCTACACCTTGTATATTGCCTACATACAATGTGAACATACAAACAAAAGATTCATACAATCACTTGTTCCTTTATAAATCAAAATGCATATATTTTAAGGTCCGGGGGTTGTATCTTAGAAATGTATATGCCATTGTATATGTGAATGTATGTGTAAAGATACAATCATGTATACATGCAAAAAGCGGACCCCTCCTTTTGTATCTCCCTCTTTGTATGTGCACATGCATCGGCTGTCGGGGAGACCTTTAGTTGAGTCTCTGATATGCAAAGTCCCGCCAAAGACACTTGTATCTTCACATTTCATATGCCTTTGTATGTCTGCCTTGTATGCATCATTGGCCATTAGAGAGACTATGAGTTGAGCCACCGATAATCATGTCATGCTAAAAATCCCTTGTATGTTTGCCCCTTGTATGCTGCTGATGTACATTCACTGTTGTATATGACCTTTGTATATACAAAATACATACAACAATACATACAAAGGACCTGATGTATAGTAACATTGTTCATTGCTAAGATATAAGGAAAAATGTATCTGAGATGCAAATAGACCAAATGATAGAAAACCCCAAAACAAGGATGACGTCATCATCATATACATGAAAAATGGCTAAGTATAAAATTTAGAAATCTCTGTGATAGGAAGCACTTGAAGACAAAAGATTTCTGGGTTTTGTTGGGTTTTCTGCATGGATTCTCGAAGAAAGAGTTTGGCATTTTTGGCAAGGCAAATCATGGGTAATTGAAGGATTTAATATTTTTCAGGTCATTTAGGCTTTCTCTGACTGGATTCTCTGATAAAAGGAGGGAACATAATATTTTGTGGTTAAGTAAAATATGACAACAGCTTTGGCGACCTCTCAGGGGTGTTTCCCTGCTAAACAAATTGATCAGTGGCCTTATACATCCATTGGGCATGGAGTCAAAAGAGATTGGAACAAGAATAGAGGAGTTGGAACACTGAGCAAGCTATCTAGCCAAAACAAAAACAAAAACAACAATCAAGCATGTATCTCCTAATGAGAATACAACAAAATGCAAGGACACTTACTGGAAGAAAACATAAAACTAAACTAAAATCTACTCTAATCCTAAACTAACCAGTCAGAGGTGACCTTTAACAAATCCATTAACTGGTTCTTGAAAGTAATTGCCCTTCCTTAACAATTTATAGTATTGTTTATGCATGTGGGTAGTTAAAAAGAGGTGAGGGGGGAATGGGCATATGACAAATTGATAAACCACCCCCCACAAAATGGAGATAAACCCACCTATCCACCTGGACTGATTGCTAATGTTGCTAACTTGTGGTGAATAAATATGTTGATCCCACCCATTTTGATGCTCAACTTCATGCTTAGAGGTAAGCATGACAAGTGGTGACTCCTCTTGACATGTCTCTAGCTGGGCTAGATGCCTGATTGCGCATCCCCTTGAAGGTTTTAGATTGGTTGCTTCTTGTTCTTCATTTGGTATGATGGTGACCTCCACCTTGCTCTCATGGTGCTCTTGTGTGTGAAAAAGTTGACTTGGGACCTCACGGCTTTCTCCTTCTACCTTCAAAGAAACCAAGAAGGCCGATATAATGTCATCATGGTTGCATTCTTCAAACCTTTCTACCTTTTGTTCATGGCTACCCTATTTCATGGTAGTCTCTTCCAACAAACTTTCATTTGTTATATCAGCCTTAAACTCTTTTGTAAAATAGAAAGGAAGGTCCTCCAACAAGTTGAGATCTTGCAAATCAACTTCATGAAAGGTTTCTTGACTTTAGAGAATGGACTCCTTTTCATCAAGACCATGATCAAGTAGTTCATGAAGTATGGCAGCATCATCCACTTTTGAAGTGACCTTAACAACTTTTTCCCCTCTGCCTCCATCCTTTGACTATAGCTCCACTAGATTGTGTTTAAGTTCCCTTTGCAATTGAAGGCTTTCCCCAACCTTGTTTGCTTGATCGGATGCATGAGAAAAGGGTTCAAAAGAAATAAAGTCTAGAGGACTCAATCCCTTATTTGGGTTAATATTACTCACAAGTACAATAGGTTCAAACAATTCTATCTCTGTGAGTGTAGGAACAAACTGTTCCTCATTAGTTTTATCTTATTCCACCTCCTCTTTTTGCTAATCTTTCCAATTATCTTGGTAGACAACAGGTCCACCCTTAAGGATTGAAATAGCATAAGAGAAAGAGGCCTGAATATCTTCTTGAATTTCTTGGAGGGGAGAGGGTTCTAGACAAATTTGTTCCTGGGAAGTGATAATTTGAGTTTGCACAAGAACAGGGACTTGTGGAGGGATATAGGCTTTGAAGCCTGAAAACTTGTGGAGTCTGGGTTACTCTTCTATAGGTTGAACATGTGCAGAAGAAAGGGGCTGCTTGAATTTTGCGATTGTAAACACATGCTCCTTCAACTTAGCAATTTCATCATAAGTGCCCATGTTAGGTCCATCCGATAAGCGTAATTGAAAAGGCTAGAAATAGGAGATAGGGGGTTGAATTTGTGTCGAAATAGGCATCTGTGAAGGCTGAGGGCCTCTAAAACTTCAGATTTTAAAACTAGGAAGCAGTTTTGGAGGCACAAATGGATTATCCTGCCTAAAGCTTGGAATCTTAAATTTTGGGGCTTCTTCCGTGGTAGGCTGAGCAGATGTGAAAGGGAGAGGATGTTTGAAACTGGGAATGGAGGGGATTGCTTGGACCACCGGTCTCATCTTTTGCTCTTGAGGTATCATCCTTATAGCAAGGTTTTCCTAAAAAACTCTTTCTTATGCCTCTCATTGCTGGTCACATTTTAACATTTCTATAAATTCATCAGCCTCCCTATTTAGATTTAGGTACAACTTCTCGAGATCATACAAGCTTATGATGCTGAGATCATAAAATTGTTGAGGCCGACTGTACCCTGCTTCTCTTCTTTCAATGTCCAAAAGTATGTCAAGCTTTAGGAAACTACTAATGAGCTTATTGAAAGCATCAATATTCTCAGGGGCAACAACTTGGGATAGATTAGGAGGGTAGCTTTATTGGCTAGGATCAAAATAGTCTTTTTGGGGTTGATAATAAGCATTATTAGGCTTCCAAGAAGATTGAGTAAGCGTGGGAGGGAAGTAAGCATCATGAGAATGTCGATATTCTATAGTGGCAGGGCTGTATGGCATAAAATTAGAGGTATTTGGGGCCTGGTATTGCTGATATGGGGGCCAATAGCCTGTATCTAGATTAGGGGTAGGGGAATAGCCATGATTCTCGTAAAATTCTGACATTTTATAGCATCTAAATGCTGGATAATCATAAAAATGTTAGAATTAGAGTGAAATAGGTCTATAACCAAAGAGAAATTGGATACATACCAGAGAGGGAGTTGCCAAGTGATTTAGATGCTTCTGAAATCTGAAATAGACCAAGAAAATCACCAAAATCCTGTTCTTTGATGAAATTTTAGGTGCTTGGGCTGCTTTCACCAGTAGGTTTGTTCAGTAGAGTCACCATGGTGTTTAAAGGAATGCCCTGAAGGCTACTAATACTAGGAGAAACACCAAATCTCTTAGTACTTTGATGAGAAGTTCATCGAACTAGTCCCACCAAGCGTGCTAGAAACTATTGTCACCCAGATTTGCACCCTTGCCAAGTTTTAAAATTTGGCAATCTAGAGAAACATGGGACTGATCTTGAAGTGTGGGACCTTGTGAAATGAGATCAGACCTCCAGAGAAGGCCGGCTTCCTCTTTCTAATCCTATTACTTAGAGAAATGTATCTAAACCTAGAGCTAATGCTTGTAGGGGAAAAGGGTAGAAGGAATGCTTTGAAAATGAAAGATAAAACTGGTAAACTTGAAAGTAATGGTGATGCACCAGATTCATTGAGCGATGGTAATTCTAGAAGAGAGACACAACAATGATCTCAATCATGAAGGGAGTTCACAGAGACTTATAGGGCTGATTGAGGCTTCAATATGAAGATCTAACCTATAGAGGAGCCATTTTACTCACATAATAGATTATAACTTCAAGTAAAACATAGAAATTGGGACATAAGAGAGGCAAGAAATCATGCATATATTGATCATGAAGGTCAAAAACCATTACGATACATAATATTCAGTAGCAGAACACTAAGAGGTCTGACTACAAAAAAGGTAGCATAACAGCTCCAAAAATTAAAAAAACCATCCTCTTTCACTACATCTCATATTTATGCATATATAGCATTTGCATTTTGACCTAAGTCAGTTACAATCAATTCACCCCATGGGCACAGTCAGAAAAATATTTGCCAGAAGGGATGTCCACCTGCCAAAAGTTATGGCGTGAAAAAAATCTAGAATAGGGGTAGTTGGAAGATATTTTGAATCTTCAATGTAAGTTGTTGAATCATCAACCTGCACCCATAAATGCAACAAATATCTGCATTTGCATATGCTAAATCAGTCACTGAAACATCTGGTCGATCGAGCCTGCAGACTTACATCAAATTTTGGAAGTGAAGATATCCTCCATAAAGCCCTCCAGATGAAAGAGGAGGGAAAAATAAGCAATTTTGCCTTTTGAAGCATGTTGAAATTTGCCAGAATGAGGGAGATATGAGGGGTCAAAGTTATGGTCAATTGCATCTATCTATCGATTTGCATCTGTGACTTGAATCGCCATCTAAATGATCCTTTGAATCTACATTTGGATAGGCTTTGACACATGGCACTATCTAATTGGCCGCTGAGATGCCTTGAGACCCATCACTTGAACATTCGTATGCTTTATCGGCCGTTAAAAAGATCTCAAACTGAGCCGCCGATGTACTAAGTCTCGCCGAAATCCATTGTATATGATCTTTGTATATCGACTGTATATGACATACAATCACATATACATACAATGCAAAACTCAAATGGATTATCAATCATATTGGAACTTTAGAACATGTCTGGCTTGTATCTTTTCTTCTTTGTATATTGGCATATACAAATTACAGACCACACCGTTGAGTTTTCCAATATTTGATTTCCCACTCGGGTCTAACTTGTATATTGCCATTGTATCTATCCTTTGTATATCACATATACAATGTGAAATATACAAACAAAAACTACATCTGAACTTGTATCTTCCCTTTGTATGTGACCTTGCATCTGCACCTTGTATGTTGCCCACATTCAATGCAAACATACAAACAAAAGATGCATACAATCACTTGTGCCTTTATAAATCAAAATGCATATCTTTCCAGGTCCGGGGGTTGTATCTTAGAAATGTGTATGCCATTGTATATGCAAATGTATGTGCAAAGATACAATCATGTATACATGCAAAAAGCAGACCCTACCTTTTGTATCTCCCCCTTTGTATGTGTGCATGCATCGGCTATTGGGGACACCTTTAGCTGAGTCTCCGATATGCAAAGTCTTGATGAAGACAATTGTATCTTTGCATTTCATATGCCTTTGTATGTCTGCCTTGTATGCTTCATTGGCTATCAGAGAGACTATGAGTTGAGCCACCGATAAGCATGTCACGCTGAAAATCCCTTGTATGTCTGCCCCTTGTATGCTACCGATGTACATTCACCTTTGTATATGACCTTTGTATATACAAAATACATACAATAATACATACAAAGGACCCAATGTATAGTAGCATTGTTCATGGCTAAGATACAAGGAAAAATGTATCTAAGATGCAAATCGACCAAATGATAGAAAACCCCAAAACATGGATGACGTCATCATCATTTACGTGAAAAATGGTGAAGTACAAAATTGAGAAATCTCTACAATATAAAGTACTTGAAGACAAAATATTTCTGGGTTTTTCTGGGTTTTCTGCAAGGATTCTTCAGACAAGACTCTAATAAAAGGAGGGAAAGAGAATATTTTGTCATTAAATAAAATATTACAATAGCTTTAGAAACTGTTGTCACCTAGATTTGCACCCTTGCCCAATTGTAAAACTTTGCAATTTGGAGAAACATGGGAATGATCTTGAAGTGTGGGACCTTCAGAGAAGGTTGGCTTCCTCTTTCTAAGCCTATTACTTAGAGAAATGTATTTAAACCTAGTGTTAAGGCTTGCAGGGTAGAAGGGTAGAAGGAATGCTTTGAAAATGAAAGATAAAACTAGAAAACTTGAAAGTAAGGGTGATGCACCAGATTCATTGAGCGATGGTGATTCTAGAAGAGCGACACAACAATTATCTCAATCATGAAGGGAGTTCACATAGAATTATAGGGCTGATTGAGGCTTCAATATGAAGATCTAACCTATAGAGGAGCCATTTTACTCATAGAATAGATTATAACTTCAAGTAAAACACAGAAATTGGGACATAAGAGAGGCAAGAAATCATGCATATATTGATCATGAAGGTCAAAAACCATTATGATATAGAATATTTAATAGCAGAACACTAAAAGGTCTGACTACAAAAAAACAGCAACATAATAGCTCCAAAAATTAAAAAACCATCCTCTTTCCTTACATCTCATGTTCATGCATATATAGCATTTGCATTTTGATGTAAGTCAGTTACAATCAATTCACCCAATGGGCACAGTCAGGAAAATATATGCCAAAAGGGACGTCCACTTGCCAGAAGCTATGGCTTGAAACATAGCTAGAACAGGGGCAGATGGAAGATATTTTAAATCTTCAATGTAAGCTGCTGAATCATCAACCTGCACCCATAAATGCAACAAATATCTGCATTTGCATACACCAAATTGGTCGCTGAAATGTCTAGTCGATCGAGCCTACAGACTTGCATCAAATTTTGAAAGTGAAGATATCCTCCATAAAGCCCGCCAGATGAAAGAGGAGGCAAAAATAAGCACTTTTGCCTTTTGAAGCATATTGAAATTCACCAGAATGAGGGAGATATGGGTAGTCAAAGTTATGGTCAACTGCATTTGTATATCACTTTGCATCTATAACTTGAATCACCATCTGAATGACCCTTTGAATTTGCCTTTGGATTGGCTTTGACACATGGCACTATCTAATTGGCCACTGAGATGCCCTGAGACCCATCGCTTGAACATTCACATGCTTTATCTGCCGTTGGAAAGATCTCAAACTGAGCCTCCGATGCACTAAGTCTCACCGAAATCCATTGTATATGATCTTTGTATATCGACTGTATATGAGATACAATTGCATATACATACAATGCTGAACTCAAATGGATTATCAATCATATTAGAACTTTAGAACATGTCCAGCTTGTATCTTTTCTTCTTTGCATATCGGCATATATAATGCACTTCAACATACAAACTACAGACCCCACCGTTGAGTTTGCCAACATTTGATTTCCCAGTTGGGTCTAACTTGTATATTGCCGTTGTATCTATCCTTTGTATATCGCATATACAATGTGAAATATACAAACAAATACTACATATGAACCTGATATATACAAACATGCATCTGAACTTGTATCTGCCATTTGTATGTGACTTTGCATATGTGCCTTGTATATTGCTTACATATAATGCGAACATACAAACAAAAGATGCATACAATCATTTGTGCCTTTATAAATCAAAATGCATATCTTTTCGGGTCTGGGGGTTGTATCTTAGAAATGTATATGCCATTGTATATGTGAATGTATGTGCAAAGATACAATCAGGTATACATCCAAAAAGTGGACCCCACCTTTTATACCTCCCCCTTTGTATGTACGCATGCATCAGCTGTTGAGGAGACCTTTAGCTGAGTCTCTGATATGCAAAGTCTTGCCGAAGACACTTGTATCTTCACATTTCATATGGCTTTATATCTTTGCCTTGTATTCTTCATCAAGCATCAAAGAGACTATGAGTTGAGCCACCGATTAGCATGTCATACCGAAAATCCCTTGTATGTCTACCCCTTTTATGCTGCCGATGTACATTCACCTTTGTATATGACCTTTGTATATACAAAATACATACAACAATACATACAAATGACCTGATGTATGGTAACATTGTTCATGGCTAAGATACAAGAAAAAATGTATCTAAGATGCAAATCGACCAAATGATAGAAAACTCCAAAACAAGGATGATGTCATCATCATATACATGAAAAATAGCTAAGTATAAAACTGAGAAATCTCTGCGATAGAGAGCACCTGAAGACAAAAGATTTCTGGGTTTTTTGCAAGGGTTCTCTAGGGAAGAGTTTGGGATTTTTGGCAAGGCAGAGCATGGGTAATTGAAGGATTTCATCTTTTTAGGGTCATTTAGGCTTTCTCTGACTAGATTCTCTGATAAAAGGGGGGAAATAGAATATTTTGTGGTTAAGTAAAATATGACAACAATAACCTTGGAGCCACATGTCAACACCATATTGATTAGCTCCAACTTGCAGGAAAACCCTCGATGATGGATCATGCAACAAGTTTGATTGTAAATATTTCTGACTACAACGAGGATCATTTTACCCAAATAGGACAATAGCATGATGAAAAAGGTTGACTGTATTTCATCATTTAACTGGTGGGTCCAGTAGGGGTGCAAGATAAGCTTACTAGTTCATCATAGGATAGCAAATATGAGTTTACATGCACAAAAAAATAGTTAAAGTAATCGAGTTTGGTTCATTAATCTGAGGCAAATCCAAAAACTATAAATAAAATCAATAGGCAGAGCAAACATATTGTTGAAAGTGTTGGGACTGAAAGATTTCATGGCAAGCATTGGCAGAAGGATACGATGAGTCGATTGAGGCAACACATCAGGATATGACAGGGGTCTAAGGATTAGATATTTATGCAGAGATTATTCCATGAAGCAACAAGGTTAGGGTTGCTCTTAAATCAACTACAATTAGTAAGGTGGTTGCAAGTAAATGCAAACTAATGCCCACAGCTTGACAGATAAACAGAGAACTTTAAAAGATGCAATGGATTGAATGACTACAGGTTTACAAGAAGATAGAGAATATGGCATGCAGACACCAGAATTGCTCATAGGATCTTTGAATAAACAAGGATCTGTAGTGTTGACTCAAACACATGATTCAAGGTAGAAGTTGTGAAGAGGATCACATCCTAGAGAAATAGAATTCCAAAGTTGCAGGAGCTTAGAGAAAATAACATGCAGACAAATTCAGTGAAATTTCTTGGAAGATTTACAATGATGTTGAATACAGAGCGAGACAATTTTCTTAACAAGGCAACAATAAATTCATGCATTAGCTAGGACTAAAACAACAAAACATACCCATGATTACACTTCTTCCCAATTTTGCTTTCTTTCCTCCAAAAATCTCCTTCAAACCTTACAGAAAAGTCCCCCCAACAAAAGACCATTTTTCCCCCTAAAAACACCTTCAAACAGAAGTAGGTAAAATGTCATAATTTCCCACTTCTCCATACATAAATGTTCTAGATCTCTATTTACAAGGAGATTTTCCCATAATAAACCAAAATCAATATTTTTATTGTTCCCGACAACTCATTACCAACAACACATAATTAATACCTATTCTAGAAAATCTATTTATTCACAAAGATATCAGTTAATACATTAATATGTTCAATTAACAGCCCTTAATCGTTATTATCATTATTATTTGTCAATCAAGGAAGTAACAATTTTGCTATAAATAAAACAATTAATCCCAACAATGGTCACACCACATTAACATAAGAATCCACATACTAACTCATACTGACATCCAAACAAGACCATACTACAGAGACATACAATCACCCAACCCAACCAAAACGATAGACTCTAGACATGATACACATCCTTTTCAAGGATGGAGACAAATTAGATAGGGACCTTTCGTTATCTCCACACAATGATTTCCATTAGTTTAGGCATGCTTACACCTACTAAATAAGGTGGAGTTAATGCCTATTACCTACAACCTACAGAAACTAGATGTTCAGCACATATACATATATCATCACCAAAATACACACTATGATAGGGAATCGCAGTGTAGCAAGGTGCTCTTCGAGAGTAATGTTACACCATCTCTTTACAAACAAAACATAATGCATTATCTACATTGCCATTTAAATGCATAAAAGACATAAGCATTAAACATTGGTCCGTACAACATCATTAGAGCAATAATCAAATGTCAAATAATCTCATGAAACATAGTTCTATCAAATTAATTGAACACATAATTAATCATAACATAAGCATTTTGTACTAACATAAGCATCAGAAACATCATCATAGAAAGCATAAATAAATGTCATCATCAGTCCTCAAAATAAATCCATCAAATATACCATCATGTCTAACCATAAGGCTCTAACTAACAGTAAATCGGAAAGCCAAAATGAGGGGCACTACATCCTCCCCCTAGGATTAGGCTTACTCCTAGAAGCCTGCAAACAAGCTGAGGGTCACTACTGCTCCAAAGCCCCTACCCTCAAGGATCAAACCCTGATGCTGAAGAATGCGCACGTGCTCCAAAGGAAGCTACTCAACCCCTACCTACAGTCTCCAAAATTGTCCCCTAATGCTCTGATTAGCGGTGATCAATCACTGCAAATGACTGATGAGACCTTCCTACATCACCTATAGTCAGCTCTGAAGGTACCGGCCTCTGACATAAACTTGCAACGCTCTTTTATGGACACTACCTGGCTATATGACCTTGTTGGCCGCAAGAGAAATGTGAGGCCTACACTTTTTCATCGTTGGTATTTTTATATTTATGGGACTGTTGTTCCCAGATTTTCAAACTATTAAAATCTTATTATGTTAAAGAAAAATTAATTGGGTGATGTTAGATAGAAAATTGTCATGTGATTTCATTATGTTTATAAGAACTGTGGTATGCTTTAGAAATGCATGTATTAAATTTGCTTCGGCTATGATATTTATATGTGGAATTAACTTTGAAATTGAGTGTGCAGGTATTTCTAACAAAACGATAAATACAAGAGATCATCTCATACCTATGTCGTTTCCCTTGTGAGCCGATCTAGTTCAATGAGGAACTGAGATCAACCTCTTGTTTTAGAAAATTGTGGTACTGTCGTAATATGTTATTTTTGCATGAGGTTAAGGGAATAAGGGCTTTTATCTGAATTACTTTTATTATGATAAGTGTTATAGGTTGACGTTTTGAATCTTGTTTTAACTTTAATTATTTTTTACCCTTTTCATGTGTTTATTTGACTCTGGGAGTCTTAACTAGGTGTAAAAACAACCCTATATTGTACCCCTTGGGTTTAGGGACCTTTTTGACTAGGTTAACCTTGGGTTAACTACCATAGGGCCACCTCAACTTGGGGGTGAGGTTAAGTGACGAAAATTGGAAGCTTGGGGGACATGGGATGAGTGGAATCCCCACTCATGCCCACTTCAAAGTCATGGAGCACTCCATGATCCCCCTCATTATGGTGGGCTTCTCTCCATGTGCCTCTTTTGGTGGGGTTCCCTTTTATGTGGGTGTTGTGTCACCCACTCTATGTTATTTTAAGTTTTCTCATTGTATTTTATTTCTTCAAGTGGGCTATAATGGGGAACCTCATGAGTGGGTATATTTTATTAATTCCACTTGGGATAGTGGGGATATTTTATTATTTTCACTTGGGATAGTGGGGATATTTTATTAATTCCACTTGGGATAGTGGGGTTATTTAATATTACATCTTTTAAAAAATAAATTTTTAATTCATCCACTATGAATTTAAAATTCAAAAATAATGTGAGCCCTTGATCTCAACTCTTGATCCTCACCTTCAATTCCGTTCTCCGAAAATCTATAAATGAGACCCTTCTCTAAGCAATTAGAAAGACAGGAATTTTGTAGGGGACTTCATTTTTTTTGCAGGTGAACTTCATTCTTGCAGGGGGACTTTGTTCTTGCATCCTCATCATGCCCAATTTCCTCTAAGAATTCTTCGTCTGGCATCCTCATAATGCCCAATTCTTTCTCTATTCTTCTCTTCATAGCCTCATAATGCCAAAATTATTCTAGCCATTCTATATCCTCCATACATTATCCCTTGCTTGTGATCATAGAGAAATTATTTTTGGGGTTGAATCTTGGAGGAAAAAGAAGGAGGTTTTGGAGAAGGAAGTAGAGAGGAGCTCTTCATTAGATTCTTCCATAATTGGGCTTTGGAAGGTTGGTGAACAAATTCTATCCTCTTGTGTGATCTAATGTTGATATGCATGTTTATATCTTGGTTGTTGAAAGAGTCTTGCAATGTCTTCTTTGAGTTTTTCTGTTTATTTTTGGGTTTTGTTTTGGGGTGTAGAGAGAGCTCCTTCCTGTTGGAAGGCAATGCTCATCATGTTTAGGGAGGGGAGGTGTGACCCTCCTCAGGTGTCATCCTGGTTCTGGTTACATGATATGCCTTGAGGGCAAATTGGTACTATTTTTAGCCTCGAGGGCTTATTGGCTTTGAGAGCCTGTTTGGATATCCTTGGTTACTTGATTCATTGGAAGGCTTGAGGCCTTGTGATTATATTGGCTTGAGGTCTTGTGATAATTTCTGAAAGGATGGCACCTAGAGGTAGAGATTGTCTACTCCCCTACCCTCCTGAACTCACCTAAGCTGGTTCATTGTATTGTGAGTCAAACCTTGAGGGTGTGTGTTTTATTTGATTTGTTGTTCTTGATCAATGTTGTGATGTGTATAGTCTATTTTACCCTAGGTATGTGGATGGTCTCCCTAGCTCGGGGGTGACCCACTTGCGGGTCTACGGTAGGGAGGAGAGTAGCTTGTGTGGTGTTTCTTTCTTTGTGTGTTATGCAGGTATTCTTGGAGCTTATTGTGAAGCTTGGAGAAGACTATTGGATCTTAGAAAATATTTTATTTTCCTTAAGTCTTAAGGAGAGCCTGATCTTTTAATAGCTCCTTACTTGTCGATTTTTTCAAAAGGAGAAAATTGTCTCCCTATTGTTGTATAAATTGTTATTTTTGGAGTTGTGAGGAAATTCTCTCTTTTCTTGGGCTGATAGTTGTAATTTTCTTGTTCATTAAGTTTTACCATTTAGAATTAAGAAAAGGAAAAGAAAATTTGTTTTTAAAAGGATATTAAAATTATCTAGTTCCTTCTTCTATTTGCAACATTGTGAGTTAGTTGATGTTTTAATTAAGTTTGTAAAAGTGTTTAAAAAATATCCCCACCATGAAATAAATAAAATTTGGGTTGCAGTATTGCTTTTGAAATTACTGCCACCTTGAGGGTCTCTTCCTAGGATGGGAACCTTTTCACTTTTACTATGCTATTCACTATCCATTGTCACTTTTTACTTTTACTATGCACTTTTACTATTCACTATTCACTATTCACTATTACTATTCACTTTTCACTATTCATTTGAAGGCAAACTATATGTAGTTTAAAACATTTGACTTGAAATAGAAATCTTAAATCAAAGAAAGTGAGATGTATTTATGCATAATGTATAATACGAATTGAATAGATGCTTAAACTCAGAGTTGCAATTCGGAAATACAATGTTTATTTTTGCAAAAACAAAATTAACTCATTGCTCTATTTTTTAAATTATTCTATACTTTCTTTATAGTTAAGGAATGAAATTGAGAGTTAAAGTGAATTGAGTCAAGTGAAGTTAACCAATCCTATGTAAGTGGTCTGGTTTACCAAGAAATTAGGAATAATGTAAAGGATGTAGTGTTATTGTTGTTCGGTAAAATGAACATGATAGAAATACAATCAAAACTAAATTTCAAGAAAAGGAAGAGAGGGCAAATGAACAGATGATCGTGCTTTATTGAAAATGATCTATCACCTAAAACAACTTTGTTCAAATATAATTCATGAGATTTACCTAAATCAGCGAACCACGTGTTTCCTTGTCTAGGGTGTGCGCACATGTATTTGGTACGCTGCCGTCAATTGTATTGCTTTTGCCTTAAGCGTGCACCATCGAGCACGCTTATGTGTGCGAGGGGGTTTTTAGAGTAGTAAGGGAAAAAATTTTGATAGTTCGTATCATGACCACATGACGCATGTGGACATGACACGCGTGAATGCGTGTTATAACCACATGGAAAAAGTGGGCATGACAAGAAATAACCTGCACCTCTACTGTAACCTCCACCACCCAAGAAAGTATTGGACTACTGGAAATCATCTCTATTGACTACAGACTAAGTGGGATTATAACTCTTGGCCTACCACCAATTACATTCTTTTCTTGACTAAGTACTACCACCTTCCTAAGGCTTTGACTTTGATTGAAAAGATTGTTGTTGTTGCTACTACTGTTGCCCACCTTTAGCAGGTGCAAGATGGCTTCTCGAAGAGCTGACTACCTAAAACTGACCACCATGAGGTTCAACACCTGCCGGAGGTGCACTACCAATCTGTACACCTGTATGGCCACCAAGATCCATTGCCAAATTCTCCTTAACTAGACGGGATTTTTCTACGGCTACCTCCATTGACTTGGGTTTGAAAACATGAACCCCTCCACTGATCCTAGAATTTAAACCCCTAATAAAGTGCTGCACTAACATAGCCTCGTCATCACTGATGTCCGTATATTGCTTGAGTTCATAAAATCTACGCTCAAACTGCTCAACAGACATGGCCATCTACCTAAGCTCGTGGAACTCATCTACACGATGCTACCTCCAATGATCAAACATGAAACAGGCTCTAAATCTCTCTAAGAACAACTCCCAAGAAATAGTACTAATGTCCAAGTGCAGCTTCTACTCTTCTAACTGCCACCAAGTCGAAGCAAAACCTCTAAGATGCAATATAGCACATCTAGCCTTTATGTTGCTACCATATGGATGCATGGCAAAACAGCTACCCAAATCTAACAACTAGGTCTCTGCCTCCAAGCCACTACTAGATCCATTGAAGGTGGGAGGGTGTGCCCTCAGAAGGTCTCTCATGTGACTGGCTAAGGTGGCCTCCTTCTCTACTGTCATTTCTCTCCTTCTAGGGGATCTCTACCACGCCCTAACCTCAAGCTGATCCACTTCCTGCCTCAGGCCCATATGCACAAGAACCTCCTTGAGCAACTGGTGCAATTGAGCTCCCTTTCGTTGCCCCTGATCTTCCATATTCTAACCCCTGCCTTCTTGAGCACTCTCATGAGGGGAACTAGGAGGGGGTGTACCACCACCACCACCTCTTCGGCCTGCCCTACCTTGACCTCAACCTCGACCTCTAAGCACCTCCTACACTTAGGCAACAAAGACAACCTTAGGCTGAAAGATGAGGATGACAAAAAGGGAACACACACCATACAGAGTCTACGCAACTACTAAAGTATAATAGGTTTATACACACCCAGAGTACCCAGTGTTTGAAAACTTGGCTCTGATACCAAATGTAAAGCCCCACTCTAGAACCCTAGAGAAAAGCTTAACTATGCATTTAAAAAGGGCAAAGTGTTTTTTTGAGAAGAAATAATAACACAATGTAATCATAATAATCAATTAACATGCAAGTTAGCTTTTATTCTCTAGGGTACATAGGACTGCATCACTACTTACTAACATAAACTATTTAACAACCAAGAATCGATCTAAAAATCAAGTGTATCCAAGAATCAACACATAGATATCTTCATCAATATAAGACACTAGATAACAACATCAAGATTTAGCATAAATGATTACAATTAGGTTTACAATTTCATTATAATAACATACATCATTACAATGTTACACTATTGCATTTTGATTACATTTGAAGATATATATCAATATAATAATACAAGGTTCAACAGATATACAAGGCTGAAATAGGAACATAACTCTATGCCTCCACAAGCGAAATAAGATTAGTGATCTTATGTAAGATAAGTTCTCCATGCACACGAACAACAGAAAAGTGACCAATGGAAAAAGCACATCCACCCAACCATGTGGAGCCCTAAGGCCCACCCTTGTGCTAGGAGATAATGATAAGGTCCCACAACCTAAATAGTCAGGTGGACAAAACTAGAAGAAAAGAGGACTACACATGATTATAACAACATAGAACAACAATGATGCCACAAGCAACTTAACAAAACATCCAGAGGCAACCACAGAATGAAAGGGAAGAGTACAACTAGGGGATGTCAGACTGCAGAAGGGAGAAGTGTCATCACATAGCTTGCCATGGGTTGTCCTGGCAAGTCTTCCTAGGCCCCAGCCCCCATCCTAGGTTGTCCTGGTAGCCTCTCCTAACTTCTGATTCCCATGCAAACTCATGCGGAAGTCAACCATACCTTTCATACGGACAAGGTCACTGATTTTGCCATTCCAGACCTCCCATCTCATCTCAAGTCTGACTAAGCACTTGAGCCATGAGTGAGGCATTTACTTATCTTAATTAGTGTGAACTAACTACCCAAAACCCTTGATTTTAAATTTAGATTATCACTTATTTAAGGCACTCTCACATGGGTTGTCTTGGATGCCACTTTGGGCTCTGGCCCCCATCGAGAGCCACTCCCCTAGCTACATCTAGAAACCCCACTCACAAAAACATAGAAAGGATCAACATTCAGGAACCATGAGAGTATTAAACTCTCCTGCATCATCAATTGCTCAAGGACAACTTCCACACAACATAACCATAGCTCCCATTACAATACTATTAAAAAATCCAATACCACACATCTCAATGCCCCATCAGTATCATAATGTACCAAAACATCCTAGTAAGTCATAAAGTCTAACTCTTACCGCATAACAATAATAGAATAAACAGGAGACCCAAAATGGTTAAGGAGGACTTAGAAATCACAACATGGACCTTAATAATAAGACAACAACATGAAATCATGACAACATAACTTAAACCTCTAGAATAACTACTTGCCCAGGTAACTCAAATACATCCAATGACACAACTATCACAAGTTGCTCACAACAAAACCAAACCATTATTCTAACACAATAACTGAAGAACATACTAAATTGCATCTCAACTTAACCAACAACAATATAAAAGAATTCATAATTAAAATTGATACACATGAAACAACCTCTTTTTTTTAATGTAAAATAAAAAAATACAATTATACCAATTTTCTATCTTGTTTCAATAAAGTATAGCTCTATAAATTCTTGCACTTAAAATTTTACTAATTAAATCTACAGAAATTCTAACACTCTATTCTAAATATGTCATTTAATTCAATAATTATACCAATCTAATAACCATTTAAATTAGAAGTAATAATATTAGAATAATGATCACACTAATAATCATATTAATAACGATGATGATATTAACAATAATCATCATAATAATAATAGCCATGGGTAGCGACATATTTCTTTTAATACCTAACTATGTGCCCTAAAACTTGTAATGTTGAATAACTAAAACCTCAAGAACCTAGCTCCTAAAATAATTGCCTTCCACAGCGACATTGATATGTGAATTGCCTGACAAGTTGCAAACACACGTAAACCCAGCCTAACAACTACATCATACAAGATGTTCCTTAACCTACTGACGAACTCTGCAGGAAGAAGGAATCTTTGAATGCTAACCCACGTATATGCTATCAAAAGCATTAGGACGGACTAATATTAGCACATAAACCTAAACTCCCTAATTCATCGAATATAATACCTAACACATCTATGATGTTGGTAAACATGGAGAACACAGTGAGGAATCAACCAGAACAAATGATCTTCGACTAACCTAATAAAATGCAAATAGCAACTATGCCATAACTAAACCTCATAGTGCCGAGGCTGTAGTCGACTACCACTAGCATAGGAAGATAAAAGGGCAATGAAGGAAAGCACAAAGCGTGCTAGAGGTAAGACTCCAGAAACAATAGCGATAGGGGAAAAGACAATAGTTTAGTGGAAGATTTTGTATAGTATGAAAAGTAAATCACCACCCAAATCAAAATTGATACAAGCCAAGGCTTTCAATTGAATGCTCACTATAATAGAAGTAAATTCTCTAGTAGTCATGCAGACAAAACAATGAACTGCTGAAACAAAACAATGGTCTCTTGATGGGATGACAATGGCTAAAGGAACATGCAGACCGACATAAGAATAGGCTTTAGAAATATTTTGACAACAGCTATGAGCCAGCGATCTGATAAAAGAAAGCCTTTGAGGAGGGTGGGGAAATTATATTCTGCAATGATAACCTTGGAGCCACATGTCAACACCACATTGATTAGCTCAATTTGCAGGAAAACCCTCGACGATGGATCGTGCAACAAGTTTGAATGCAAAGATTTATGACTACAACAAGGATCATTTTACCCAAATAGGATGATACCATTAAGAAAAAGGTTGACTGTATTTCACTATTTAATTGGTGAGTCAAACAGGGGTGCAAGCTAAGCTTACCAGTTCATCATAGGATAGAAAATATCAATTTGCATGCATACAAAATATATTTAAAGCAATCGAGTTTGGTTCACTAATTTGAGGCAAAGCCAAACATTGTAAATAAAATCAATAGGCAGAGAAAACATATTGTTGAAAGCATTGGGACTAAAAGATTTCATGGCAAGCATCAACAGAAGGATACGATGAGTTGATTGAGGCAACACATTAGGATATGATAGGGGTCTAAGGATTAGATATTTATGCAGAGATTACTCCATGAAGCGACAAGGTTAGGGTTGCTCTCAAATCAACTACAATTAGTAAGGTGGTTCCAAGAATATGCAAACTAATGCCCATGGCTTGACAGAGAACCAGAGAACTTCGAAAGATGCAATGGATTGAATGACTACAGGTTTACAAGAAGATAGAGAATATGGCATGCAGACACTAGAATTCCTTAAAGGAGCTTTGAATAAACAAGGATCTATAGTGTTGACTCAAACACAAGATTGATAAGGATATAACTCAAACACATGATTCAAGGTAGAAGTTGTGAAGAGGATCACATCCTAGAGAAATAGAATTCCAAACTTGTAGGAGCTTAGAGAAAATAACATGCAGACAAATTTAATGAAATTTCTTAGAAGATTTACAATGATGTTGAATACAGAGCGAGACAATTTTCTTAACAAGGCAACAATAATTTCATGCATTAGCTAGGACTGAAACAACAAAACATACCTATGATTACACTTCTTCTTCCCAGTTTTGCCTTCTTTCCTCCAAAAATCTCCTTCAAACCTTCTAGAAAAGTCCCCCCAGCAAAAGACGATTTTTCCCCCTAAAAATGCCTTTGGACAGAAGTAGGTAAAATGTCATAATTTCCCACTTCTCCATACATAAATGTAGTAGATCTCCATTTACAGGAGATTTTCCCATAATAGAACCAAAATAAATATCTTTATTGTTCTCGACAACTCATTACCAACAACGCATAATTAATACCTATTCTAGAAAATCTATCTATTCGCAAAGATATCAGTTAATACATTAATATCTTCAATTAACATCCCGTAATCATTATTATCATTATTATTTGTCAATCAAGGAGAAGTAACAATTTTGCTATAAACAAAATAGTTAATCCCAACAATGGTCATGCCACATTAACATAAGAATCCACATACTAACTCATATTGACATCTAAACAAGACCATACTACAGAGACATACAATCACCCAACCTGACCAAAATGACAGACTCTAGACATCATACACGTCCTTTTCAAGGATGGTGAAAAATAAGATAGGGACCTTTCATTATCTCCACACAACGATTTCCATTGGTTAAGGCACGCTCAGACTTGCTAAATTAGGTGGAGTCAATGCCTGGTACCTGCAACCTGTACAAACTAGATGTCGAGCACATATACATATATATATCATCAAAACACACACTGTGATAGGGAATCACAGTGTTGCAGGGTGCTTATCGAGAGTAATGCTACACCATCCCTTCACAAATAAAAAATAATGCATTATCTACATTGCCATTTAAATCCATAAAAGACATAATCATTAAACATTGGTTCATAGAACATCATCATTAGAGCGTTAATCAAATGTCAGATAATCTCATGAAACATAGTTCTATCAAATTAATTTGAACACATAATTAATCATAACATAAGCATTTTGTACTAACATAAGCATCAAAAACGTCATCATAGAAAGCATAAATAAATGTCATTATCAGTCCTCAAAATAAATCCATCAAATATACCATCATGTCTAACCATAAGGCTCTAACTAACAGTAAGTCAGAAAGCCAAAATGAGGGGCACTACAAGATATGTTCGATATTTGAGTACTAATGTTTACTTTCCTTTGTGTTTACAACATATGGTTGACTTACCAAGTTGGGATCAATTTCAACAATCATTTGACTTAAGGCTTGCCCTCTAACTAGCTTCATGGAAGTTATATCCATGTCATATTCTTGGAGTACTGTTATCCATTTTACTCTATTCTCTTCAGGGTCATTTTGCATCAAGAGCATTTTGACTATCACATCAGGTACAACAACAATTATCTTGCTTCTCAAGATATAGTGCCTAAATTTCTTTACTTCTATAACCAGAGCAAGGGCTTGTCTTTCAAAATCTATATATCTAAGCTCTGCATCCCCAAATGGAGAACTCATAAAGGTGATGGGCTTCTCTTCATTTTCTTCACTTCTCTGGGTTAGGACCACTACATAGGTATGCTCTGAAGCAAATGGATAAATGTAAAAGTCTCTTGTGTAATCTGGGCTATTCAGGATAGGTGCATCTACATATGGCCTTCTTGATATCCTCAAATGTAGCCTTTGCTTCAGGTGTCCATTCAATTTTGGCATCTTTCCTAAGCATTACATTGAGTGGCCTAACAATTTTTGCAAATCCTGTGATGAACTTCCTCACAAAATTTATCTTACTAAAGTAAGATTTTAATTCTTTCTTACTCCCTAGAAATTGTAACTCCATTATAGAACCAACCCTAGTAGGGTCAATGGTGATCCCATTTTCTGATATTACATGACCAAGCAGCTTACCTGTGGTCACCCCAAATATGCATTTCTTTGGGTTAAGTGAGATACCATATTGTTCACATTTCTTAAGTACCTTTCTGAGGTCTTCTATATGGTCACCCCTCTTTTTTGAGAAGACAATCAGGTCATCCATGTATATGACTATGCACTTTCCAACTAAACCTTTGAATGCTATGTCCATTGCACATTGAAATGTGGCTCCAGCATTGATCAAGCCAAAATGCATGTGTCTGTAAGCAAATATCCCCTACTTAGTGGTGAATGTTGTCTTTAATCTATCTATTTTGTCCACCATCACTTGGTTGTATCCTAAAAAACCATCCAAGAAGGACATCATTTGGGCTCCATTCACTATTTGGAAAACTTCATCTAATGAGAGTAGAGGATAATTATCCTTTTCTAAATCTCTATTTAACTTCATGAAGTCTACACAGAGGCATGTGTCTCCATTATTTTTTTTGTCTGGTACCAAATAAGCTACCCATGTTGAGTGCTTGATAGGAAATATGATCCTTGCATTCAATAATTTCTTAATCTTCAAAAATTATGGTTACAAACTCCAGACCAATAGATTCCTCTGTGTCAGCCAAAGAAGGTCACAAACTCCAATGAAGACCTATAACGTGCAACATAGATAGGTTGGACCTAAATGCATATAATTCCTCTAGAAAATGAATGAAATGAAGTGTGGATATTCAAGGAAGGCTAGCCACAAACCAAAGATCATCGAATGATGTGTCATTAGGGTCCAATGATCGAGAAATGCTTCCATAGGTTTCTGCTTTAGCTAGATGTCTGTGATTATCAGGATGCTCTATTCTTAGAAAACTGTTGACTTTCTTATAGCGACATCTTTCCGGTAATGATGTGAGGACCCTTGAATTTTGGATATGATGTAGATGTTCAGTCCAACTCCACAAAGTTTGAAATGCAACCAAACCAAAATACAGAAACTGCTTTTGACTGAATTGCTTCAACTGAACTAGAAAAAAAATAAAAAGAAACAACTGAACTCCAGACAAATTGAAATGAAAATGTTTTTGGTTAATGAAGATTACTCTTGAACTAGGGATGCTCCTGCATCATTTTTCTACAATGATACTGAGCACACAACATTCCTACCTTCCAGAAATGATGATAGGGTCAGCATCCACAACCCAACAATTTTATTAATTTGGTATGCAAATGTTGATTTCCAACCTACTTTTTCATGCCATGCAGTGCTCAAATAGATTTCAAAGTATGCAGCAATAGCAGAGCATCAATTTGAAAGTTATCACCAAGAGTCCTATCACTTACTATTAAAACTATAGCTAAAAATTTGTAGTCTTTCCTTTGTTTCTTTGAATGTCAATAGGAAAATCCTGTCATGTTCCTTCTACTCAAGATTGTGCACTACCTACCTCAAACTTCATTGAAAGGTATATGGTCCAACCGATAGCATTAGAATCATTATCATTGATTGATGTAAGGAGAAACTAGAATTGTTCAAAGTCCTACACAAACTACAAGTGGACAAAAATAAATATTCCAAACATTGTTCGCGTATCTTCACAATTTACTGCAATTCCTTCTAAAGATAGTGACATGTATGAGTCCTTTTGTTGGAGTGAGATTCTACTATACTTTCCTTTTCACAACATTAATCAAGAAATAGGCTCATGTAGGGAAGATATAATCACTCAATGGGAAGGAATGGCTAATAGCTACCATGCATGGCATGTTGATCGTACACCACCAAAATCAAATAGCAACAATGATGTTGAACTTGTGTCAGATGGACAAGAAGATATACAATACATTGATGCAGATGAATGGGAACTTATATCCTTGCTCCACCAAGGAAATGATCTTGACATTGATGAACTATACATGCTTGGGTATCGAGAATTTGACACATCCCACAATTGGGCTGCCACTACAATTGCCCCCTCCTTGATGGAGAATTCTATCACATTCATTTACTCTAACTGTTCAACACAATAGTTTGAGCAAATTGAACCAAACTCACTTATTGCAAAGGGAAAGCTTTCTTTAGAGCAATAAAATGTATTAAATATTATTATGTGTATACACCTAAAAATTACATGACTCTACTTAAATAAATATTTTTAATATTTATTTCATATTCATATTCCTCTATCAATAAATAAATAAATTTATTTATTTATTTGATTCATCTCCTCTTATTTAATTAAATAAATCACATTTATTTAATTAATTAAATTCATCTACATCATCTTAATTCCTCTAAATAATTAAATAATTTTAATTATTTAATTAAAACATTTTATTCTTCCAAATTTAAATAAAATGCAATTTTATTTAAATAAAATCTTAATCTCCACAAAATAAAATATATTTTTATATTTTATTTTTTCCTCCAAATTATCTACAAATAATTAAATAAATCTTTTTATTTAATTATGCTTTCTTATCTTCTCAAAATTCTTCATATCTTCTAAAAATACATTCCTCTTGTCATGCAAAAGCAAATACTGAGTTATAAAAGCAAAAGCAGTTTTTAAAGCAACTTTAAAAGCTAACTTGTTAAATTAGAAAAATATATTCTAAATTTAAAGAAAATAAAAGTCATCCTCATCAACAAAGCAATTAACTCAACAAAGCTTCTTTTTGAATGACATGTATCCTTCTATTGGTTGAACATTCTTGAACTATCCTCCTCCATTGATCTTCTCATGTCTTCTTAACCATTGATCTTCTCTCACACATCTCTATAAATACAACCCTCTTCTCCTTCATTTCATATCCATCGTTTGAACAAACTTATGCTATAGGAAATATAGCATACCATTGGCACCCCCACCCGAACTTCAGATCATCATACATCCATTTCATAGTGTGTTGAAGCTCATCTTCAATCACACCAAGTATCAGAGCCAACTTCTCCTTGTCATCTTGAGGATTTGAAGCAAGGAAGCAAGCTTCTTGAGGTCCATTTCATCTCCATCAAGAATCAAGAAAGAAAAGGCGAGAAATGGAAGGCGTAAGGTAAAGGTTGTAAGTATCACTTTTGTTATTTTAAAATCTCTTTTATCTTTAGATTTCATTGATGTATTGGGTTTGTTTATTTAATTAATCCACATTTCACCCATCACATTATGAACCATTCTAATCAAATTGGAAGGCAACCACCACTTCTAATGATCATATAAGGTACTATAGGAAAATGGAAATTATAGTTGATTAATAGCATTCGAAATGCACTCTGCAAAAATGTGCCCATGAAAGAAAAGAAATTGCTTTTGCTTGCCCCAACACATGTTTCTTCTTTCAACATCAATGCATCAACCATTCATTCAGCACTTCACATACCAATAAAAGAGATGAACCCTCTTGAAGGTCAAGCTTTATCAACTTTCCAAGAAAGCAACATGTATTTCATTCAATATATTCTAATTGATGAAATGAGCTTCATTGGACCACGGTTGTTAGAACACATTGACATCAGACTACGTCAAAGCATTCCCATACCATAATCAAAGCCCATTTGGTGGATGCTCTATTATACTTATTGGTGACCTAGCCACCAGTACGTGACATTCCAATATATGTTGGATCGTCATATGGGACAACACTTTGGAGAAGCTTTCAAATAGTAGTCACATTGAACACAATTTTTTGACAACAAGGAGATGAACCTGCCCAACTAAGTTTTCACAACCTCCTTCAAAATATAAGGAATGCTAAGGCAATACAGGCAGATTGGAAACTTCTCATGTCACACAACAATGACAAACTATCTTCCAAGGAACAAAATACATTTTCTTCATCCATACATTTGTTTGCAACATATGATTTGGTTGAAAAACATAACAAAAAAAATGTTAAAAGCATTGGACAAACCAATAGCACACTGCATTATTGAACAAAAAATGAAAATAGTAAATTCAAATTTAGATGATGAACAACTACAGACAAAGGTGTTATTGTGCATTGGAAAACAAGTTATGTTAAATACAAATTTGTTTGTTTCAACTAGACTTGTCAATGGTGCACTTGGTGAAGTAATTACTATTGTATACAAAAATGAAACCAAGCCATCAAATCTACCTCTCGTTGTTGTTTTTAACTTTCAATGGTACACTGGACTTACATGGAACATAAATAAAAAAAAAATGGTTCCAATTGCTCCAGTAACATGCGGTTGCCACTGACAAATCTCGTTAAAAATGGCTTGGGCTCTTACAATCCACAAAGCACAAGGTCTAACTATAAACAAAGCAACAATAGACATTGGAAACACTAAACGACAAGGATGCATCTTCACAACAATGTCAAGAGTAAGAAGTTTGTCAAATCTACGAATATTCCCTACATTTTCATTTCAAAGATACCAATGCATGGGAAAAAATATGTATGTAATCCTATGGAAACAAGAAAAGGACTGTCTCAAAAATGTCTATAGAAAATCCCAACAAACCAAACTGCTAAATATATATTTCAAATTTCCTTGGTTTTGTTATCCAATGTTAACTATGAAATACCATCTACAACTATTCATTGTTAACATGTTTAGAATTAATTCATAGTAAATCTAATAAAACCATTTATATGTTGTAATTAAAATTTAAAAATTTAAATTTAAATTACTTGTATTTAAAATTGTTTTATATATATGTTGTTTGGTGAAATCATTATCTTTCTATCTTATGCCCATCCCTTAATGTAATTGGATAATTAAATATAAAACATACATTGTTATAGACATGCACTTAATGTTCCTCTCAAACTCATTATCACTCAATAATGAAGAAGTAAAGTAGCACTCAAGAAGGAGACAATAGAAGGTTTCAAAGAAAATATAAAGTATATAATAGATACAATGATCCACAATGTTAATAAGGATAAAAAAACTAAAGATTAATTGAAAGAAAAAGTGGAACAACTAACATCTTATGTGTAGTAATTAGTGGGCCATGTTGAGTCCTCATCTACAATACCAAATCCTCTATTTATTAATGTTGTCGATAAAGATATGCCTCTTGCTAGAAAAATTAGAAATATAACAAAGGCTACTAAATATTGGACCAAATAATTAATCTCACTTAGGTCTAGACTCATTAATGGGGTTTTTCTTTTATACCATAAAATCCGAGATGAATTAAATTTCATTAATGATTTGGAGGAGAAATGTAGTGAGGGGTTGTAAAAATCAGAAAAGATCTTTTCTTAAATCCACGAAATGGTTAGAATTGATTTTGAGGTTCTTATTTCAAAATAAATTTTTGATGGGATAGATCTTTCCCTAAATATTTAATGGAAGGAAGATATTCAGTGGAGGATTGAAATCCTAAGTGAGGGATAATATAAAATCGAAGAGCCTAATAATTTGGATCATAAATCCTTAGGAGAAATTTAGAGATTTATCAAAAAGATTACATGCAATTTCTATAATGAATAGAATTCCATCAACTCAATGGATGTCTTGAAAGAGTAGCTAGAAAATGTCATAAAGGATGAATTATCCAAGGAAACGAGATTTAATGTTTTATCTATTGAGAAACTAGTGAAATGGAAAATATTTTGCACAAGGAATTTAAGAAGAAAATAAACAAATGTCATGGAGTGCCTCCCAAACTGTAAGGTATTTACAAATCCCATGATGTGTTTTTATAGGTATTATAATGATCTAGACTCTAAAGTAGCCAAGGTGGCATTGGACAAGTTTAGTTTATATTAATAGTGGAATTGAGTGCCAAAAACTGAGACCATTAATGTTGAAGATAATTAAGAATAAGTTCATGCCAATAATGGCGTAGTTTGGTGGTTAAGTCACTCGATTGTAGTGGTAGCCATTATAGTTCAAACCCCCGCTGGGCCAACAAGCTCACAGGTTTTACGCCTTTGCTAGGCCAATGAGTTCGTAGGTTTGAAGTGTTCTTGCTAGGGTACAAGGTCCCCTGTGTTGTGGCCTCACCGGTTCATAGCTCTGGGCAAAAGCATTACCATGGTGCCGGAGGGCATGTCGCACCAGCATCACCAGTCACATTAAAAAGTTTACCAGACACATTATCTTTATAAAAAAAAAAACTAAGAATAAGTTCATTGCTCAAAGCTTGGGACACTCAAATTAATGTCATCTTTTTAAGAGTAGTATTTAATATAAAGTCACTTTAATATAAAGTTTGTGATGTAATATTTTATCGAGCCACAAATGTATGCTTATTTTCAAATTTATAGTTTTTATTTACCTTTTTTGTAAATTTCAATGTGGATAGTTAGGTGGTTAATGGAAAAAGGTGAATGACTTTCCCCTATTTATTTTAAAGTTGAAACTAAGTACAATACTTTTGGAAACTTTTTGCAAGAATTTGTAATGGAAAACAAAATAATTTAAAATTTTGATATTGAGAAAATCAATACAATTATTACAAGAACTTTATGTTCTAGAATGTTATATTGATATTCACACCATTCTTATATCTACTATAAGTCTATATTTTCACCATAATTTTACATTTTTCCACCAAAATGGTTCTAATCATCTTCCTTCCAATTGTAGCTCATGTATTGCCATCTATTTTATTGATCTTATCTTCTTGTGAATGTCTACACTAGTATCCAACACTCTCCTATATTACTAGATTTGAAATTAAATTCACATAAATTCTCAATTCCTTTACCTTCATAATTATCTCTATCATTTGCTTTCACTTCAAGCTATCTATACCTTGTCTTCTATGAATTCTTTTTTGACTTATGTTTATCATTTAGAATATGTTGTATTTATTTCTTTACTTGTTAATCTTTAGTTGAAATCTACTATAAAACTTCTTTGCTTCTTCAAATGGACATATTCTTTCTTCCATTACTTGTACCTTCATCATATCCATTTCTCTTTGGATATTCCTATGCATATTCTTCACATAATCATCTCTCATTACCATTTTCAACTAACAATTATTCTTCACTATCTTCTTATGCCATCCTTCAACCACTTCAAATCACCATGCACCAATATTTCTTGCTCAAGTCTTCTTTTCCTCTATCTAATACATTCTACAACTTTATACATTACTCTTAAATCATTCTTCAAGTCACCATCCTTCAATTGTATTATCACAAACTTCCTTATCAATAGTTTACTTGGATTCTTAAAATTGCATTTAATTTCTCTTACTTCAAATTGTATATTCATCTATCCCCTTGGGTCTTCTAGTTCTCCATCATTTCTTTTGACTCTTAATTTTTTCCAACATCTACTCTATTGTTCATTAGCAATTCTACTTTCTTCCACAGTTAATATTCTAGTATGAAATATATTTGGTACATACTTATGAAGTACAACCTCAAATATCTCTTCCCTTCTATCACTCATAAAACATATACTAGTCATTACTTTTGTCACATATTTTTTATTCTTCAATGATATCACCAAAAATGGGTTGTTTCCAAACCAAAAAATTACCTTTAAAAAGTTCTTCCAGAGTTTTGTAATTAGTCTCCCAAATTTAACAATTTAAAATTCACTTTCTCCACTATATCACTGTACTCACCTTATAATCCTTCTATATGTCCTCCTTTAGGTAAATACATATATCTAACACTTGCTCTTTGTTTATCTCCTCCTTTAGGTAAATACATATATCTAAAACTTGCTCTTTGTCTATGTCCTCCTTTATGTAAATACATATATCTAACACTTGTTCTTTGTCAAACTTGGGATTCCACACAATTTTCCCATCTCTCATTTATAACTATTTTCTCCTCAATTCTCTTCATTTCCTCATCAACAACCAATTGTACTATTGTGACTAATCTTTTTGCAATCTTTTACTCAAAATGTTCCCTCCTTGTAATTCACATTTCACTTGTTCCATTGTAGCTTCATATTTCTCTCTTGCATTACTGCAATCATATATGTCTTCATTTGTTTTGGCTTCAACATCTTTGCTAACATTGTCTAGATTATTGCTATATTTTCTAATATCACTTATTATTACTTATGTACTTTCAATAATTTTTCTTTATTCACTTTTTTCAACAATCAAGTCTTCATATCTAGCTTCTATTAGACATCACACATATCATTATTAGATTAGCATTACATTGTCATGATCTAACAACACACATTACAACAAGGGTCATGAATTCTGCAAGCATACTTTGGGTGAGAGTAACATGTAGCCTAACACACAAACTACAAAGATGTTAACCATAGTCTAATACATGCAATGACAAATTGTTAACAATTCCACACACCTCTTGAAAGAGCTTAATAGTTTTATTTTCTCATTTCAATTACACTTTTCATTACTTAATTGTATATTAAACTTAGCTCAATTATAATAGTCTAGAATCATATTAAAATATTATTAATCTTTATTTCCCTAAATATATTATAACTTTAAAAGGGGACAACCGTTAGGTGTCCAAAGGATATTAACACCATACCATTTGTTGGGGGTAATGAAAGCAATTCATGCAGCTGCAAATATCAATGCCTACAAGCAATCATAGATCTAACTTTAAATCAAATCCAATTTTGGGTAAGTCTAGAATGAGTCATGCCTGCATATAATTTGACATAAAATAATGAAATTTCAATTTGCAAGTGCAGACAAAACAGCAAACTATATTCAAATTTCCGAAATTGTGGCATACAAGGCTGATCTGAGTCTAACAATTATCAAGGAATAGAGTGGAATCGAAAGAAGTTTAGCAGGGGGGAAGAGGATCCCCACATAGCCCAATGTTGCCCGCATATGAAGATTTGGGAAACCTCTGCAGAACACCTCCTTGGGTAATTTGACCGGATAAAGAATTATGCGACAGGTCCAGTTGAAACAGATCCGTGATATTCATAAACCTGCTGGGTATTCCTCCGGTGAACGCATTGTTGGACAAATTGAGATATTGGAGGTTGGAAAGCTCCGGTATTTCTTCCGGGAGGTTTCCGGACAGCTTGTTGTGAGACAGGTAAAGGAAAAGGAGCTTCGAAAGCTTTGCTACCGATTTGGGAATGGGGTCGGAGAGCTGATTGTCATTCAGATAGATTTCTGTCAGGTTGGAGAGCCTGTCGATGGAGTCTGGGATGGGGCCAGAGATTGAAACCCTCTGCAGATTGATCAAATTGCCGAAAGAAGATGGCAGGGGGCCGGTGAGCTGGTTTTCCTGGAGGCGCAGAAATCCTAGGTTAGAAAGCTTTCCTATGGACGGCGGTATGCTGCCGCTGAGGCAGTTTCCGTTCATGAACATTATCGACAGATTCAAGAGCTCCCCGATGGAATCCGGAATCGGACCAGTCAGAGCATTGTCTGAGATGTCCAAAAGCTCTAACGAGCTCAGGTTTCTGACGGCACGAGGAATCGAACCTGTGAAGTTGTTGTCGTGGAGATCGAGACCTTGAAGCATGACAAGACGGGAAATTATCGAGACGGGAATCAAACCTATCAACCTGTTGCTGTAGAGATGCAGTTCTTGGAGCTTTTGCAGGCCGGCGATGCTCTCGGGGATGGAACCACTTAATTTGTTTTCTTGCAGTGGAGCTCTCGAAGCTCACAGAGATTTCCCAAAGACTAAGGAATCGAACCTCCCAGCTTGTTGGTGTTAAGAGATAGCTTCCTCAGCCTCACAAGCTTCCCTATCGACCGCGGAATGGAACCCGTCACCTCCTTTAAATTGTTCAGGTCTAAAATTTCCAGGTGCTCTAGATCACCCACCGCATCATATTCCAGAACTCCCCGAACATCCCCGGGAGACTAAGCTCCACGACCCGCCCTGTCTGGTTACTGCATGTGACCCCCCGCCAATGGCAACAATTAGAGTCATTCCATGAAAGAAGCCGTTGGGAAGGGTCCTCCATGATCCCTGCTTTAAAGCTCAGCAACGCCCGCCGATCTCCCACCTGACATTCCAAGCAACTGCCCTCCAAAGCACTAATCCATATAACCAGCAATGCAATAAACAATTTCATTTGTTTTTCTAACAAACAATCTCTTGTCTTTACCTAAAACCTTTTTCTTCCTCCAACCAAACTCCAGTACTCCAATACTATGTGGATTGCTCGCAAAAGGAGACAATACTAGCATATTTATATTAAATATAATATATCTAAAGTACGCCGAGAGATATCCTTTCCGAGGCGCCTAATGTTAGGATTAGTGGTTAAAAAAATAGGTGCATGGAGAAGGATATCTCTCGGCATACTTTAGATATATTATATTTAATATAAATATGCTAGTAGCAATCGGAGCCACAAGCCTAATTCTAACACTAATTATAATATATTAAAACATATTATATTAGATATATCTTTTATAATATATCTAATATATTATTATAATATAATAATATATTATATTAAATCCAACTCTAACCCTAACCCTAACCCTCACCCTAACCTTTATTCAAACCCTAAGCATAGCTCTAATTTTAACCCTAACCTTAAGTTTAATTCTAACATTAACCCTAATTATAGTTGTAACCGTAATTCTAACCCTAACCCTAACCCCAACCCTAAACCTAATCCTAATTTTAAAGTTAACCCTAACCATAACACTTATTCCAACCCTAAACATAGCTCTAATTTTAACCCTAACCCTAATCCTAACTCTAACCCTAAGCTTGACTATAATTCAAAACCTAACCCTAACCTTAATACTAACCTTAATCCTAATTGAACTTTAACCCTAACTCTAATTTGAACCCTAATCCTAATTGTAACTCTAATTATTACCTTAATTGTAATAGTAAGCCACCTTAATTCTAGCCCTAATTCTAATAGGAACAATAACCCTAATTCTAATCATAACGTTGATCTACCCTATTGTAACCCTAATTTTAAATCTAACAATAACCCTAATTATAACCCTTAACTTAATCCTAATTCTAACTATGATTTTAACCATAACTCTAACCTAAATTCTAACCCTAACTCTAGCCCTAACCCTTTTTGTGACTCTAATGCTTACCCTAAACCCTAAACCTAATCCTAATTTTAAATCTAACCATAACCATAACCCTTATTCTAACCCTAAACATAGCTTTAATTTTAACCCTAACCCTAACTCTAACCCTAAGCTTGACTATAATTTGAAACCTAACCCTAACCTTAATACTAACCTTAACCCTAGTTGAACTCTAACCCTAACTCCAATAGTAACCAACCTTAACTCTAACCCTAATTCTAATAAAAACCCTAACCCTAACCTAATTATAATCACAACACTAATTCTACCCTGAGGATAACCCTAATTTTAAATCTAACCCTAACCCTAAATCTAACCCTAATCCTAACTTTTATTCAAACCCTAAGCAAAGCTATAATTTTAACCCTAAGGCTGATCCTAATTGCAACCTTATCCCTAAGCTTAATACTAAACTTAGCCCTGATTGTAACCCTAACCCTAAGTTTAATTCTAACATTAACCCTAATTATAATTGTAACCCTAACCCTAACCCCAACCCTTAACCCTAAACCCTAAACCTAATCCTAATTTTAAATCTAACCCTAACCATAACCCTTATTCTAACTCTAAACATAGCTCTAATTTTAACCCTAACCCTAATCTTAGCTCTAACCCTAAGCTTGACTATAATTCAAAACCTAACCCTTACTTTAATACTAACCTTAACCCTAACTGAAATCTAACCCTAACTCTAATTTGACCCCTAATCCTAATTGTAACTCTGATTCATACCTTAATTGTAATAGTAAGCCACCTTAATTCTAACCCTAATTCTAATAGGAACCCTAACCCTAATTCTAATAATAACCCTGATTCTACCCTACTCTAACCCTAATTTTAAATCTAACAATAACCCTAATTCTAACCATAACCTTGATTCCACCTTAACTATAACCCTAATTTTAAATCTAACAATAATCCTAATTCTAAACCTAATCCTAATTCTAACTACAATTTTAACCATAACCCTAACTTGAAATCTAAACCTAACTCTAGCCCTAACCCTAACTGTAACTCTAATGCTTACCCTAATTTAATAACCCTAATTCTAACTCTGACCCTAACCTTAATTTCAACCCTAACCCTAATTATAACCCTAACCTTATTCTAACATTAATCTTAATTCTAATCCTAACCCTAACCCTAATTCTAATTGTAATTCTAACCCCTATCCTAACCCTAATTCTAACTACAATTCTGACCCTAACTCTAAATTTGACCCTAACCCTAACCCTAACCCTAATTCTAGCATTAACCCTAATTATATTTGTAACCCTAACCCTAACCATAATTATAATTGTAACCCTAACCCTAACTCTAACTCTAACCCTAACCCTAATTCTAACCCTAAACATAGCTCTAATTTTAACCCTAACCCTAACCCTAACCCTAACCCTAATCCTAATTCTAATTCTAAACCTAACTCTAATCTAAATTTTAAACCTAACCCTAACCCTAACCCTAACCCTTATTCTAACCCTAAACATAGCTCTAATTTTAACCCTAACCCTAATTTTAAATATAACAATAACCTTAATTCTAACCCTAATCCTAATTCTAACTATGATTTTAACCCTAATCCTAACCTAAATTCTAACCCTAACTCTAGCCCTAACCCTAACCATAACTGTAACTCTAATGCTTACTCTAATTTAGTAACCCTAATTCTAACTTTAACCCTAACCTCAATTCCAACCCTAACCCTAATTCTAACCCTAACCCTAATTCTAATCCTAACACTAATTTCAACCCTAACCCTAACCACGCTACTAATTGTAATCCTAATTCTAATTCTAAACCTAACCCTAATCCTAATTTGAAACCTAACCCTAACCCTAACCCTAACCCTTATTGTAATCCTAAACATAGCTCTTATTTTAACCCTAACCCTAACTGTAACTCTAACCCTAAGCCTGACTATAATTCTAACTATGATTTTAACCCTAATCCTAACTTGAATTCTAACCCTAACTATAACCCTAACCCTAACCCTAACTGTAACTCTAATGTGTACCTTAATTGAGTAACCCTAATTCTAATTCTAACCCTAACTTCAATTCTAACTCTAACCCTAAGCTTGATCCTAATTGAAACCCCAACCTTAATACTAAACTTAACCCTAATTGTAACCCTAACCCTAACTCTAATTCTAACATTAACCCTAACCCCAACCCTGATTATAATCCTAACCCTAACCCTAATCCTAATTTTAATCTAATAACTATAAAATTCAACTTATTTAAGTTTTCTTCTAAAATAAATAAAATACAACTTTTTTTTCGAAAATAATAAATAAAGTTAATCAACAATACATATTTTTTAATGATTTATACTAATTTATATTCTTCTAATTTGCACTTACTTTTGTTTTTGTATTTTTTAATAAATAAAACTTGCCTTGCTAATTTATATTCTTCTAATTGGAATAAATGTAACATATACCAAATAAATTAGTAAAGTAACATTACATAAAACAAGGGATTCCATAATTAAATAATAAAATTCAATTTTAAAAAACATCTCACAAATAAACATATTTAAAATAAACCATAAGTTATGGAGTGAGTTACCTAAAATATAGGTATATAATTTAAATAAAATCACATGATTTAGTAATTATAAAATAGGTTTCTATTTTAAATATCATACAAGATTCTACTAAAATTCTAATTTAACTATGCACATTAATTTAATTTTAGATCACATTAGCTAGAAAATAGGGAGTTGTGGAGTTTTGATTTTAGTAAATATTAAAACTTACCAAAATAATATAAAAGCATATAAAACACTACCTTATTTTAATTTTCTCCATAATTATTTTTTCTGGAGGCTCTCAAATTTCTTCTTGGTTTGCATGGAGGGTTGCATAATGAGAATTTGTAATGGAGGTATTTTACAAAAATATTTCAACTATTTTAAAGTTTATTGTAGATTTGTCATTTAATTTTCCCCATAAATTTCTTCTTCTTGGTTTGCATGCAGGGTTGCACAATGAGAGAATTTGCAATGGAGGGTTTTTACAAATTATTTTAACTATTTTATAGTTTATTATAGATGTCATTTTTATTATTTGCAGGATACACAGGAAGATGGTATGGATGTAGGGGTTTTAATTATTTAAGATCTATAATTTTTGTTGTTATCAATTTCACTCTATACAATAACAAAGTTGCATTTTTTAATTTTTTTTTAATACAATGTTTATTTAAATATGAGCCATAGATTTAAAATGGATTTAATAGCTTAATAAATATATAATTTAAATTTTCTATAAAACAAAAAAATAAGTTGGAAGAGGGGAGGGAGTGCCATAACATAGTTAAAGAAAAAGCACCATAGAATAATATGCAATATAGTTAAACAATTAAAATATTTTAAGAAAAAACAAAAGTTCTTAAATATGTTAGTTTGATTTTTTAACTATATGCTATCCTTTAAAAAAAATAGAATACTCTTAAAAGATTTTAAAGATTCTACAATATAAATATAAATATAGTTAAGGAATATAATTAACACTTAAAACTTTTAAGAAAAAACAAAAGCTCTTAAATATATTAAAATATATTGGTTTGATTTTTTAAACTATTTTTACTCTATACTGTCTTTTTAAAAAATTAGAATACTTTTTATAAATTAGAAAGATTGTAGAATATAAATATGCATATAGTAATAAGTTCAAAAGTTCAAAAAATAAAATAAAATGAAAAAATCTATTGCAATTAGTTGTTGCTATTTTAGCACTTTAAATAACATTATAATATTATATGATATTATAATATTATATTATAATATAGTATAATATATATTATATTATATTTTCAAAAATAATAATTATAATATATCAAATATGCGATAATATACATAATTTCATAATATATTTAGGGATTTTGAGATTAATTCAGCATCTTGGCATGCATCGTGCAAGCGACCGTTATGTAAGAAAATCCATATTTAGGGATTTTGAATTAATTCAGCTTCTTGGCATGCATGCACCAATTTATATAGATATTTATTTAATTCTTAAATGCAATTTAGATTTTTTTTAAAAAAATTTAGTATATCTTTTTTTAAAAAAAATTTAGTATATATTTACGACCAAAAATGAGTGCTCTAATCTCCACCCCCGCTACAACTGTAGTTCGCCTCTTGGCGAAATAATAGAAAAATGATAGGATAAGATGTGATTGATATGGTTTAGTTGATCGTCAATTTATACATTCATGATAAGAGGTATGGAGGGTTGAGATTAAGAGATGCAATAGATGGTTGAAATTAAGAGGAGGAGATGAATGACTAAGATCAAGAGTTGGAGATAAAAGGGATGGTTGAGATTAAGAGAAGGAGATGAATGGCTAAGATCAAGAGTTGGAGATAAAATGGACGGTTGAGATTAAGAGGTGGAAGAGGGAAGCTTCCAAGACATTCGTTTATGTAAACCGTAGAGATTTGAAGATGTAGTATGGAATGTGTGGTTAGGATAAAGAGTTAGTTTGACATTAGGATAATCATTTATTAATTGTGGGAGGGGATGAGGATAATGACATATGAAAATAAATAATTAATTACACCCACATTAAGGGGATGACTGTGAGGTGTACATAAAACTAAACATAGGACATATATTGAGAAAAAAATTATAAAATAAGTGTTTTAAAATAAAAATATATAGCCCACATAGTTTTATAAAACCAATGCAAATAAATATAATGTCTTGATAAATAAAATAATGTATATAAATACAAGGAAATTTAAACCATAAATAAATCAAAATAAAAAAAAATTATAAAATTGGAATTTTATATTTTAATTATCAATAATGAGTTAATTTTATTTACTTAATCTTGAATTATTCTATCTAACCCATTTGGATCTATGAAAATATATAGCCCACATATTTTTATAAAACCAAAATGAGTTAATTTTATTTACTTAATCTTGAGTTATTCTATCTAACCCATTTGGAGCTATGAAAATATATAGCCCACATATTTTTATAAAACCAAAATGAGTTAATTTTATTTACTTAATCTTGAGTTATTCTATCTAACCTATTTGGAGCTATGAAAATATATAGCCCACATATTTTTATAAAATCAAAATGAGTTAATTTTATTTACTTAATCTTGAGTTATTCTATCTAACCCATTTGGATCTATGAAAATATATAGCCCACATATTTTTATAAAATCAATGCAAATAAATATAAACTCTAGATAAATAAAATAATGTATATAAATAAAAGGAAAATAAAAACATAACCCATTTGGAACTTTTTTTTTAATTCAACATGGGTAAAGGCTTTTGAGAATTTTATATTTTAACTATCAGTAATGAGTTAATTTTTTTTACTTAAAAGTTATTTTATCTAACCCATTTGGAGCTATGATCTAGGTAGGTGGGGGGGAGACTGTCATGACCTATGCCTACCACAGAACAGAAATCTCTCGCGAATCTAGCCAACCCCCTGCCCATTTGAAACTATTATTATTTCCATAATATATAATAATAAAAATCATTAGTTGGAGTTTTACATTTTAGTTATCAATAATGAGTTAATTTTATTTACTTATAAGTTATTCTAGAGGTTTTTCATAGTGCACAATATTCATCTTCTAATGAGATTATTATTATTTTTATAAACTATAATATGAAACATAAATAAATCAAAATTCAATAGTTGGAGTTTTATATTTTAGTTATATTTAATTTTATTAGCTAGTACTATTGCAACTTGTTCACACTTAACTAGTTATTAATCTATTGATTGTAAACCAATCAAAAGACATGATTATTTTTCTTTCAGGCAAATTTGATTTAACTTTGTACTTTTCCTATTTCAACATGATAATTTTTTTTTTAAATTGAAAAATGATTTATCTATATTTTCATTGGCTGAAAAAATGACCTCTTCTCTATGAATTGTCAGAGAGTGCAACAAAAAGTTATAAATGCAGAGAGAATTTTGGTTTGAGAAGAGGATGTGGCAAGTACACAAATTATGAACACAAATTTTGTCTCCCACTAGTTTAATCATGCCTAAGTGGATGGAGATAGTTATGAGAGGGAAGAATCATGAGTTTTTATGAATTTAATTTTTTGCTTCATTAGGTAAACGTAAAAATTACTTTTTGTCAAAAGGCACAAATTTATAATATGGATAAATAATACTATTAAAAATATAGGGTTCTAAACATTTTATTTTATAAAATTAGATTATATTTTGTGAGTTTGAAAAAAGTAAAGCTATTTTAAAATAATTTAAACCACACTAAATAAAAACAAAATATATGTTGATAACCTAGATTTATTTTTAGAATTTTCCTTATGAACCATTAAAAAAGAATTAAAATAGAGTAAACCTAAGAGCTTTTATGATTAGTTATTTACCATTATTTTTGTTGGGATTCTCTATTTTTTTAAAAAAAATTAACTATTGAGTTACAATAACATCTACAATTACATTTCTTGAGTTATAGAATGCACTCACCCCTACTTTAAATAGTTTCTAAATGTAACATACCATCAATGTCTTTCTTCAACTATGAGATGGGTAAACTATGAACTAAGATATAGGTGAACTAATATAATCATAAACTTAACAAATATTAATTAATTTTTAAATATTAATATCATAAAATATTAATTTAGAATTTTATTTTTTACTTCATTACCTAAACTTCAAATTTACTTTTTCTCAAAGGTACATAATTATTATTATTTATAGTTATAATATTAATAATATTATTAATATCCATTATTAACACCTCTTTATATATTATCTTAATTAATTGATATTATTATATTATAATAATATTGTATAATAATATAGTGGGTGGCTGGGTGGGAGCCGTGCCACACCATTATGGGTGGCAAGGCCGAGGCACTCATGACTGGGAGTCGATCCACAACGGCACGAGCTAATGGGAGATAGTGTTCATGGCTTCGCAGGGTCCAGATACATTGCGGCCAGATAATCATTAATGGAAACACCTTCGAGATCCTTCGATGCCAGGCTGTGTGGAGGTTAAAAGTGAAGGCAATTTTAAGTGATCAGCAAATCCTTTCTCAGTCCTCTGCAAATGCCATCCCACTTTGTCGCCATCATCTCAGCATTTGCTATCCATTGTGAAGGGATGGACAGCCCCATCTGATTGGTCAGCACCAAGAGGTAGATGGCTTTCTTGGGAAGTATCCTAGATCTTCGATTGCAAAGGATGTTGCGATGGTTGGATGGGCTTCTAGTTGACGTGGTGAAATTGATCCTGGGCAAGGCATTCCTAGAAAATGATGAGTGATACTATGTAGATACAGATATATCCTCGAGGGTCTTGGCAATGTTGATGGAGCTAGAATTGATGAAAGCAGAGGCAGAAATAATCATGCAAGGTATTTTTTATCCTGAGCACCTAGGTGAATTAGAGAAAACACTGCAAGTTGCCAGCCCGGGTGTCGGCATTCCTCGCCCTAAGGATTGGAAGCTTCTGGCGGATCCTGGGGCAGTGATAAAGTTTACCCGTTTATCTGGGATGCCAAGGGCTTTGACTTGATTATGCTGAAGGACCAGGCCTCGACGGTCGTGGATTTCATTAGAAGGTTGCTGGGGTTGGTAGAGGTCGATGGCTTCCAATGGATAGATGACTTTAGGAAGAGGATTGAAGAGTATGCCAGTTAAGTTTGACAGTGTCTCCATGGCTTCTATTGCTTATTAGAAGCTCTTAGTTTGTCTGGTAATCCCATAGTTATAGTAAATGTCTATAGTATAGTCTGGGTATCCATAGCTCTGACCTTGCGTGGTCACCTGATATATGTTTATAGACTGGAATGGGAATGGTCTGCACCTTTTTGCCAGCCATCAAAGTGTTGAGGACTGTAAATTTTTTCAAATAATATAATACAATCTCTGATTACGTACCAAAAAAAATATTGTATAATAATATAATAATAAGCATAAACACAAATATAATATAATATAACAATGTAATAAAAAATAAAAATATAATATAATACTATATAAAAATATTATAATATTAGAATAATGTAATAATATAATATATTATTATCATATTTCTAATATAAACATTGTTTATTATCAATAAATAATTAATTATACCATTTCATTAATATTTAAACTAAAAAAATATAAATTATACTATAAATATTATAATTTTGTTATAATATTTATATTGGACTTTAAAAAAATTATTTGTTTAACATTATTGGAATCCAATTTGTCTATACAACAAATATTTATTCTAAAAAGAAAATTAAGTGAAATATTATATCAATTAATATTATACTATAACATCAATTAAGATAAAGTGTTATAATGGCCACTACGTGAAACTTGTTTACATATGTCATGCCCACATTTCCCATGTGGTCACAACACACAATACGTGTCATTCCTCAAATCTAATTATCTGTTATATAAAATTTTCTTTCGTACATAAATTTAGCTAGCAACTTCAAACCAGTCTATAAGGAATAAATATAAATGTATTTGCAATATATCTCTATATGGTACATGTATATATTATTATTATTTTTTAAATTAAAATAGTGAGTTTATTTCCCAACAACTAATACAATAAACTTAATTTATTTTCCAAGATGCATAGTTGTATTTCTTGTATTTGAGCAACTTGAAACTAGTCTATAAGGCATAAATATAAATGTATTTGCAATAAATCTCTATATGGTACATGTATATATTATTCTTTTTTTTTTTCAAATTAAAATATTGAGTTTATTTCCCAACAACTAATACAATAAACTTAATTTATTTTCCAAGATGCATAGTTGTATTTATTGTGTTTGAGTTCATTAGTAAACTGCAACTAAACACAATTCCCACTTTCTTTTCAACAACAGTTCAATAATAAAATAGCAACCACATTTTTTTTAAAACAATTTCAAAGATAACTGTAACAATAATTTCTTTAACAAATCATTTTCAATATTTAAACAACAACTCCACTTTGACAAATAACAAGGATACATGAAAGAAAGCTTCAGTTTACAATGCAAACAAGAGAGCTCACTCTCTCATAACTAACAATTTTACAAATAGGCCTCTTGGCCAAGGCTTCAAAGAGCCATACAACACAAACTCATAAATAATGATATCTCCCTCCAAGCTCCATTTCTACAAACTCACAATAAAAACAAAGGAAACTTTCTCATGCCTATAAATGCTCTCCACCCTACCATAGACCCAAAAAAGGGTCAACCTCGAGCTAGGAGATCATCTTCACCCGATTTCACACCACATACAATGAATAAATACACTCAAAATCAAGAAGAACACCCAACCAAGTTTTACACATAACGAAATCCATGAAGAATGGATTTAGGGGGTAGGAGAGTGGACAACTCTCTACTCAATAGGTGTACTCCTAGAACCCAAAATCTCATAATGCTCAAATACAAGGCCTCAATCCTTAAACACCACAAATAATGATACAACATCTCCAAGGCACTCATGCCTTCTCAAGTAAACTCATAGGCACTCATGCCTTATCAAAATAACTCCATACTTCTCCAAATGCTCTCAAATTCATCAAAATGACACATAGATCAAGAGGGTGACCTCAAGGAGGTTCACTCCTCTCCCACCCCATACAATATGTGCTCTCCAAAAGTGGGAGCCTCATCCATACACCCACAATAAACCCCACATAACAAAAATACTCAAACACACAAATACAACAACCTCACAAAGAAAAGTAAATACATGAGAAAGGCTTCATGCCTTGAAGCTTACCTATGAAAGCCCAATAACGGAAGAAATTTGATGAAGAGCTTTCCAAACTTCTCCAAACCCTTGCCTCCAAAAAGTGTCTCCAAAAACTAGCTAACTCCCCAAAAAGCCATCATAAAAGAAAATAGGTGAAAAAGGAGAACCCTCTCCCTCTCTCAAAGAGGGAGTATTATAGGCTCCTCTCAAGAGCCTTGAGGAACTTCCTCCTCACAACACACTTGCAAGCTCCATGGGATGTGGAGGTGACACATGTCACTCTCCCATCCCACCAAGCCTCACCCTCTCCACATGTGCTCTTAGACATGTATGAGAGCAAAGGTGGAGAGAAGGAATCTCACAAGGTGGACTCCAAGAGGATAAGATATGACACTTGTCATAGTCCTATTCTCCAAATAAATCCCATTCACTCCAAGATGTTCTCACACATGTGTGAGAGCATTGGAGATGGGTTTCTCACATTTGGGAGTCTTGAAGACTCCACAAGTCTCCAAGGTATGGGAACCAAAGCCTTGGAAAGATGAGTGGGTCATGGTTGAAAGCTCGACCCATCCATGACTCTATCCAAAATTTAAATTTCGTCACTCTACTTTAGGGTGAAGTTAGAGTGACTAGATAGAGGTTACCCTAGGGTTTAGCATGCTTAAATGGTCCCTAGACCCTAGGGGCATAACCGAGGATCAAAATGAACCCAAAATAAACACCTTATGTAGCATAAAATCACATGAAAAAACAATCAAAATAAAAATCACTAAAATGTGCCAAATCAAACATTATATTTCACAACACCATAATTAAATCAATTAAAAAAGGTTAGACCTACTCGAAAGGACTTCAAAATTAGATAATACGAAAATCATCATGCAATACACATAAGACCTTGGTCCCTTCTAGGATGAGATCAGTTTACATAGAATTCACATAAGGGTGTAGGATGATTTATGATTTTCCATGGCATGGAAAATCATCTATACACTTATGAAAATAGATTAGTAACACATGTATATCATAGCCAAAGTGTAAAGTACCGATTTTCACAAATACACACAAAACTAAAGTAAAACATAGAATTACCACAAGTAAAGGAAAGTAAGGTAAATTAACTTCTATTCATCATTTAGAAGAAAAAGATATTAAGATATTTTTAAGAGTCCAAGCGATCTTTCAATTCATAAGTTTAAAGTATAATCATGATTACAATACATATGTATACATCTGAAGTCATTTACAGAGTATGTAATAATCAATAATATTACAAGAAGGTCAAATATTGGCATCAAGCCTTAAAAATCTTTGAAACAAAAATAAGTACAAGGTGATCAAATCATAAAATCTAACAAAAAGTCCTCAATCACCATCGACCAACTGGCCATCTGCTGAATAAAAGGACAAGAACATGGTTCAAGCACTTTTTTTTGCCCAACCATGAAGCTTGTGCTTCCCTGGTATCCTTCAAACTGAAGGATACTTGACCCTACTCGAAGAGCCTAGCAATCTGTAAACATATGTAGGGTGGAATCTACGTGCATTACTATCACGAATGCAGCATCTCATCAATAGGATATGGCAGGGAAATATATAAAAACTAGGCTATCAAACCATTCATTCTATAATGGTATACATGTCTATTTCAACATCTTATTAGCTTTGGCCAAAGCATTAATCCGTATAACGACATATAGGATTCGAAAAAGAAAACCTACTTCCCTGTTATTTCATACTCAACACCCATCCCGGAAGGCAATCTTTTCAATTATACACAATAAAGAAGAAACAAACATAGGGCATGCAAGCATCTATTTACTTTCAGTAATTCAAATGTACAAGTTTTCAATAATCAATTCTTTCCCTTTTTACAAACATCAAATACACAAAATATACTATGAAGCAGTCCACTAATTCATTCATTTAATTATTTTCATAATAATCAGTTTAATTCATAGTTCTACCTTACTGTCATTTCTGTGACAGGAGGTTTATTTAAATATAATAAAAATATACAACAGACTTCCTGTCGCTACAGGAACCAAAATAGCAAATAAATAACAATAAATCATATATTTAACAACATTCAAGGAGTAATATATATTATCTACAGTTTTTAATCATTGGTTTGATAACATTTAACAACTTTCATAATGGTTTAACACAACTACAAGAACTAATGATTTTTCTACAAGAAAATAGTAGTTTCCAGTTCATATAATTTACAAAGTTGATGTTTTATCAAGGAATCATAATACATAAGCTATAGGAAGTTCAACTTTTCCATCTAAATTTTGAGATCTATATAACAAAGGTTGATTTCTTCCTAAGTTTGATCTCAGTCAACAAAAAATACATAAATACAGTCATAAGTTTTATCTTTTCTATCTAATTCCACAGTTTAATGTTTAACCTTCTAGGGTCAATTTCCTAATCTGAGTTCAGTCTCAACTAGCATACAAAGAAGGAATACAATTATATCATATTACCAGTTAAATTCTAGCAATGATCTAGAGATAAAAGAATGGCCAATTAACACAAACAACTAGAACTAAGGGTAAATGGCTCAGAAAAGAGGTCGATCAGGTATTCTAAATCACCAGGCCAAACAACCATAGAACAATTTGCTAGCCAGCTAAAAGAAACAATGATCTTTAATATGGATCGTAGCAAGAAAGGCGATCAAAATAAGGATGGCAGCCTATTTGAAGGAATTCATAAGTTTAGAGGAGAAACACATTCGATCTCCTATCATAAAGAAAATTATAGTCAACAAGATAATTATAAGCATTGACTAGAAATAAGGATGACTCAGCATGGTTACAATGTGGATGGCGCAGAGAACAAAGGTTTGCATACCACACAAGTGCCTACAATAGTTAAACTTATCACTATTGTAGTCAGATGTAAGATTGAATGGCTTAGACCAGGCAAAAACAATATAAGCATCCAAAAATTAACGGGATCAACCAAATCTAGCAGTCCCTAGGTAGTTTAAACCATTTAAGCAGCATATTTCCAAAAGGTAACACATGAAATGAGAAAAAAACCTGGTAAAAAGTAGTTGATCGATTTGAAGAAGATTATGCGGTTGTTGTTGCTGTCCAACCTTTCTCTTGTCATAGCTTGTGATCCTCTTACTTCTGTTGCTTTAGCAATACCAATCCCATTCTTCTCTGAAATTCGTGGTTACCTTTCTGCAAATTGTGGTGTTCTAATCTATTCGATCTCCCCTCTTTTATCATTTTTCCTTCTCTTGTTTTGGATGAGCAGATTTAGGTTTAGAAAACTTCACTTAAGTCTCAGTTTGCATGTTCTTTCAACCAATAAAAATTGAGAAGAAAACTAGTTTAATTTAATAATAATATCTTCTTATTTCCTACTCTCGCATGGGTGATAGGAACTTATTTAATTGTTTTGTACAAAAACTCTAAATATAATAAAGCTATTTTTAATATTATTTTACTATTTTATTTAAAATGACATTTAAATAATCAAGAACAGAAATATAATACAATATTACTTAATATATATATGTATATGCATTTTACTATTTTTATTCAATTTAAGAAGCATATTGTCTTCCAAACATCTTTAGACAATATTTTATTATTTATTAAAAATACAATCATATACACTTTCTTATTTTATACTAATCATCATTTGAAGCATAATTCAAAAAGACATTTAATTTAAGAAAACACATCATGCATTTGAAAATGATTATTCACAATTAATGAATTAAAATCCATTCAATCATAAAAGTGCATCTACGTGATGTGTGTGAAGGAATCAGATAGAACCTAACACATGTTGCCAAAAAGCTAGATCCCTTCTACCTGAGCCATGCTCTTGTCCTTTGACAAGACCTGCAAAAACTCAAACTCATTGCCCTATCAATAAGTTAGCCAAAAATATAGCCAAGGCAACAAATCTTATTCAATAACATATCTTATCCAATGTAAATCTACTATTGTTTAATAGTTTTACTTGTAATTAACTAATGAGGTAATTCTGAAAAGTCCGAGGTGTGACATCCTTCCCCAGTTGGAAGAGACATCATTTTGATGTCTTATTAAATCAATCAAACAATAAAGTATCAAAATAATAATGTATCATCATCTGAGTATCAAAGTATCTGAATATGCATAAAATAAAATATCAATTCTATTTTTCCAAATGTGGAAAAGATCTGTCAATATCAGAAGCATCCTCCTATGTGGCACTATCCATTGAATACTAGTCCCACTAGACCTTATACTGCACTATGTCTTGATTATGCAACTTAACATTGCTCTTCTCCAAGACTCGAATGGGCTCCACTAGCACCACTCTTAGATCTTGTACCTGTAGAGTACGCCAATCAAGAATATGCAAAACATCAGGATGATAAAGTTTGAGCAAAGACACATGAAAAACATTATGGATCTTGGTGAGAGCTGGCTATAGTGCAAGTCTGTACATGTAACTGGATTGATCACTTCAAGAATATTGAAAGGTCCTACGAATCTTGGAGCTAGTTTAGATGCCTTGTCAAATGAAATCGAACTCTTATGTGGCTTGACCTTTAGAAACACCTTGTCACTCGCTAAGAACTATTGGAAAGTCTCATTCTTATCCACATAACTTTTCTATCTATCCGAGGCTTGCTTCAATTTCTCTTTGATTAGCCTCATCTAATCTTCCATTTCTTTCAACATGTTAGGTCCAACTACTATTCGATCTTTGACCCTATCCCAATTTATTGGAGTTCTACACCTACGACCATAAAGAGCCTCAAAATGTACCATTCCTAGAGATGCATGGTAGGAATTATTATAAGCAAACTCTACCAATGGTAGATATTCCTCCCATTTGTACTGCTGATCCATATAGTACATCCTCAGAAGATCCTCCACTACCTGGTTGACTCTCTCTATTTGACCATCCGTTTCAGGGTGGTAAGTTGTACAAAAGTTGAACTTGGTCTCTAAAGTTGCATTAAGCATGGTCAAAAACCTAGAGGTCATGCGAGTGTCATGATCTGAAATGATCGTCTCTGGCACTCCATGTAGTCAAAAGATCTCTTAAACAAATTTCTTTGCTAACGTCAACAACCCATCTGAAAGATTTCCAAGAATGAAATGACCCACTTTCGTTAGTTTGTCCACTACCACTAAGATGACATCATGCCTATTCTTTGACATGGGCAAACCCTGAATAAAGTCCATGCTAATCACCTACCACTTGTACTCAGGTAGACTATGTGGATAAAGTAGTCCTACAGGATGGACATGTTCTACCTTAACACGTTGACACTCTAAACATCGAGCGACAAACTTGGTCACATCCTTCGTAAGCTTAGGCCAAAAGTACAATGGTCTCAATCCTTCCATTCTCTTAGTCATTTCTGGATGTCCAGAATATGGAGCACTATGAATCTCCTTGAGAACTAACTTCCTCATTTCACCTGAACCTAGGATATACATTCTCCCTTGATATCTCAAAAGCCCATCTAATTCTATGACATACCCATCAAATCAATGATATGTGGGGACTGCTTCTAATGCTTGCTTAATCCTTTCATAGTGCTCATCTCCTGGCAAGTTTTGAATTACCTGTTGTCTCAAATTGGTTCTAGTAGTCACCATTGCAGCCAAATGTCGTCTCCTACTGAGAGCATCTGCTACCCTATTCTCTTTACCTTTTATGTACTTGATTCCAAAATCATATTCACTAAGGAATTCTAGCCATCTTCTCTGTCAAGCATTGAGATTAGGTTGGATGAAGATATATTTGAGTCCCAAGTGATCTGTCTTAAGCTCAAATGGCTTACCCAAAAGATAATGCCTCCACATTTGGAGTGTGTGAACAATGGCAGACAACTCAAGATCATGAGGTGCATAGTTTCACTCATGTTGTTTCAGTTTTCTTGATTCATATGCTCTACTTTTCCATTTTGTATCAACACTCCTCCCACACCTTCACTAGAAGCATCTGTAATCACTATGAAATGACCGTTTGGATCAGGTATGGTTAGAATAGGTGCTGATGTGAGTTTCTCCTTTAATAACTAAAAGGCATGTTCACATTTCTCTATCCAATCAAACTTCTTAGCCTTTTTCTAGAACGAGGTTATGGGTACTACAATTTTAAAAAATCCTTCTAAAATTTTCTTATAATATCATGTTGTTGGTAGGTGGTGACTGATCAGGAAAGTATTGTACACTAGCATGTAATTTTTTAGGGCTGACATAAAAAATCCTATTTTTTATGACTGATATAAGAAAACCCTAATTTTTGTAACCGAAAAAAAAGCTTGATAAAAGTAGCTAAGGGTTAGGGTTTTGATAAATGGTATTGTAGCATTTGCAATGGTATTGAGTTGTAGGGATTGCTGGTTGTAATCAGTTTCATTTACTGGATAATAATATTGGACTCTCTGTTTGGTGGATGTAGCCCGAGTTTGGGTGAACCACGTTAAAACTTGTCTCTCGCTGTTATTACTTCTGTGTATTTCCATTTCTCTGCTTAATCTTTATTTGCATTTAATTGATATCTTCTGCCAGCTAACCCTAACAAGTGGTATCAGAGTGGGTTGTGTTCGATTATCGTCTGCAGGAAGGTCTCACAGTTGAGTGGGAGGAATGGTGGATAAGGGTAAATTGAAGGTTGATAAATTCAATGGGCAGAACTATCAGTTATGGAAGATGCAGATGGAGGATTACCTCTATCAAAAGGATTTATGGATGCCGTTGGAAGGAGTAGCCAAGGAGCTGGCAACAATGTCTGATGAGGATTGGAATCTTCTTGACAGAAATCACTGGGAACCATTCAGTTGTGCCTGGTACCATCGGTGGCATTCAATATAATGGAAGTGAAGACAACAGATGGTCTAATGAAAGCTTTGGCAAAATTGTATGAAAAACCCTCAGCCTCAAATAAGGTATTTCTGATGAAGCGTTTGTTTAATTTGAAAATGGTTGAAGGTGGATCTGTGACAAGTCATTTAAATGAATTTAATATGATTGTCAGTCAATTGACTTCTTTAAATGTAAAATTTGATGAAGAAGTTAGAGCTCTCTTGATATTATGTTCATTGCCTAAAAGCTAGGATAGTTTGGTAATGGCGGTTAGTAACTCTGTTTCTGGTCCAAATACCCTGAAATTTGATGATGTTATTGGTGTTATTCTGAGTGAGAAAATTTGTAAGAAAAGCTCAGGTGGATCCACATCAGGCACTGTTTTGAATGCAGAAAGTAGGGGCAAATCAAAGGAGAGAGGAAAAGGTTCTAGAAGTCATGGGAAGTCACAAGGAAAATCAAGGGACAAAAGATCCCAAACCAGAGGACAGAAGGATTGTTGGTACTGTGGGAAACCAGGTCATCTGAAGAAAGATTGCTGGTCTCAGAAAAATAAAGGAGACAAACAAGAAGGCAATAAGGAAGCAAATGTGGTAAGTAATAAATCTGAAGATGATGCTTTGATTCTTTCCCTAGATAATGCTGATGATTCATGGGTTTTAGATTCAGGGGCCTCATTTCATGCTACGCCCCATAGAAGTTATTTTCTTGATTATGTCTAAGGGGATTTTGGGCTAGTTTATTTGGGAGATAACGAACCCTGTCAGATTGTTGGAAAGGGAAGAATCAAGATTAAGTTGCAGAATGGGAATCATTGGCTACTACAAGAGGTAAGGCATGTTCCAAGGCTCGGTAGGAATTTAATTTTAGCAGGGCAACTAATTGAACAAGGTTGCACTATTACATTTATTGATAAAAATTGGAAGGTTTCAAAAGGTGCCTTAGTAGTAGCAAAAGGTGTGAAAGTAGGCACCTTATATCTTTGTACAGGTCATACTGTTCCTTCTACTTTAGATGTTACAGAGGAAAAATAAATTTGTTTAGTAACAGTTGTTGTAGGTTTGCACAAAGAGACTAGAAAAGTTGCTGCAGGTTCTAAAACAACACTGTGGCATAACAGACTTGGGCATATGAATGAAAAAGGTATGAAGTTACTTCATTCTAAGAAAGTTTTACCAAGTCTGAAATGTATTAATATGGATTTCTATGAAAGTTGTGTGTATGGAAAACAAAAGAGAGTCAGTTTTCTCAAGGATGGGAAGCAAAAGAAAAATGAAAAGTTGGAGCTTATGCATACCGATGTATGGGGACTAGCTCAGGTATCTTCTCTTAGTGGCTCTCGATATTATTTTATATTCATAGATGATGCAACTAGGAAGGTATGGATTTATTTCCTTAGGTAGAAATCTGATGTTTTTGAAACATTTAAAAAATGGAGAAGCTTGGTTGAGAATGAGACAGGTAAAAGATTAAAATGTCTCAGATCTGATAATGGCGGTGAGTATTGCAGCAAAGAATTTGAAGATTATTGTTCTTTTAATGGAATTCATAGGTAGAAAATGGTTCTAGGGACTCCACAGGAAAATGGAGTGGCTGAACACATGAATAGGACAATAATGGAGCGTGCAAGGACCATGAGATTGCATACTGGGCTGCCCTTAAATATGTGGGCAGAGGTTGTCAACACTGCTGTATATTTAATTAACAGAGGTCCTTCAGTTCCTTTGGGCTATAGTATTCCAGAGGAAGCATGGATAGGTAAGAAGGTGAGTTATTATTTTCTAAAAACCTTCAGCTGTGAAGCTTTTGCACATATAGATTCTGAAAATAGAACCAAGCTGGATGTAAAATCAAAAAAGTGTACCTTTGTTGGATATGGCATTGATGAATTTGGTTATAGGCTTTGGGATTTTGAAAATCAGAGAATTGTGAGAAGCAGGGATGTTATATTCAATGATAAGGTGTTGTACAAAGATTAGTTGCAGCAGCATGAGAAGAAAGAAAAAGATTATGTGGTGCTAGATGATACTCTGAATAGTGATGTTCTAGTGGTTCCTCATGCTCCGCGACAGCAACCAGAAATATCACAAACTCTAGTAAATGTTAGATGGTCAACAAGGTTAAGTAGACCTCCTAAAAGGTTTTCTCCCTCTTTGTATTCTATTTTGTTAATAGATGCTGGTGAACCAGAAGGGTATGATGAAGTTATGTAGGTGGATACATAGGTTCAGTGGGAGCATGCTATGAAAGAAGAAATGGACTCCTTGCTGAAAAATTAGACTTGGGAATTATGTAAGTTACCTGCAGGTAAAAAGGCTTTACCAAACAAATGGGTTTACCGGCTGAAAGAGAAAGATGGAGGTAAGAAAAGATTTAAGGCCAGGTTAGTTGTAAAAAGATTTGCATAGAAAAAGGTCATTGATTTTGATGAGATATTTTCTCCAGTTGTCAAGATGACTTCTATTCATACTATTTTAAGTATTGTGGCTGCTGAAGATTTACATTTGGAATAGCTAGATGTAAAAACTACCTTTCTCCATGGTGATTTGGAGGAGGAGATATATATGGACCAACCCTAAGGATTTGAGGTCAAAGGTAAGAAGAAACAAGTGTGCAGATTGAAGAAGAGTTTGTATGGCCTGAAACAAGCACATCAGCAATGGTATTTGAAATTTGATAGTTGTATGGCTGAGTAAGGCTACAACAAGTGTAATTCTAACCATTGTGTTTATTTTAAGAGGTTGGATAATGACAGCTACATTGTTTTATGTGTATATGTTGATGACATGCTTGTAGCTGGGTCTAACATGGATCACATAAGAGAGTTAAAACAACAGTTAGCATAGTCATTTGATATGAAGGATTTGGGGGCAGCAAAACAAATCCTTGGTATAAAAATTTGTAGAGATAGGATAAACAAAAAATTGAATCTATCTCAGGTTGCTTATGTTGAAAAGGTGTTGTAGAGATTCCACATGGAGAATGCAAAAGCTGTCAGCACACCTTTGCCTAGTCATTTGAAATTGACTAAGGAGATGTGTCCAAAGACATAAGAGGAGGAAAAAAAATGTCCAAGTTATCATATGCTTCAACTATAGGAAGTTTAATGTATGCCATGGTATGCACGAGACCGGATATTGCACATGCTGTAGGAGTCGTAACCAGGTATATAAGTCAATGCACAGATGCAACATTCCATCCTTCTGAACAAAGATGACTGGTGTACCCCAAGGTGATGCACTAGATTTGATAAACCCTTGTTTTAACAATTCTTCTAACTGTGCCTTGATTTCATATAGTTTTGTTGTTGTCATTTCATAAGGTGCTTTAGACTGTGGTTCGGTTCCTAGTATAAGATCTATAGCGAAATTAAATTCTCTTTTAGGCGGTAGTTCTATCAACTCATTAGGAAAGACATCTTTAAATTCTCTAAGAATAGGATACTTGTCAAAAGATGGTTCCTGATTATCTAGATCTCTTATCTTCACTGCATAGATGGAACAACACTTCCCTTTAGACTTTTTCAATTGCATAGTTGATATCTATCTTAGCTTAAGGGGTCTTCTAGATCCATGTAACTCTACCTAATTCCCAAAGTCATCAAGACATTTCACTACCTTCTCTTCACAATCTACTAAGGACTTATGTTCAGAAAACCAATTGATTCCAAGAATCACATCATAAGATCCTAGAGGTGCAACATAGAGATTGACTTTTGTTTGGAAAGTAGTAGGATCTAATTCACTGCATACTAGACATGAATCTACTCTTTTCTCTACATTGTTAACATATTGCACCATCTAAGAATTTTCCATGTGTCTAGGTTTAATAGATAACTTAGGTACAACTTTTGGATCAATTAAAATAGAAACTGAAAGGCCAAAGAGCTTGCTGGACATCTGAATGGGTGTATCTTGGAAATTTGCTTGTCGATGAACTATAACTGTATGAATCTAGTGTTGAGGAGCTCCTTATTGATTTCCATCTCTTTGATTCTCTATTCGACAAGGACATGCACTAGCATAGTGCTCTCCTCCACAAGTGTAACATCCACCTCTGGGTCCTTTGTGTCTAACTAGAATATCCCTCCTATTATTATTACCATTGTTGTCATAGTTAGCTCTCTTATTGTTACTTCCAGTTTGGTTCCCATTGTTCTTTTCCTGGTAGTTATTTCCTCTTAAGATTATTTATTTGGCGCTTATTGTTTCCTTGATTGCTACTGTCATTTTGATACCTTTTATTCCCACTCTTCACATCTCAACTCTTAATCCCAAAATGAACTTGTGAATCCTGAACCTTTCATCGACATGATATTGTGGAACATATTTCAACAAGTGAGAGAATTTCTCCCAATACTGAGTCATAGTCATACCTCCTTGAATGAGGTTTTAGAATTCTATCATTTTCTTGTCAAAATAGAGTTGTGGTAACCAACTCTTCCTAAAGAGCTCAAGGAAGCGATCCCATGTGACTTCTCCTGGTAACAATTTCTTTTCATCTTTCTCACTGTCCCACCAAGTCACTACTTCCCCAGTAAGCTGATAGGATCCCCATGTAGCTTTAGTTTGAGCAGACAAGTCATGAAGATCAAAGTATTTTTCCATATCAATATTCCATGCTTCTACTCTGTCACCTATAGTCTTACCATCAAACTTAGGAGGTGTAACTATTTTGAGATCCTTTCCTAACTCCTCAGCAATCATGTTCCTATTGTTTCCATTCACTTCACCCTCAAGACCTCCAGTTTCTTCTCCCCTTTCCTCAATTCTATTTCTCGGAAGGCAATCTTTTCAATTATACACAATAAAGAAGAAACAAACATAGGGCATGCAAGCATCTATTTAATTTTAGTAATTCAGATGTACAAATTTTCAATAATCAATTCTTTCCCATTTTCCAAACATCAAATACACAAAATATACTATGGAGCAGTCAACTAATTCAATCATTTAATTCTTTTCATAATAATCAATTTAATTCATAGTTCTGCCTTACTATCATTTATGTGACAAGAGGTTTATTTAAATACAATAAAAACATACAACATACTTCTTGTCGCTACAGGAACCAAAATATAAAATAAATAACAATAACTCATTTATTTAATAGCATTCAAGGAGTAAGATATATTATCTATAGTTCTTAATCATTAGTTTGATAACATTTAATAATTTTCCTAATGGTTTAACACAACTACAAGAACTACTGATTTTTCCACAGGAAGATAGTAGTTTCTAGTTCATATAATTTACAAAGTTATTTTATCAAGGAATCAAAATATAGAAGCTACAGGAAGTTTAGCTTTTCCATCTAAATTTTGAGATCTATATAACAGAGGTCAATTTCTTCCTAAGTTTGATCTTAGTCAACAAAAAATGCATAAATACAGTCATAAGTTTTAGCTTTTCTATCTAATTCCACGGTTTACTATTTAACCTTCTAGGGTTAATTTCCTAATCTGAGTTCAGTCTCAGCCAGCATACAGAGAAGGAATACAATTATATCATATTACCAGTTAAATTCTAACAATGATCTAGAGATAAAAGAATGGCGAACTAACATAGATGACCGTAACTAAGGGTAAATGGCTAGGAAAAGAGGTCGATCAGGTATTCTAAATCACCAGGCCAAACATCCATAGAACTGTATGGCGGCCAGCTAAAAGAAACAATGATCTTTAATATGGATCGCAGCAAGAATGATGGTCAAAACTAAGGATGGCGGCCTGTTTGAAGTAATTCGTAGTTTTAGAGGAGAAACATAGTTTGATCTCCCATCATAAGGAAAATTACAGTCATCAAGATAATTATAAGCATCGACTAGAAAGAAGGATGACTCAGCATGGTTACAAGGTGGATGACCAAGAGAACAAAGGTTTGCATACCACACAAGTGCCTAGAATAGTTAAACTTATCACTACTGTAGTCAGATCTAGGATTGAATAGATGAGACCAAGCAAAAATAATATAAGTGGCCAAAAATTAAGGGGATCGACCAAATCTAGTAGTCGCCTAAGTAGTTTAAACCATTTAAGCAGCGTATTTCCAAAAGGTAACACATGAAATGAGAAAAAAACCTGGTAAGAAGAAGTTGATCGATTTGAAGAAGATTATGTAGTTGTAGTTGCTGTCCAACCTTTCTCATGTCACAGCCTGCAATCCTCTTGCTTCTATCACTTTAGCAATACCAATCCCCTTCTTCTCTAAAATTTGTGGTTACCTTTCTACAAATTGTGGTGTTCTAATCCATTTGATCTCCCCTCTTTATCATTTTTCCTTTCTATTGTTTTGGATGAGAAGATTTAGGTTTAGAAAACTTCACTTAAGTCTCAGTTTGTATGCTCTTTCAGCCAATACAAATTGAGAAAAAAACTATTTTAATTTAATAATAATATCTTTTTATTTCCTATTGTCGCATGGGTGACATGATCTTATTTAATTGTTTTTTCCAAAAGCTACTTTTAATATTATTTTACTATTTTATTTAAAACGAAATTTAAATAATCAAGAACATAAATATAATAAAATATTACTTAATATATATACATATATGCATTTTACTATTTTTATTTAATTTAAGAAGCATATTGTCTTCCAAACATCTTTAGACAATATTTTATTATTTATTAAAAATACAATCATATACACTTTCTTATTTTATACTAATCATCATTTGAAGCATAATTCAAAAAGACATTTAATTTAAGAAAACACATCATGGATTGAAAAACAATTATTCACAATTAATGAATTAAAATCCATTCAACTATGCAAGTGCAACTACGTGATGTGTGTGAAGGAATCAAACAGAACCCAACACATGTTGCCAAAAAGCTAGATCCCTTCTACCTGAGCCATGCTCTTGTCCTTCATCGCACTATCAATAAGTTAGCCAAAAATATATCCGAGGCAACAAAATCTTAATCAATAACATATCTTATCTAATGTAAATCTACTATTGTTTCATGGTTTTACTTGTAATTAACTAATGAAGTAATTCTGAAAAGTCTGAGATGTGACATGAAGCAAAAGAAAGCATACACACACAATGTCGCAGAATCATCAAATCCTCAATAATCAACACATAACATCATCAATAAGATTTAGTATCTACTGCATTTCTAATCATCAACTAAATATCTAGATTGCATAATAATTATTTCTTTAATACAACCACTAACATTTAAATTTCATAAAAATCAAATAGCGCATAACATTATAATTTCAAATGAAATCTAACATGTAAACCATAATCAACATCATAGCGTAGTCTATCTAATCCAATCATAGCATAAGAAATAAATCCTAATGGTCTACAAAATGGGATCAACAGTCCCAAAGTCCATATGTCATCAAAATGTAAATGCATTATAAGCAAAATATAGGAGTGATATAAATAGGCCTCACATCATCCCCCCTAAGACTAAACTTCCTTCTGGAAGTCATCAAAGAGGTGAGGATAAAGTGTCCTCAATCTAGCTGCATCCTCCCATGTAGTTGTGACCTCATCGTATCTATCCCACTGAACCCTAACCTAGTCCATCTATAGACCTTAAAGTTCCAGCGTCTAACAAGCCAATATGTGAATTGGCTCCAAAGCGAACTGTCCATCTACCTCTACCTATAGAGCACTCTAGTCCAAGACATGAGATAAATTAGATATATATTGTCATAAAATAGACACATGGAACACATGAGGGATGCGTGATATGCTAGGTGGCAAGGCTAGATAGTAGGCTATGGGTCCTATCTACTTCAGAATCTAAAAAGGACCAACAAATCTTGGTGCAAGCTTAGAGTCCTTTCCATAACTAATTGGACTCTTATGTGGCCACACTCTCAAGAAAACTCTATCACCGATTGAGAAGCTCCGATCCAATCTCTTGGCATTTCCATACTTCTTCTGTTGATCCTGTGCCTCCTGTAATCTTTGTCTAATCAAGGTCACCTGCTACTCCATATCCTGCACTAGCTCTAAACCAATAGCAACCCTATCCTCTATGAGGCCCCAACTCAATGGTTTCCTGCAAGTTTTATCATACAAGGCCAGAGAGGGAGGCATACCCAATGACTTGTGATGCCTATTATTTTAGGTAAAGTCAACCAAATACAAACAATTCTTCCATCTAGACTAGTGGTCCATCACGTACATGCGGAGCATATCCTCTAACACTTGGTTCACCCTCTTTGTTTGGCCATTTGTCTTGGGGTGATAGGTGTTGTGCCTTGCACACACGCCCCATTTTGTGAAATGAGGACCCCCTCTTCCAAGATTTTGGCCTAAGAGTGTCGTTTTCACCCAATAATTCCTAAGAGTTAAAAAGTGATCAAATTGTATTTTTGTTATGCTAGAAAGATTGAATGTCATTGAGTCATCCAAAAGATTACTAAGTCTAAGTGTCTACCTTCATAGAGCTAAATCTAGATTTCTTTTGTGCTAAAATCCCTTTACAATTGATTTTAGGACTAGATCCATAGTCAATTGACTAAAGTGCTAATATCGCAGTCTACTAACTTTGTACTAAAACCCCAACATCCAACTTGTGCCAAAATGCTGCCTCACTGACTTAAGTTGGTAAATGATGAAACCTGGGCATTGGTTGGTTGATGTCCAAATCTGTGCTAAGTCCCCAAAATTTTCTAACCTATGCAATGGCATTTGAAAGCAAAGGAGTCTGATCCAGTGCTAAAATCCACTACAACTGACAAAAGTCGACAAGACTCCAAAACTACGTAGAGTTAGTTACCTCAATTTTTTGGGCAAAACTTAAAACCTTGTAGTACGCCGAAACATCACACCATAGCCCTACATTTATGGCAATTGAATGAGGGATAATAAAATGGTTTCTCACCACATCCAAGCTCATTCTGCATTTTGAAAATCAAATAGACCTCTACGACCAAACTTGAGAGACAAATTGATGACGACTGGCCAGCGGATTTGGGTGACAAAGTGCATTGCAATCTGATCAGCATTTTTCATTATTTCTGGTCTTTTCTATTTAGGTAGGTGTTCTATTCCAGGTCTTAAGGGTTTTAAATTCTAAAGCTAGGATTTGCATTTTTATATTCAGAGTGTGTCTCGATTAAAGGTTTTTTGTGCCAGTTAAAATTTAATTTCTTTTAGGATGGATTTGCAAACCTGTTTAGTGAAAATGAAGGGTTAGAATAATAGAGAATGGGCTTTTTCTATGTTTAAAAGTATTTTATTTAGAAAACCCTAGTCCAAACCAAGTCAGGTAGTTAGATTCTGAAACATGATTTTATAAAACCCCAACTGTGCCAAAACCAAAACAAGTTTGTAAAAATCATGCCAAAAACCTTGGTGAATTGCCTTATTAAATCCTTGGCACTAAGATTTTCAAACAAACCCAAATTTGTCATGAGCAATCCGAACCTTATTAGAACTTCAACAAAATTGTCATGCACCAGAAATTGAATCCTTTGACTTAGCACTGAAAACACATCCGACTGACTGGCAAGTCTTCATAATCAATTTCAGTTAGTTGGTGACCTTGAAAAGTTCCACTAGTGTCTTAAACACACTTAGCACCAAAAACATTGCCATTCAACGTAACACTAAATCTTGCCCCAACCGACTTAGGTCAGACATTGTTAGAAACCCCGCTATGTAGATGAACTTTAGAATCTGTACAAAACATGACAAATGATCTGGTACTAAACAGCATCTCTTCTGACTTGCTTCGAAAGCTCTCCCAACTGACTTCTAAGACTCATTTGATTCGGTCATATCCAAATTTCACGCAGGGTCAGATAACTCAAAAATGTGCGCCAGATGTTATAGATGACCAAGCAACAGTGTGCCTTTCCTCTGTTTAGGTTAGATGACCTTGGATTTCATGCAACGTCAATTGACCTTCAATCTAGTGCTTTTCTCATAAGAGGTCTGATGACCCCCAAATTGGCACAAAATGTGAAAACTGACTATCTTTCGTGAAAAAATTCAATGGTAAGGGTCAGTTGTGATTGAAATAAATGTTGCATTGATAGATTAATGACTTTTGCATATCTTGGTTTAAATTTTGGAGCATTTAAGTGTTTATTGCATGGTTTAATATGAATTTCTATGCTTTTATCATTTCATCATGTAATGAATGTAATAATTGGTGAATTATCAAACTTGTGCATTTATTAGATAAGCATTTATGACTTAGTTGGATAGATTTTAATCTCATAGAGCATAACATGACATAGTGACATAGCAGACAACTTAATAGCCATACATTCAAAACTTAGGAATTAAGAAGACTATTAAAACTATTAAGACTGATGAGGTCCATTCATGCAAGTTAAATGACTGTAAGGGCTCAAACCATGAAGTACGAGTTTAAGGGCATCCCTCCTGAGACCAAAATCACCTTTGGATGGACAAACATAGGAGACACCAATCTAGGTCACATTGACTAAGATGATTTCAAAACCTAAATATTTGCACCCAATGCAATCTAAGGGCCAAGAAGGTAAAAGACAGTGGGATTGTAGAGGTTGCTACCTTTCCTACATCAACCCAATGTGCATAATTGATAGTTTCTTCTGCTGAGAGATATGAACCATTGACCAAAACTATACAAACTCCTAGTGGAGAAGTACTAATAGCCCTGAGCACACCATCCATAGTAGAGACCTTTGGGATCCCATGGTATCTAGTATTAACTATGCTAGATAAAATAGGTGCAGGGGCAGCATTTCAGAAAGATTTGGATACTTGCAAAAAGCATATCAATGATCATGGAATGAAGAGTAAATGAACTACTATCATCAAATTTCCCCAAACCTTGTATAGAAGTGACTTCCACGATGAAATAGGAGACTTAGTGACACTACTCAATAGGATATATGGACTGCCTACTGCATCAACTTTTGAAGGATGGGTGTTCCTGATGATTGAAGAGATAATTACTAAAGGAACCAAATTCCACTAGGCTCAAATATTGAGTGACAACATGCATGAGACATTTGGAAATTTTAGAGATAAACAAGTATTCAGGTGGACCTCCTATGTGGTATAATCATTGGAAAGAAGGAAAGAATATGTTGGGTTGTCAAAAGTAGGAGAAATTAGTAATGATGAAAAACAACAAATCAAATTTTGTGAATGTTACACTCAATTGGTGCTATCCCAATCTCTCATCCACTACAAAAGGGTGAATGATGCATTTACAATGTACATCACCAGATTGTTGCAAGGAACTACAACCCTTAGGATATCAACTAAGGCTATGAGTGAGGTTATCAAGTATGGGAGATGGTATATACAATTCTAGAAATTCACCTATTTGAGGATTCAATGCTTCACTGGAATACCATATAGACTGCCCCCTTATCTTACAGACAAAGTAGTTCTCTTGGAGTTGTTAAGGTAGTTGATTACTTGTGCAGAGAAATTAAAACACCTCCATAGAACAAATGTCAAGTTTCCCATCATGTTAGGTAGAGGTAACTAAGCATGCATCTCCATAAAGGCCATAGAATATTTAAATAAAGAGCTCCAGTTGTTTAATCTCCATTTTTAAACAAAGAGAGATCACTTTGATCAACATAGGGTAATGGAAAACTTTGTGAACAAAATGCTATTTCATAAAATGTATGTAGAAAACTTCTGGGCCAATTGTGTAGATGATTATAAGGTGTTGAAGATGATTCACTCAAGGCTATCCTTAGGATTTATAAGAAAATTCCATATCATAGAAGCCCTAGATCAACATGATGATGTTGACAATGTAATGCAAAGAGGGCCTTGGGAAGCTAAGTATCACCAACCAGTTCCACTACCAAATTGGGCCAATGTTGAAGAAAGCTCCTTAGATGCAGTGATGAAGGAAACAATAAGATTGAGCAAATCATGGGTCAGAAGTCAAATTGTTGTATTAAAGAGACAAGGAGTGTAGTTGACCTATACACCTCTTGAGTCAGAAAAGCAATATGGAGATGAAGAGGATGAGCCAATAGAAATAATAGATGAAGCAAAACAAGCTCAAGAGTCTACCAAGAAATCTGATAGTGAAGAACATATCCCTTTGGCAGAGAAAGGTAAAGGAAAGAAAGTAAAAGGCTGGTCTAAAAGCATAGAAGAAGGATATGCCTCCTGCAACAAGAACAAGGGCATCCAAGAAAAAGGATATGCCTAGTGGACCAGGGGAAGATTCTAAAATAAAGAAGACTAAAGTAAAGGCCACTGGCATAACCATAGAAACCTCTACTACTACAACACCTGATGATACAAACTTGTTAGTAACCTCTTCACCCCTTGCTGCTCCAATTATGGATACTACTATATTTTCTCCTACTGCTTCAACTGCTGCCACTGCTGCAAGCATCCAAGAAGATACCTCTACCTATCCTTCACTAGTGGTTGCTATCTCTACTACCTCATGCCCATTGATGATAGACTCATGCACTCCAATAAGTCCCACTTCTTCCATTATTGTTTCTTCACTTCCTTCCATTTCCACCATGACTATGCCCTCCATATCCTCTATTTCACTCTCTACCTCCTTTTCCTTGCCACCTATTTCCTCTATTCTTTCACCCTCCTTCTCCATGCCCTCTTCCTCCATCACCACACCTTGTGTCATTTCCTCTATTCTACCAACCTCTCCCATTGCACCTCCCTTGGGGTTTACTTCATTTGCTAAATTAGCATAGGTTAGCTTGTCCTCATTTGCCACAATCCCACTATCTTCAGTTCCTAGTTCCCAAGTCACACCAACACACGATTCAACCCCTTTGGCCATACCACTACTGCCAAGAATAGAGAAAGTACGTGCAGAGTTGGGTCTTCAGGAATTAGAAATTGAAAAAGATACATTTGAAGAACCTCTTCCATAGGTAGAAAATGTTGAAGTAATAGAAGTCTCTGATAGTCTCATAGAAGGGAATACAACAAAAAAAAATTAGGGACTACTCAAGAAGAAATATTAGAAAATTTGAAGAGTATTGGAGATAAAGAAGATGTAGATAAATGATCTGAGCAAGAACTGAAGATGCTTGAGAGACCATCAAACACAGATGATGAAAATACTAATATTCCTAAAGATTCTTCCTCTACAACACCTGATTTGCTGCACATTAGAATTGCTTATCGAGAACCGTGGATTGAAGTTATGAAGTTGGATCTAGATGCCATTTTAGCCAAGATAGAGAAGCCAAAAGAAATAGAAAAAGGATAAAGTCCAATCTAGAACTTACAAGGATGCTACAGGATCCAGAATAACTAAAGTCGTTGTTTCACCAGCTAACATGGATAAAAGACAAGTTAGAACTGAAGACTATACCATAAAAATCGTTAATTTGGGACTTGCTACAAGAGGTCAAATGATTGATGAATTCAAAGCCTCAATTTCTTCTATCTTGGAATATTTTGATAAAGATGAACTCACTGAAAAAGAGTTGAAATAACAGGATGAAGAACTTAGAGCATGTATGCAATTCCTAATGAGGCTTCTAGATTTTGAGGGTAAGCCAAGAGCAATCCCAACTTTTCTATCAAAGGATGAATTAATAAAGTTTGATGACATCAAGACAATGGATGCTAGAAGTTAGAAATGGTTTGATAAGGTGTATCAGGAAGGATGTGATGCAATCACCTTTATAGCCATGCTTCACAAAGACTTCTGTAAGTTACAGAGCCAATGGGAGGAATTACATGAAGAATGTGACCCTTATGATGAATACTATTCTCACATGTTTCTGCAAGTACAAGCAATAAGGGATCTACCTACTGAAACATTATTGTTAGAAAATATCTTAACAACTGATAAATTATACAAAACACTACAGTGGTACCAACAGATGAAATTAAGAAAAGAAGTCTTTGATAATATTAGAGAGGCCTACAAGGAGGCTGATAGTCAAATATTGTCTCTAATTTATGAGATAAATGATTCTCTGAGGGATTGCCTAGTAATCAATTTTGATGATTTGGCTCCATATGAAGTGCAAGGTTGTAAGGATAAGTTGCATCAAATAATCTTTAGGCAAACTACATTGAATGTTGTGGGTAGATTAGATAAAGTCAATGATCTTTGGACTGCTTTCATCACATTCCATAAAAGCAAAAAGGTAATGGAGAAAATGTATATCCAGTACTACAAAGAGCTAGAGATCCTTAGATTCAGACTGGATCACATTAAGGACCCAGACCCCACCGACCTTAATTCATCATTATCATCCTGGGTCAACTACAACAACAAAAAAGTAGAATAAGATGACATAGATTTAGATAAGGAACAATAGAATGTAATCCCGTCACAAATATATATTGTTGTATTTAGGTCATGTGACACTATTTCATCTTTATTATGTCTTGAAATTTGCCTTTTCATTATTATAGTCAAATGGGTATCCAATTTGTCCAAATTTAATGTCTTTGGGGTCCATTTTTCATCCTTTTCCCACAAGACAAACTGTAATCTAGGAATGAGAAATGCTATTGTAAATGCTCTAATTATTGTTAAATTTGGCCCATCAGTGTTGAGTTAATCTCCACCATTCATTCAAAAGCTTAGTATGGCACCTCTCCTATATAAAGGGCCATTGTTCTCTCATTTGTAAGACTCTTGATGCTGAATTGTTGACGCTCAGCCAAATTCTCTGATTAATACAAAGCAAGTTACTACGGGTTCTCTAGGAATTTGTCTCTTGTATTGTCGATTTGGTTTCATGGCTCACATCTTGATCTGCATTTGTTAGATTGTTCTTTTGCAATGCTGTTGATTTGTTAAAGGTATTTGATGAACATTCTAGTCCATACTATTAGTTACTTGTTGATTGTAAGTATCTATGTATAGTTAGCCTAGGCTTTAGTTTGAGAAAAGTTCAATTACATTTCAGGACTTGAATTATGCCATTAGTTGGGTATTTGATAAATGAGTGTAATCTAAAAATCATAAGAAATCCATAAAAGATAACACTATTTTTTGTAAAGCTGTAGCAGTCTCTGTGGCTTGGTAGAGCAGAAAATTGGTTAAATTTATGAATCTTTGTCTACTAGATGCAATCACTTCATTATGGATGTCACTTAGGATTTTTCTAAACCCTACTTCCTTTTACATTTTCTTTTAAATCAACTCATAGATTTAGATTTTCCAGCAGCATTTCACACTATCATATCAGCTGAAATTATAAGGGTTTGCATGAATTGCTATTTTAATCTATCCAATCTGTCAAACTGCATGTAAGACCCCTTATAGGAACAACTAATACATTCCAACTAAGAAATTCCAAGCACGCTAAGACCTAGCTATATTATCCTTGGAGTAGTCTTACCTAGGGTAGGATACTTTTCAAGAGAGTTGTGATACCATCAATCATACCTATGTTGTTGTGTACTAAAAACACCATCAACAGAGTTGGTGCTAGAAGGAGGGCCTCTGAGTTTAAATCCCCTTCACAAAATCAAAAAGTCTAAGGACTAGACAGAGACGTACCAGGTCCAGCTCAACTAGGGAAGAGCTTTTGTCCTTGACAGAGTTTAGAAGAACCAGAAGGAATTAGAGAATACCCAGAGCACCAAGGGCTCAATTAGTTCCAAGAAACCTAGTTGTAGCCTCAACCAACCCTCCAGTCATGGCCTTTTTCACTGGTAATATCTAGTCCCCATTTCAGTTCAATGCTTATCATGACGTGCCCAAGAACCTTGACATGTTTTGTTCCAAATTTGGCACAAATGACCCAGATAGGACTATTGATGAGCACATTAAAATCTTTGAAGGTAACATGTTCATGCATCAGATACAACATGAGGATGTGGTCTATAGATTGTTCCCCTATTCATTGCAACATGAGGCTTACTACTAGTTTTCTAACCTTCCTACTACCTCCATAAACTCATGGTAGAATCTGAAGAATGCATTTATGGACTGCTTCAGAATGCCTACCACTTCGGTAGACCTTTACAAATCCTTTGTGGAAATTTGTCGAGTTGAAGGTGCGTTGGTAAGTTCCTTTAATAATCAGTTCCAAAAGGCTTTTAGTCATTTGCAAGACCCTTATGCTATAGGTCAAGCTACAGCCCTACCAATCTATTATGCAGCTCTGGATAGACTTACATCTATGTTTGTATGAAGGGCTAACCTACCTCCATCTAACCTCACTCAAGCATACACTGAAGTAGGGCAGACGACAATAGGCCCTCTAAACCACATGGGTCCTGCAACAATGCCAAATCAAATACCCATGATCAACCAAGCTCTAGCTAGTCATACCCCTATAATGAACCTAATTCCAACTCTTGCTGCAACACAAGCCTTAGTGGTTCACCTAGGAAATCCCATAGCTAAATTACCTCTAGCTCAAATGCCCTTTCTCTAGTCTGCTAAAATAGCTAAGATGAGGGACGACAGAGATGATATCAGAGAATTGGCTGAGTAAATGAAAAAGCTCACTGTAGAAGTTGCTCATCTGAGGAATGAAAATACATATCTGCAGCAATGGAATCAGAATCTGGGTCAACATCAGAACCAAAATCATTATTAGAATCAAAATTTTCAATGACCTAATCAGACCTGGAATACTAGGCCTAACAATGGTGGAGTCCTGTCACCTTTGGAAAATCAAAATACTAATAATTGTCCACCTGGTTGGGTGATGTTGGTTGAAGCAACACTATCTTCATGGTATAGATTGCACAATACAAATGCTCATTTCAAGTTGGATTGTCCCAAGTTCTAGCATCTTTTAGATGGAAATCCAAAATGCAGAAGCACACAAAAATCCTCTGATGGGGTATGAACTAGTTCCATCTCAGAGGTATGACACTGCCCTCATACTTGATATTTATATATTTCCTTTTCAAGATGATAATCAACTTGAGGAAGAGGAGTGCAAAGAAGTACATGCTTATCAGAAATATAACAAAACCCCATACAACTTGACAAGTGGCAAGCCCAAAGGTCCTTACACCACCTCAATCCATCTGAACAATTATCAAATCCCACCTGATCCAAAGTCCTCGAATAATCCTAAACCTCCTAAAACAACACCCCAATCAATGCACCAAGGAGCTACGACTAAAAGTTCCCAAAGGTTTGAAATAGCAAAGATGGGACAATATGTTATAGAGGAACTTAAGAAAATGAAGGTCAGCTTGTCTATCTATGAGTTATTAAAAGTGCCAGAAATTAGGACAAATTTCTTTCAAGACATGGGAGCAAGTGTTAAGATAGACTCTTCCTAAAAGGAGATCCCACAAAAGGATAATATAGATAAAGGAAAAGAAAGAGTTCATGTGATAGATGCTGAACAAAAGGTCACATTATACAAGGATAAAAGGGAAAGTCCTCCTTTTCTCTTAACACTCATAATCTTTGGGAAGAACCTTCACAATTGTTTAGTAGAATCAAGAGCTTCTACTAATGTGATGCCTTTATCAGTTTGCAAAGCTCTGGGTCTCACCTCAGCAAAATCTTCCAAGAAAGTTAAGTAGCTAGATAACACTGAAGTAAATGTGATGGGTGAGTTAAATAGAATACATATGCAACTAGGTTCTGACCCTAGAGTTTAGCAATACATAAACATCTAAGTGGTTGATATCCCAAACTAGTATAGCATGCTGCTGAGTAGAGATTGGTCTAGGACTTTGAATGGTTACATGGAAATATACTTTTCACACATGTGGTTGCCTTGGAAAGGATTGGCAAATCAGATCTGTATTGAAAGGGAGCCAAAAATGAAACACATGATCATAGAATATAATCAAAACAATGAGATTTTGTTTTTAGAAGTAGACCTAGGGTTCTACCTTCCCCAAGTTAATCAAGTAGAGGAGATACGTATGCTAAGTTGCAGTCAATTTTCTGATCCTCTGCTTACAAAATGTCAAGAAAGTACTAAAGTGTATGTACAATCAGATCAAGGAAACTCCTCTAATGATGAAGAACTAGGAATATTTGAAGGATTCATAAATTTTGTAGCAAAGTTCATGAATGATCAATTGCTTATTGGAAGGAAAATACAAGTGGATGAATTGTTGCTACCAAATTGGTACCGCCTCCATGATGCTTCTCATTTAGAATTTACTTGTTCACTCTATTAGAAGGCTATCAAACAAGTGCAAAGGCATTTGAAGATTTCCATAAGCCCAAAGGAAGGTCTAACTATTGCAAAGAAGATTTATCAAAAACCACAATCATATGGGAAGCAATAGGCAAAAAAAAATAACAACGATATGACTTTTTCCTCTGGACATTAAGATTTGATGGATCTAGCTGCAGACAAGGATTTGGGGTGGGTTTTGAACTGATCAGCCCCACCAAAAATTCATATTTTGTAGCACATAGACTACAATTCCCTTGCATGAATAATGTCATAGCATATGAAGCTTTGGTGCATGGATTGTCGGTGGCCCTCTGGAAAAAGGTTAGAGTTATTCAAGTATTTGGTGATTCAGAATTAGTCATCAAACAAGTGAGAAAGTAGTACTCTTGTAATGACAAGAGGTTAAATAGATACTAGAATCGAGTATGGGACTTAATCAAGTACTTTGATGGTTTCAATATTCAACTAATCCCACGAAGACAAAATCATGTTGCTAACACCTTAGAAAAGATAGCTAGCTCATTAGAACTGACATCTATGTCAGGCTTAAAAAAGTTCACTGTAGATTTTGTTTCCACTCCCTTAGTACCTGATAATATCACAAATTTTCAAGCCTTTGAGGATGACAAGCACATAATTGATTTTCTCACTTTGTCAAATGTTTTCGCTGCCCAAATAATAAATGAAGAAGAGATGAAACCCTTTGAAATGGACTTGGAAGGAGTTCTAAACTTGAAGACAAATACTATTCCCAAAGGGATGGTCAAATTGGAATGATTGAACTTCGCTCAGATAAAATTGGAACACAGAAGAAGTTAGGAGAATCCACGGGTGCACAATGTGACCCTTTCAATATGGGGACATCTGAGGAAGTTAAAAATGTGTTCATTGGGAAAACTAGTACAGAGGAAGAAAGGATATGCATTATTCATGCATTAACAGATTACCATGAAGTCATAGCATGGAGTTATGAAGATCTCAAGACGTATGACACCTCAATCATAACTCACACGATACCACTCAAACTAGGGGTAAAGCCATCTAGGCAAAGGCAGCGGCCAGTGAATGATTTGCTAGAATGATTGATTTTCAAGGAAGTGCAAAAAATGTTGTCTGCCAGAATTATATTCCCTGTTAGACATTCTACCTAAGTAACAAATTTGGTGCCAATCCGAAACAAAAATGGAGAAAACAGACTTTGTGTCGACTTTTAGAATTTGAACCGAGCAACCAAGAAGGATAACTATCCACTACCATCATTAGATGAAGTACTGTAAATTGTCAATGGTTCTTAGATGATGTCTTTTCTAGATGGTTATTCAGGTTACAACCAAGTGATGGTGGACTATGAGGACAGATTAAAGACATCTTTCACATGCAAATGGGGAATCTACACATATCGTAGGATTCCATTTGGGATGATTAATGTTGGTGCCATTCCAATGCACAATGGATATATCCTTCAAAGGGCTAGTCGATAAATGCATAGTTATCTAAATGGAGGACCTTACTATGTTTTCAAAGAAATGAGAAGACCATGTGGCAAACCTAAGGAAGGTTTTATAGTGGAGTAAAGATTATGGGATCTCAATCAATCCAAAAAAGTGTATCTTTGGAGTAACTGAAGGGAAATTGCTAAGACATGTAATCTCTGAGCAAGGCATATCGATTGATCCTAACTGAGTCCAAGCAATCCTCAAGATATCACCCCCAGCTAGCAAGAAGGAACTCAAGTCATACTTTTGTTGCAAGTATGTGCCTAATCAGTGTTGTCATTGATGTCAACATATCCTTTTTAGGGTGATTTAGGCTTTCTTTGACTGGATTCTTTGATAAAAGGAGAAAAACAAAATATTTTGTGGTTAAGTAAAATATGACAATAGCTTTGGCGACCTCTCAGGGGTGTTTCCCTACCAAACAAATTGATCAGTGGCCTTATACATCCATTGGGCATGGAGTCAAAAGAGACTGCAATAAGAATAGAGGAGCTGGAACACTGAGCAAGCTATCTAGCCAAAACAAAAATAAAAACAACAAGCAAGCATGTATCTCCTAGTGAGAATACAACAAAATGCAAGGGCAATTATTGGAAGGAAACCTAAAACTAAAATAAAATCTACTCTAATCCTAAACTAACCAGTCAGAGGTGACCTTTAACAAAGCCATTAACTAGTTCTTAAAAGTAATTGCCCTTCCTTAACAATTTGTAGTATTTTTTATGCATGTGGATAGTTAGAAAGAGGTGAGGGGGGAATGGGCATATGACAAATTGATAAAACACCCCCCACAAAATAGAGATAAACTCACCTATCCACCTAGACTGATTGCTGATGTTGCTAACTTGTGGTGAATAAATAGGTTGATCCCACCCATTTTGATGCTCAACTTCATGCTTAGAGGTAAGCATGACAAGTGGTGACTCCTCTTGACATGTCTCCAGCTAGGCTAGATGCCTGATTGGGCATCCCCTTGAAGGTTTTAGATTGGTTTCTTCTTGTTCTTCATTTGGTATGATGGTGACCTCCACCTTGCTCTCATGGTGCTCTTATGTGTAAAAACGTTGACTTGGGATCTCACGGCTTTCTCCTTCTTCCTTCAAAGAAACCAAGAAGGCCGATATAATGTCATCATGGCTGCATTCTTCAAACCTTTCTACCTTTTGTTCATGCCTACCCTATTTCATTGTAGTCTCTTCCAACAAACTTTCATTTGTTATATCAGCCTTAAACTCTTTTGTAAAATAGAAAGGAATCTCCTTCAACAAGCTGAGATCTTGCAAATCAACTTCATGAAAGGTTTCTTGACTTGAGAGAATGGACTCCTCTTCATCAAGACTATAATCAGGTAGTTCATGAAGTATGGCAGCATCATCCACTTCTGAAGTGACCTTAACAACTTTTTCCCCTATGTCTCCATCCTTTGACTGTAGCTCCACTGGATTGTGTTTAAGTTCCCTCTGCAATTGATGGCTTTCCCCATGCACTCTTTGCATTTCAACCTTGTTTGCTTGATCGGATGCATGAGAAAAGGGTTCAAAAGAACTAAAGTCTAGAGGACTCAATCCCTTATTTGGGTTAATATTACTCATAGGTACAATAGGTTCAAACAATTCTATCTCTGTGAGTGTAGGAACAAACTATTCCTCATTAGTTTAATCTTCTTCTACCTCCTCTTTTGCCTCCTCTTTCCAATTATCTTGGTAGACAACAGGTCCACCCTTGAGGACTGAAATAGCATCAGAAAAAGAGGCCTGAATATCTCCTTGAATTTTTTGGAGGTGAGGGTTCTAGAAAAATTTGTTCCTGGGGAGTGATAATTTCAGTTTGCAGAAGAACAGGGACTTATGGAGGGATATAGGATTTGAAGCCTGAAAACTTGTGGAGTCTAGGTTGCTCTTCTATAGGCCAAACATGTGCAGAAGAAAGGGACTGCTTGAATTTTGGGATTGTAAACACATGCTTCTTCAACTTAGCAATTTCATCATAAGTGCCCATGATAGGTCCATTTGATAAGTGAATTTGAAAAGGCTGCAAATAGGAGATACGGGGTTGAATTTGTGCTGAAATAGGCATCTGTGAAGGCTGAGGGCCTGTAAAACTTGCGATTTTAAAACTGGGAAGCAGTTTTGGAGGCACAAATGGATTATCCTACCTAAAGCTTGGAATCTTAAATTTTGGGGCTTCTTCCGTAGTAGGTTGAGCAGGTGTAAAAGGGAGAGGATGTTTGAAACTGGGAATGGAGGGGATTGCTTGGACCACCGGTCTCATCTTTTGCTCTTGAGGTATCATCCTTATAGCAAGGTTTTCCTAAAAAACCCTTTCTTGTGCCTCTCATTGCTGGTCACATTTTAACATTTCTATAAATTCATCAGCTTACCTATTTAGATTTAGGTACAACTTCTCAAGATCATACAAGCTTATGATGTTGAGATCATAAAACTACTAAGGCTGACTGTACCCTGCTTCTCTTCTTTCATTGTCCAAAAGTATGTCAAGCTTCAGGAAACTACTAATGAGCTTATTGAAAGCATCAATATTCTCAAGGGCAACAACTTGGGATAGATTAAGAGGGTAGCTGCATTGGCTAGGATCAAAATACTCTTTTTGGGGTTGATAATAAGCATTATTAGGCTACCCAGAAGACTGAGTAGGGGTGGGAGGGACATAAGCATCATGAGAATGCTGATATTCTATAGTAGCATGGCTGTATGGCATAAAATTAGAGTTATTTGGGGCTAGGTATTGCTGATAAGGGGGCCAATAACCTGTATCTGGATTAGGGGTAGGGGAATAGCCATGATTCCCATAAAATTTTGACATTTTATAGCATCTAAATGCTGGATAATCATAAAAATGTCAGAGTTAGAGAGAAATAGGTCTACAACCAAAGAGAAAATGGATACATATTAGAGAGGGAGTCGCCAAGTGATTGAGATACTTCTAGAATCTAAAATAGACCACGAAAACCACCAAAATCTTGTTGTCTGATGAAATTTTAGCTACTTGGGTTGCTTTCACCAGTAGGTTTGTTCAGTAGAGTCACCATGGTGTTGAAAGGATTGCCCTGAAGGATGGTAATACTAGGAGAAACACCAAATCTCTTAGTACTTTGATGAGAAATTCATCGAACTGGTCCCACCAGGTGTGCCAGAAACTGTTGTCACCCAGATTTGCACCCTTGCCCAGTTGTAAAACTTGGCAATCAAGAGAAACATGGGAATGATCTCGAAGTGTGGGACCTTGCAAAATGAGATCAGATCTCTTGAGAAGGATGGCTTCCTCTTTCTAAGCCTATTACTTAGAGAAATGTATCTAAACCTAGAGCTAATGCTTGCAGCTAAAAAGGGTAGAAGGAATGCTTTGAAAATGAAAGATAAAACTGGAAAACTTGAAAGTAAGGGTGATGCACCAGATTCATTGAGCGATGGTGATTCTAGAAGAGATACACAACAATGATCTCAATCATGAAGGGATTTCACATAGACTTATAGGGCTCATTGAGGCTTCAATATGAATATCTAACCTATAGAGGAGCCATTTTACTCACATAATAGATTATAACTTCAAGTAAAACACAGAAATTGGGACATAAGAGAGGCAAGAAATCATGCATATATTGAACATGAAGGTCAAAAACCATTACGATACATAATATTCAGTAGCAGAACACTAAGAGGTCTGACTACAAAAAAATGGCAGTATAACAGCTCCAAAAATTAAAAAGACCATCCTCTTTCACTACATCTCATGTTTCTACATATATAGCATTTGCATTTTTACCTAAGTCGGTTACAATCAATCACCCCATGGGCATAGTCAGGAAAATATCTGCTAGAAGGGACGTCCACCTGCCAGAAGTTATGGCATGAAAAATAGTTGGAACAGGGGCAAATGGAAGATATTTTGAATCTTCAATATAAGCTGCTGAGTCATCAACCTGCACCTATAAATGAAACAAATATCTACATTTGCATACGCCAACTCGGTCACTGAACGTCCAGCTGATCGAGCCTATAGACTTGCATCAAATTTTGAAAGTGAAGATATCCTCCATAAAGCCCGCCAGATGAAAGAGGAGGAAAAATTAAGTACTTTTGCCTTTTGATGCATGTTGAAATTTGCCAGAATGAGGGAGATATAGGTGGTCAAAGTTATGGTCAACTACATCTGTATATCACTTTGCATCTACAACTTGAATCGCCATCTGAATGACCCTTTGAATCTTCCCTTGGATTGGCTTTGACATGTGACACTATCTAATTGGCCGCCGAGATGCCCTGAGACCCATTGCTTGAACATTCACATGCTTTATCGGTCATAAGAACGATCTCAAACTGAGCCGCTGATGCACTATGTCTTGCCGAAATCCATTGTATATGATCTTTGTATATTGACTGTATATGAGATACAATCACATATACATACAATACAGAACTCAAATGGATTATCAATCATATTGAAACTTTAGAACAGGTCTGGCTTGTATCTTTTCTTCTTTGCATATCGGCATATACAATGCACTTCAGCATACAAACTGCAGACCCCACCATTAAGTTTGCCAATATTTGATTTCCCAGTCAGGTCTGACTTGTATATTGCCATTGTATCTATCCTATGTATATCTCATATACAATGCGAAATATACAAACAAAAACTACATATGAACCTGATATATACAAACATGCATCTAAACTTGTATCTGCCCTTTGTATGTGACCTTGCATCTACACCTTGTATATTGCCTACATAGAATGTGAACATACGAACAAAAGATGCATACAATCACTTGTTCCTTTATAAATCAAAATGCATATCTTTTCAAGTCCGGGGGTTGTATCTTAGAAATGTATATGCCATTGTATATGTGAATGTATGTGTAAAGATACAATCACGTATACATGCAAAAAGTGGACCCCTCCTTTTGTATCGCCCTGTTTGTATGTGCGCATGCATCGGCTGTCGGGGAGACCTTTAGCCGAGTCTTCGATATGCAAAGTCTCACCAAAGACACTTGTATCTTTGCATTTCATATGCCTTTGTATGTCTGCCTTGTATGCATCATCAGCCATCGGAGAGACTATGAGTTAAGCCGCCGATAAGCATGTCACGCTGAAAATCCCTTGTATATTTGCCCCTTGTATGCTGCCGATGTACATTCACCTTTGTATATGACCTTTGTATATACAAAATACATACAACAATACATACAAAGGACCTAATGTATAGTAACATTGTTCATTACTAAGATACAAGGAAAAATGTATTTGAGATGCAAATAGACCAAATGATAGAAAACCCCAAAACAAGGATGACATCATCATCATATACATGAAAAATGGCTAAGTATAAAATTCAGAAATCTCTGCGATAGGAGGCACTTGAAGACAAAAGATTTCTAGGTTTTTTGGGTTTTCTGCATGGATTCTCAAAGAAAAAGTTTGGGAATTTTGGCAAGGCAAATCATGGGTAATTGAAGGATTTAATATTTTTCAGGTCATTTAGGCTTTCTCTGACTGGATTCTCTGATAAAAGGAGGGAAACAAAATATTTTGTGGTTAAGTAAAATATGACAACAGCTTTGGCGACCTCCCAGGGGTGTTTGCCTATTAAACAAATTGATCAGTAGCCTTATACATCCATTGGGCATGGAGTCAAAAGAGACTGCAACAAGAATAGAGGAGCTAGAACACTGAGCAAGCTATCTAGCCAAAACAAAAACAAAAACAACAAGCAAGCATGTATCTCCTAATGAGAATACAACAAAATGCAAGGACACTTAGTGGAAGGATACCTAAAACTGAAATAAAATCTACTCTAATCCTAAACTAACAAGTCAGAGGTGACCTTTAACAAATCCATTAACTGGTTCTTGAAAGTAATTTCCCTTCCTTAACAATTTATAGTATTGTTTATGCATGTGGGCAGCTAAAAAGAGGTGAGGGGGGAATGGGCATATGACAAATTGATAAAACACCCCCCACAAAATGGAGATAAACCCACCTATCCACCTGGACTGATTGTTGATGTTGCTAACTTGTGGTGAATAAATATGCTAATCCCACCCATTTTGATGCTCAACTTCATGCTTAGAGGTAAGCATGACAAGTGGTGACTCCTCTTGACATGTCTCCACCTGGGCTAGATGCCTGATTGGGCATCCGCTTGAAGGTTTTAGATTGGTTGCTTCTTGTTCTTCATTTGGTATGATGGTGACCTCCACCTTGCTCTCATGGTGCTCTTGTGTGTGAAAAAGTTGACTTGGGACCTCACGGCTTTCTCCTTCTTCCTTCAAAGAAACCAAGAAGGCTGATATAATGTCATCATGGCTACATTCTTCAAACCTTTCTACCTTTTGTTCATGTCTACCCTATTTCATGGTAGTGTCTTCCAACAAACTTTCATTTGTTATATCAGCCTTAAACTCTTTTGTAAAATAGAAAGGAAGGTCCTCCAACAAGTTGAGATCTTGCAAATCAACTTCATGAAAGGTTTCTTGACTTTAGAGAATGGACTCCTCTTCATCAAGACCATGATCAAGTAGTTCATGAAGTATGACAGCATCATCCACTTTTGAAGTGACCTTAACAACTTTTTCCCCTCTGCCTCCATCCTTTGACTATAGCTCCACTGGATTGTGTTTAAGTTCCCTTTGCAATTGAAGGCTTTCCCCTTGCACTCTTTGCATTTCAACCTTGTTTGCTTGATCGAATGCATGAGAAAAGGGTTCAAAAGAAATAAAGTCTAGAGGACTTAATCCCTTATTTGGGTTAATATTACTCACAGGTACAATAGGTTCAAACAATTCTATCTCTGTGAGTGTAGGAACAAACTGTTCCTCATTAGTTTTATCTTATTCCACCTCCTCTTTTTGCTAATTTTTCCAATTATCTTGGTAGACAACAGGTCCACCCTTAAGGATTGAAATAGCATAAGAGAAAGAGGCCTGAATATCTTCTTGAATTTCTTGGAGGGGAGAGGTTTCTAGACAAATTTGGTCCTAGGGAGTGATAATTTGAGTTTGCACAAGAACAGGGACTTGTGGAGGGATATAGGCTTTGAAGCCTGAAAACTTGTGGAGTCTAGGTTGCTCTTCTATAGGTCAAACATGTGCAGAAGAAAGGGGCTGCTTGAATTTTGTGATTGTAAACACATGCTCCTTCAACTTAGCAATTTCATCATAAGTGCCCATGTTAGGTCCGTCCGATAAGCGAAATTGAAAAGGCTGCAAATAGGAGATAGGGGGTTGAATTTGTGTTGAAATAATCATCTGTGAAGGCTGAGGGCCTATGAAACTTGGGATTTTAAAACTAGGAAGCAGTTTTGGAGGCACAACTGGATTATCCTACCTAAAGCTTGGAATCTTAAATTTTGGAGCTTCTTCCGCAGTAGGCTGAGCAGGTGTGAAAGGAAGAGGATGTTTGAAACTAGGAATGGAGGTGATTGCTTGGACCACCGGTCTCATCTTTTGCTCTTGAGGTATCATCCTTATAGCAAGGTTTTCCTAAAAAACCCTTTCTTGTGCCTCTCATTGTCGATCACATTTTAACATTTCTATAAATTTATCAGCCTCCCTATTTAGATTTAGGTACAACTTCTCGAGATCAGACAAGCTTATGATGCTGAGATCATAAAACTGTTGAGGCCGACTATACCCTGCTTCTCTTCTTTCAATGTCCAAAAGTATGTCAAGCTTTAGGAAACTACTAATGAGCTTATTGAAAGCATCAATATTCTTAGGGGCAACAACTTGGGATAGATTAGCAGGGTAGCTTTATTGGCTAGGATCAAAATAGTCTTTTTGGGGTTGATAATAAGCATTATTAGGCTTCCAAGAAGACTGAGTAGGCATGGGAGGGAGGTAAGCATCATGAGAATGCTGATATTCTATAGTGGCAGGGCTGTATGGCATAAAATTAGAGGTATTTGGGGCCTGGTATTGCTGATATGGGGGCCAATAGCCTGTATCTGGATTAGGGGTAGGGGAATAGCCATGATTCTCATAAAATTCTGACATTTTATAGCATCTAAATGCTAGATAATCATAAAAATGTTAGAATTAGAGTGAAATAGGTCTGTAACCAAAGAGAAATTGGATACATACTAGAGACGGAGTTGCCAAGTGATTTAGATGCTTCTGAAATCTGAAATAGATCAAGAAAACCACCAAAATCCTATTCTTTGATGAAATTTTAGGTGCTTGGGCTGCTTTCACCAGTAGGTTTTTTTAGTAGAGTCACCATGGTGTTTAAAGGATTGCCCTGAAGGCTGCTAATACTAGGAGAAACACCAAATCTCTTAGTACTTTGATGAGAAGTTCATCGAACTGGTCCCACCGGGCGTGCTAGAAACTGTTGTCACCCAGATTTGCACCCTTGCTAGGTTGTAAAACTTGGCAATCTGGAGAAACATGGGACTGATCTCGAAATGTGGGACCTTGCGAAATGAGATCAGACCTCCGGAGAAGGCCGGCTTCCTCTTTCTAATCCTATTATTTAGAGAAATGTATCTAAACCTAGAGCTAATGCTTGCAGGGGAAAAGGGTAGAAGGAATGCTTTGAAAATGAAAGATAAAATTGGTAAACTTGAAACTAAGGGTGATGCACCAGATTCATTGAGCAATGGTAATTTTAGAAGAGAGACACAACAATGATCTCAATCATGAAGGGAGTTCATAGAGACTTATAGGGCTGATTGAGGCTTTAATATGAAGATCTAACATATAGAGGAGCCATTTTACTCACATAATAGATTATAACTTCAAGTAAAACATAGAAATTGGGACATAAGAGAGGCAAGAAATCATGCATATATTGATCATGAAGGTCAAAAACCATTATGATGCATAATATTCAGTAGCAGAACACTAAGAGGTCTGACTACAAAAAGGCAGCATAGCAGCTCCAAAAATTAAAAAAACCATCCTCTTTCACTACATCTCATATTTATGCATATATAGCATTTGCATTTTGACCTAAGTCAGTTACAATCAATTCGCCCCATGGGCATAGTCAGAAAAATACCTGCTAGAAGGGATGTCCACCTACCAGAAGTTATGATGTGAAAAATATCTAGAATAGGGGTAGTTGGAAGATATTTTGAATCTTCAATGTAAGATGTTGAATCATCAACCTGCACCCATAAATGCAACAAATATTTGCATTTGCATATGCTAAATCAGTCACTGAAACGTCCAATCGATCGAGCCTACAGACTTACATCAAATTTTGGAAGTGAAGATATCCTCCATAAAGCCCTCCAGATGAAAGAGGGAAAAATAAGCAATTTTGCCTTTTGAAGCATGTTGAAATTCACCAGAATGAGGGAGATATGAGGGGTCAAAGTTATGGTCAACTGCATTTGTATATTGATTTGCATCTGTGACTTGAATCGCCATCTAAATGACCCTTTGAATCTGCCTTTGGATTGGTTTTGACACATGGCAGTATCTAATTGGCCACTGAGATGCCCTGAGACCCATCGCTTAAATATTTGTATGCTTTATTGGTTGTCAGAAAGATCTCAAACTAAGCCGCTGATGTACTAAGTCTCGCCGAAATCCATTGTATATGATCTTTGTATATCAAATGTATATGAGATACAATCGCATATACATACAATGTAGAACTCAAATGGATTATCAATCATATTGGAACTTTAGAACATGGCTAGCTTGTATCTTTTCTTCTTTGTATATCGGCATATACAAACTGTGGGCCACACCGTTGAGTTTTCCAATATTTGATTTCCCACTCGAGTCTAACTTGTATATTGCCATTGTATCTATCCTTTGTATATCACATATACAATGCAAAATATACAAACAAAAACTACATCTGAACTTGTATCTTCCCTTTGTATGTGACCTTGCATCTGCACCTTGTATGTTGCCTACATTCAATGCAAACATACAAACAAAAGATGCATACAATCACTTCTGCGTCTATAAATTAAAATGCATATCTTTCTGTGTCCGGGGGTTGTATCTTAGAAATGTATATGCCATTGTATATGCAAATGTATGTGCAAAGATACAATCATGTATACATGCAAAAAGCGGACCCTACCTTTCGTATCTCCCCCTTTGTATGTGTGCATGCATCGGCTGTCGGGGAGACCTTTAGCTGAGTCTCCACTATGCAAAGTCTCGATGAAGACAGTTGTATCTTTGCATTTCATATGCCTTTGTATGTCTGCCTTGTATGCTTCATCGGCTATCAGAGAGACTATGAGTTGAGCCGCCGATAAGCATGTCACGCCAAAAATCCCTTGTATGTTTGCCCCTTGTATGCTGTCGATGTACATTCACCTTTGTATATGACCTTTGTATATACAAAATACATACAACAATACATACAAAGGACCCAATGTATAGTAGCATTGTTCATGGCTAAGATACAAGGAAAAATGTATCTGAGATGCAAATCGACCAAATGATAGAAAACCCAAAAACAAGGATGATGTCATCATCATTTACATGAAAAATGATGAAGTACAAAATTGAGAAATCTCTGCGATATAAAGTACTTGAAGACAAAAGATTTCTGGGTTTTTCTAGGTTTTCTGTAAGGATTCTCCAAACAAGACTTTGAAATTTTTGGTGAGGTAGAGCATGGGTAATTGAAGGATTTAATATTTTTAGGGTCATTTAGGCTTTCCTTGACCGGATTCTCTGATAAAAGGAGGGAAAGAGAATATTTTGTCATTAAGTAAAATATTACAATAGCTTTAGAAACTTGTATCTGCCATTTGTATGTGACCTTGCATCTGTGCTTTGTAAATTGCTTACATACAATGTGAACATACAAACAAAAGATGCATACAATCATTTGTTTATAAATCAAAATGCATATCTTTTCGGGTCCGGGGGTTGTATCTTAGAAATGTATATGCCATTGTATATGTGAATGTATGTGCAAAGATACAATCAGGTATACATCCAAAAAGTGGACCCCACCTTCTGTATCTCCCCCTTTGTATGTGCGCATGCATCAGCTGTCGAGGAGACCTTTAGTTGAGTCTCTAATATGTAAAGTCTCACTGAAGACACTTGTATCTTCACATTTCATATGGCTTTATATCTTTGCCTTGTATGCTTCATCAAGCATCGAAGAGACTATGAGTTGAGCCACTGATTAGCATGTCATACCGAAAATCCCTTGTATGTCTACCCCTTTTATGCTGCCGATGTACATTCACCTTTGTATATGACGTTTGTATATACAAAATACATACAACAATACATACAACAATACATACAAATGACCCGATGTATGGTAACATTGTTCATGGCTAAGATACAAGAAAAAATCTATCTAAGATGCAAATCGACCAAATGATAGAAAACTCCAAAACAAGGATGATGTCATCATCATATACATGAAAAATAGCTAAGTATAAAACTAAGAAATCTCTGCGATAGAGAGCACCTGAAGACAAAAGATTTCTAGGTTTTTCTGGGTTTTTTGCAAGGGTTCTCCAGGGAAGAGTTTGGGATTTTTGGCAAGGCAGAGCATGGGTAATTGAAGGATTTCATCTTTTTAGGGTCATTTAGGCCTTCTCTAACCGGATTCTCTGATAAAAGGGGAGAAATAGAATATTTTGTGGTTAAGTAAAATATGACAACAATAACCTTGGAGCCACATGTCAACACCATATCGATTAGCTCCAACTTGCAGGAAAACCCTCAGTGATGGATCGTGAAACAAGTTTGATTGTAAAGATTTCTGACTACAACGAGGATCATTTTACCCAAACAGGACAATAACATTGAGAAAAAGGTTGACTGTATTTCATCATTTAACTGGTGGGTCCAATAGGGGTGCAAGATAAGCTTACCAGTTCATCATAGGATAGCAAATATGAGTTTACATGCACAAAAAAATAGTTAAAGTAATCGAGTTTGGTTCATTAATCTAAGGCAAAGCCAAAAACTATAAATAAAATCAATAGGTAGAGCAAACATATTGTTGAAAGTGTTGGGACTGAAATATTTCATGGCAAGCATTTGTAGAAGGATACGATGAGTCAATTGAGGCAACACATTAGGATATGACAGGGGTCTAAGGATTAGATATTTATGCAGATATTACTCCATGAAGCAACAAGGTCAGGGTTGCTCTTAAATCAACTACAATTAGTAAGGTAGTTGCAAGTAAATGCAAACTAATGCCCACAGCTTGACAGATAACTAGAGAACTTTGAAAGATGCAATGGATTGAATCACTACAGGTTTACAAGAAGATAGAGAATATGGCATGCAGACACCAGAATTGCTTAGAGGATCTTTGAATAAACAATGATCTATAGTGTTGACTCAAACACAAGATTGATAAGGATATAACCCAAACTCATGATTCAAGGTAGAAGTTGTGAAGAGGATCACATCCTAGAGAAATAGAATTCCAAAGTTGCAGGAGCTTAGAGAAAATAACATGCAGACAAATTCAGTGAAATTTCTTGGAAGATTTACAATGATGTTGAAAACAGAGTGAGACAATTTTCTTAACAAGGCAACAATAAATTCATGCATTAGCTAGGACTAAAACAACAAAACATACCCATGATTACACTTCTTCCCAATTTTGCCTTCTTTCCTCCAAAAATCTCCTTCAAACCTTACAGAAAAGTCCCCCCAACAAAAGACCATTTTTTCCCCTAAAAACACCTTTGGACAGAAGTAGGTAAAATGTCATAATTTCCCACTTCTCCATACATAAATGTTCTAGATCTCTGTTTACAGGAGATTTTCCCATAATAGAATCAAAATCAATATTTTTATTGTTCCCAACAACTCATTACCAACAACACATAATTAATACCTATTCTAGAAAATCTATTTATTCACAAAGATATCAGTTAATACATTAATATCTTCAATTAACAACCCTTAATCACTATTATCATTATTATTTGTCAATCAAGGAAGTAACAATTTTGCTATAAACAAAACAATTAATCCCAACAATGGTCACACCACATTAACATAAGAATCCACATACGAACTCATACTGACATCCAAATAAGACCATACTACAGAGACATACAATCACCCAACCCAACCAAAACGACAGACTCTAGACATGATACACATCCTTTTCAAGGATGGTGACAAATTAGATAGGGACCTTTTGTTATCTCCACACAATGATTTCCATTGGTTGAGGCATGCTTAGACCTACTAAATAAGGTGGAGTCGATGCCTGTTACCTACAACCTGCAGAAACTAGATGTTGAGCACATATACATATATCATCATCAAAATACACATTGTGATAGGGAATCACAGTGTAGTAGGGTGCTCTTCGAGAGTAATGCTACACCATCCCTTTACAAATAAAACATAATGCATTATCTACGTTGCCATTTAAATGCATAAAAGACATAAGCATTAAACATTGGTTCATACAACAACATCATTAGAGCAATAATGAAATGTCAGATAATCTCATGAAACATAGTTCTATCAAATTAATTGAACACATAATTAATCATAACATAAGCATTTTGTACTAACATAAGCATCAGAAATGTCATCATAGAAAGCATAAATAAATGTCATCATCAGTCCTCAAAATAAATCCATCAAATATACCATCATGTCTAACCATAAGGCTGTCACTAACAGTAAATCAGAAAGCCAAAAAGAGGGGCACTACATCCTCCCCCTAGGATCAGGCTTACTCCTAGAAGCCTGCAAACAAGCTGAGGGTCACTACTGCTCCAAAGCCCCTACCCTCAAGGGTCAAACCCTGATGCTGAAGAATGTGCATGTGCTCGAAAGGAAGTTACCTGACCCCTACCTGCAGTCTCCAAAATTGTCCCCTAATGCTCTGATTGGCAGTGATCAATCACTACAAATGATTGATGAGACCTTCCTCAATCACCTACAGTCAGCTCTAAAGGTACCAGCCTCTGACATAAACTTGCAGCGCTCTTTTATGGACATTGCCTAGCTATATGACCTTGTTGGCCGCAAGAGAAATAACCTGCACCTCTACCATAACCTCCACCACCCAAGAAAGCATTAGACTGCTGGAAATCATCTCTGTTGACTACAGACTGAGCGGGATGATAACTCTTGGCCTACCACCAATTACGGTCTTTTCCTGACTAAGCACTACCACCTTCCTGAGGCTTTGACTTTGATTGAAAAGATTGTTGTTGTTGCTGCTACTGTTGCCCACCTTTAGTAGGTGCAAGATGGCTTCTCGAAGAGCTAACTACCTAAAATTGACCACCATGAGGTTCAACACCTACCGGAGGTGCACTACCAATCTGTACACCTGTATGGCCACCAAGATCCATTGCCAAATTCTCCTCAACTAGACGGGATTTTTCTACGACTACCTCCATTGACTTGGGTTTGAAAACATGAACCCCTCCACTAATCCCAGCATTCAAGCCCCTAATAAAGTGCTACACTAACATAGCCTCGTCGTCACTGATGCTCGCATACTGCTTGAGTTCATAAAATCTATGCTCATACTGCTCAACAGACATGGCCATCTGCCTAAGCTCGTGGAACTCATCTGCGTGATGCTACGTCCAATGATTAGACATGAAACGGGCTCTAAATCTCTCTAAGAACAACTCCCAAGAAATAGTACTAATGTCCAAGTGCAGCTTCTACTCTTCTAACTACCACCAAGTCGAAGAAAAACCTCTAAGATGCAATATAGCACATCTAGCCTTTGTGTTGCTACCATACGAATGCATGGTGAAACAGCTACCCAAATCTAACAACTAGGTCTCTACCTCCAAGTCACTACTAGATCCATCGAAGGTGGGAGGGTGTGCCCTCAGAAGGTCTCTCATGTGACTGGCTCAGGTGGCCTCCTGCTCTGCTATCATTTCTCTCCTTCTAGGGGATCTCTCCTGCTCCCTAGCCTTAAGCTGATCCACTTCCTGCCTCAGGCCCATATGCATAAGAACCTCCTTGAGCAATTGGTGCAACTGAGCTCCCTCTGGTTGCCCCTGATCTTCCATATTCTGACCCCTGCCTTCTTGAGCACTCTCATGAGGGGAACTAGGAGGGGGTGTACCACCACCACCTCTTCCGACTATCCTACCTTGACCTCAACCTCGACCTCTAGGCATCTCCTACACTTAGGCAACAAAGACAACCTTAGCCTAAAAGATGAGGATGACAAAAAGGGAACACACACCATATAGAGTCTACATAACTAGGAAAGTATAATAGGTTTATACACACCCAGAGTACCCAGTGTTTGAAAACTTGGCTCTGATACCAAATGTAAAGCCCCACTCCAGAACCCTAGAGAAAAGCTTAACTATGCATTTAAAAAGGGCAAAATGTTTTTTTGAGAAGAAATAATAACACAATGTAATCATAATAATCAATTAACATGCAAGTTAGCTTTTATTCTCTAGGGTATACAGGACTGCATCACTACTTACTAACATAAACTATTTAACAACCAAGAATCGATCTGAAAATCAAGTGTATCCAAGAATCAACACCTAGATATCTTCATCAATATAAGACACTAGATAACAACATCAAGATTTAGCATAAATGATTACAATTAGGTTTACAATTTCATTATAATAACATACATCATTACAATGTTACACTATTGCATTTTGATTACATTTGAAGATATACATAGATATAATAATATAAGGTTCAACAGATATACAAGGCTGAATAGAAACATAACTCTATGCCTCCACAAGCGAAATAAGATTAGTGATCTTCTGTAAGATAAGTTCTCCATGCACACGAATAGAAGAAAAGTGACCAATGGAAAAAGCACATCCACCCAACCATGTGGAGCCCTAAGGCCCACCCCTGTGCTAGGAGATAATGATAAGGTCCCACGACCTGAATAGTCAGGTGGACAAAACTAGGAGAAAAGAGGACTACACATGATTATAACAACACAGAACAACAATGATGCCACAAGCAACTTAACAAAACATCCAGAGGCAACCACAGAATGAAAGGGAAGAGTACAACTAGGGGATGTCAAACTGCAGAAGGGAGAAGTGTCATCACATAGCTTGTCATGGGTTGCCCTGGCAAGTCTTCCTAGGCCCCAGTCCCCATCCTAGGTTGTCCTGGCAGCATCTCCCGACTTCTAGCCCCCATGCAAACTCATGCGGAAATCAACCATACCTTTTGTGCGGACAAGGTCACTGATTTTGCCATTCTAGACCTCCCATCTCATCTCAAGTCTGACTGAGCACTTGAGCCATGAGTGAGGCATTCACTTATCGTAATTAGTGTGAACTAACTACCAAAAACCCTTGATTTTAAATTTAGATTATCACTTATTTAAGGCACTCTCGCATGGGTTGTCTTGGATGCCACTTTGGGCTCTGGCCCCCATTGAGAGCCACTCCCCTAGCTACAGCTAGAAACCCCACTCATAAAAACATAGAAAGGATCAACATTCAAGAACCACAAGAGCATTAAACTCTCCTACATCACCAATTGCTCAAGGACAACTTCCACACAACAAAACCGTAGCTCCCATTACAATACTATTACAAAATCCAATACCACACATCTCGATGCCCCATCAATATCATAATGTACCAAAACATCCTAGTGAGTCATAAAGTCCAACTCTTATCGCATAACAATCATAGCATATGCAGGAGACCCAAAACGGTCAAGGAGGACTCAGAAATCACAACATGGACCTTAATAATAAGACAACAACATGAAATCATGACAACATAACTTAAACCTTTAGAATAACTACTTGCCCACGTGACTCAAATACATCCAATGACACAACTATCACAAGTTGCTCACAATGAAACAAAACCATTATTCTAACACAATAACTGAAGAACATACTAAATTGCATCTCAATTTAACCAACAACAATATAAAATAATTCATAATTAAAATTGATACACATGAAATAACCTCTTTTTTTTTAACTTAAAATAAAAAAATACAATTATACCAATTTTCTATCTTGTTTCAATAAAGTATAGCTCCATAAATTCCTGCGCTTAAAATTTTACTAATTAAATCTACAAAAATTCTAACACTCTATTCTAAATATGTCATTTAATTCAATAATTATACCAATCTAATAACCATTTAAATTAGAAGTAATAATATTAGAATAATGATCACACTAATAATCATATTAATAACGATGATGATATTAACAATAATCATCGTAATAATAATAGCCATGGATAGTGACTTATTTCTTTTAATACCTAACTATGTGCCCTAAAACTTGTAATGTTGAATAACTAAAACCTCAAGAACCTAGCTCCTAAAATAATTGCCTTCCACAGTGATGTTGATATGTGAATTGCCTGACAAGTTGCAAACACATGTAAACCCAGCCTAACAACTACATCATACAAGATGTTCCTTAACCTACTGACGAACTCTGCAGGAAGAAGGAATCTTTGAATGCTAACCCATGTATATGCTATCAAAAGCATTAGGACAGACTAATATTAGCATAGAAACCTAAACTTCCTAATTCACCAAATATAATACCTAACACATCTATGATGTTGGTAAACATGGAGAACACAGTGAGGAATCGACCAGAACAAACGATCTTTGACTAACCTGATAAAATGCAAATAGCAACTACGCCATAACTAAACCTCATCATGCCAAGGCTGCAGTCGACTACCACTAGCATAGGAAGATAAAAGGGCAATGAAGGAAAGCACAAAGCGTGCTAGAGGTAAGACTCCAGAAACAGCGATGATAGGGGAAAAGACAATAGTTTAGTGGAAGATTTTGTATAGTATGAAAAGTGAATCACCACCCAAACCAAAATTGATACAAGGCAAGGCTTTCAATTGAACGCTCACTATAATAGAAGTAAATTCTCTAGTAGTCATGCAGACAAAACAATGAACTGCTGAAACAAAACAATGGTCTCTTGATGGGATGACAATGGCCGAAGGAACATGCAGACCGACATAAGAATAGGCTTTAGAAATATTCTGACAACAGCTATGAGCCAGCGATCTGATAAAAGAAAGCCTTTGAAGAGAGTGGGGAAATTATGTTCTGCAATGATGACCTTGGAGCCACATGTCAACACCATATTGATTAGCTCCAATTTGCAGGAAAACCCTCGATGATGGATCGTGCAACAAGTTTGAATGCAAAGATTTATGACTACAACGAGGATCATTTTACCCAAACAGGATGATACCATTGAGAAAAAGGCTGACTGTATTTCACTATTTAATTGGTGAGTCTAACAGGGGTGTAAGCTAAGCTTACCGGTTCATCATAGGATAGAAAATATCAATTTGCATGCATAGAAATATATTTAAAGCAATCGAGTCTAGTTCATTAATCTGAGGCAAAGCCAAAAATTGTAAATAAAATCAATAGGCAGAGAAAACATATTGTTGAAAGCATTGGGACTAAAAGATTTCATGGCAAGCATCAGCAGAAGGATACAATGAGTTGATTGAGGCAACACATCAGGATATGATAGAGGTCTAAGGATTAGATATTTATGCAGAGATTACTCCATGAAGCGACAAGGTCAGGGTTGCTCTCAAATCAACTACAATTAGTAAGGTGGTTCCAAGCATATGCAAACTAATGCCCGTGGCTTGACAGAGAACCAGAGAACTTTGAAAGATGCAATGGATTGAATGACTACAGGTTTACAAGAAGATAGAGAATATGGCATGCAGACACCAAAATTCCTTAAAGGAGCTTTGAATAAACAAGGATCTATAGTGTCGACTCAAACACACGATTCAAGGTAGAAGTTGTGAAGAGGATCACATCCTAGAGAAATAGAATTCCAAAGTTGTAGGAGCTTAGAGAAAATAACATGCAGACAAATTGAATGAAATTTCTCAAAAGATTTACAATGATGTTGAATACAGAGCGAGACAATTTTCTTAACAAGGCAACAATAAATTCATGCATTAGCTAGGACTGAAACAACAAAACATACCTATGATTACACTTCTTCTTCCCAGTTTTGCCTTCTTTCCTCCAAAAATCTCCTTCAAACCTTCCAGAAAAGTCCCCCCAGCAAAAGACCATTTTTCCCCCTAAAAACACCTTTGGACAGAAGTAGGTAAAATGTCATAATTTCCCACTTCTCCATACAGTAGATCTCCATTTACAGGAGATTTTCCCATAATAGAACCAAAATAAATATCTTTATTGTTCTTGACAACTCATTACCAACAATGCATAATTAATACCTATTCTAGAAAATCTATTTATTCGCAAAGATATCAGTTAATACATTAATATCTTCAATTAACATCCCTCAATCATTATTATCATTATTATTTGTCAATCAAGGAGAAGTAACAATTTTGCTATAAACAAAACAATTAATCCCAACAATGGTCACGCCACATTAACATAAGAATCCACATACTAACTCATATTGACATCCAAACAAGACCATACTACAGAGACATACAATCACCCAACCTGAACAAAATGACAGACTCTAGACATCATACACATCCTTTTCAAGGACGATGAAAAATTAGATAGGGACCTTTTGTTATCTCCACACAATGATTTCCATTGGTTAAGGCACGCTCAGACTTGCTAAATTAGGTGGAGTCGATGCCTGGTACCTACAACCTACACAAACTAGATGTCGAGCACATATACATATATAATCATCAAAACACACACTGTGATAGGGAATCATAGTGTAGCAGGGTGCTCATCGAGAGTAATGCTACACCATCCCTTCACAAATAAAACATAACGCATTATCTACATTGCCATTTAAATCCATAAAAGACATAAGCATTAAACATTGGTTCATACAACATCATCATTAGAGCATTAATCAAATGTCAGATAATCTCATGAAACATAGTTCTATCAAATTAATTGAACACATAATTAATCATAACATAAGCATTCTGTACTAACATAAGCATTAGAAATGTCATCATAGAAAGCATAAATAAATGTCATCATCAGTCCTCAAAATAAATCCATCAAATATACCATCATGTCTAACCATAAGGCTCTAACTAACAATAAATCAGAAAGCCAAAATGAGGGGCACTACAAGATATGTTCGATATCTGAGTACTAATGTTTACTTTCCTTTCTGTTTACAACATATGCCTAACTTACCAAGTTGGGATCAATTTCAACAATCATTTGACTTAAGGCTTGCCCTCTAACTAGCTTCATGGAAGTTATATCCATGTCATATTCTTGGAGCACTATTATCCATTTTACTCTATTCTCTCCAGGGTCATTTTGCATCAAGAGCATTTTGACTATCACATCAGGTACAACAACAATTATCTTGCTTCTCAAGATATAGTGCCTGAATTTCTTTACTTCTATAACTAGAGCAAGGTCTTGTCTTTCAAAATCTATATATCTAAGCTCTGCATCCCCAAATGGAGAACTCATAAAGGTGATGGGCTTCTCTTCCTTTTCTTCACTCCTCTGGGATAGGACCACTATATAGGTATGCTCTGAAGCAAATGGATAAATGTAAAAGTCTCTTGTGTAATCTGGGCTATTCAGGATAGGTGCATCTAGCTATGGCCTTCTTGATATCCTCAAATGTAGCCTTTGCTTCAAGTGTCCATTCAATTTTGGCATCTTTCCTAAGCATTACATTGAGTGGCCTAACAATTTTTGCAAATCCTGTGATGAACTTCCTCACAAAATTTATCTTACTAAAGTAAGATTTTAATTCTTTCTTACTCCCTAGAAATTGTAACTTCATTATAGAATCAACCCTGGTAGGGTCAATGGTGATCCCATTTTCTGATATTAGATGACCAAGCAGCTTACCTGTGGTCACCCCAAATATGCATTTCTTTGGGTTAAGTGAGATACCATATTGTTCACATTTCTTAAGTACCTTTCTGAGGTCTTCTATATGGTCACCCCTCTTTTTTGAGAAGACAATCAGGTCATCCATGTATATGACTATGCACTTTCCAACTAAACCTTTGAATGCTATGTCCATTGCACATTGAAATGTGGCTCCAGCATTGATCAAGCCAAAATGCATGTTTCTGTAAGCAAATATCCCCTACTTAGTGGTGAATGTTGTCTTTAATCTATCTATTTTGTCCACCATCACTTGGTTGTATCCTAAAAAACCATCCAAGAAGGACATCATTTGGGCTCCATTCACTATTTGGAAAACTTCATCTAATGAGTAGAAGATAATTATCCTTTTCTAAATCTCTATTTAAATTCATGAAGTCTACACAGAGGCATGTGTCTCCATTATTTTTTCTGTCTGGTACCAAATTAGCTACCCATGTTGAGTGCTTGATAGGAAATATGATCCTTGCATTCAATAATTTCTTAATCTTCAAAAAATATGGTTACAAACTCCAGACCAATAGATTCCTTTGTGTCAGCCAAAGAAGGTCACAAACTCCAATGAAGACCTATAACGTGCAACACATATAGGTTGGACCTAAATGCATATAATTCCTCTAGAAAATGAATGAAATGAAGTGTGGATATTCAAGGAAGGGTAGCCACGAACCAAAGATCATCGAATGATGTGTCATTAGGCTCCAATGATCGAGAAATGCTTCCACAGGTTTCTCCTTTAGCTGGATGTCTGTGATTATCAGGATGCTCTATTCTTAGAAAATTGTCGATCTTATAGCGACATCTTTCTGTTAATGATTTGAGGACCCTTGAATTTTGGATATGATGTAGATGTTAAGTCCAACTCCACGAAGTTTGAAATGCAACCGGACCAAAATACAGAAACTGCTTTTGACTAAATTGCTTGAACTGAACTCCAGACAAATTGAAATGAAAATGTTTTTGGTTGATGAAGATTACTCTTGAACCAAGGATGCTCCTGCATCATTTTTCTACAAATGATACTGAGCACACAACATTCCTACCTTCCAGAAATGATGATAGGGTCAACATCCACAACCTAACAATTTTATCCATTTGGTATGCAAATGTTGATTTCTAACCTACTTTTTCATGCCATGCAGTGCTCAAATAGATTACAAAGTATGCAGCAATAGCAGAGCATCAATTTGAAAGTTATCACCAAATTTTGAAATGCATCTCTACAAATATTGACCCAAAAAAGCTAGCTACAACTACATTTCGCAAGTTTGTAACTGAGACCATTGTTGACCATGATATCAGTGCACAAGAGTCCTATCACTTACTATTAAAACTACTGTTAAAAATTTGTAGTCGTTCCTTTGTTTCTTTGAATGTCAATAGGAAAATCCTGTCGTGTTCCTTCTACTCAAGATTGTGCACTACCTACCTCAAACTTCATTGAAAGGTATATGGTCCAACTGACAGCATTAGAATCATTATCATTGATTGATGTAAGGAGAAACTAGAATTGTTCAAAGTCCTACACAAACTACAAGTGGACAAAAAGAAATATTCCAAACATTGTTCGCGTATCTTCACAGCTTACTACAATTCCTTCTAAAGATAGTGACATGTATGAGTCCTTTTGTTGGAGTGAGATTCTACTATACTTTCCTTTTCACAACATTAATCAAGAAATAGGCTCATGTAGGGAAGATATAATCACTCAATGGGAAGGAATGGCTAATAGATACCATGCATGGCATGTTGATCATACACCACCAAAATCAAATAGCAACAATGATGTTGGACTTGTGTCAGATGGACAAGATGATATACAATACATTGATGCAAATGAATGGGAACATATATCCTTGCTCCACCAAGGAAATGATCTTGACATTGATGAACTACACATGCTTGGGTATCGAGAATTTGACACATCCCACAATTGGGCTACCACTCCGGTTGCCCCCTCCTTGATGGAGAATTCTATCACATTCATCGACTCTAACTGTTCAACACAACAGTTTGAGCAAATTGAACCAAACTCACTTATTGTAAAGGGAAAGCTTTCTTTAGAGCAATAAAATGTACTAAATATTATTATGTGTATACACCTAAAAATGACATGACTCTACTTAAATAAATATTTTTAATATTCATTTCATATTCATATTCCTCTATCAATAAATAAATAAATTTATTTATTTATTTATTTGATTCATCTCCTCTTATTTAATTAAATAAATCACATTTATTTAATTAATTAAATTCATCTACATCATCTTCATTCCTCTAAATAATTAAATAATTTTAATTATTTAATTAAAACCTTTTATTCTTCCAAATTTAAATAAAATGCAATTTTATTTAAATAAAATCTTAATCTCCACAAAATAAAATATATTTTTATATTTTATTTATTCCTCCAAATTATCTACAAATAATTAAATAAATCTTTTTATTTAATTATGCTTTCTTATCTTCTCAAAATTCTTCATATCTTCTAAAAATACATTCCTCTTTTCATGCAAAAGAAAATACTGAGTTACAAAAGCAAAAGCAGTTTTTAAAGCAACTTTAAAAGCTAACTTGCTGCTAAATTAGAAAAAATATATTCTAAATTTAAAGAAAATAAAAGTCATCCTCATCAACAAAGCAATTAACTCAACAAAGCTTCTTTTTCAATGACATGTGTCCTTCTATTGGTTGAACGTTCCTCAACCATCCTCCTCCGTTGATCTTCTCGTGTCTTCTTAACCATTGATCTTCTCTCACACATCTCTATAAATACAACCCTCTTCTCCTTGATTTCATATCCATCATTTGATCAAACTTATGCTACAGGAAATATAGCATGCCATTGGCACCCCCACCCCCACTTCTGATCATCATACATCCATTTCATATTGTGTTGAAGCTCATCTTCAATCACACCAAGTATCAGAGCCAACTTCTCCTTGTCATCTTGAGGATTCGAAGCAAGGAAGCAAGCTTCTTGAGGGCCATTTCATCTCCATCAAGAATCAAGAAAGAAAAGGCGAGAAATGGAAAGTGTAAGGTAAAGGTTGTAAGTATCACTTTTGTTATTTTAAAATCTCTTTTATCTTTAGATTTCATTGATGTGTTGGCTTTGTTTATTTAATTAATCCACATTTCACCCATCACATTATGAACCATTCTAATCAAACTGGAAGGCAACCACCACTTCTAATGATCATATAAGGTACTGCAGGAATATGGAAATTATACTTGATTAATAGCATTCGAAATGTACTCTGCAAAAATGTGCCCATGAAAGAAAAGAAATTGCTTTTGCTTGCCCCAACACATGTTTCTGCTTTCAACATCAATGCATCAACCATTCATTCAGCACTTCACATACCAATAAAAGAGATGAACCCTCTTGAAGGTCAAGCTTTATCAACTTTCCAAGAAAGCGACATGTATTTCATTCAATATAATCTAATTGATGAAATGAGCTTCATTGGACCACGGTTGTTAGAACACATTGACATCAGACTACATGAAGCATTTCCATACCATAATCAAAGCCCATTTGGTGGATGCTCTATTGTACTTATTGGTGATGTAGCCACCAGTACGTGACATTCCAATATATGTTGGATTGTCATATGGGACAACACTTTGGAGAAGTTTTCAAATAGTAGTCACATTGAACACAATTTTCTGAAAACAAGGAGATGAACCTGCCCAACTAAGTTTTCACAACCTCCTTCAAAATATAAGGAATGCTAAGGCAATACAGGTAGATTGGAAACTTCTCATGTCACACAATAGTGACAAACTATCTTCCAGGGAACAAAATACATTTTCTTCGTCCATACATTTGTTTGCAACATATGATTTGGTTGAAAAACATAACCAAAAAAATGTTAAAAGCATTGGACAAACCAATAGCACACTGCATTGTTGAACAAAAAAGGAAAATAGTAAATTCAAATTTAGATGATGAACAACTACAGACAAAGGTGTTATTGTGCATTGGAAAACAAGTTATGTTAAATACAAATTTGTTTGTTTCAACTAGACTTGTCAATGGTGCACTTGGCGAAGTAATTACTATTGTATACAAAAATGAAACCAAGCCACCAAATCTACCTCTAGTTGTTGTTTTTAACTTTCAATGGTACACTGGACTTACATGGAACATAAATGAAAAAAATGGTTCCAATTGCTCAGTAACATGCGGTTGCCGTCGACAAATCTTGCTAAAAATGGCTTGGGCTCTTACAATCCACAAAGCACAAGGTCTAACTATAAACAAAGCAACAATAGACATTGGAAACACTAAACGACAAGGACGCATCTTCACAACAATGTCAAGAGTAAGAAGTTTGGCAAATCTATGAATATTCCCTACATTTTCATTTCAAAGATACCAATGCATGGGAAAAAATATGTATGTAATCCTACGGAAACAAGAAAAGGACTGTCTCAAAAATATGTCTATAGAAAATCTCAACAAACCAAACTGCTAAATATATATTTCAAATTTCCTTGGTTTTGTTGTCCAATGTTAACTATGAAATACCATCTACAACTATTCATTGTTAACATGTTTAGAATTAATTCATAGTAAATCTAATAAAACCATTTATATTTTGTAATTAAAATTTAAAAATTTAAATTTAAATTACTTGTATTTAAAATTGTATTTTATATATATGTTGTTTGGTGAAATCATTATCTTTCTATCTTATGTCCATCCCTTAATGTAACTGGATAATTAAATATAAAACATACATTGTTATAGACATGCACTTACATGTTCCTCTCAAACTCATTATCACTCAATAATGAAGAAGTAAAGTAGCACTCAAGAAGGAGACAATAGAAGGTTTCAAAGAAAATATAAAGTATATAATAGATACAATGATCCACAATGTCAATAAGGATAAAAAAACTAAAGATTAATTGAAAGAAAAAGTGGAACAACTAACATCTTATGTGTAGTAATTAGTGGGCCATGTTGAGTCCTCATCTACAATACCAAATCCTCTATTTATTAATGTTGTCGATAAAGATATGCCTCTTGCTAGAAAAATTAGAAATATAACAAAGGCTATTAAATATTGGACCAAAGAATTAATCTCACTTAGGTCTAGACTCATTAATGAGGTTTTTCTTTTATACCATAAAATCCAAGATGAATTAAATTTCGTTAATGATTTGGAGGAGAAACGTACTGAGGGGTTGTAAAAATCAGAAAAGATCTTTTCTCAAATCCACGAAATGGTTAGAATTCATTTTGAGGTTCTTATTTCAAAATAAATTTTTGATGGGATAGATCTTTCCCTAAATATTTAATGGAAGGAAGATATTCAATGGAGGATTGAAATCCTAAGTGAGGGATAATATAAAATCGAAGAGCCTAATAATTTGGATCATAAATCCTTAGGAGAAATTTAGAGATTTATCAAAAAGATTACATGCAATTTCTATAATGAATAGAATTCCATCAACTCAATGGATGTCTTGAAAGAGTAGCTAGAAAATGTCATAAAGGATGAATTATCCAAGGAAACAAGATTTAATGTTTTATCTATTGAGAAACTTGTGAAATTGAAAATATTTTGCACAAGGAATTTAAGAAGAAAATAAACAAATGTCATGGAGTGCCTCTGAAAATGTAAGGTATTTACAAATCCCATGATGTGTTTTTATAGGTATTATAATGATCTAGACTCTGAAGTAGTCAAGGTGGCATTGGACAAGTTTAGTTTATATTAATAGTGGAATTGAGTGCCAAAAACTGAGACCATTAATGTTGAAGATAATTAAGAATAAGTTCATGCCAATAATGGCATAGTTTGGTGGTTAAGTCGCTCGATTGTAGTGGCAGCCATTAGAGTTCAAACCCCTACTGGGCCAACAAGCTCACAAGTTTTATGCCTTTGCTAGGCCAACGAGTTCACGGGTTTGAAGTGTTCTTGCTAGGGGACAAGGTCCCCCATGTTGTGGCCTCAACGGTTCATAGCTCTGGGCAAAAGCATTACCGTGGAGCCGGAGGGCATGTTGCACCAGCATCACCAGTCACATTAAAAAGTTTACCAGGCACATTATCTTTATTAAAAAAAAAACTAAGAATAAGTTCATTGCTCTAAGAATAAGTTCATTGCTCAAAGCTTGGGACACTCAAATTAATGTCATCTTTTTAAGAGTAGTATTTAATATAAAGTCACTTTAATATAAAGTTTATGGTGTAATATTTTATCGAGCCACAAATGTATGCTTATTTTCAAATTTATAGTTTGTATTTACCTTTTTTGTAAATTTCAATGTGGATAGTTAGGTGGTTAATGGAAAAAGGTGAATGACTTTCCCCTATTTATTTTAAAGTTGAAACTATGTACAATACTTTTGGAAACTTTTTGCAAGAATTTGTAATGGAAAACAAAATAATTTAAAATTTTGATATTGAGAAAATCAATACAATTATTACAAGAACTTTATGTTCTAGAGTGTTATATTGATATTCACACCATTCTTATATCTACTATAAATCTATATTTTCACCATAATTTTACATTTTTCCACCAAAATGGTTCTAATCATCTTCCTTCCAATTGTAGCTTATGTATTGCCATCTATTTTATTGATTTTATCTTCTTGTGAATGTCTACACTAGTATCCAACACTCTCCTATATTAGTAGATTTGAAATTAAATTCACATAAATGCTCAATTCCTTTACCTTCATAATTATCTCTATCATTGCTTTCACTTCAAGCTATCTATACCTTGTCTTCTGTGAATTCTTTTTTGACTTATGTTTATCATTTAGAATATGTTGTATTTATTTCTTTACTTGTTAATCTTTAGTTGAAATCTACTATAAAACTTATTTGCTTCTTCAAACGGACATATTCTTTCTTCCATTACTTGTACCTTCATCATATACATTTCTCTTTGGATATTCCTATGCATATTCTTCACATAATCATCTCTCATTACCATTTTCAACTGACAATTATTCTTCACTATCTTCTTATGCCATCCTTCAACCACTTCAAATCACCATGCACCAATATTTCTTGCTCAAGTCTTCTTTTCCTCTATCTAATACATTCTACAACTTTATACATTACTCTTAAATCATTCTTCAAGTCACCATCCTTCAATTGTATTATCACAAACTTCCTTATCAATAGTTTACTTGGATTCTTAAACTTGCATTTAATTTCTCTTACTTCAAATTGTATATTCATCTATCCACTTGGGTCTTCTAGTTCTCCATCATTTCTTTTGACTCTTAATTTTTTCCAACATCTACTCTATTGTTCATTGGCAATTCTACTTTCTTCCACAGTTAATATTCTAGTATGAAATATATTTGGTGCATACTTATGAAGTACAACCTCAAATATCTCTTCCCTTCTATCACTCATAAAACATATACTAGTCATTACTTTTGTCACATATTTTTTCTTCTTCAATGATATCACCAAAAATGGGTTGTTTCCAAACAAAAAAATTACCTTTAAAAAGTTCTTCCAGAGTTTTGTAATCAGTCTCCCAAATTTAACAATTTAAAATTCACTTTCTCCACTATATCACTGTACTCGCCTTATAATCCTTCTATATGTCCTCCTTTAGGTAAATACATATATCTAACACTTGCTCTTTGTCTATCTCCTCCTTTAGGTAAATACATATATCTAAAACTTGCTCTTTGTCTATGTCCTCCTTTATGTGAATACATATATCTAACACTTGTTCGTTGTCAAACTTGGGATTTCATACAATTTTCCCATCTCTCATTTATAACTATTTTCTCCTCAACTCTCTTTATTTCCTCATCAACAACCAATTGTACTATTGTGACTAATCTTTTTGCAATCTTTTACTCAAAATGTTCCCTGCTTGTAATTCACATTTCACTTGTTCCATTGTAGCTTCATATTTCTCTCTTGCATTACTGCAATCATATATGTCTTCATTTGTTTTGGCTTCAACATCTTTGCTAACATTGTCTAGATTATTGCTATATTTTCTAATATCACTTATTATTACTTATGTACTTTCAATAATTTTTCTTTATTCACTTTTTTCAACAATCAAGTCTTCATATCTAACTTCTATTAGACATCACACATATCATTATTAGATTAGCATTACATTGTCATGATCTAACAACACACATTACAACAAGGGTCATGAATTCTGCAAGCATACTTTGGGTGAGAGTAACATGTAGCCCAACACACAAACTACAAAGATGTTAACCATAGTCTAATACATGCAATGACAAATTGTTAACAATTCCACACACCTCTTGAAAGAGCTTAATACTTTTATTTTCTCGTTTCAATTACACTTTTCATTACTTAATTGTATATTAAACTTAGCTCAATTATAATAGTCTAGAATCATATTAAAATATTATTAATCTTTATTTCCCTAAATATATTATAACTTTAAAAGGGGACAACCGTTAGGTGTCCAAAGGATATTAACACCATACCATTTGTTGGGGGTAATGAAAGCAATTCATGCAGCTGCAAATATCAATGCCTACCAGCAGTCATAGATCTAACTTCAAATCAAATCCAATTTTGGGTAAGTCTAGAATGAGTCATGCCTGCATATAATTTGACATAAAATAATGAAATTTCAATTCGCAAGCCCAGACAAAATAGCAAACTATATTCAAATTTCCGAAATTGTGGCATACAAGGCTGATCTGAGTCTAACAATTATCAAGGAATAGAGTGGAATCGAAAGAAGTTTAGCAGGGGGGAAGAGGATCCCCACACAGCCCAATGTTGCCCGCATATGAAGATTTGGGAAACCTCTGCAGAACACCTCCTTGGGGAATTTGACCGGATAAAGAATTATGCGACAGGTCCAGTTGAAACAGATCCGTGATATTCATAAACCTGCTGGGTATTCCTCCGGTGAACGCATTGTTGGACAAATTGAGATATTGGAGGTTGGAAAGCTCCGGTATTTCTTCCGGGAGGTTTCCGGACAGCTTGTTGTGAGACAGGTAAAGGAAAAGGAGCTTCGAAAGCTTTGCTACCGATTTGGGAATGGGGTCGGAGAGCTGATTGTCATTCAGATAGATTTCTGTCAGGTTGGAGAGCCTGTCGATGGAGTCTGGGATGGGGCCAGAGATTCTATTTACGGCGATTGAAACCCTCTGCAGATTGATCAAATTGCCGAAAGAAGATGGCAGGGGGCCGGTGAGCTGGTTTTCCTGGAGGCGCAGAAATCCTAGGTTAGAAAGCTTGCCTATGGACGGCGGTATGCTGCCGCTGAGGCAGTTTCCGTTCGTGAAGATTATCGACAGATTCAAGAGCTCCCCGACGGAATCCGGAATCGGACCAGTCAGAGCATTGTCTGAGACGTCCAAAAGCTCTAACGACCTCAGGTTTCCGACGGCACGAGGAATCGAACCTGTGAAGTTGTTGTCGTGGAGATCGAGGCCTTGAAGCATGACAAGACGGGAAATTATCGAGACAGGAATCGAACCTGTCAACCTGTTGCTGTAGAGATGCAGTTCTTGGAGCTTTTGCAGGCCGGCGATGCTCTCGGGGATGGAACCACTTAATTTGTTTTCTTGCAGCTGGAGCTCTCGAAGCTCACAGAGATTTCCCAAAGACTAAGGAATCGAACCTCCCAGCTTGTTGGTGTTAAGAGATAGCTTCCTCAGCCTCACAAGCTTCCCTATCGACCGCGGAATGGAACCCGTCACCTCCTTTAAATTGTTCAGGTCTAAAATTTCCAGGTGCTCTAGATCGCCCACCGCATCGTATTCCAGAACTCCCCGAACATCCCCGGGAGACTAAGCTCCACGACCCGCCCTGTCTGGTTACTGCATGTGACCCCCCGCCAATGGCAACAATTAGAGTCATTCCATGAAAGAAGCCGTTGGGAAGGGTCCTCCATGATCCCTGCCTTAAAGCTCAGCAACGCCCGCCGATCTCCCACCTGACATTCCAAGCAACTGCCCTCCAAAGCACTAATCCATATAACCAGCAATGCAATAAACAATTTCATTTTTTTTTTCTAACAGACAATCTCTTGTCTTTACCTAAAACCTTTTTCTTCCTCCAACCAAACTCCAATACTCCAATACTATGTGGATTGCTCACAAAAGGAGACAATATAATAGAAAAATGATAGGATAAGATGTGATTGATATGGTTTAGTTGATCGTCAATTTATACATTCATGATAAGAGGTATGGAGGGTTGAGATTAAGAGATGCAACAGATGGTTGAAATTAAGAGGAGGAGATGAATGACTAAGATCAAGAGTTGGAGATAAAAGGGATGGTTGAGATTAAGAGAAGGAGATGAATGGCTAAGATCAAGAGTTGGAGATAAAATGGATGGTTGAGATTAAGAGGTGGAAGAGGGAAGCTTCCAAGACATTCGTTTATGTAAACCGTAGAGATTTGAAGATGTAGTATGGAATCTGTGGTTAGGATAAAGAGTTAGTTTGACATTAGGATAATCATTTATTAATTGTGGGAGGGGATGAGGATGATGACATATGAAAATAAATAATTAATTACACCCACATAAAGGGGATGACTGTGAGGTGTACATAAAACTAAACATAGGACATATATTGAGAAAAAAATTATAAAATAGTGTTTTAAAATAAAAATATATAGCCCACATAGTTTTATAAAACCAATGCAAATAAATATAATGTCTTGATAAATAAAATAATGTATATAAATACAAGGAAATTTAAAACATAAATAAATCAAAATAAAATAAAATATAAAATTGCAATTTTATATTTTAATTATCAATAATGAGTTAATTTTATTTACTTAATCTTGAATTATTCTATCTAACCCATTTGGAGCTATGAAAATATATAGCCCACATATTTTTATAAAACCAAAATCAGTTAATTTTATTTACTTAATCTTGAGTTATTCTATCTAACCCATTTGGAGCTATGAAAATATATAGCCCACATATTTTTATAAAACCAAAATGAGTTAATTTTATTTACTGAATCTTGAGTTATTCTATCTAACCCATTTGGAACTATGAAAATATATAGCCCACATATTTTTATAAAACCAAAATGAGTTAATTTTATTTACTTAATCTTGAGTTATTCTATCTAACCCATTTGGAGCTATGAAAATATATAGCCCACATATTTTTATAAAATCAAAATGAGTTAATTTTATTTACTTAATCTTGAGTTATTATATCTAATCCATTTGGAGCTATGAAAATATATAGCCCAGAATTTTATATTTTAATTATCAATAATGAGTTAATTTTATTTACTTAATCTTGAGTTATTCTATCTAACCCATTTGGAGCTATGAAAATATATAGCCCACATATTTTTATAAAATCAATGCAAATAAATATAAACTCTAGATAAATAAAATAATGTATATAAATAAAAGGAAAATAAAAACATAACCCATTTGGAATTTTTTTTTAAATCAACATGGGTAAAGGCTTTTGAGAATTTTATATTTTAATTATCAATAATGAGTTAATTTTTTTTACTTAAAAGTTATTTTATCTAACCCATTTGGAGCTATGATCTAGGTAGGTGGGGGGGAGACTGTCGTGACCTATGCCTACCACAAAAATCTCTCGTGAATCTAGCCAACCCCCTGCCCATTTGAAACTATTATTATTTCTATAAAATATAATAATAAAAATCATTAGTTGAAGTTTTACATTTTAGTTATCAATAATGAGTTAATTTTATTTACTTATAAGTTATTCTAGAGGTTTTTCATAGTGCACAATATTCATCTTCTAATGAGATTATTATTATTTTTATAAACTATAATATGAAACATAAATAAATCAAAATTAAACTATAATATGAAACATAAATAAATCAAAATTCATTAGTTGGAGTTTTATATTTTAGTTATAGTTAATTTTATTAGCTAGTACTATTGCAACGTGTTCACACTTAACTAGTTATTAATCTATTGATTGTAAACCAATCAAAAGGCATGATTATTTTTCTTTCAGGAAAATTTGATTTAACTTTGTACTTTTCCTATTTCAACATGATAATTTTTTTTTTAAAATTGAAAAATGATTTATCTATATTTTCATTGGCTGAAAAAATGACCTCTTCTCTGTGGATTGTCAAAGAGTGCAACAAAAAGTTATAAATGCAGAGAGAATTTTGGTTTGAGAAGAGGATGTGGCAAGTAAACAAATTATGAACACAAATTTTGTCTCCCACTAGTTTAATCATGCCTAAGTGGATGGAGGTAGTTATGAGAGGGAAGAATCATGAGTTTTTATGAATTTAATTTTTTGCTTCATTAGCTAAACATAAAAATTACTTTTTGTCAAAAGGCACAAATTTATAATATAAATAATACTATTAAAAATATAGGGTTCTACACATTTTATTTTATAAAATTAGATTATATTTTGTTAGTTTGAAAAAAGTAAAGCTATTTTAAAATAATTTAAACCACACTAAATAAAAACAAAATACATGTTGATAACCTAGATTTATTTTTAGAATTTTCCTTATGAACCATTAAAAAAGACATAAAATAGAGTAAACCTAAGAGTTTTTATGATTAGTTATTTGCCACTATTTTTGTTGGGATTCTCTATTTTTTTTAAAAAATTAACTATTGATTTACAATAACATCTACAATTACATTTCTTGAGTTACAGAATGCACTCACCCCTACTTTAAATAGTTTTTAAATGTAACATACCATCAATGTCTTTCTTCAACTATGAGATGGGTAAACTATGAACTAAGATATCAGTGAACTAATATAATCATAAACTTAACAAATATTAATTAATTTTTAAATATTAATATCACGAAATATTAATTTAGAATTTATTTTTTTACTTCATTACTTAAACTTCAAATTTACTTTTTCTCAAAGGTACATAATTATTATTATTTATAGTTATAATATTAATAATATTATTAATATCCATTATTAACACCTCTTCATATATTATCTTAATTAATTGATATTATTATATTATAATAATATTGTATAATAATATAGTGGGTGGCTGGGTGGGAGCCTTGCCACACCATTATGGGTGGCAAGGCCGAGGCACTCATGACTGGGAGTTGACCCACAATGGCACGAGCTAATGGGAGATAGTGTTTATGGCTCCGCAGGGTCCAGATACATTGCGGTCATATAATCATTAATGGAAACACCTTCAAGATAATTCGATGCCAGGCTGTGTGGACGTTAAAAGTGAAGGCAATTTTTAGTGATCAACAAATCCTTTCTTAGTCCTCTGCAAATGCCATCCCACTTTGTCGCCATCATCTCAGCTTTTGCTATCCATTGCGAAGGGATGGACACCCCCATTTGATTGGTCAGCACCAAGAGGTAGATGGCTTTCTTGGGAAGTATCCTAGATCTTCAATTGCAAAGGATGTTGCGACGGTTGGATGGGCTTCTGGTTGACATGGTGAAATTGATCCTGGGCAAGGCATTCCTAGAAAATGATGAGTGATACTATGTAGATACAGATATATCCTTAAGGGTCTTGGCAATGTTGATGGAGCTAGAATTGATGAAAGCAGAGGCAAAAATAATCATGCGAGGCATTTTTTATCCTGAGCACCTAGGCGAATTGGAGAAAACACTGCAAGTTGCCAGCCCGGGTGTTGGCATTCCTCGCCCTAAGGATTGGAAGCTTCTGGCGGATCCTGGGGCAGTGATAAAAGTTTACCCGTTTATCTTGGATGCCAAGGGCTTCAACTTGATTGTGTTGAAGGACCAGGCCTCGACGGTGGTGGATTTCATTAGAAGGTTGCTGGGGTTGGTAGAGGTCGATGGCTTCCAATGGATAGATGACTTTAGGAAGAGGATTGAAGAGTATGCCAGTTAAGTTTGACAGTGTCTCCATGGCTTGTGTTGCTTATTAGAAGCTCTTAGTTTGTCTGGTAATCCCATAGTTATAGTAAATGTCTATAGTATAGTCTGGGTATCCATAGCTCTGACCTTGCGTGGTCACCTGATATATGTTTATAGACTAGAATGGGAATGGTCTGAACCTTTTTGCCAGCCATCAAAGCATTGAGGACTGTAATTTTTTTCAAATAATATAATACAATCTCTAATTACATACCCAAAAAAATATTGTATAATAATATAATAATAAGCATAAACATAAATATAATATAATATAACAATATAATAAAAAATATAAATATAATATAATACTATATAAAAATATTATAATATTAGAATAATGTAATAATATAATATATTATTATCATATTTCTAATATAAACATTGTTTATTATCAATAAATAATTAATTATACCATTTCATTAATATTTAAACTAAAAAAATATAAATTATACTATAAATATTACAATTTTGTTATAATATTTATATTGGACTTTAAAAAAGTTATTTGTTTAACATTATTGCAGTCCAATTTGTCTATACAACAAATATTTATTCTTAGAAGAAAATTAAGTGAAATATTATATCAATTAATATTATACTATAACATCAATTAAGATAAAGTGTTATACTGGCCACTACATGACACTTGTTTACATATGTCATGCCCACAAAGTGTTATATTGGCCACTACGTGACACTTGCTTACATATGTCATGCCCACATTTCCCATGTGGTCACAACACACAATACGTGTCATTCCTCAAATCTAATGATCTATTATATAAAATTTTCTTTTTATAAAGTATAAATCTCATATATATATTTTTCCTTTGCAAAAAAACTTTTTACGTACATAAATTTAGCTAGCAACATCAAACCAATCTATAAGGAATAAATATAAATGTATTTGCAATATATCTCTATATGGTACATGCATATATTATTTTTTTTTTTCAAATTAAAATAGTGAGTTTATTTCCCAACAACTAATACAATAAACTTAATTTATTTTCCAAGATGCATAGTTGTATTTCTTGTATTTGAGCAACTTGAAACTAGTCTATAAGGCATAAATATAAATGTATTTACAATAAATCTCTATATGGTACATGTATATATTATTCTTTTTTTTTTCAAATTAAAATATTGAGTTTATTTCCCAACAACTAATACAATAAACTTAATTTATTTTCCAAGATGCATAGTTGTATTTATTGTGTTTGAGTTCATTAGTAAATTGCAACTAAACACAATTCCCACTTTCTTTTCAACAACAGTTCAATAATAAAATAGCAACCACATTTTTTTTAAAACAACTTCAAAGATAACTGTAACAATAATTTCTTTAACAAATCATTTTCAATATTTAAACAACAACTCCACTTTGACAAATAACAAGGATACATGAAAGAAAACTTCAGTTTATAATGCAAACAAGAGAGCTCACTCTCTCATAACTAACAATTTTACAAATAGGCCTCTTGGCCAAGGCTTCAAAGAGCCATACAACACAAACTTATAAATAATGATATCTCCCTCCAAGCTCCATTTCTACAAACTTGCAATAAAAACAAGGGAAACTTTCTCATGCCCATAAATGCTCTCCACCCTACCATAGACCCGAAAAAGGATTACCCTTGAGCTAGGAGATCATCTTCACCTGATTTCACACCACATACAATGAATAAATACACTCAAAATCAAGAAGAACACCCAACCAAGTTTTACACATTACAAAATCTATGAAGAATGGATTTAGGGGGTAGGAGAGTGGACAACTCTCTACTCAATAGGTGTACTCCTAGAACCCAAAATCTCATAATGCACAAATACAAGGCCTCAATCCTTAAACACCACAAATAATGATACAACATCTCCAAGGCACTCATGCCTTCTCAAGTAAATTCATAGGCACTCATGCCTTATCAAAATAACTCCATACTTCTCCAAATGCTCTCAAATCTATCAAAATGTCACATAGATCAAGAGGGTGACCTCAAGGAGGTTCACTCCTCTCCCACCCCATACAATATGTGCTCTCCAAAAGTGGGAGCCTCATCCATACACCCACAATAAACCCCACATAACAAAAATACTCGAACACACAAATACAATAACCTCACAAGGAAAAGTAAATACATGAGAAAGGCTTCATGCCTTGAAGCTTACCTATGAAAGCCCAATAATGGAAGAAATTTGATGAAGAGCTTTCCAACCTTCTCCAAACCCTTGCCTCCAAAAAGTGTTTCCCAAAACTAGCTAACTCCCCAAAAAGCCATCATAAAAGAAAATAAGTGAAAAAGGAGAACCCTCTCCCTCTCTCAAAGAGGGAGTATTATAGGCTCCTCTCAAGAGCCTTGAGGAACTTCCTCCTCACAACACACTTGCAAGCTCCATGGGATGTGGAGGTGACACATGTCACTCTCCCATCCCACCAAGCCTCACCCTCTCCACATGTGCTCTTAGACATGTATGAGAGCAAAGGTGGAGAGAAGGAATCTCACAAGGTGGACTCCAAGAGGATAAGATATGACACTTGTCATAGTCCTATTCTCCAAATAAATCCCATTCACTCCAAGATGCTCTCACACATGTGTGAGAGCATTGGAGATGGGTTTCTCACATTTGGTAGTCTTGAAGACTCCACAAGTCTCCAAGGTATGGGAACCAAAGCCTTGGAAAGATGAGTGGGTCATGGTTGAAAGCTTGACCCATCCATGACTCCTTCCAAAATTTGAATTTCGTCACTCTATTTTAGGGTGAAGTTAGAGTGACTAGATAGAGGTTACCCTAGGGTTTAGCATGCTTAAATGGTCCCTAGACCCTAGGGGCATAACTGAGGATCAAAATTAACCCAAAATAAACACCTTATGTAACATAAAATCACATGAAAAAATAATCAAAATAAAAATCACTAAAATGTGCCAAATCAAACATTATATTTCACAACACCATAATTAAATCAATTAAAAAAGGTTAGACCTACTCGAAAGGACTTCAAAATTAGATAATATGAAAATCATGATGCAATACACATAAGACCTTGGTCCCTTCTAGGACGAGATCAGTTTACATAGAATTCACATAAGGGTGTAGGATGATCTCTGATTTTCCATGGCATGGAAAATCATCTGTACACTTATGAAAATAGATTAGTAACACATGTATATCATAGCCAAAGTGTAAAGTACCGATTTTCACAAATACACACAAAACTGAAGTAAAACATAGAATTACCACAAGTAAAGGAAACTAAGGTAAATGAACTTCTATTCATCATTCAGAAGAAAAAGATATTAAGATATTTTTAAGAGTCCAAGCGATCTTTCAATTCATAAGTTTAAAGTATAATCATGATTACAATACATATGTATACATCTGAAGTCATTTACAGAGTATGTAATAATCAATAATATTATAAGAAGGTCAAATATTGGCATCAAGCCTTAAAAATCTTTGAAACAAAATTAAGTATAAGGTGTTCAATATCATAAAATCTAACAAAAAGTCCTCAATCACCATCGACCAACTGGCCATCTGTTGAATAAAAGGACAAGAACATGGTTCAAGCACTTTTTTTGCCCAATCACGAAGCTTGTGCTTCCTTGGTATCCTTCAAACTGAAGGATACCTGACCCTACTCAAAGAGCCTAGCAATCTATAAACATATGTAGGGTGGAATCTACATGCATTACTATCATGAATGCAACATCTCATCAATAGGATATGGCAGGGAAATATATAAAAACTAGGCTATCAAACCATTTATTCTATAATGGTATACATGTCTATTTCAACATCTTATTAGCTTTGGCCAAAGCATTAATCCGTATAACGACATATAGGATTCAAAAAAGAAAACCTACTTCCTTGTTATTTCATACTCAACACCCATCCCGGAAGGCAATCTTTTCAATTATACACAATAAAGAAGAAACAAACATAGGGCATGCAAGCATCTATTTACTTTCAGTAATTCAAATGTACAAGTTTTCAATAATCAATTCTTTCCCTTTTTCCAAACATCAAATACACAAAATATACTATGAAGCAGTCCACTAATTCATTCATTTAATTCTTTTCATAATAATCAATTTAATTCATAGTTCTACCTTACTGTCATTTCTGTGACAGGAGGTTTATTTAAATATAATAAAAACATACAACAGACTTCATGTCGCTATAGGAACCAAAATAGCAAATAAATAACAATAAATCATTTATTTAACAACATTCAAGGAGTAAGATATATTATCTATAGTTTTTAATCATTGGTTTGATAACATTTAACAACTTTCGTAATGGTTTAACACAACTACAAGAACTAATGATTTTTCTACAGGAAGATAGTAGTTTCCAGTTCATATAATTTACAAAGTTGTTGTTTTATCAAGGAATCAAAATACAGAAGCTATAGGAAGTTTAGATTTTCCATCTAAATTTTGAGATCTATATAACAAAGGTTGATTTCTTCCTAAGTTTGATCTCAGTCAACAAAAAATGCATAAATACAATCATAAGTTTTAGCTTTTCTATCTAATTCCACGGTTTACTATTTAACCTTCTAGGGTTGATTTCCTAATCTGAGTTCAGTCTCAACCAGCATATAGAGAAGGAATACAATTATACCATATTACCAGTTAAATTCTAACAATGATCTAGAGATAAAAGAATGGCCAATTAACACAAACAACCAGAACTAAGGGTAAATGGCTCAGAAAAGAGGTCGATCGGGTATTCTAAATCACTAGGCCAAACAACCATAGAACAATATGGTGTTCAGCTAAAAGAAGCAATGATCTTTAATATGGATCGTAGCAAGAAAGGCGGTCAAAACTAAGGATGGTAGCCTGTTTGAAGGAATTCGTAAGTTTAGAGGAGAAACACGGTTCAATCTCCTATCATATAGAAAATTATAGTCAACAAGATAATTATAAGCATTGACTAGAAAGAAGGATGACTCAGCATGGTTACAATGTGGATGGCGCAGAGAACAAAGGTTTGCATACCACACAAGTGCCTACAATAGTTAAACTTATCACTATTGTAGTCAGATCTAAGATTGAATGGCTTAGACCAGGCAAGAACAATATAAGCATCCAAAAATTAATGGGATCAACCAAATCTAGCAGTCCCCAGGTAGTTTAAACCATTTAAGCAACATATTTCCAAAAGATAACACATGAAATGAGAAAAAAACCTGGTAAATAGCAGTTGATCAATTTGAAGAAGATTATGTGGTTGTTGTTGCTATCCAACCTTTCTCCTGTCCCAGCTTGTGATCCTCTTACTTCTGTTGCTTTAGCAATACCAATCCCATTCTTCTCTGAAATTCATGGTTACCTTTCTGCAAATTGTGGTGTTCTAATCTATTTGATCTCCCCTCTTTTATCATTTTTCCCTTCTCTTGTTTTGGATGAGTAGATTTAGGTTTAGAAAACTTCACTTAAGTCTCAGTTTGCATGTTCTTTCAACCAATAAAAATTGAGAAGAAAACTATTTTAATTTAATAATAATATATTCTTATTTCCTACTCCCGCATGGGTGACAGGAACTTATTTAATTGTTTTGTACAAAAACTCTAAATATAATAAATCTATTTTTAATATTATTTTACTATTTTATTTAAAACGACATTTAAATAATCAAGAATAGAAATATAATACAATATTACTTAATATATATACGTATATGCATTTTACTATTTTTATTTAATTTAAGAAGCATATTGTCTTCCAAACATCTTTAGACAATATTTTATTATTTATTAAAAATACAATCATATACACTTTCTTATTTTATACTAATCATCATTTGAAGCATAATTCAAAAAGACATTTAATTTTAGAAAACACATCATGTGTTCAAAAATGATTATTCGCAATTAATGAATTAAAATCCATTCAATTATAAAAGTGCAACTACGTGATGTGTGTGAAGGAATCGGATAGAACCTAACACATGTTGCCAAAAAGCTAGATCCCTTCTACCTGAGCCATGCTCTTGTCCTTTGACAAGACCTGCAAAAACTCAAACTCATTTCCCTATCAATAAGTTAGCCAAAAATATAGCCAAGGCAACAAATCTTATTCAATAACATATCTTATCCAATGTAAATCTACTATTGTTTCATAGTTTTACTTGTAATTAACTAATGAGGTAATTCTGAAAAGTCCGAGGTGTGACATCCTTCCCTAGTTGGAAGAGACATCATTTCGATGTCTTATTACATCAAGCAAACAATAAAGTATAAAAATAATAATGTATCATCATCTGAGTATCAAAGTATCTGAATATGCATAAAATAAAATATCAATTCTATTTTTCCAAATGTGGAAAAGATCTGTCAATATCAGAAGCATCCTCCTATGTGGCACTATCCATTGAATACTGGTCCCACTAGACCTTATACTACACTATGTCTCAATTACGCAACTTAACATTGCTCTTCTCCAAAACTCGAATGGGCTCCACTAGCACCACTCTTAGATCTTGTACCTATAGAGTACGCCAATCAAGAATATGCAAAACATCAGGATGATAAAGTTTGAGCAAAGACACATGAAAAACATTATGGATCTTGGTGAGAGCTGGCCGCAGTGCAAGTCTGTACATGTAACTGGATTGATCACTTCAAGAATGTTGAAAGGTCCTACAAATCTTGGAGCTAGTTTGGATGCCTTGTCAAATGAAATCGAACTCTTATGTGGTTTGACCTTTAGAAACACCTTGTCACTCGCTGAGAACTGTTGGAAAGTCTCGTTCTTATCCACATAACTTTTCTATCTATCCGAGGCTTGCTTCAATTTCTCTTTGATTAGCCTCATCTAATCTTCCATTTCTTTCAACATGTTAGGTCCAACTACTATTCGATCTTCAACCCTATCCCAATTTATTGGAGTTCTACACCTACGACCATAAAGAGCCTCAAAAGGTACCATTCCTAGAGATGCATGGTAGGAATTATTATCAGCAAACTCTACCAATGGTAGATATTCCTCCCATTTGTACCACTGATCCATTTAGTACATCCTCAGAAGATCCTCCACTACCTGATTGACTCTCTCTATTTGACCATCTGTTTCAGGGTGGTAAGTTGTACTAAAGTTGAACTTAGTCTCCAAAGTTGCATTAAGCATGGTCGAAAACCTAGAGGTCATGCGAGTGTCACGATCTGAAATGATCGTCTCTGGCACTCCATGTAGTCAAAAGATCTCTTGAACAAATTTCTTTGCTAACGTCAATGACCCATCCAAAAGATTTCCAAGAATGAAATGAGCCACTTTCATTAGTTTGTCCACTACCACTAAGATGACATCATGCCTGTTCTTTGACATGGGCAAACCCTAAGTAAAGTCCATGCTAATCACCTACCACTTGTACTTAGGTAGACTATCTGGATAAAGTAGTCTTGCAGGATGGACATGTTCTACCTTAACATGTTGACACTCTAAACATCAAGCAACAAACTTGGTCACATCCTTCGTAAGCTTAGGCCAAAAGTACAATGGTCTCAATCCTTCCATTGTCTTAGTCATTTCTCGATGTCCAGAATATGGAGCACCGTGAATCTCCTCGAGAACTAACTTCCTCATTTCACCTGAACCTAGGATATACATTCTCCCTTGATATCTCAGAAGCCCATCTAATTCTATGACATACCCATCAAATCGATGATATGTGGGGACTGCTTCTAATGCTTGCTTAATCCTTTCATAGTGCTCATCTCCTTGCAAGTTTTGAATTACCTGTTGTCTCAAATTGGTTCTAGTAGTCACCATTGCAGCCAAATGTCATCTCCTACTGAGAGCATCTGCTACCCTATTCTCTTTACCTTTTATGTACTCGATTCCAAAATTATATTCATTAAGGAATTCTAGCCATCTTCTCTGTCAAGCATTGAGATTAGGTTGGATGAAGATATATTTGAGTCCCAAGTGATCTGTCTTAAGCTCAAATGGCTTACCCAAAAGATAATGCCTCCACATTTGGAGTGTGTGAACAATGGCAGACAACTCAAGATAATGAGATGCATAATTCGACTCATGTTGTTTCAGTTTTCTCGATTCGTACGCTATTACATCAAGCAAACAATAAAGTATCAAAATAATAATGTATCATCATCTGAGTATCAAAGTATCTGAATACGCATAAAATAAAATATCAATTCTATTTTTCCAAATGTGGAAAAGATCTGTCAATATCAGAAGCATCCTCCTATGTGGCACTATCCATTGAATGCTAGTGCCACTAGACCTTATACCGCACTATGTCTCGATTACGCAACTTAACATTGCTTTTCTCCAAGACTCAAATGGGCTCCACTAGCACCACTCTTAGATCTTGTACCTATAGAGTACGCCAATCAAGAATATGCAAAACATCAGGATGATAAAGTTTGAGCAAAGACACATGAAAAACATTATGGATCTTGGTGAGAGCTGGCTACAGTGCAAGTTTGTACATGTAACTGGATTGATCACTTCAAGAATGTTGAAAGGTCCTACAAATCTTGGAGCTAGTTTGGATGCCTTGTCAAATGAAATCGAACTCTTATGTGGCTTGACCTTTAGAAACACCTTGTCACTCGCTGAGAACTATTGGAAAGTCTCGTTCTTATCCACATAACTTTTCTATCTATCCAAGGCTTGCTTCAATTTCTCTTTGATTAGCCTCATCTAATCTTCCATTTCTTTCAACATGTTAGGTCCAACTACTATTCGATCTTCGACCCTATCCCAATTTATTGGAGCTCTACACCTATGACCATAAAGAGCCTCAAAAGGTACCATTCCTAGAGATGCATGGTAGGAATTATTATAAGCAAACTCTACCAATGGTAGATATTCCTCCCATTTGTACTGCTGATCCATATAGTACATCCTCAGAAGATCCTCCACTACTTGATTGACTCTCTCTATTTGACCATCTGTTTCAGGGTGGTAAGTTGTACTAAAGTTGAACTTAGTCTCCAAAGTTGCATTAAGCATGGTCAAAAACCTAGAGGTCATGCGAGTGTCACGATCTGAAATAATCGTCTCTAGCACTCCATGTAGTCAAAAGATCTCTTGAACAAATTTCTTTGCTAATGTCAATGACCCATCCAAAAGATTTCCAAGAATGAAATGAGCCACTTTCGTTAGTTTGTCCACTACCACTAAGATGACATCATGCCTGTTCTTTGACATGGTCAAACCCTGAACAAAGTCCATGCTAATCACCTACCACTTGTACTTAGGTAGACTATGTGGATAAAGTAGTCCTGCAGGATGGACATGTTCTACCTTAACATGTTGACACTCTAAACATCGAGTGACAAACTTGGTCACATCCTTCGTAAGCTTAGGCCAAAAGTACAATGGTCTCAATCCTTCCATTGTCTTAGTCATTTTTGGATGTCCAGAATATGGAGCACTGTGAATCTCCTTGAGAACTAACTTCCTCATTTCACCTGAACCTAGGATATACATTTTCCCTTGATATCTCAGAAGCCCATCTAATTCTATGACATACCCATCAAATCAATGATATGTGGGGACTGCTTCTAATGCTTGCTTAATCCTTTCATAGTGCTCATCTCCTTGCATGTTTTGAATTACCTGTTGTCTCAAATTGGTTCTAGTAGTCACCATTGCAGCCAAATGTCATCTCCTACTGAGAGCATCTGCTACCCTATTCTCTTTACCTTTTATGTACTCGATTCCAAAATCATATTCACTAAGGAATTCTAGCCATCTTCTCTGTCAAGCATTGAGATTAGGTTGGATGAAGATATATTTGAGTCCCAGGTGATCTGTCTTAAGCTCAAATGGCTTACCCAAAAGATAATGCCTCCACATTTGGAGTGTGTGAACAATGGCAGACAACTCAAGATCATGAGATGCATAATTTGACTCATGTTGTTTCAGTTTTCTCAATTCGTACACTACTACTTTTCCATTTTGCATCAACACTCCTCCACACCTTCACTAGAAGCATCTGTGATCACTATGAAATGACTATTTGGATCAGGTATGGTTAGAATAGGTACTGATGTGAGTTTCTCCTTTAATAACTAAAAGGCATGTTCACATTTCTCTATCCAATCAAACTTCTTAGCCTTTTTCTATAACGAGGTTATGGGTACTGCAATTGTCAAAAATCCTTCTAAAAATTTCTTATAATATCCTGCTGTTGGTAGGTGGCAACTAATCAGGAACGTATTGTACACTAGCCATGTATTTTTTTAGGGCCGACATAAAAAATCCTATTTTTTATGACATAAAAAATCCTATTTTTTATGACATAAAAAATCCTATTTTTTATGACATAAAAAATCCTATTTTTTATGACCGACATAAGAAAACCCTAATTTCTGTAACCGACCAAAAAGCTTGATAAAAGTGGCTAAGGGTTAGGGTTTTGATAAAAGGTATTGTAGCATTTGCAATGGTATTGAGTTGTAGGGATTGCTGGTTGTAATCGGTTTGATTTACTGGAAAAAATATTGGACTGTCTATTTGGTGGATGTAGCCTAAGTTCGGATGAACCACGTTAAAACTTGTCTCTCATTGTTATTACTTCTGTGTATTTCCATTTCTTTGTTTAATCTTTATTTGCATTTAATTGATCTCTTCTGCCAGCTAACCCTAACAAGTGGTATCAGAGCGGGTTGTGTTCGATTATCATCTGCAGGAAGGTCTCACAGTTGAGTGGGAGGAATGGCGGACAAGGGTAAATTGAAGGTTGATAAATTCAATGGGCAAAACTATTAGTTATGGAAGATGCAGATGGAGGATTACCTCTATCAAAAGGATTTATGGATGCCATTGGAAGGAGTAGACAAGAAACCGGCAACAATGTCTTATGAGGATTGGAATCTTCTTGACAGAAAGGCACTGGGAACCATTCGGTTGTGCCTGGCACCATCAATGGCATTTAATATAATAGAAGCGAAGACAACAGATGGTCTAATGAAAGCTTTGACAAAATTATATGAAAAACCCTCAGCCTCAAATAAGGTATTTCTCATGAAGCGTTTGTTTAATTTGAAAATGGTTGAAGGTGGATCTGTGACAGGTCATTTAAATGAATTTAATACAATTGTCAGTCAATTGACTTCTTTAAATGTAAAATTTGATGAAGAAGTTAGAGCTCTCTTGATATTATGTTCATTGCCTGAAAGCTAGGATAGTTTGGTAATGGTGGTTAGTAACTCTGTTTCTGGTTCAAATACCCTGAAATTTGATGATGTTATTGGTGTTATTCTGAGTGAGGAAATTCGTAAGAAAAGCTAAGGTCAATCCACATAAGGCAGTGTTTTGAATGCAGAAAGTAGGGGCAGATCAAAGGAGAGAGGAAAAGGTTCTGGAAGTCATGGGAAGTCACGAGGAAAATAAAGGGACAAAAGATCCCAAACTAGAGGACAGAAGGAGTGTTGGTACTGTGGGAAACCAGGTCATCTGAAGAAAGATTGTTGGTCTCAGAAAAATAAAGGAGACAAATAAGAAGGCAATAAGGAAGCAAATGTGGTAAGTAATAAATCTAAAGATGATGCTTTGATTCTTTCCCTAGATAATGCTGATGATTCATGGGTTTTAGATTCAGGGGCCTCATTTCATGCTACGTCCCATAGAAGTTATTTTCTTGATTATGTCCAAGGGGATTTTGGGCTGGTTTATTTGGGAGATAACGAACCCTGTCAGATTGTTGGAAAGGGAAAAATCAAGATTAAGTTGCAGAATGGGAATCATTGGCTACTACAAGAGATAAGGCATGTTCCAAAGCTCAGTAGGAATTTAATTTTAGTAGGGCAACTAACTGAACAAGGTTGCACTGTTACATTTACTGATAAAAATTGGAAGGTTTCAAAAGGTGCCTTAGTAGTAGCGAAAGGTGTGAAAGTAGGCACCTTATATTTTTATACAGGTCGTACTGTTCCTTCTACTTTAGATGTTATAGAGGAAAAACAAATAGGTTTAGGAATAGTTGTTGCAAGTTTGCAGGAAGAGACTGGAAAAGTTGTTGCAGGTTCTGAAACAACATTGTGGCATAATAGACTTGGGCATATGAGTGAAAAAGGTATGAAGGTACTTCATTCTAAGAAAGTTTTACCAGGTCTAAAATGTATTAAAATGGATTTCTATGAAAGTTGTGTGTATGAAAAACAAAAGAGAGTCAGTTTTCTCAAGGATGGGAAGCAAAAGAAAAATGAAAAGTTGGAGCTTGTGCATACCGATGTATGGGGACTGGCTCAGGTATCTTCTCTTGGTGGCTCTCGATATTATGTTACATTCATAGATGATGCAACTAGGAAGGTATGGATTTATTTCCTTAGGCAGAAATCTGGTGTTTTTGAAACATTTAAAAAATGGAGAAGCTTGGTTGAGAATGAGATAGGTAAAAGATTAAAATGTCTCAGATCTGATAATGGCGGTGAGTATTGCAGCAAAGAATGTGAAGATTATTGTTCCTTTAATGGAATTCGTAGGTAGAAAATGGTTCCAAGGACTCCACAGGAAAATGGAGTGGCTGAACACATGAATAGGACAATAATGGAGCGTGTAAGGACCATGAGATTGCATGCTGGGCTGCCCTTAAATATGTGGGTAGAGGTTGTCAACACTGTTGTATAATTAATTAATAGAGGTCCTTCAGTTCCTTTGGGCTATGGTATTCTAGAGGAAGCATGGATAGGTAAGAAGGTGAGTTATTCTTTTCTAAAAACCTTCGGCTGTGAAGCTTTTGCACATATAGATTCTCAAAATAGAACCAAGCTGGATGCAAAATAAAAAAAGTGTACCTTTGTTGGATATGGCATTGATGAATTTAGTTATAGGCTTTGAGATTTTGAAAATCAGAAAATTGTGAGAAGTAGGGATGTTATATTCAATGAGAAGGTGTTGTACAAAGATCATTTGCAGTAGCATGAGAAGAAAAAAAAAGATTATGTGGTGCTGGATGATACTCCAAATAGTGATGTTCCAGTGGTTCCTCATGCTCCACGATAGCAACCAAAAATACCGCAAACTCTAGTAAATGCTAGATGGTCAACAAGGCTAAGTAGACCTCCTGAAAGGTTTTCTCCCTCTTTGTATTCTATTTTGTTAATAGATACCGGTGAACCAAAAGGGTATGATAAATCTATGCAGGTGGATACACAGGTTCAGTGGGAGCATGCTATGAAAGAAGAAATGGACTCCTTGCTGAAAAATTAGACTTGGGAATTATGTAAGTTACCTATAGGTAAAAAAGCTTTACCAAACAAATGGGTTTACCAGCTAAAAGAGGAAGATGGAGGTAAGAAAAGATTTAAGGCCAGGTTAGTTGTAAAAGGATTTGCACAAAAAAAGGGCATTGATTTTGATGAGATATTTTCTCCAGTTGTCAAGATGACTTCTATTCGTACTGTTTTAAGTATTGTGGTTGCTGAAGATTTACATTTGGAACAGCTAGATGTAAAAACTTCCTTTCTCCATGGGGATTTGGAGGAGGAGATATATATCGAACAGCCCTAAGGATTTGAGGTCAAAGGTAAGAAGAAATAGGTGTGCAGATTGAAGAAGAGTTTGTATGGCCTGAAACAAGCACATCGGCAATGGTATTTGAAATTTGATAGTTTTATGGCTGAGCAAAGCTACAACAGGTGTAATTCTGACCATTGTGTTTATTTTAAGAGGTTGTATAATGACAGCTACATTATTTTATGTTTATATGTTGATGACATGCTTGGAGCTGGGTCTAACATGGATCACATAAGAGAGTTAAAACAACAGTTAGCATAGTCATTTGATATGAAGGATTTGGGGGCAGCAAAACAAATCCTTGGTATGAAAATTTGCAGAGATAGGATGAACAAAAAATTGACTCTATCTCAGGCTGCTTATGTTCAAAAAGGTGTTGTAGAGATTCCACATGGAGAATGCAAAAGCTGTCAGCACACCTTTGCCTAGTCATTTGAAATTGACTAAGGAGGTGTCCAAAGACACAAGAGGAGGAAAAAAAATGTCCAAGGTACCATATGCTTCAGCTATAGGAAGTTTAATGTATGCCATGGTATGCACGAGACCGGATATTGCACATGCTGCAGGAGTCGTAACCAGGTATATGAGTCATCCCGAATTAGAGCATTGGAATGCAGTAAAATGGATTCTTAGATATTTGAGAGGTACATCCAATAAACATTTATGTTTTGGGGGCTCTAATACTGATTTAGCAGGTTATGTAGACTCAAATTTGGTAGGAGATATTGATACCAGGTAGAGTACTACAGGTTATGTCTTTACTGTAGGTGGGACATTAGTGAGTTGGATCTCATGGTTGCAAAAGGTGGTTTCTTTATCCACCACAGAGGCAGAGTATGTCGCTGCAATAGAGGTGAGCAAGGAGATGATATGGCTACAATCTTTCATGGAAGAATTAGGCACACAACAGGCTAACAGTTCTTTGTATATAGATAGTCAGAGTACCATACATCTTGCAAAGAATTCTGCTTTGCATTCAAAGACCAAACACATACAGTTGAGGTATCACTTTATTCAGTCGGTGTTGGATCATAGACAGTTAAGGCTAGAAAAGATACATACAGATGAAAATCCAACAGATATATTTACAAAGTAGTGACAAGGGAGAAGCTGAGCTCCTCTTTAGCTTCGGTTGGTCTTCTAGACTGAAAACAATAAAAATAGAACAGTAGAGTCCAAGGTGCTTATTTCCAGTGGGAGCTGCACGCACTACGATGTCATACAAGATCAGTCTCCAAGTGGGAGATTGTTTGGTGTGGAGCCTGATCAGTCTCCAAGTAGGAGATTGTTGGTAGGTGTCGACTGATCAGGAAAGTACTATACACTAGCCATGTATTTTTTTAGGGCCGACATAAAAAATCCTATTTTTTATGACTGACATAAGAAAACCCTAATTTTTGTAACTGACAAAAAAGCTTGATAAAAGCGGCTAAGGGTTAGGGTTTTGATATATGGTATTGTAGCATTTGCAATGGTATTGAGTTGTAGGGATTGCTAGTTGTAATCAGTTTGATTTACTGGATAATAATATTAGACTATCTATTCGGTGGATGTAGCCCGAGTTTGGGTGAACCACGTTAAAACTTGTCTCTTGCTGTTATTACTTCTATGTATTTCCATTTCTCTGTTTAATCTTTGTTTGCATTTAATTGATATCTTCTACTGGCTAACCCTAACCCCTACTATTCCCATAAAGCTTCTAACCTTAGTTACAATTTGTGGTGCAGGCCATTGAATTATTGCCTTGATCTTTTCAGGATCTACTGCTATCCCATCTACTGAAATTACGTGACCAAGATAGTGCACTTAACTCTAATAAAATATGCATTTAGATAACTTGCCAAAAAGTTTCCTTTCTCTCAAACACTGCAAGACTATTCTCAAGTGTCTTTCATGTTCCTCTACTGATTTAGAATAAATCAGAATGTCATCAAGGAAGACCAACACAAACTCATCAAGACAATCCCTAAACACATTGTTCATCAAGTTCATGAATGGTACTACTGTGAACTCATAGTGACAATATTGTGTTCTAAATGCCATTTTAGAGATACCCTCATCTTTAATCCATAACTGATGATACCTAGATCTAAGATCTATCTGAGAGAATACCTTTACACCTTTCGTAGAGAATACCTTTACACCTTTCATTTGGTCAAACAATTCATCAATCCTTGGAAGCAGATATTTGTTCTTAATAGTTGCCTTGTTGAGCATTCTATAGTCAATGCACAGATGCAACATTCCATCCTTCTGAACAAAGATGACTGGTGTGCCCCAAGGTGATGCACTAGATTTGATAAACCCTTGTTTTAACAATTCTTCTAACTGTGCCTTAAGTTCATATAGTTTTGTTGTTGTCATTTGATAAGGTGCTTTAGACTGTGGTTCGGTTCCTGGTATAAGATCTATAGCGAAATCAAATTCTCTTTTAGGTGGTAGTTCTATCAACTCATTAGGAAAGACATCTTTAAATTCTCTAAGAATAGGATACTTGTCAAAAGATGGTTGCTGATTATCTAGATCTCTTATCTTCACTGCATATATGGAACAACCCTTCCTTTTAGCCTTTTTCAATTGCATAGTTGATATCTATCTTAGCTTAAGGGGTGTTCTAGATCCATGTAACTCTACCTAATTCCCAAAGTCATCAAGACATTTCACTACCTTCTCTTCACAATCTACTAAGGACTTATGTTTAGAAAACCAATTGATTCCAAGAATCACATCATAAGATCCTAGAGGTGCAACATAGAGATTGACTTTTGTTTGGAAAGTAGTAGGATCTAATTCATTGCATACTAGACATGAATCTACTCTTTTCTCTACATTGTTACCATATTACACCATCTAAGAATTTTCCATGTGTCTAGGTTTAATAGATAACTTAGGTACAACTTTTGGATCAATTAAAATAGAAACTGAAAGGCCAAAGAGCTTACTGGACATCTGCATGGGTGTATCTTGGAAATCTGCTTGTCAATGAACTATAACTGTATGAATCTGGTGTTGAGGAGTTCCCTATTGATTTGCATCTCTCTGATTCTCTATTCGACAAGGACATGCACTAGCATAGTGCTCTCCTCCACAAGTGTAACATCCACCTCTGGGTTCTCTGTGTCTAACTAGAATATCCCTCCTATTATTATTACCATTGTTGCCATAGTTAGCTCTCTTATTGTTACTTCCACTTTGGTTCCCATTGTTCCTTTCCTGGTAGTTATTTCCTCTTAAGATTCTTTATTTGGTGCTTACTGTTTCCTTGATTGCTACTGTCATTTTGATACCTTTTATTCCCACTCTTCACATCTCAACTCTTATAGTAATTTGAGATTTGTTGTAGTTTTTGCTCCTGTTTAGTAGCCTTTTCAAACACTTCATCCATGGTCAATGGATTATGAATATCAACATCTAATTTAATATGTGGCCTTAATCCCAAAATGAACTTGTGAATCCTGAACCTTTCGTCGAGCTGATATTGTGGAACATATTTCAACAAGTGAGAGAATTTCTCCCAATACTGAGTCATAGTCATACCTCCTTGAATGAGGTTTTAGAATTCTATCATTTTCTTGTCAAAATAGAGTTGTGGTAACCACCTCTTCCTAAAGAGCTCAAGGAATCAATCCCATGTGACTTCTCCTGGTAACAATTTCTTTTCATCTTTCTCATTGTCCCACCAAGTCACTACTTCCCCAATAAGCTAATAGGATCCCCATGTAGCTTTAGTTTGAGCAGACAAGTCATGAAGATCAAAGTATTTTTCCATATCAATATTCCATGCTTCTACTCCGTCACCTATAGTCTTACCATCAAACTTAGGAGGTGTAACTTTTTTGAGATCCTTTCCTAACTCCTCAGCAATCATGTTCTTGTTGTTTCCATTCACTTCACCCTCAGGACCTCCAGTTTCTTCTCCCCTTTCCTCAATTCTATTTCTCGGAAGGTAATCTTTCCAATTATACACAATAAAGAAGAAACAAACATAGGGTATGCAAGCATCTATTTAATTTTAGTAATTCAGATGTACAAATTTTCAATAATCAATTCTTTCCCATTTTCCAAACATCAAATACACAAAATATACTATGGAGCAGTCCACTAATTCAATCATTTAATTCTTTTCATAATAATCAATTTAATTCATAGTTCTGCCTTACTATCATTTATGTGACAAGAGGTTTATTTAAATACAATAAAAACATACAACATACTTCTTGTCGCTATAGGAACCAAAATAGCAAATAAATAACAATAACTCATTTATTTAACAGCATTCAAGGAGTAAGATATATTATCCATAGTTTTTAATCATCAGTTTGATAACATTTTTCCTAATGGTTTAACACAACTACAAGAACTATTGATTTTTCCACAGGAAGATAGTAGTTTCTAGTTCATATAATTTACAAAGTTGTTTTATCAAGGAATCAAAATACAGAAGCTACAGGAAGTTTAGCTTTTCCATCTTAATTTTGAGATCTATATAACAGAGGTCAATTTCTTCTGAAGTTTGATCTTAGTCAACAAAAAATGCATAAATACAGTCATAAGTTTTAGCTTTTCTATCTAATTCCATGGTTTACTATTTAACCTTCTAGGGTCAATTTCCTAATTTGAGTTCGGTCTCAGCCAGCATACAGAGAAGGAATACAATTATATCATATTACCAGTTAAATTCTAACAATGATCTAGAGATAAAAGAATGGTGAACTAACATAGACGACCGTAACTAAGGGTAAATGGCCAGGAAAAGAGGTCGACCAGGTATTCTAAATCACCAGGCCAAACATCCATAGAACTGTATGGTGGCCAGCTAAAAGAAACAATGATCTTTAATATGGATTGCAGCAAGAATGATGGTCAAAACTAAGGATGGTGGCCTATTTGAAGTAATTCATAGTTTAAGAGGAGAAACACAGTTTGATCTCCCATCATAAGAAAAATTATAGTCATCAAGATAATTATAAGCATCAACTAGAAAGAAGGATGACTCAACATGGTTACAAGGTGGATGACCAAGAGAACAAAGGTTTGCATACCACACAAGTGCCTAGAATAGTTAAACTTATCACTATTGTAGTCAGATCTAGGATTGAATGGATGAGACCAAGCAAAAATAATATAAGCGGCCAAAAATTAAGGGGATCGACCAAATCTAGCAGTCGCCTAAGTAGTTTAAACCATTTAAGCGGTGTATTTCCAAAAGGTAACACATGAAATGAGAAAAAAACCTAGTAAAAAGAAGTTGATCGATTTGAAGAAGATTATGTAGTTGTTGTTGCTGTCCAACCTTTCTCATGTCACAGCCTGCAATCCTCTTGCTTCTATCACTTTAGCAATACCAATCCCCTTCTTCTCTAAAATTTGTGGTTACCTTTCTATAAATTGTGGTGTTCTAATCCATTTGATCTCCCCTCTTTTATCATTTTTTCCTTCTATTGTTTTGGACGAGAAGATTTAGGTTTAGAAAACTTCACTTAAGTCTCAGTTTGTACGCTCTTTCAGCCAATACAAATTGAGAGAAAAACTATTTTAATTTAATAATAATATCTTTTTATTTCATATTGTCGCATGGGTGACATGATCTTATTTAATTGTTTTTTCCAAAAGCTATTTTTAATATTATTTTACTATTTTATTTAAAACGAAATTTAAATAATCAAGAACATAAATATAATACAATATTACTTAATATATATACATATATGCATTTTACTATTTTTATTTAATTTAAGAAGCATATTGTCTTCCAAACATCTTTAGACAATATTTTGTTATTTATTAAAAATACAATCATATACACTTTCTTATTTTATACTAATCTTCATTTGAAGCATAATTCAAAAAGGCATTTAATTTAAGAAAACACATCATGCATTGAAAAACAATTATTCACAATTAATGAATTAAAATCCATTCAACTATGCAAGTGCAACTACGTGATGTGTGTGAAGGAATCAAATAGAATGCAACACATGTTGCCAAAAAGCTAGATCCCTTCTACCTAAGCCATGCTCTTGTCCTTCATTGCACTATCAATAAGTTAGCCAAAAATATAGCCGAGGCAACAAAATCTTAATCAATAACATATCTTATCTAATGTAAATCTACTATTGTTTCATGGTTTTACTTGTAATTAACTAATGAAGTAATTCTGAAAAGTCCAAGATGTGACACGAAGCAAAAGAAAGCATACACACACAATGTCGTAGAATCATCAAATCCTCAATAATCAACACATAACATCATCAATAAGATTTAGTATCTATTGCATTTCTAATCATCAACTAAATATCTAGATTGCATAATAATTATTTCTTTAATACAACCACTAACATTTAAATTTCATAAAAATCAAATAGCGCATAACATTATAATTTCAAATGAAATCTAACATGTAAACCATAATCAACATCATAGTGTAGTCTATCTAATCCAATCATAGCATAAGAAATAAATCTTGATGGTCTGTAAAATGGGATCAATAGTCCCAAAGTCCATATGTCATCAAAATGTAAATGCATTATAAGAAAAATATAGGAGTGATATAAATAGGCCTCACATCGTCCCCCTCTAAGACTAAACTTCCTTCTCGAAGTCATTAAAGAGGTGAGGATAAAGTGTCCTCAATCTAGCTGCATCCTCCCATGTAGTTGTGACCTCATCATATCTACCCCACTGAACCCTAACCTAGTCCATCTATAGACCTCAAAGGCCCAGCATCTAACAAGCCAATATGCGAATTGGCTCCAAAGCCAACTGTCCATCTACCTCTACCTATAGAGCATTCTAGTCCAAGACATGAGATAAATTAGATATATATTGTCGTAAAATAGACACATGGAACACATGATGGATGCGTGATATGCTAGGTGGCAAGGCTAGATAGTAGGCTATGGGTCCTATCTGCTCCAGAATCTGAAAAGGACCAACAAATCTTGGTGCAAGCTTAGAGTCCTTTCCATAACTAATTGGACTCTTATGTGGCCACACTCTCAAGAAAACTCTATCACCAATTGAGAAGCTCTGATCCAATCTCTTGGAATTGCCATAATTCTTCTGTTGATCCTGTGCCTCCTATAATCTTTGTCTAATCAAGGTCACCTGCTACTCCATATCCTACACTAGCTCTAAACCAATAGCAACCCTGTCCTCTATGAGGCCCCAACTCAATGGTGTCCTGCAAGTTCTATCATACAAGGCCAGAGAGGGAGGCATATCTAATGACCTATGATGCCTATTATTTTAGGTAAAGTCAACCAGATACAAATAATCCTTCCATCTAGACTAGTGGTCCATCACGTACATGTGGAGCATATCCTCTAACACTTGGTTCACCCTCTTTGTTTGGCCATTTGTCTTGGGGTGATAGGTGTTGTGCCTTGCACACACACCCCATTTTGTGAAATGAGGACCCCCTCTTATGAGATTTTGGCCTAAGAGTGTCATTTTCACCCAATAATTCCTAAGAGTTAAAAAGTGATCAAATTGTATTTTTGTTATGCTAGAAAGATTGGATGTCATTGAGTCATCGAAAAGATTACTAAGTCTAAGTGTCTACCTTCATAGAGCTAAATCTAGATTTCCTTTGCACTAAAATCCCTTTGCAACTGACTTTAGGACTAGATCCATAGTCAATTGACTAAAGTGCTAATATCGCAGTCTACTAACTTTGTACTAAAACCCCAACATCCAACTTGTGCCAAAATGCTGCCTCACTGACTTAACTCGGTAAATGATGAAACCTGGGCATTGGTTGGATGATGTCCAAATCTGTGCTAAGTCTCCAAAATTTTCTAACCTACACAAAGGCATTGAAAGCAAAGGAGTCTAATCCAGTGCTAAAATCCACTACAACTGACAAAAGTCGACAAGACTCCAAAACTACGCAGAGGTAGTTACCTCAATTTTTTGGGCAAAACTTAAAACCTTGTAGTATGTTGGAACATCACACCATAGCCCTACATTTATGGCAATTGAATGAGGGATAATAAAATGGTTTCTCACCACATCCAAGCTCATTCTGCATTTTGAAAATCAAATAGACCTCTACGGCCAAACTTGAGAGACAAATTGATGACAACTAGCCAGCCGATTTGGGTGACAATGTGCATTGCAATCTGATCAGCATTTTTCATTATTTCTGGTCTTTTCTATTTAGGTAGGTGCTCTATTCTAGGTCTTAAGGGTTTTAAATTCTAAAGCTAGGATTTGCATTTTTATATTTAGAGTGTGTCTCGATTAAAGGTTTTCTGTGCCAGTTAAAATTCAATTTCTTTTAGGATGGATTTGCAAGCATGTTTAGTGAAAATGAAGGGTTAGAATTATAGAGAATGGGGTTTTTCTGTGTTTAAAAGTATTTTATTTAGAAAACCCTAGTCCAAACCAAGTCAGGTAGTTAGATTCTGAAACATGATTTTATAAAACCCTGACTTTGCCAAAACCAAAACAAGTTTGTAAAACTCATGCCAAAAACCTTGGTGAATTGCCTTATTAAATCCTTAGCACTAAGATTTTCAAACAAACCCAAATTTGTCATGAGCAATCTGAACCTTGTTAGAACTTCAACAAAATTGTCATGCACCAGAAATTGAATCCTTTGACTTAGCACTGAAAACACATCTGACTGACTGGCAAGTCTTCATAATCAATTTCAGTTAGTTGGTGACCTCAAAAAGTTCCACTAGTGTCTTAAACACACTTAGCACCAAAAACATTTCCATTCAACATAACGCTAAATCTTGCCCCAACCGACTTAGGTCAGACATCGTCAAAAACCCCGCTATGTAGATGAACTTTAGAATCTGTACAAAACACGAGAAATGATCTGGTGCTAAACAGCATCTCTTCTGACTTGCTTCGAAAGCTCTCCCAACTGACTTCTAACACCCATTTGAGTCGGTCATATCCAAATTTGGCACAGGGTCAGATAACTCAAAAATGTGTGCTAGATGTTATAGATGACCAAGCAACAGTGTGCCTTTCCTCTGTTTAGGTTAGATGACCTTTGATTTCATGCAAGGTCAATTGACCTTCAATCTAGTGCTTTTCTCATAAGAGGTCTGATGACCCCCAAATTGGCACAAAATGTGAAAACTGACTGTCTTTCATGAAAAAATTCAATGGTAAGGGTCAGTTGTGATTGAAATAAATGTTGCATTGATAGATTAATGACTTTTTGCATATCTTGGTTTAAATTTTGGAGCATTTAAGTGTTTATTGCATGGTTTAATATGAATTACTATGCTTTTATCATTTCATCATGTAATGAATGTAATAATTGGTGAATTATCAGACTTGTGCATTTCTTAGATAAGCATTTATGACTTAGTTGGACAGATTTTAATCTCATAGAGCATAACATGACATAGTGACATAGCAAACAACTTGATAGCCATGCATTCAAAACTTAGGAATTAAGAAGACTGTTAAAACTATCAAGACTTATGAGGTCCGTTCATGCAAGTTAAATGACTGTAAGGGCTCAAACCATGAAGTACGAGTTTAAGGGCATCCCTCCTGAGACCAAAATCACCTTTGGATGGATAAACATAGGAGACACTGATCTAGGTCACATTGACTTAGATGATTTCAAAACCTAAATATTTACACCCAGTACAATCTAAGGGCCAAGGAGGTAAAAGACAGTGGGATTGCAGAGGTTGCTACCTTTCCTACATCAACCCAATGTGCATAATTGATAGTTTCTTCTGTTGAGAGATACAAACCATTGACCAAAACTATACAAACTCCCAGTGGAGAAGTACTAATAGCCCTAAGCACACCATCCATAGTAGAGACCTTTGGGATCCCATGGTATCTAGTATTAACTATGCCAAATAAAATAGGTGTAGGGGTAGCATTTAAGAAAGATTTGGATACTTGCAAAAAGCATATCAATGATCATGGAATGAAGAGTAAAAGAACTACTATCATCGAATTTCCCCAAACCTTGTATAGAAGTGACTTCCACGATGAAATAGGAGACTTAGTGACACTACTCAATAGGATATATGGACTGCCTACTGCATCAACTTTTGAAGGATGGATGTTCCTGATGATTGAAGACATAATTACTAAAGGAACCAAATTCCACTGGGCTCAAATATTGAGTGACAACATGCATGAGACATTTGGAAATTTCAAAGATAAACAAGTATTTAGGTGGACCTCCTATGTGGTATAATCATTGGAAAGAAGGAAAGAATATGTTGGGTTGTCAAAAGTAGGAGAAGTTAGTAATGATGAAAAACAACAAATCAAATTTTGTGAATGTTACACTCAATTGGTGCTATCCCAATCTCTCATCCACTACAAAAGGGTGAATGATGCCTTTATAATGTACATCACCAGATTGCTACAAGGAACTACAACCCTTAGGATATCCACTAAGGCTATGAGTGAGGTTATGAAGTATGGGAGATGGTATATACAATTCCAGAAATTCACCTATTTGAGGATTCAATGCTTCATTGGAATACCATATAGATTGCCCCCTTATCCCACAGACAAAGTAGTTCTCTTGGAGTTGTTAAGGTAGTTGATTACTTGTGCAGAGAAATTAAAACACCTCCATAGAACAAATGTCAAGTTTCCCATCATGTTAGGTAGAGGTAACTAAGCATGCGTCTCCATAGAGGCCATAGAATATTCAAATAAAGAGCTCTAGTTGTTTAATCTCCATTTTTACACAAAGAGAGATCACTTTGATGAACATAGGATAATGGAAAAGTTTGTGAACAAAATGCTATTTCATAAAATGTATGTAGAAGACTTCTGGGCCAATTGTGTAGATGATTATGAGGTGTTGAAGATGATTCACTCAAGGCTATCCTTAGGATTTATAAGAAAATTCCATATCATAGAAGCCCTAGATCAACATGATGATGTTGACAATGTAATGCAAAGAAGGCCTTGGGAAGCTAAGTATCACCAACTAGTTCCACTACCAAATTGGGCGAATGCTGAAGAAAGATCCTTAGATGCAGTGATGAAGGAAATAATAAGATTAAGCAAATCATGGGTCAGAAGTCAAATTGTTGTATTAAAGAGACAAGGAGTGCAGTTGACCTATACACCTCTTGAGTCAGAAAAGGAATCTGGAGATGAAGAGGATGAGCCAATAGAAATACCAGATGAAGCAAAACAAGCTCAAGAGTCTACCAAGAAATCTGATAGTGAAGAACATATTCCTTTGGTAGAGAAAGGTAAAGGAAAGAAAGTAAAAGGCTGGTCTAAAAGCATAGAAGAAGGATATGCCTCCTGCAACAAGAACAAGGGCATCCAAGAAAAAGGATATGCCTAGTGGACCAGGGGAAGATTCTAAAATAAAGAAGACTAAAGTAAAGGCCACTGGCATAACCATAGAAACCTCTACTACTACAACACCTGATGATACAAACTTGTTAGTAACCTCTTCACCCCCTACTGCTCCAATTATGGATACTACTATATTTTCTCCTATTGCTTCAACTGCTGCTCCTGCTGCCATTGCTGCAAGCATCCAAGAAGATACCTCTACCTCTCCTTCACCAGTGGTTGCTATCTCTACTACCTCATGCCCATTGATGATAGACTCATGCACTCCAATAAGTCCCACTTCTTCCATTATTGTTTCTTCACTTCCTTCCATTTCCACCATGACTATGCCCTCCATATCCTCTATTTCACTCTCTACCTCCTTTTCCTTGCCACTTATTTCCTCTATTCTTTCATCCTCCTTCTCCATGCCCTCTTCCTCCATCACCACACCTATTGTCATTTCCTCTATTCTGCCAACCTCTCCCATTGCACCTCCCTTGGGGTTTACTTCATTTGCTAAATTAGCATAGGTTAGCTTGTCCTCATTTGCCACAATCCCACTATCTTCAGTTCCTAGTTCCCAAGTCACACCAACACATGATTCAACCCCTTTGGCCATACCACTGCTACCAAGAATAGAGAAAGTACGTGCAGAGTTGGGTCTTCAGGAATTAGAAATTGAAAAAGATACATTTGAAGAACCTCTTCCATAGGTAGAAAATGTTGAAGTAATAAAAGTCTCTTATAGTCTCATAGAAGGGAATATAACAAAAAAAAATTGGGGACTGCTCAAGAAGAAATATTAGAAAATTTGAAGAGTATTGGAGATAAAGAAGATGTAGATAAATGATCTGAGGAAGAACTGAAGATGCTTGAGCAACCATCAAACACAAATGATGAAAATACTAATATTCCTAAAGATTCTTCCTGTACAACACCTGATTTGCTGCACATTAGAATTGCTTATCGAGAACCGTGGATTGAAGTTATGAAGTTGGATCTAGATGCCATTTTAACCAAGATAGAGAAGCCAAAGAAATAGAAAAAGGATAAAGTTCATTCTAGAATTTACAAGGATGCTATAGGATCCAGAATAACTAAAGTCATTGTTTCACCAACTAACATGGATAAAAGACAAGCTAGAACTGAAGTGATAGAAACAAGGTTGGATTGAGTCAATCACTGGCTCAATGCTCTGAGTCCTTGCCTTGAGAACTCCTAAGGTGTCACTACATCCACCATTCAACCTATAGGTCCTTTGCTAGTTTAGGTACCCCTGGTTCATGGCCAACCTTGCTATCATCTCTAATTTGCTGCTATCAAGTTTCAAGACCAATCTCAATGCCTCAACCAAACATTTCTTGGTGCTTTTTCTCTCTTCACCAACTAGCCCTTAATCAGCTTAAAGACTAGTCAACCTCTAAATGTTTCCTAACCTACATTCAGGGGTGTACATAGGTTTTCAAAGATTTAAAATAGTCAAGGAATGATTCTTGTCTAAGCACAAAACTTCTTCCATCTATCGCTTTCATTAAACCCTAGGTTAGGGTTTTAGGAGGGCTACTAGGATTAGGCCTCTTCACACCAGAAAATTGCTCATCACTCTTCTCCTTCACCTTATCAAGCCAAACTTGCTCCTGTCACCCTTGCTCAAATTAGGAGCACTAACAGATTTTCGAGGTCTTGGGCTATTTTCTATTCGTACGTATGGTGTACCCTGTTCTTGCAAGAACTAGGGTTTTCTTTCCTTCTTTCTTGGACTGTTCAACTTGTTCCCACCTCCAAAAAACCAAACAAAGGCTCTGCCTTCTTGACTACCATGGTGAAGGTCCCTGCAACCACTGCACACATTTATTTTATGAAGATACATCACCCCTGCAATGCAGATTCTAATTTATCACTGTCTTTCCCTAACCGGACTTCAACAAGCTCACCTAGGGAAGGTTCTCAAACATGCTTCCAACACTCAAAAAGACTTTTATATTTACATAATATACAAAGATGGAGTTTTGTCTTGCTTCCACCATGCCCATACTGCCTGGTATGGATATGGAACAAACTCAAAACTCCATTTTCTAGTTTTTACCTGTCAAACAAAATTAAAAGGAAACACACAGAAATTGCAAAATGAAAAACAACGATGGAAAAGTGATCTAAAAAGGCTAATACAAAACTTTAGAAGGATCCTCTACATGCTAACAAATCAACAAATACTTTATTTCAATCATCTACTTGCTGTTTAAACGCAAAAATAGAAAAAAAAATCTATATTTTCCAACACAAATTCACTGTTTCTTCTTGCTCTCATGAAACTGCCATGCTAAAATCCTCCAACAACCTTCAAAAGGTTGGGAAAACACTTTTACAATCCTTATGAAATGGTTAGGTTTCCCATTTTTGCCAAGGAACGGCTAAAAGCCTCCTATTGTAAAACATAGTGTGTTTTCAAATTTTTACAAAAACTTAGGAAAATGACCACAAAAAGATTTTCCAAATTATTCAAGTTTTACCTAAGCACCAAAAAAGGTCCTCAACACATCCTAAATGGTATTTGAGACCTTACACAATGAAAACAAAAGGATTTAAAAACAATACTTCAAAATGTGCTTGTATTTTGGCAGGTGCTCCTGCACCATTCTCCCCCTCTCAGCACAAAGACTAAGAACTAGAAAGAGGGATCATTTTCAGGTCAATGCCAAGCATCTTGAATTGATCTTCTTCTACCCATGTAGCCTCTGAGTCAGGCTTGCTCTTCCACTTGATAAGGTGCTCCATGTATACCTTATTCCTTGTTGACTTTTTCACCCTGGACTCCAAGATCTGCTCTACCTCAAGCTACTCTTGATTAGGTAGGGGTACGTTACTGATGTCCTTGAAGACCTCATGACTGTTCTGAACCTCATCACTGACTATGCCCTTATATTTAATCAAATCAGCAATGTTGAACACCGGAGATATGCCTAAATCTGATGGTAACTCCACCTTGTAAGCATTCTTGCCATACTTGGCTAACACCTTGCATGGTCCTATTCCTTTCATCTGCATTTTGGTTGACATGCCCTTCTGCAACCTTGATTTGTTAAGATGAACCATCACATAATCACCTACTTGAAACTACACATCTCTCCTTGACTCATCAACTTTATCCTTCAATTTTTGTGTTGTTGATGTGATTGTCTTCTTAACCTGCTCATGAATCTCCTTCATGGTCTGACTAAAATCTTCTACATGTCCACTCCTATTCTCCATTGTTCCAAGGTCCCTGAGCTCACAAATTCCTCTTGGTTGCATCCCATACACAACTTCAAATGGATTTTTTCCTGTAGTTCTGTTCACACTATCACTGTATGCATATTCATCTTGAGAAATCACCATATCCCAGGTCTGCCCATATTCCTTTGTCAAGCACCTCAATAGATTACCTAACACTCTGTTAACCGCCTTTGTTTGACCATCGGTCTGAGGATGGTATGCTAATCCAAATGACAAATTTGTTCCCAATCTGCTCCATAGTGTTTTCCAAAAATGGCTCATGAACTTCACATCCCTGTCTGATACAATGCTCAATGGCAATCCATGGATTCTTACAACTTCCCTAAAAAAGAGATGGGCAATGTAACTTGCATCATGTGTAGTCTGGCATGGAATAAAGTGACTCATTTTGCTAAATCTGTCCACAACTACAAAAACACTGTCAAAACCAGTTTGGTCTTAGGAAGACCTACCACAAAATCCATGCTCACACACTCCTATGGTCTATTTGGAATAGGCAAGGGCTAATACAAACCAGCATTGCTAGCTCCCCCTTTGGCTTTCATGCAAACAACACACTGTTCTACATACTTCCTAACATCTCTTGTCAACTTAGGCCAGTAATAAAATCTTTGTACCAGCTCTAAAGTTTTGTTAATACCAAAATGCCCACTAAGACTGCCATTGTGTTTCTCTTGGATCAGATTTTCCCTCATTGATCCTCTTGGGACACATAACATATTGCCCTTGAATAACAATCCATTTTGTAGAGTATACTCAGCATATTGACTATGAAAATGATTTGCAAAATTTGAACATACCTTGTAGGCTTCTGAGAAATCTTCATCCTCACCATAGAGGTCTTTAAAACTCTCCAATCCTATGCTTTTCAGCTATATCTCTTGGACTATCAACATCCTCCTGCTTAATGCATCTGCCACTTTGTTTTGCTGCCCCTTCTTGTGTTTAATGGTAAATGTAAGAGCTTGGATGTACTCCATCCATTTCAAATGTCTATTGCTTAACTTCTCTTGGGTGTTAATATAACTGAGTGCCTGGTTATCTGTGAAGACTACAAACTCTTTGGGCAATAAATAATGCCTCCATTTCCTAAGGGACTACACTAAAGCATAAAGTTCCAGATCATAGGTTGAGTATTTTTGTTTGGCTTCATTGAGTTTTTCATTGAAGAAGGCTACAAGCCTACCTTCTTGACTAAGGACACCTACTACTGCTACTCCACTTGCATCACACTCAACTGTGAATAACTTATCAAAACTAGGCAACAAAAGTATAGGTTGGGTTGCTACCTCTTGTTTCAGCTTTTCAAACCCTTTATCAGCTTCTTGTGTCCACTTAAACTTTGTTTTTAAACCACATTTAATAGTATCTAGCACTGGTGCACATATACCACTAAAATTCCTTATGAACTTCCTATAAAACTGAGCCAAACCATGAAAACTTCTTACCTTAGTTGCTGTGGTTGTGTAGGCCAGTTTAGGATGGCTTCCACCTTACTTGGATCCATCTTCAGCGTTCCTTGGGATACCACAAAGCCTAGATACACAAGCTCTTGTTTGAAGAACTCACACTTCTCTAGGTTGATTGCTAACTATTCTTCTTGCAGCCTTTTGAGTACCATCTCCACATGTTTCAAATGTTCTTCTGCTGTCTTATTGAAAATCAGTATGTCATCCAAGTAGACTACTACAAAAATCCCTATGAAATCCTTGAGCACCTCATTCATTAGTCTCATGAACATGCTAGGGGCATTTGAGAGGCCAAATGGCATCACTTTCCACTCATACAAACCATCATTTGTTTTAAAAGCTTTCTTCCATTCATCACCCTCCTTAATTCTGATTTAATGATACCCGCTCTTAAGATCTAACTTGGTGTAATATTGTGCTCCTCCAAGGCAATCCATTAAATCTTCAATTCTAGGTATTGGGAATCTATACCTAATGGTGATCCTATTAATTACTCTAGAATCAGTACAAAGTCTCCATTTACCTCCTTTTTTAGTTGCCAAAACAACTGGGACTGCACATGGGCTGATCCTCTTTTGAATTAGACCTTGATTCAACAATTGTTCCACTTGTCTAGCCACCTCTTGGTTCTACTCAGGGGTAAGTTTGTATGCTACTTTACTAGGCAATGAGGCTCCAGCTATGAAGTCAATTTGATGACTTATTTCTCTCTTTGGTGGTAGAGTTGTAGGTGTTCCATCACTCACAATACTCTTGTATTTTTCTAACAGCCTTTGAACTGTCTCAGGTATGATTGTCTTCTTAGCCTTTTCTTCCTCTTTGGACTACATTAAGACCACATAACTTTCATTCCCTTGGTGTAGATCCTTGATGAACTCCTTACCACTGCTCAACATAATGTTTGGAACCTTAGACTGTCCTTCATCATCCTCAATCAATGATTGCAGCTTGAAGGTTCTTCCATCCTTCTTGAACTCAATGGTGTTCTCCTTTCCATGATATACATCACCTCTGTCATATTGCCATGGCCTGCCAAGAAGAAGATGGCATGCATCCATCGGTAGTAAATCACAAATCAGCTTGTCTTTGTAGCCTCCAATTGAGAATTCCACTGTAACCTACTCATTCACTAGGACACTCTGCACTTTGTTCAACCATGTGACTTTGTAAGGATTGGTATGAGGTACCTTCTGCAATTTTAACTTAGTTACTGCCTCCTCAGGGATGATATTGTCTATAGACCCAGAATCTACAATAACCTTGCATACCTTTCCCAATATCTTGCACCTTGCTCTAAACAAAGCTCTCATTTGCTTGGGTTCTTCCTTGACCGGTTGTCTAATCAGCACTCTATTAAACATCAGATTTTCACCTACTTCTGATTCTATATGACTGATCTCAGGGGATTTGATACTCATGGTGTCCTCTTGTGCATAAGCTACTCTTTTCTCATTGCTAGATGAAGCTTTCTCTAGGCATCTATAAGCTGGATGACCTAGCTGATTATAGTGATAGCACTTCATGGTAGCAAAGTAGGAGTTACTTCTGCCTACTCCTCTTCCTCTATTTGAACCCCCTTGAGGTCCTCTTCCTCTATTAAATCCTCCTCTTGATGATGTTTCACCTCCATTCTCAGCAAGCTTAGATTCTCCTTGGGTTCTTTGATCATTACCTCTTCCTTGGTAACCTCCACGCTATCCTCTTTGATCTCTGCCTCTGCCTCTACCCTTAGAGGACTGATCATGCTTCCTTTTATTCCTTTTTTCAATTTGTATAGCCAGCTGATAACACTGGTGGACTATCTTGGGGCTGAGTAAAGCCATCTCTTCCTGTATGTTCCACTTCAAACCATTAAGGTACCTAGACACTTTTAGGCTCTCATCCTCTGCCACATTTGATCTCAAGCAAAGCTTCTGCAACTCTTTAGTGTAGGTGTTGACATCTTGATCTTTTTGTCTTAAACTCTGCCTCTTCTTGTGGAGTTAGATTTCATAGTCATCTGACATATAGGCTTCTTTCACTTTAGCAACCATTCCTTTCCAGGTTGATATGGGCTGCTTGCCCTCTTTCTCCCTTTCAGTCTGGACAAATTTCCACCATGTTAGAGCTGATCCTCTCAACCTTGATTTTGCCACCTTCACCTTCTATGCTTCTATAACTCCATCACATTCAAAGTGATTCTCCATTCCATCTGTCCAGTCCATGACCAAATCAAGATCCATCTTTCCATGGAATAGTGGTACACCCTCAAGTCCTTTTCCACTCAGGGCTTTTAATGCCTTCAAGAAAGGCTCCTCCTCAAGAACAGGGTCAAGTTCAGGGACTTTGTCTTCCTCAGCAACCTCTTCTTCCTTTGGCATGATTCTTTCTAGCCTTGCATTGTTTAATGCCTTCTCCAATTGCTCAATTCTTTCTTTCAAGGACTTGTTTTCCTCTTCTTGCTCTTCAGCCTTCTTGGCTAACTGTGCATTTGTCACCATGGCTAGGGTTTCATTGGACTCAACTTCAGACATATAAGCTTCTTTCCCAAATCTTTAGCTGGGCTCTGATACCAATCTAATAGAAACAAGGTTGGATTGAGTTAATCACTGGCTCAATGCTCTGACTCCTTGCCTTGAGAACTCCTAAGGTGTCACTACATCCACCATTCAACCTGTAGGTCCTCTGCTAGTTTAGGTACCCCTGGTTCATGGCCAACCCTCCTATCATCTCTAATTTGTTGTTATCAAGTTTCAAGACCAATCTCAATGCCTCAACCAAACATTTCTTGGTGCTTTTTCTCTCTTCACCAACTAGCCCTTAATTAGCTTAAAGACCAGTCAACCTCTAAATGTTTCCTAACCTGCATTCAGGGGTGTACATAGGTTTTCAAATCTTTAAAATAGTCAAGGAATGATTCTTGTCTAAGTACAAAACTCCTTCCTTCTATCGCTTTCATTAAAGCCTAGGTTAGGGTTTTAGGAGGGCTACTAGGATTAGGCCTCTTCACACCAGAAAATTGCTCATCACTCCTCTCCTTCACCTTATCAAGCCAAACTTGCTCTTGTCACCCTTGCTCAAATTAGGAGCACTAACAGATTTTTGAGGTCTTGGGCTGTTTTATGTCCGTACATATGGTGTACCCTGTTCTTGCAAGAACTAGGGTTTTGTTTGCGTCTTTCTTGGACTGTTCAACTTGTTCCCACCTCCAAAAAACCAAACAAAGGCTCTGCCTTCTTGACTACCATGGTGAAGGTCCCTACAACCACTACACACATTTATTTTGTGAAGATACATCACCCCTACAATGCAGATTCTAATTTATCACTGTCTTTCCCTAACCGGACTTCAACAAGCTCGCCTAGGGAAGGTTCTCAAACATGCTTCCAACACTCAAAAAGACTTTTATATTTACATAATATACAAAGATGGAGTTTTGTCTTGCTTCCACCACGCCCATACTACCTGTTACGGACAGGGAACAAACTCAACTCCATTTTCTGGTTTTTACCAGTCAAACAAAATTAAAAGGAAACACACAGAAATTGCAAAATGAAAAATAGTGATGGAAAAGTGATCTAAAAAGGCTAATACAAAACTTTAGAAGGATCCTCTACATGCTAACAAATCAACAAATAATTTATTTCAATCATCTACTTGCTGTTCAGACACAAAAATAGAAAAAAATCTGTAGTTTCCAACACAAATTCACTGTTTCTTCTTGCTCTCATGAAACTGCCACGCCAAAATCCTCCAACAACCTTCAAAAGGTCAGGAAAACACTTTTACAATCCTTATGAAATGGTTAGGTTTCCCTTTTTTGCCTAGGAATGGCTAAAAGCCTCTTGTTGTAAAACACAATGTGTTTTCAAATTTTTACAAAAACTTAGGAAAATGACCACAAAACGATTTTCCAAATTATTCAACTTTTACCTAAGCACCAAAAAAGGTCCTCAACACATCCTAAATGGTATTTGAGACCTTTCACAATGAAAACAAAAAGATTTAAAAACAATACTTCAAAATGTGCTTGTATTTTGGCAGGTGCTCCTGCACCATGAAGACTATACCATAAAAATCGTTAATTTGGGACTTGCTACAAGAGGTCAAAAGATTGATGAATTCAAAAGCTCAATTTCTTCTATCTTGGAATATTTTGATAAAGATGAACTAACTAAAAAAGAGTTGAAATAACAGAATGAAGAACTTAGAGCATGTATGCAATTCCTAATGAGGCCTCTAGATTCTGAGGGTAAGTCAAGAGCAATCCCAACTTTTCTATCAAAGGATGAATTAATAAAGTTTGATGACATCAAGACAATGGATGCTGGAAGTCAGAAATGGTTTGATAAGGTGTATCAGGAAGGATGTGATGCAATCACCTTTAAAGCCATGCTTCACAAAGACTTCTATAAGTTACAGAGCCAATGGGAGGAATTACATGAAGAATGCGACCCTTATGATGAATACTATTCTCACATGTTTCTACAAGTACAAGCAATAAGGGATCTACCTACTGAAACATTATTGTTAGAAAATATATTAACAACTGATAAATTATACAAAACACTACAGTGGTACCAGTAGATGAAATTAAGAAAAGAAGTCTTTGACAATATCAGAGAGGCCTACAAGGAGGCTGATAGTCACATATTGTCTCTAATTTATGAGATAAATGATTCTCTGAGGGATTGCCTAGTAATCAATTTTGATGATTTGGCTCCATATGATGTGCAAGGTTGTAAGGATAAGCTGCATCAAATAATCTTTAGGCAAACTACATTGAATGTTGTGGGCAGATTAGATAAAGTTAGCGATCTTTGGACTGCTTTCATCACATTCCATAAAAGCAAAAAGGCAATGGAGAAAATGTATATCTAGTACTACAAAGAGCTAGAGATCCTTAGATTCAAAGTGGATCGCATCAAGGACCCAGACCCCACCAACCTTAATTCATCATTATCATCTTGGGTCAACTACAGCAACAAAAAAGTAGAATAAGATGACATAGATTTAGATAAGGAACAATAGAATGTAATCCCGTCACAAATATATATTGTTGTATTTAGAAGGTCATGTGACACTATTTCATCTTTATTATGTCTTGAAATTTGCCTTTTCATTATTATAGTCAAATGGGTATCTAATTTGTCCAAATTTAATGTCTTTGGGGGCCATTTTTCGTCCTTTTCCCACAAGACAAACTATAATCTAGGAATGAGAAATGCTATTGTAAATGCTCTAATTATTGTTAAATTTGGCCCATCAGTGTTGAGTTAATCTCCACCATTCATTCAAAAGATTAGTATGGCACCTCTCCTATATAAAGGGCCATTGTTCTCTCATTTGTAAGACTCTTGATGCTAAATTGTTGATGCTCAGCCAAATTCTTTGATTAATACAAAGCAAGTTACTACGGGTTCTTTAGGAATTTGTCTCTTGTATTGTCGATTTGGTTTCATGGTTCACATCTTGATCTGCATTTGTTAGATTGTTCTTTTGCAATGTTGTTGATTTGTCAAAGGTATTTGATGAACATTCTAGTCCATACTATTAGTTACTTGTTGATTGTAAGTATCTGTGTATAGTTAGCCTAGGCTTTAGTTTGAGAAAAGTTCAATTACATTTTAGGACTTGAATTATGCCATTAGTTGGGTATTTGATAAATGAGTGTAATCTAAAAATCATAAGAAATCCATAGAAGATAACACTATTTTTTGTAAAGTTGTAGCAGTCTCTGTGGCTTGATAGAGCAGAAAATTGGTTAAATTTATGAATGTTTGTCTACTAGATGCAATCACTTCATTATGGATGTCACTTACGATTTTTCTAAACCCCACTTCCTTTTACATTTTCTTTTAAATCAACTCATAGATTTAGATTTTCCAGCAGCATTTCACATTATCATATCGGCTGAAATTATAAGGGTTTGCATGGATTGCTATTCTAATCTATCCAATCTGTCAAACTACATGTAAGACCCCTTGTAGGAACAGCTAATACATTCCAACTGAGAAATTCCAAGTACACTAAGACCTAGCTATATTATCCTTGGAGTAGTCTTACCTAGGGTAGGATACTTTTCAAGAGAGTTGTGATACCATCAATCATACCTATGTTGTTGTGTACTAAAAACACCATCAACAGAGTTGGCGCTAGAAGGAGGGCCTCTGAGTTTAAATCCCCTTCACAAAATCAAAAAGTCTGAGGACTATACAGAGACATACCAGGTCCAGCTTAGCTAGGGAAGAGCTTTTGTCCTTGACAGAGTTTAGAAGAACCAGAAGGGATTAGAGAATACCCAGAGCACCAAGGGCTCAATCAGTTCCAAGAAACCTAGTTGCAGCCTCAACCAACCCTCTAGTCATGGCCTTTTTCACTAGTAATAACTAGTCCCCATTTCTGTTCAATGCTTATCATGATGTGCCCAAGAACCTTGACATGTTTTGTTCCAAATTTGGCACAAATGACCCAGATAGGACTATTGATGAGCACATTAAAATCTTTGAAGGTAACATGTTCATGCATCAGATACAACATGAGGATGTGGTCTACAGATTATTCCCCTATTCACTGCAACTCGAGGCTTACTACTAGTTTTCTAACCTTACTGCTACCTCCATAAACTCATGGTAGAATCTAAAGAATGCATTTATGGACTGCTTCAGAATGCCTACCACTTCGGTAGACCTTTATAGATCCTTTGTGGAAATTTGTCGAGTTGAAGGTGAGTTGGTAAGTTCCTTTAATAATCAGTTCCAAAAGGCTTTTAATCATTTGCAAGCCCCTTATGCTATAGGTCAAGCTACAACCCTACCAATCTATTATGCAGCTCTGGATAGACTTACATCTATGTTTGTATGAAGGGCTAACCTACCTCCATCTAACCTCGCTCAAGCATACACTGAAGTAGGGCAGATGATAATAGGCCCTCTAAACCACATGGGTCCCACAACAATGCCAAATCAAATACCCATGATCAACCAAGCTCTAGCTAGTCATACCCCTATAATGAACCTGATTCCAACTCTTGCTGCAACACAAGCCTTAGTGGTTCACCTAGGAAATCCTATAGCTAAATTACCTCTAGCTCAAATGCCGTTTCTCTAGTCTACTGAAATAGCTAAGATGAGGGACGATAGAGATGATATTAGAGAATTGGCTGAGTAAATGAAAAAGCTCATTGTAGAAATTGCTCATCTGAGGAATCAAAATGCATATCTGCAACAAAGGAATCAAAATCAAGGTCAACATCAGAACCAAAATCATTATCAGAATCAAAATTTTCAATGACCTAATCAGACCTGGAATACTAGGCCTAACAATGGTGGAGTCCTGTCACCTTTGGAAAATCAAAATACTAATAACTGTCCACCTAGTTGGGTGATGTTGGTTCAAGCAACACTATCTTCATCGTGTAGATTGCACAATACAAATGCTCATTTCAAGTTCGATTGTCCCAAGTTCTAGCATCATTTAGATGGAAATCAAAAATGCAGAAGCACACAAAAATCCTCTGACGGGGTATGAACTAGTTCCATCTCAGAGGTATTGCACTGCCCTCATATTTGATATTTATATATTTCCTTTTCAAGATGATAATCAACCTGAGGAAGAGGAGTGCGAAGAAGTACATGCTTATCAGAAATATAACAAAACCCCATACAACTTGAGAAGTGGCAAGCCTAAAGGTCCTTACACCACCTCAATCCATCTGAACAATTATCAAATCCCACCTGATCCAAAGTCCTTGAACAATCCTAAACCTCCTAAAACAACACCCCAATCAATGCACCAAGGAGCTACGACTAAAAGTTCCCAAAGGTCTGAAATAGCAAAGATGGGACAATATGTTATAGATGAACTTAAGAAAATGAAGGTCAGCTTGTCTATCTATGAGTTATTAAAAGAACCAGAAATTAGGACAACTTCCTTTCAAGACATGGGAGCAAGTGTTAAGATAGACTCTTCCTAAAAGGAGATCCCACCAAAGGATAATATAGATAAAGGAAAAGAAAGAGTCCATGTGATAGATGCTGAACAAAAGGTCACATTATACAAGGATAAAAGGGAAAGTCCTCCTTTTCTCTTAACACTCATAATATTTGGGAAGAACCTTCACAATTGTTTAGTAGAATCAAGAGCTTCTACTAATGTGATGCCTTTATCAGTTTGCAAAGCTCTGGGTCTCACCTCAGCAAAATCTTCCAAGAAAGTTACATAGCTGGATAACACTGAAGTAAATGTGATGGGTGAGTTAAATAGAATACATATGCAACTAGGTTCTGACCCTAGAGTTTAGCAATACATAGACATCTAAGTGGTTGATATCCCAAACTAGTATAGCATGCTGCTGAGTAGAGATTGGTCTAGGACTTTGAATGGTTACATGGCAATAGACTTTTCACACATGTGGTTGCCTTGGAAAGGATTGGCAAATCAGATCTGTATTGAAAGGGAGCCAAAAATGAAACACATGATCATAGAATATAATCAGAACAATGAGATTTTGTTTTTAGAAGTAGACCTAGGGGTCTACCTTCCCCAAGTTAATCAAGTAGAGGAGATACTTATGCTAAGTTGCAGCTAATTTTCTGATCCTATGCTTACAAAATGTCAAGAAAGTACTAAAGCATATGTACAATTAGATCAAGGAAACTCCTCTAATGATGAAGAACTAGGAATATTTGAAGGATTCATAAATTTTGTAGCAAAGTTCATGAATGATCAATTGCTTATTGGAAGGAAAATACAAATGGATGAATTATTGCTGCCAAATTGGTACCACCTCCATGATGCTTCTCATTTAGAATTTACTTGTTCACTCTGTCAGAAGGCTATCAAACAAGTGCAAAGGCATTTGAAGATTTCCATAAGCCCAAAGGAAGGTCTAACTATTGGAAAGAAGATTGATCAAAAACCCCAATCATATGGGAAGCAATAGGCAAAACAAAATAACAACGATATGACTTTTGCCTCTGGACATTAAGATTTGATGGATCTAGGTGCAGACAAGGATTTGGGGTGGGTTTTGAACTGATCAGCACCACCAAAAATTCATATTTTGTAGCACACAGACTACAATTCCCTTGCATGAATAATGTCATAGCATATGAAGCTTTGGTGCATGGATTGTTGGTGGCCCTCTAGAAAAAGGTTAGAGTTATTAAAGTATTTGGCGATTTAGAATTAGTCATCAAACAAGTGAGAAAGTAGTACTCTTGTAATGACAAGAGGTTAAATAGATACTAGAATCAAGTATGGGACTTAATCAAGTGCTTTGATGGTTTCAATATTCAACTAATCCCACGAAGACAAAATCATGTTGCTAACACCTTAGCACAGACAGCTAGCTCATTAGAACTGACATCTATGTCAGGCTTAAAGAAGTTCATTGTAGATTTTGTTTCCACTCCCTCAGTACCTGATAATATCACAAATTTTCAAGCCTTTGAGGATGACAAGCACATAATTGATTTTCTCACTTCATCAAATGTTTTCACTGCCCAAATAATAAATGAAGAGATGAAACCCTTTGAAATGGACTTGGAAGGAGTTCTAAACTTGAAGACAAATACTATTCCCAAAGGGATGATCAAATTGGAATGATTGCACTTGGCTCGGATAAATTGGAACACAGAAGAAGTTAGGAGAATCCCTGAGTGCACAATGTGACCCTTTCAATTTGGGGACATCTGAGGAAGTTAAAAATGTGTTCATTGGGAAAACTAGCACAGAGGAAGAAAGGATATGCATTATTCATGCATTAAGAGATTACCATGAAGTCATAGCATGGAGTTATGAAGATCTCAGGACATATGACACCTCAATCATAACTCACACGATACCACTCAAACTAGGGGTAAAGCCATCTTTGCAAAGGCAGCGGCTAGTGAATGATTTGCTAGAACTATTAATTTTCAAGGAAGTGCAGAAAATGTTGTCTGCCAAAATTATATTCCCCGTTAGACATTCTACCTAAGTAACAAATTTGGTGCCAATTTGAAACAAAAATGGAGAAATCAAACTTTGTGTCGACTTTCAAAATTTGAACCGAGCAACCAAGAAGGATAACTATCCACTACTATCATTAGACGAAGTACTGTAAATTGTCAATGGTTCTTAGATGATGTCTTTTCTAGATGGTTATTCAGGTTACAACCAAGTGATGGTGGACTATGAGGACAGATTAAAGACATCTTTCACATGCAAATGGGGAATCTACACATATCGTAGGATTCCATTTGGGATGATTAATGTTGGTGCCATTCCAACACGCAATGGATATAGCCTTCAAAGGGCTAGTCGGTAAATGCATCATTATCTAAATGGAGGACCTTACTGTGTTTTCAAAGAAATGAGAAGACCATGTGGCAAACCTAAGGAAGGTTTTATAGCAGAGTAAAGATTATGGGATCTCAATCAATCCAAAAAAGTGTATCTTTGGAGTAACTGAAGGGAAATTGCTAGGACATGTAATCTCTGAGCAAGGAATATCGATTGATCCTAACTGAGTCTAAGCAATCCTCAAGATATCACCCCCAGCTAGCAAGAAGGAACTCAAGTCATACTTTTGTTGCAAGTATGTGCCTAATCAGTGTTGTCATTGATGTTAACATATCCTTTTTTTCATTGGTGTCAAATGTATCTTATTCCATTATTTGTTTAGAAGACTTGTATGTTGAGAATATTTAGAAAATTAGCCTCTCTAAAAGAAACAAAAAAGTGAAGTACAGACAGTGAGTTGTATGTTGAAGAACAATCCGGTAAATTGCTCTGCATTTATTTCTACTTGAGGATCGTAGTCTATGGATTAGAAGTAAGTTAAAGGTATGACTAAGGATGCTACATTTTGGGTTTGAGCCATCCGTATGAAGATCTGGGTGAGTTGTGTTCACCAGAGTAAAACTGGCTTTTTTTTGTAAAGTTCAGTTGGGACAGGGAGAAAGTATTATGCTCAGCATTCCTCTGCAATAAAGTATTTTGCTCTACATTTTGAGAGGGAAGTCTAGGATGATGATATGTGCCTACAATTACAATGGTTCATGTTTTTGTGGTCTGCAAGCTATCTTGCTTTTATGACAGTTGAAGACAGTGAAGTTCATGTGTTCTGGTGAGAAGATTTCTATGGATAAAGCGGTTAAGGTTTGTGCGGTTTCTCCTGATGATTATAACATGCTTGTGGATAACTCCCAATCATGTTCCCATCTTGATATTGGTCTACATTAAGGACTTGAGATCATGTTCGAAGATTGTTCCCAGATAATGTAACGTGTAACTAGTTTTGGCTGACCTAGTTAATCCTAGTGATTGCAAAGATCTCTGGAAGATTATGGAAGTGTGTTGTGGCATGGAAGATCATGTTTGAGTCCCACCTAAGGCACGACATGATCCACATTTCATTTCCCTTGCATAATGTTGTAATAGGTTAGGACCTATTTTGTAAATGTTTGTAATGTCAACCTTGGAGATTGTTCCAATGGTTGATGATTGTGATGCCAATCTTGATGATCATTCCAAGGTTGCTATGGTGTATAAATACTTGTAGTTGAGTCATGAAAAGTTGTCCTTGAGTGGAAATGGAAATATAATAAGCAAGGGCCAAAAGGCAAAGCAGAGAAGAGGTAAGAAGCGGAGTAGAGGCAGAACAAAGTAGAGGAGTTATTATACTTTAGTTAGAAATATAGAAAGGTGTTGATCGTAACAGTGAGTCTGGTAGTGAGCTGCCAGTAGGGTTTAACAGCTCTCAGGGTTTAACAACCCTTGTTGTAATCTTGCTAGGTTTAGGGTTGAGGTAGTGAGCTTGCTAGACCTAGTTGTTCTTCATGGTAGTAAGCTAGTATGTTTAGGTCTATGGAGTGGCCAGCCTAAACATCATTATTTCAAGATTGCAATATATATTGAGAGCTAATCCTCTTCATGGTTTTTCCTCACCTTGGGGGTTTCCATATAAAATATAGTGTCTCTTGTGTTTGATATCATGGATTCATTGTTAAATCATAATAATTGTGGATAAGTGATGAATGTTTAATTGTAGAAAGTGTTTAACTTTTTAGACAATTGATTCACCCCCCTCTCAATTGTCTGATGCATATCAACAATTGGTATCAGAGCCAAGTTCCTCTAAAGAAAGTTTAACATCTTGAAGAAGATCCAAAATATCTTACAAGAAGGAAGTGCCGCATTTTGATGGAATGAATTATGTTCACTAGAAGGCTTCGATGAAAAGCCATCTTCTTTCTCTTGGTTACAAAGTATGGAAAGATGTAGAAATAGAATACACCATACCTCAAAATGGTCTAACGACTGAAGATGAAATCAAAGAATATGAGATATATATCAAGGCAAATGATGCTCTACTAAGCTCGTTAACCGACTTAATATTGATGAAAGTTGTGAATCTTGAAACTTCAAATAAGGTATGCGAAAAGTTGAAAAATCTGTATAAAGGAGATGACTCTATAAAGGAAGCCAAGCTACAAAGTCTGAAAGTGAAATATGAAAGTTTGAACATGAATGATGATGAAAACATATCAGCCTTTATGCAAAGAGTTCATGAACTTATTATAGGGATAAAATCCATAGGTAGAACTCTCAATGAAAAGGAAGTTGTTATGAAAATTCTTAGATCTTTGCCCAAGTCCTACTATTACAAGGTAGCCGCACTTGAAGAATTCATGCAAGTAAAAGTGGTTGATAGGGATCAACTATTTGGTAAGCTTACTACCTTTGAAATGAGAGAGTTTGGTGATACTCTGCCAAAATTTGAGACAACCTTCAAAGCTAATACTCCTAGAAGTACTTCTAGATTAGAAAAGTACAAGGTAGAATCTGATGATGAGTTTGATGAAGTTGAAGCCAACTTCATCAATAGACTGCAAAGAGGATCTAGTAAGTACAAAAGTAAATTGCCTTTCAAATGTTTTTCTTATGGTAAAGTAGATCATTTTTCTTCTAGATGTCCTGAAAGAATTGAAAGATATTAAAGAAGATATGAGAACGGGCCTAGGACCCAAGAGAAGTGTTATTATGTTGAATATTTTGATGATGATGAAGGAGTTTTAGATAATGGTGAACCAGTGTTCCTCTATAAATGAATGCTTGTTTATTTCTATTAAGGAAGATCCCATGCCTACTAATTTTCCTAGCTGTGTGAAGGAAGAAAAACCAGTGGAAAGTGCTTTGGCTGCTCAAATCATTAAGGACAAGGATGAATAGGTTATTGATAGTGGTTGCTCTCACCACATGACTGGTGACAAAAGTAAGTTTGTGAGTTTGGAAAGATATGATGGTGGACTGGTTAGATTTGAAGATGATACAACTGGCAAGATTTGTGGGAAAGTATCCATCTCTTTTGATGAAAAGCATAATATTGAAGATGTCTTGTATGTGAAAGGATTAAAGCACAATCTTTTGAGTGTAAGTCATATGTGTGACAAGGGCTATGATTTAAGCTTCAAGGACAATGGATGCAAGATTAGGGAAAGCTGTAGAACAGTCATTGCAACTGGTAAGAAGACTGGAGGTAATATCTATCACTTGAAAGGAATTGAAAACTATTGCTTGTTAACTTAGACAGATGAGAGTTGTTTATGGCGTAGAAGGTTGTGTCACATAAATTTTGATAATATTATGAAGATAATTACTACACAGGTTGTTAGAGATTTGTCTAAGCTTGTGAAGCCTACTAATCCTATTTGCAAGGAGTGTCAATTTGGGAAATAGACAAGAATAAGTTTCAAAAGCAAGGACCAATCAGTTGGAGGACTACTTGAGCTAGTGTATATAGATTTGTGTGGACCTACCAGAGTAAGAAGTTTGAAAGGAGACATGTATTTCATGTTGATTATTGATGATTATTCTAGAATGACTTGTGTCACCTTTTTGAAAGAGAAAGTTGAAGGTCTAGCTAAATTCAAGGCATTTAAGGCAATGATTGAAAATGAGATGTATTTAAAAATTAAATGCTTTCAAGGTCTAATAGAAGAGGAGAGTTCACATCAAATGAATTGAATTTTTTTTTTAAAGAACATGGAATAAAGAGATAGCTATCCATGCCTAGAACTCCACAACAAAATGGAGTTGTTGAAAGGAAAAACAAAACAGTTCAAGAAGCTGCTAGAACCATGATGAAGGAAGCTCATCTTCGGGAAGCATATTGGAGAGAGGCAATTTACACCATTGTATATGTCCTAAAATAGAGTTCAAGTAAAAGGTGACAGTTCAAAGACTCCTTATGAATTGTGGCATGGTAAAGTTCCTACTCTGAAATACTTCAAAGCTTTTGGTAGCAAATGTTATATCAAAAGAGAAGAAGATTTAGGCAAGTTTGATGCTAGATGTGATGAAGGAATCTTCCTTGGTTACTCCACCAAGAGCAAGGCCTACCGGTTCTATAATAAGAGGCTGAATAAGATCATTGAAATTACAAATGTTAAAGTTGATGAATGCAAGGAAAGGTATTTAGAATCAGGTGGATAATTAGATGAACTAGATGTTTCAGAAGTGATACAACATGAACACAACATAGATGAAGAAGAACAAGCTTCAGTAAGTGCTAAAAAACTCTAAGATATGTAAGAATCAACAATTCTGAAGATCAAATCATAGGAGATAAGAGCAAAGGGAACTTAACTAGAAGAAAAGTTGTAGAGGAACAAGTAAATTTTTGTCTGATTTCTGAGATTGAACCTAAAATTGTGAATGAGGCTTGCAAAGATGAAAATTAGATAAAGGCTATGGAAGAGGAATTAATACAGATAGAGAAGAATCAGACTTGGGATCTTGTTCCTAGACCAGCAGACAAAAATGTAATTGGTACAAAGTGGGTCTTCAAAAACAAGATGAATGAGTATGGTGAAATGGTAAGAAACAAAGCAAGGTTGGTCTACAAAGGATACACTCAAGTTGAAGGAATAGACTTTGAAGAAAGTTTTGCTGTGGTGGCAAGGATTAAAGTAATAAGGATAATTTTGGCTTTTACAGCATACAAAGATTTCAAAGCTTATCAAATGGATGTGAAATTTACTTTCTTAAATGGAGAGTTGGAAGAGGAAGTCTATATTGAACAACCAGAAGGATTTCAGTTATTAGATCAAGATGACATGGTATGTAGATTGAAGAAAGCTTTGTATGGATTAAAACAAGCTCCCAGGGCATGGTATGCATGTTAGACAGGTGTCTAATATAGATAGGGTTCAATAAATGTACTACATACAACAATTTATACTTCAAGATCAATGATGTACAAACCCTAATTGTTGTAGTTTTTGTTGATGATATTATTTTTGGAGGCAATGAAGGTATGTGCTTAGTTTTTGTTGGAGAAATGCAAAGCAAATTTGAAATGTCTATGTTTGGAGAGATGAACTTATTTTTAGGTCTACAAATAAGTCAATCAGATAAAGGTACCTTCATTCTTAGTCTAAATATGTGAAAGAGGTGTTAAAGAAATTTGGGATGGAAGACACTAAACTAGTTTGCACACCTATGATAACTAGTTGCAAGTTGAGTAAAGATGATAACTCACCCTTGGTAGACTAGAAAATGTATAGATCTATGATTTGAGGATTACTTTATCTAACTCAAACATGACCTGACATAATGCATGCAGCATGTCTTGTGGCAAGATTTAAGGCAGAACCCAAGGAATCACATGTGATGGTAGTCAAGAGAATTTTGAGGTATTTAAAAGGTACAATGGATCATGGTTTGTGGTAACCTAAGGATAGTGACATTACTCTCAATACATATACTGATGCAGATTAGGCTGGAGATGCGGATGATAGAAAAAGTACAAGTGGATGTGCATTCTTCTTGGGAAAAAGATTACTTTCTTGGTTGAGCAAGAAACATGATTCAATATCCCTGTCTACTGCAAAAGCATAATACATTGCAGCAACATGCAGTTGCACTCAAGTGTTATGGATGAAGAAGACTTTGAAGGACATCAGAATTGTATATGAAGAACCCATTGCAATATTTTTTGACAACACAAGTTCCATAAATATGTCAATGAATCCAATGATGCATTCAAGGACAAAGCACATATCCATTAGGTATCATTTTCTGAGAGAAAAGGTGATAGAGAATGAAGTCAAGTTGGAGTATGTTTCTACCAAGGATCAGATTGTAGACATTTTTACCAAGCCTCTACCTAAGGATGCTTTTGAATTTCTTAGAGAAAAGTTAGGTGTTATCACCCCTCCTTCTCTAAACTAAGATGTACAATAGTGCATCATTCCGGAGGTGCTCAAAGATTTGAATTGATGCTTTTTAGGGATAATTCTAAGGAGGACTGGTTAGAGAGTTCAGAAGAGAAATTAGATTAGTACAGAAGAGTGCAAGTATGTGCCCTTTGCCATTGATGTCAAAGGGGAAGAGAAGTCATGTGAAAAACTTAGAGTGCAGATGTGTAGGAGAAAGGGAGAGAATTTTGGAGAAAGAAAGAGTGTAGGTGTGTAAAGAGAAAGGGGGAGAATATTGTCGTGATGGTTGTTGCAGTTTTTCACATCATATGTTGCCATCAATGACAAAGGGTGAGATTGTTACAAGTATGTGCCTAATCAGTGTTGTCATTGATGTCAACATATCCTTGTTGTCATTAGTGTCAACTGTATCTTATTCCATTATTTTTTTAGAAAACTTGTATGTTGAGGATATTGAGAAGATTAGCCTCTTTGAAAGAAACAAAGAAGTGCAATACAGACAGTGAGTTGTATGCTGAAGAATAGTCTGGTAAACTCCTCCGCATTTATTTCTACTTGAAGATCATAGTCTGTGTATTGGAAGTATGTTAGAGGTATGACTAAGGATGCTATATTCTAGGTTTGAGACATCCACATGAAGATCTGGGTAAGTTGTGTTCACCATATTGAAATTAGTTTTTTTTGTAAAGTTTAGTTGAGACAGGGAGAAAGTATTCTGCTCCACATTCCTCCGCAATAAAGTATTTTTCTCTATAGCTTTAGAGGGAACTCTAGGATGATGATAAGTGCCTACAATTACAGTGGTTCATGTTTTGGTGGTCTGTAAGCTATCTTTCTTTTATGACAGTGGAAGATACTGAAGTTCATGTGTTCCGGTGAGAAGATTCCTATGGATAAAGTGGTTAAGGTTTGTGTGGTTGCTCCTAATGATTATAACATGCTTGTGGATATCTCCTAATCATGTTCCCATCTTGATATTGGTCCACGTTAAGGACTTGAGATCATGTTCGAAGATTGTTCGTAGATAATGTAATGTGTAGCTAGTTTTGGCCAACCTGGTTAATCTTAGTGATTGTAGAGATCTATGGAATATTGTGGAAGCATCTTGTGGCATGGAAGATCATGTTTGAGTCCTAGCTAAGGCATGGCATGATCTACATTTCATTTCCCTTACATAATGTTGTAATAGGTCAGGACCTATTTTGTAAATGTTTGTAATGCTGACCTTGGAGATTATTCCAATGGTTGATTATTGTGATGCTAACCTTGATGATCATTCCAAGGTTGTTGTGGTGTACAAATACTTGTAGTTGAGTTGTGAAAAGTTTCCCTTGAGCAAAAATGGAAAGATAATAAGAAAGGGCCAAAAGGTAGATCAGAGAAGAGGTAGAGTGGAGAAGAGGCAAGAAGCAGAGTAGAGGCAGAGCAGAGAAGAGTTATTATACCAGTCACAAATATAGAAAGGTGTTGATCATGACAGTGAGTTTGGTAGTGAGTTGCCAGTAGGGTTTAACAACCCTCAGGGTTTAATATCCCTTGTTGTAATCTTGCTAGGTTTAGGGTTGAGGCAGTGAACCTACTAGACCTAGTTGTTCTTCATGGGAGTGAGCCAGTATGTTTAGGCCCATGGAGTGACTAGCCTGAACATCATTATTTCAAGATTGCAATATATATTGAGAGCTAATCTTCTATGTGGTTTTTCCCCACCTTGGGGTTTTCCACATAAAATTTGGTGTCTCTTTTCTTTGATACTGTATTTGTTGTTAAGTTTTTAATTTCATGCATTCATTATTAAATCATAATAATTATGGATACATGATGAATGTTTAATTTTAGATAGTGTTTAAGTTTTTAGACAACTGATTCACCCCCCTCTCAATTGTCTGGTGCATATTAACAACTTTGGTAAGATTAATTTTGTCTGCAAATTCATTACTAGGTTCGCTAAAATTGTTCATCCACTAAATGCAATGTTGAAGCAAGATGCCAAGATAGATTGGACTCTAGAGGCTAATATTACATTTACAAAAATCAAGAAAGCAATAGCTAACACCCTAGTATTGGTAAGCCCTATTATATGCTGCCATTCCACATCTACTCCTTCACCTCAGAACATACTTGTGCAATGATGTTGACGTAGAAGAGAACTATTGATGATGAAAGACCTATAGATTTTATGAGCACTCCATTAAAGGATGCAAAGTTGAGATACCCAAATGTGGAGAAGCAAGCATACACCTTGGTCAAAGCAGTGAAAAAGTTTTGCCATTACATCTTGAGAAGTCAAGTGATTTCAATAGTACCAGATGCAGTAGTCAAAGTATTGCTGACGCAGAGTGAGTTAGGAAAATAAAGAGGTAAATGGGTTACCATTCTGTAAGAGTTTGATATAGAGATATAACCCATGACATTGGTTTGAGGACAGGCATTGACAAAGACAATGGAAGAAGTTGGTCCAGGTTTAGTCTCCCAATAGTATATGTTAGAGGATATCTCTAAGGATGAGTGGTACAGAGATATTGTGTTCTACCTCCTCAACCAACATTATGCACCCCAGCTAAATTTAGTCCAAAGAAGAACACTTAGATTGAAAAGCAATAGCTACATTATTAAAGGATCAATGTTATACAAGAAAAATCATGAGGGGGTCTATTTGAGGTTCCTAGATAAAACTAAGGTAGCACAAGTCCTGACAAGTTTTCATGAGAAGTTCAGAATGGGCCACTGGTTAGCTCATTCAACCTCCAATCAGACTCTTTGAGTAGGATATTATTGGCGTACGATCAAATATGTTCATTCACATGTAAGAACCTACCACACATGTCAAACTAGCACAACAAGAGAATGAAACACCACTATGCCACTACAACCTATCTTGGAGGTGTGACCATTTGCACAGTGGGGACTTGACTTTATTGGTATGGTCAACCCACCTTCCTCTACGGGCCACAGGTATATTCTGATTGCTACTAATTATTGTACCTGATGGTTTGAAGCTATAGCATGCAAACAATGTACCACAGAGGTAGTTACTGAATTTGTTGAAAAGCATATCATTACTAGGTTTGGTTGTCCCTTCTCTTTGGTATGTGATAATGACCCTACATTCTTTTCATTACATTTTTTCCAATTGGGCATTTGATTATGGGATAATTCTAAAATTTTCATCTAATTAGTATCCTCAAGGGAATGGGGTAGCTGAGTCAACAAACAAAAACTTGCTTGAGGTAATTTAGAAACTGTTGGACAAAAATCCTAGAGACTAACACACTCATCTTAGGTTTGCTTTATGGGCCAATAGGATCAGACATAAGGCTGCATTGGGAACATCACCTTATCACTTAGTCTATGGTACTAAACCTATCTTACCCATCCATCTGAGGATCCTTGTGTTACAATTCATGCAAGACTGCCTTGAACCAGATGTCCAACTGTCCTCTCGCTTAGCCCAATTGTTGTACCTCGAAGAAAAATGCGATGCTACCATAGAAAACTTTGCCAAGCACCAAGGGGTAGTGAAATGATGATTTGACAAGAGAGCCAAAGTCAAGGCCTTTTGTATTTTTGACTTAGTACTATACTGGGATAAAGCCCACGAGAAGAAAGGTGAACATGGTAAGTTTGAAAAACTTTTTTTAGGTCCATATCAGATTTATGAGATTCTTGGTGACAACACATATCGACTGAAGAGCCTTACTGGTGAGAAGCTTCCATTGGGCCTGTCAATGGGTAGTTCCTAAAAAACTATTTCCAGGCCTAAGGGGGGCATCTCAACCTCCTTGTTAGTGTACATAGTTAGGTTGCTTTTGTGCTTTTAGTTAAGTTAGGTTGCTGTTAGATTAGTCTTTGCTTTCCTACTTTTTCTTTCTGTAGCTATTAGGTGTTTGCTTTTGCTTAGTTTAGTTGTTTCTTTTGTTCCACTTTTTCTTGTTGCACTTGCTTTGCTGGGATCTTTGTTTCCTAAACATGGTGGCAGTTGTGCATACATGCAAGTGCTCCTTTGTTGGGTGGATAATCTAGAATATTTATTTGAGAAGCCAGGGTTTCTTTCTTAGGTCTTACTATGGGTTCCACTATTACACTAGGGAATATGATGTCTGTTCATTGGAAATGAATCATTAGTTTGTGTGCTTGAAGTGTTTTCTAACCATATATCTTTTACACTCTTAAGTAATCCTGAAGTTCCTAAGTGAGTCTTAGTGATCTTACATTAAGTGTAAAATCCAAAGTCCTCCTTTGCCGCCATCGGGAGTCCACACCCACTTAGTTGAGTTCTCAATGTAACTAGTGTTGTCAAAAGCATCTGTTGCAAGGGCAGAGGTATTGTATTGTACTCTACCAAATCTAAGCTTAATGAAATATCAAAAGTATGAAAAGGAAAGAAATACAAAGAAAAATCACACTCACACACATCATAACTTAGTTAGATGGACAATCAAGTAAACTCTACCAGGGATATGGGTGCCTGACCTGTAGTAGGGCTCTGCTTGAGTGGATTTTCGAGACAAACCTGTTGATGACTATTTTGATGCAATCATAACAATAAGTTAAAATTCACATATAATGAACTGAAACTATACTTGAAAGACAAGAAGGAATCATTTGGTGATTCAACTAATCCCAAGTCTACAATGGTTCGGTTGGTCAAGTTCAGTTGGTCAATGTGAAGCTGTAATGTTCAAGGGGCCTTACGTAGTTTAGGTTTATTTTGTGGTTTACTGGACTAAGAATATGCAAAGAAGTCATAGATTTCAACAAGTATTCTGTTCATTTGCATACAAGTGATACTGGGCTGCAAGTTTCAGAGGGTTTTTTTTGGATTTTTGCAGCTTTCTTCTTTATCTATTTATGAAAACTGTCTACTTATAGCTCTGTTATGCATGCTTCTTCAAATTTGAGACAATTTCCTTTGGATTTGTACGTTTTCAGCTAGATATTTCAGATGGGTTGGGAAAAGTTAGAAAGATCTACTCTATACCTCACTTAATCTACCGAAGGATCTAAGTGTTTCTATTATGCACTATGTAAATACCACAGTAGTTTGATCAAATCCATAGTAAAAACCCTAAATGTAAGTTCTGAGCATTTTCACAAACATACATTTAAAATTGCAAGCTCTCAAAGAAGATATTTCAAAACACAAAGAAGAGCAGGAGAACACTCAGAAGATAGATGCAGAACTCCAGATTCTATTGTATTAGAAACGAATAGCCATACATGATTTACAATGTAAGAATGACTCTTAATTTCATTGATCATACTACAGAGAACTTACAAGCTTTACAGATACAGTAAGGCAGCCAGACATTCCACGCGCACCTTACTGCAGACAAACAGGCGACCTCCTTCTTCTACTCTAAACTATTCTAAGCTATCTTGCTGTGTTTTCCTAGAATCTCTGTTGTAGGCCCTAAAAATCCCTGTTGTAAAGTATTACAGTGTAGAGAGGCACAATATATAACATTCTGATTGTCCTCACTACAGCAAAAAACCTAACTGAACCCCTGGTTCAAACCTCTGGTTATAGCAATAAATACAGGTGAACCAGTTCTCAAAAATATCTCTGAGCAGTGTCAAATCTGGGCAAAATATTGCCCCTTCTGAGAAGTTCCGGCAGCTGGGTAATAACTTCTATTTGTCTATTGTAGTAACGCCGCCAACTGCAACCTTGTTCTTTACTTGAATGGCTTTGACCTTTTGCATTTCATCTCTATCTTCTTGCTCCTGAGATCAGATCTTCTGCCTCCATGAAGTCATTGTGTTGACTTTCCAGCTGCTTCCTCAACTGCAAGCCTGCAAGACAAGACAAGCAATAAGTTTCATATTTATCACAAAAAACAACAGGAAACTAGAATAAGCGTTTAAATCCAGGTGACTGCGCAAGATCATGGAAATCAGATCCAAAATCCGCTCAAAACGCGTCAAAAATGCGTTCAGACTCGTCAAACTTCATCGGGTCAACCATCGCTGACCGAAAAATGCCAGAGGCGCCAAAAAAACACTTTAAAATTTGACTGCCTCATTTCCCACCTATCGGGATGATCATCGCTGTCGGTGCGTAAAAAAAAAAATAGGTTGGTCGATATACTTCATCATCATGATATTCCGCTTCTGCATATTGGAGAAAAGAACAACAACATCATCATCATCATGTTGAAGAAGAATAGGAGGATATGAATATAATCATGCTGCCGAGGAAAGGAAGATGATGGTGACGTCATCATGATATTCGGGCTTCATTAAAATGCTAAGGATGACGTCATCGTCATATCCGGTTAAGATCAGGGGGATATTTGTGATATCGGGTCACCTAAGGAGCATGATCAGGATGATGAAGTGAATATGATCCTTTCGCGGCCAAGGCAACCCTCTCGAGAAAAATCAGCATGATGAAGATCATCATCATATTTGCTTTTGTCGAACTTGGAATAAGACATCATCATCATATTTCGGGAAACGGATCGTGCTTGAAAAATATCCTGTTGAAAGAAAAAATGATGATGCTGATCATCAGGATATTTACTTCTTCGTTTATCAGATCGGGATGACGTCATCATGATATTCGGAGCCTTCGTTAAACTTGAACATGACGTCATCATGATATTTCGCCAACCGGATCATGTTTGGGAAAAATCCTGCCGAAGGGAAAATGTGATGATGATGATCATCAGGATACTTGCAAAAGGTTGTATTTCATCGGCAGGAGGACTTGGCGAAATATCGGGCGTACAAACAAGATCATGATGATCTTGACACTATGACAAGATAAAAATATGATGATGACATCATCATCATATTTCGTTTTCGGAGCACAAGGATGAGTTGGTCATCATGATATTTGCGCTAGGGTGATATTACAAAATATGATGATGCTGTTGAGAAATGTAATATCGGCCTCTTCTGAATAGATAGGGTGATCGTCATGATATTCGCTAACCAGAGATCAGGAGGATATGAAGATGATGATCCTCGTAATCGAATTATGATGATGATGTTTCCAGTACTTAGCGAAATTCAGCAAATGATCCTTGTGAAAGATCAGGGTGATATGAAGTCGTCATCATCATAATTCAAAGTTCAGCAAATATCATGATGATGACCTTGCGATAGGATTATAACACGCGCACGCAAATATGCCGAAGGTGGATTTTTCTAAGTCTGGGTGATCAGCATGATAATATAAGATCAGGTAATGTTGAATTATCATGATGATGCTTGCGATACAAAAGACCACTTCAACGGGGGAACTTACCTCAACTTAAAGCCGATGTCATCATGATATTCGGACCTCAGGATATTATCGGGGGGGGGGGCGTTCAAATATGATGATGATGTCCTCATACAGCAAAACCAGGTTTATAAAATATGACGCTCCTAAGAAAATCATGATGCTGATGATGCGCCTGAGGCCATTTGACGGGTAAAGGGAACTACCACCTAAAATTGACGTCCGGATATTGCAACTGCATGATTTTTAGCGGGTGATAAACCAAGATCATGATGATCCTGTCAACATGACTTAGGATATAAAAATATGATGATCCTCCTGCGAATATCAGGTTTGACCAAGACTTTGACCGTGCATAACTTCCACATATGGATGAATTTTCAAGTGAAGTAAAAGGCAAACCTGCATGGAATTTCAAGCTCTTTCAAAATATGAGGTCATAGAAACAAAATATGAACTTTGACAAATAGACCTCATGATGATGACCTACCTCATCATATATCATGATGATGATGCACCTGACCTTCATTTTTACCAGACCGCCAGGAAGCAAAAAAAAAAAAACACAAGCAGAAGCAAAAAAAGCAAGACATCAGCAGGGGTCCCCATTTTGCTAAGGAGCATAATGGGGCGTGTTGTGAACATCACAACAACTAGCAACCAAAACAAAACAATTAAATTCAGAGTGTTCAAGGAAACTAGGTGAAATGAACTCATAACTTCCAACTATCTTTCCTGCAAATTACTATTCAGCTTGAGACTCAAAGTGTTCAATAAAGATGCATGAATTTCCATTTTCAGTTTAGTTGTGTGCATGTGATTAATTATCCTCATCTTGAAGATCGGTTGAACAAACCAGTGACTGATATTAGCCTACGTAGGTGAGGATATTCCCTCATAGCCGACCGGATAGAGCCTTGCTGCCAGCAAGCGTCTATAGCCCCGGCGAGGTTATCGTTACAATTCTCCTAAGTAGAGCCCCACTGCCAGCGAGCATCCATAGCCCCGGTAGAGTTACTTAGATGGCTTAATCTAGATTTTCAGTATAATCCGCTTTATTCATTTATTTATTTATTTATTTGTTTTCTAATTTTGAAAGATTTCATAAGATATAGCAATTTGTAACTTCATGATGATGCAAGGAGTGGACACTTGCTGAAATTAAGCTGAGAATTGTAATGGTAGCAAGGGTGACCTCTGATTTTTCACCTAATATCTACACTGGTAGGTTCAACAAACCCAAGGATTTTAGGTGTGTCATCGTGAGAAACCTGCTTCGAATTCTCAATCACGTTTATTGAATACAAAACTTCAGAAGATGAACAACTCTCTACATTCATGACAGTGACAAGTTATGTGTAAATTACAAATGGTTAACCTGAATATCCTAAATTATATACTGTTTTGAATGGTTGCTAGTTCTGCTCCTTAATACTCTACAGTAAAATAAAGATCCCTGCTGAGGAGACAACAAACAAACCAAACAAACAGGCTGTACAAACAACACAGCAAAAGAAAAAACTGTACAAACAGAAAGAAACAAAAAGAAGACAAGCTATACAAACAACCAACCTAAAAAAGAAAACAGCAAAAGAAGAACACAAAAACAAAAACAACTACCCTACCAGACTATATACAAGCCTCCATGAGGTAATTATAAACCCAGGAAATAGACCCAAGAACACCCCTACTTGCATATTTCTTTAGGTTGTGCAGGAGTAACAGGGTACTAGTTATGGTCCTCATCATAGCAGATTTATCTTTGAATTCTGAAAAAAATTCTGATATTCTAGATTCATTGTGTTTATCAGAATAGCCCTTAATGACTAGTAACTGAGGCTGCTCATCAGGGTTATGATTAATCCATAAGCATGTCCTATCTCTTGAATTTCCATAATCAAAATAGCATTTATCATTGTTTACTAAGGAAAGGAAAGAGACAACCTGATGTGCCTTTAGCTCTGTGGAACACACTTGTTTATTGATAGCTGGCTCTTCATTTAGCTCTGCATTTTCATTGCCCAGCTCTATGTCTAGTCCTTCTTCAAGTTGAAAGAAGAATGACTCTAGATGTATCATTTCTTCATCTTCATCCAGCTTTGTTTCTTCATTCTGGATGTTCAGTTTATCCTCAAATTTAGCAAACTTCTCAATGTTCTCATTAGTTTCCTGCACATCAGCACTTAAGTAAGTATTTCCATCATCATAATCTAACATACAGAAATTAATCATTTCTAAATCACTTGAGAGTAAAGGTGGGACGACATCTTTTGATTGACAGGAGTACTCCCCTGTTTTATTTTCAACATGGCATGGGGGTGATGTCTGATTATGCACAGCAGCTCCATGATCTTCTATATTTTCAATTTTCAAAAATTGTTCATCAACTGACTCACATTTATCATCCAGTGTGGAGTCTGCTTCTATTAACCTGCAACAATCATCACATGATTCCTGGAGAGAGATCTTATTATCCTTTATTCCTAGCATTGGTTCCATCTTTGTATCCTCTACACATTTAACGACCGTTGCTGCTGCATCCTCCTGTCGCTCAATATTCTCCTCACTTCCTTGCCAACTTTCAGCCTTATACACATCTGAGAGAGAGATTAGTCCTTTCAAATATAAATCTAATCTTGTAAGAAAAGATAGACAATTAAGCTCACCATGCTTTGCGGACTTATGTATCCTACACCTATTTTTATATAACTTACATTGGACTGGGAAATTGTATGTAACGCACTCTTCCACCTCTTGTCTAATGGCATGACCAAATTTGTCTATTGCATTGTTTTCCTCATCTGAAGAATTTCCGTCAGACTCAATGAATAGTGCTGTTCTATTGCTGACACACTTCTTTCTAATGTTTAACATCATAATCTCTTCAATCTGCATCCCATTCTTGGTAACTCTATAGACACCTGGCTCAACAGCAGCATATAAGATTTCATTAGTTTGATTATACTCTGTTATCATATGTCTCATTCTAGGCTCTGCCTCTATTCTGATCTGGTTTGGGATGCCTCTCCATGGTAACCACATGTGTGAAAAGTCAGTAGCCATATATCCGTTTAATGTTTTGGACCAATCCCTACTTAGCAACATTCCATAATTTACGGGTATATCCACTACTTGGATGTCAATGATTTGGCTCACCCTAGGGTCTGAAGCTAATTGCACTTGTATGTTCATGAGTTCTCCTATCACACTAACCTCGGTCCTATCTAATTGTGTGACCACCTTGGCAGATTTAGTGGGAGTCAGCCTGAGAGTTTTACATATTCCTAAGGGCATTACGTTGGCTGAAGCACCAGAATCTACCATGCAATTGTGTATATTCTTCCCACACAACCTAACAGTTAACAAGAAAGGTTGAGTATCCCTCTTATCCGCATGTATTACCACATTTGTATTGGAAGGCTGCTCAACTTTCTTACCCTTCTCCTTAGGTGGTGAATCACTATTAGGAACAGTTATATCAGCAGACACCTTGTTTGTCATAGATGTATCCAGGGATTTTAAAAAAGCATTTCTGATCCTTGGGGTCTTCAAGAATTCATTTAGAGGTATACTGACCTTCATTTTCTTTATTTCCTCTGATAAGTAATTCACTAATCTTGTTGTTTCTATTGCTTCTGTCTTACTTGTTTGATCCTTTTGTACTGCTGTTCCGTTATTTGTGTGCTGACTAGCTTTAAGTATGGCAGGATTGTTGCTAGCATTCTGATCCATGGGTGTATTGATGTTATTCGGGGGAGTGGAAGTGGTGAAAGGTCCTCCCGGCCTAGGGTTGTTCCTCAAATTGTAGGTGTGGCTTTTATTTGCCTGTTGAAAGGCCTGCACCTCCTCTGTTTCATTTAATATCTCGTTTTCAGATTCGAAAGGAAACTGAGAAGCATTTAACACAAAGGCTGATTCAGGATAAAGACTTTCACAACAGTATGGTTCATCCTCTAGCAATTCATCCTCTTTCTCTTCTGCAGTTGCGAAGGTAATCGTTTCTAAGACTAATGCTGTGTCACATTCTGAGGGTACTACCTCATTACCCTTAGGAATAAGAAATTCAGAGGTAGGAGGCTGTACATCTACGTTTAAAATACTAGCTGCCAAGTGGAGTTGTGGACAGTCATGCTCAGCATGGGTATTGGTATTGTGAAATCTACACCAAATTTTGGGTGCTGTATTGGCCATTTGTATGTTAGTTATTTGTTTTGCACCATGATTATCTGTATTCTCAAAAGGAGAAGCCAGAGTACCGTTGTTGGGCCCAGTGTTCCATGTCTTGGGTGGCCTAGGTTGATTCTGATTTTTGTTATTATTGCCCCAGGTCCTATTATCTATCACTGGCCCCCTATTTTGCATTGGTTGCCCCTGACTGGGGCCTTGATGCTGATTGTAGTTTTGGTTCTGATTGTACTGCTGATTTTGATTGAGACTATAATTCTGATTTTGGCCTTGGTTGTGATTTTGATGGGGATTGCAGTTTTGGTTGCTTCTTCCATAAAGGCCCTCGTTTCTTAGCTGTGTCACTTCGGTTGTTAATCTTTTCAGATGTGCAGTAATTTCTTTGATGTCTTCCCTATCATCTTGTGCTTTTGCCACAGTTACATCCCTAGGAAGTTGGAAGAAAGGCTGACCATTATTTTGACTGTTATTGGAAGTACTAGCCGTGTAAGGAGTTATAGCCTGGATTGGAGTAGGATTATACATAGGTGTGTAAGAAGGAACCGAATTTACTAGTGGAGCATGCTGCACAGGGACTCCGTTCCATGGGTGTGCCTGATTCTGCACCCCAAAGTTTCCTCCAAATGGACTGTAAGTTGTATGTCTCATTTCTTGGTTCACTGAGGCTGCCTCTTTATAGGCTTTGGATATTGAATCTATGTCAGGTTTTCTTTTGACAAACATGGCAGTTAAAGGATCCAAGGCAGCATAGTACATAGCCAACAAGGGAGCATCATCTATGGTATAAGAGGCTACTAGCCTAGAATAGGCCTTTTGAAATCTGTCATTGAAATTATCAATTAGCTCTCCCTCACCTCGTTTTACAGCAGCCAACTTATGATACAAAGCACAAGGGTCAATGGGTCCTCTAAATCTTGACAGAAATGCTTCTTCCATAAGTGCCCAGGAAGAAATGTAACCATTGGGTAAGTTTTCATACCAGCTAGAGGCCTGCTCATTAAAGGTGTAAGGAAACAATCTACACACAACATCCGCGTGCTCTAACATAGCCCTAAAACATGCTTCCTTAAATATTCTAATATGATTTTCTGGGTCTTGATGCAACTGGTATTTGGGACATATCTTTTCCAGATTTTTTGGCATGTCATGATAATCATTGAAGAATATGGGAGAATTGACATCGAAATAAGCCATTGCAGGTGTTTGAGCTTGACTTGAACTTGCAGAAATACCTGGATTGATTGGTGGATTAGGATTTAGAGGAGGATTGAGACCTCCAGGAGTGCCTGAACCAAGATTTAAAGATCTGAACAGTGATCTATCAGGACTTACAATACTACGGATGTTAAAAGGTGACCCAGGAGGTGTTCCAGATGAACTTCCTGCTTGCGATACCTTTGGATTCTAGATTAAAGGGCTTTTACTTCGCCTTGTATCAGGTAGTTGCACAAATATATCTCCTGAACTGGACCTAGACCTAGTCACTCTGTTACTGTCGTTAGCCAGTTTGAAATGAAACCTAACTCAGGCAGGCCCTCCTTCTAGCGCCAGAAAACTGTTGATGACTGTTTTGATGCAATCATAACAATAAGTTAAAATTCACATATAATGAACTGAAACTATACTTGAAAGACAAGGAGGAATCATTTGGTGATTCAACTAATCCCAAGTCTACAATGGTTCGGTTGGTCAAGTTCAGTTGGTCAATGTGAAGCTGTAATGTTCAAGGGGCCTTATGTAGTTTAGGTTTATTTTGTGGTTTACTGGACTAAGAATATGCAAAGAGGTCATAGATTTCAACAAGTATTCTGTTCATTTGCATACAAGTGATACTGGGCTGCAAGTTTCAGAGGGTTTTTTTTTGGATTTTTGCAGCTTTCTTCTTTATCTATTTATGAAAACTGTCTACTTATAGCTCTGTTATGCATGCTTCTTCAAATTTGAGACAATTTCCTTTGGATTTCTACGTTTTCAGCTAGATATTTCAGATGGGTTGGGAAAAGTTAGAAAGATCTACTCTATACCTCACTTAATCTACTGAAGGATCTAAGTGTTTCTGTTATGCACTATGTAAATACCACAGTAGTTTGATCAAATCCACAGTAAAAACCCTAAATGTAAGTTTTGAGCATTTTCACAAACATACATTTAAAATTGCAAGCTCTCAAAGAAGATATTTCAAAACACAAAGAAGAGCAGGAGAACACTCAGAAGATAGATGTAGAACTCCAGATTCTATTGTATTAGAAACGAATAGCCATACATGATTTACAATGTAAGAATGACTCTTAATTTCATTGATCATACTACAGAGAACTTACAAGCTTTACAGATACAGTAAGGCAGCCAGACATTCCACGCGCACCTTACTGCAGACAAACAGGCGACCTCCTTCTTCTACTCTAAACTATTCTAAGCTATCTTGCTGTGTTTTCCTAGAATCTCTGTTGTAGGCCCTAAAAATCCCTGTTGTAAAGTATTACAGTGTAGAGAGGCACAATATATAACATTCTGATTGTCCTCACTACAGCAAAAAACCTAACTGAACCCCTGGTTCAAACCTCTGGTTACAGCAATAAATACAGGTGAACCAGTTCTCAAAAATATCTCTGAGCAGTGTCAAATCTGGGCGAAATATTGCCCCTTCTGAGAAGTTCCGGCAGCTGGGTAATAACTTCTATTTGTCTATTGTAGTAACGCCGCTAGCTGCAACCTTGTTCTTTACTTGAATGGCTTTGACCTTTTGCATTTCATCTCTATCTTCTTGCTCCTGAGATCAGATCTTCTGCCTCCATGAAGTCATTGTGTTGACTTTCTAGCTGCTTCCTCAACTGCAAGCCTGCAAGACAAGACAAGCAATAAGTTTCACATTTATCACAAAAAATTGCAGGAAACTAGAATAAGCATTTAAATCCAGGTGACTGCGCAAGATCGCGGAAATTAGATCCAAAATCCGCTCAAAACGCGTCAAAAATGCGTTCAGACGGGTCAAACTTCATTGGGTCAACCATCGCTGACCGAAAAATGCCAGAGGCGCCAAAAAAACACTTTAAAATTCGACCGCCTCATTTCCCGCCTATCGGGATGATCATCGCTGTCGGTGCGTCAAAAAAAAAATAGGTTGGTCGATATACTTCATCATCATGATATTCCGCTTCTGCATATTGGAGAAAAGAACAACAACATCATCATCATCATGTTGAAGAAGAATAGGAGGATATGAATATAATCATGCTGCCGAGGAAAGGAAGATGATGGTGACGTCATCATGATATTCGGGCTTCATTAAAATGCTAAGGATGACGTCATCGTCATATCCGGTTAAGATCAGGGGGATATTTGTGATATCGGGTCACCTAAGGAGCATGATCAGGATGATGAAGTGAATATGATCCTTTCGCGGCCAAGGCAACCCTCTCGAGAAAAATCAGCATGATGAAGATCATCATCATATTTGCTTTTGTCGAACTTGGAATAAGACATCATCATCATATTTCGGGAAACGGATCGTGCTTGAAAAATATCCTGTTGAAAGAAAAAATGATGATGCTGATCATCAGGTTATTTACTTCTTCGTTTATCAGATCGGGATGACGTCATCATGATATTCGGAGCCTTCGTTAAACTTGAACATGACGTCATCATGATATTTCGCCAACCGGATCATGTTTGGGAAAAATCCTGCCGAAGGGAAAATGTGATGATGATGATCATCAGGATACTTGCAAAAGGTTGTATTTCATCGGCAGGAGGACTTGGCGAAATATCGGGCGTACAAACAAGATCATGATGATCTTGACACTATGACAAGATAAAAATATGATGATGATGTCATCATCATATTTCGTTTTCAGAGCACAAGGATGAGTTGGTCATCATGATATTTGCGCTAGGGTGATATTACAAAATATGATGATGCTGTTGAGAAATGTAATATCGGCCTCTTCTGAATAGATAGGGTGATCGTCATGATATTCGCTAACTGGAGATCAGGAGGATATGAAGATGATGATCCTCGTAATCGAATTATGATGATGATGTTTCCAGCACTTAGCGAAATTCAGCATATGATCCTCGTGAAAGATCAGGGTGATATGAAGTCGTCATCATCATAATTCGAAGTTCAGCAAATATCATGATGATGACCTTGCGATAGGATTATAACACGCGCACGCAAATATGCCGAAGGTGGATTTTTCTAAGTCTGGGTGATCAGCATGATAATATAAGATCAGGTAATGTTGAATTATCATGATGATGCTTGCGATACAAAAGACCACTTCGACGGGGGAACTTACCTCGACTTAAAGCCGATGTCATCATGATATTCGGACCTCAGGATATTATCGGGGGGGGGCATTCAAATATGATGATGATGTCCTCATACAGCAAAACCAGGTTTATAAAATATGACGCTCCTAAGAAAATCATGATGCTGATGATGCGCCTGAGGCCATTTGACGGGTAAAGGGAACTACCACCTAAAATTGACGTCCGGATATTGCGACTGCATGATTTTTAGCGGGTGATAGACCAAGATCATGATGATCCTGTCAACATGACTTAGGATATAAAAATATGATGATCCTCCTGCGAATATCAGGTTTGACCAAGACTTTGACCGTGCATAACTTCCACATATGGATGAATTTTCAAGTGAAGTAAAAGGCAAACCTGCATGGAATTTCAAGCTCTTTCAAAATATGAGGTCACAGAAACAAAATATGAACTTTGACAAACAGACCTCATGATGATGACCTACCTCATCATATATCATGATGATGATGCACCTGACCTTCATTTTTACCAGACCGCCAGGAAGCAAAAAAAAAAAAAAACACAAGCAGAAGCAAAAAATGCAAGACATCAGCAGGGGTCCCCATTTTGCTAAGGAGCATAATGGGGCGTGTTGTGAACATCACAACAAAACCCACTGGGGCTATAGACACTCACTAGCAGCAAGGAAATGTCCAGGTAGTTTAGAAGGTGTGTACTAATCACATAGCTTAATGTAAAGGATCTGAGATGAGCTTAGTCGCTAAGGGATGGGAATTAATGTAACTATACACACTCAGGTTTTTAGGATATGGATGGTTGCACTTGGTTATTGAGTTTTGCTTTATTGATAGGATATCATGTTTTCTTGTTTAACATGTGGGAAACATAGAGGTTCTGGGTTCAAAACTGAAAGTTTATCTTTGAAATGCTCTAGAGCATTTCCTAGTAGAGTCGCCATTTGTTGTGCCTTGCACACACGCCCCATTTTGTGAAATGGGGACCCCCTCTTCCGAGATTTTGGCCTAAGAGTATCAGTTTCACCCAACAATTCCTAAGAGTAGAAAAGTGATCAAATTACATTTTTGCTATGCTAGAAAGATTGAATGTCATTGAGTCATCAAAAAGATTACTAAGTCTAAGTGTCTACCTTCATAGAGCTCAGTTCAAATTTCCTTTGCACTAAAATCCCTTGCAACAAACCTTTGTGCTAAATCTTTATGCAACTGACTTTAGCACTGGATCCATAGTCAACTAACTAAAGCACTAATATCGTAGTCTACTAACTTTTCACTAAAAACCCCAATATCCAACTTGCACCAAAATGCTACCTCACTGACTTAACTCAGTAAATGATGAAACCCGCGAATTGGTCAGATGATGTCAAAATCTGCACCAAGTCCCCAAAATGTTCTAACCCATGCAAAGATGTTGGAAGTGAAGGAGTCTGATCCATCGCTAAAATCTGCTACAACCAACAAAAGTTTGCGAGTTAAAATTTAATTTCTTTTAGGATGGATTTGCAAACATGTTTAGTGAAATCGAAGGGTTAGAATTATAGAGAATGGGGTTTTTCTATGTTTAAAAGTATTTTGTTTAGAAAACCCTAGTCCAAACCAATTTGGGTAGTTAGATTCTAAAACATGATTTTATAAAACCCTGACAGTGCCAAAACCAAAACAAGTCTATAAAAATCATGTCAAAAACCATGGTGAACTGCCTTACTAAATCCTTAGCACTAAGATTTTCAAACAAACCCAAATATGTCATGAGTGATTCGAACCTTGCTAGAACTTCAACAAAATTGTCATGCGCCAAAAATTGAACCCTCCGACTTGGCACTGAAAACACATCTGACTAACTCGCAAGTCTTCATAATCAATTTTAGTTAGTCAGCGACCTTGAAAATCTCCACAAATATCTTAAACGCATTTAGCACCAAAAACATTGCCATCTGACCAAGCGCTAAATCTTGCCCTAACCGACTTAGGTCGGACACCGTAAAAAACCCCGCTATGTTGATGAACTTTAGAATTCGCACAAAACACGACAAGTGATCCGACACTAAAAAGCATCTCTTTTAACTTGTGTCAAAAGCTCTCCCAACTGACTACTAAGACCCATTTGAGTCGGTCATATCCAAATCTCGTGCAACATCAGATACCTCAAAAATGCATGCCAAATGTTATAGATGACCAAGCAACAATGTGCCTTTCCTCTATTTAGCTTAGATGACCTTCAATTTCACACAAGGTTGGTTGACCTTCAATCCAGCACTTTGTTCATAAGAGGTCGGATGACCCCCAAATCAGTGCAAAATGTGAAAACTAACTGTCTTTCATGAAAAAAATTAATGGTAAGTGTCAATTCTTATTGAAATAAATGTTGCATTGATAGAATAATGACTTTTTGCATATTTTGGTTTAAATTTTGGAGCATTTAAGTGTTTATTGTATGGTTTAATATGAATTGTTATGCTTTTATCATTTCATCATGTAATGAATGCAGTAATTGGTGAATTATTAGACTTGTGCATTGCTTAGATAAGCATTTATGACTTAGTCGAATAGATTTTAATCTCATAGAGCATAACATGACATAGTGACATAGCATACAACTTGATAGCCATGCATTCAAAACATAGGAATTAGGAAGACTGTTAAAACTATCAAGACTTATGAGGTCCGGTCATACAAGTTAAATAACTACAAGGGCTCAAACCACGAAGTATGAGTTTAAGGGCATCCCTCCTGAGACCAAAATCACCTTTGGATGGACAAACATAGGAGACACTGATCTAGGTCACATTCACTTGGATGATTTCAAAACCTGAATATTTGGACCCAGTGCCACTCCAAGGGCTAAGAAGGTAAAAGACAGCGGGATTGTAGAGGTTGTTGCCTTCCTTACATCAGCCCAATGTGTAGAATTAATAGTTGCTTATGCAGAGAGATATGATCCATTGACCAAAACTATACAAACTCCCAGTGGAGAGGTACTAGCAGACCTGAGCACACCATCCATAGAAGAGACCTTCGAGATCGCATGGTATCTAGTATTAACTATTCTAGATAAAACGAGTGTAGGGGTAACATCTAAGAAAGATTTGGATACTTGCAAGAAGCATATCAATGATCATTGGATGAAGAGAAAAAGAACTAATATCATCAAACTTCTTCAAACCTTGTACAGAAGTAACTTCCATGATGAAATAGGAGACTTGGTGACCCTACTCAGTAGGATATATGGACTGCCTACTGCATCAACTTTTGAAGGATGGATGTTCTTGATGATTGAAGAGATAATTACTAAAGGAACCAAATTCCACTAGGCTCAAATATTGAGTGATAACATGCATGAGGCATTTGGAAATTTCAGAGATAAACAAGTATTCAAGTGGACCTCCTATGTGGTATACTCATTAGCAAGAAGGAATGAATATGCTAGGTTGTCAAAAGTAGGAGAAGTCGGTAATGATGAACAACATCAAATCAAAGTTTATGAATGTTACACTCAATTGGTGCTATCCCAATCTCTCATCCACTACAAAAGGGTGAATGATGCCTTTACAATGTATATATCACCAGATTGCTGGAAGGAACTACAATCCTTAGGATATCCACTGAGGCTATGAATAAGGTTATGAAGTATGGGAGATGGTACATACAATTCAATAAATTCACCTATTTGAGAATTCAAGGCTTCACTAGAATACCATATAGTTTGCCCTGTTATCCCATAGACAAAGTAGTTCTCTTGGAGCTGTCAAGGCATTGATTACTTGTGGAAGAAATTAAAACACCTCCATAGAACAAATGTCAAGTTTCCCATCATGTTAGGTAGAGGTAACTATGCACATGTCTCCCTAGGGGCCATAGAACATTTAGATAAAGAGCTCCAATTACTTAATCTCCATTTTTACACAAAGAGAGATCACTTTAATCCACATAGGGTAATGGAAAAGTTTGTGAGCAAAAATCTATTTCATAAAAAGCACCTAGAAGAATTCTAAGCCAATTGTGTAGATGATTATGAGGTGTTGAAGAGGACTCACTCAAGGATCTCCTTAGGATTTATAAGAAAATTCCATATCATAGAAGCCCCAGATCAACTTGATGATGATGACAATGTAATGCAAAGAGGGCCTTGGGAAGCGTAGTATCACCAACCAGTTCCACTACCAAATTGGGCTAATGTAGAGGAAAGCTCCTTAGATGAAGTGATGAAGGAACCAATAAGATTGAGCAAATCATTGGTCAGAAGTCAAATTGTTGTATTAAAGAAACAAGGAGTGTAGTTGACCTATACACCTCTTGAGTAAGAAAAGAAATCTAGAGATGAAGAGGATGCACCAATAGAAATACTAGATGAAATAGAACAAGCTCAAGAGTCTGCCGGGAAATCTAATAGTGAAGAACATATCCCTTTGGCAGAGAAAGGTAAAGGAAAGAAAGTAAAAAAGGTTGGTCTAAAGGCACAGAAGAAGGATATGCCTTCTACAACAAGAACAAGGGCATCCAAGAAAAGGGATATGCCTAGTGGACTAGGGGAAGGTTCTAAAACAAGGAAGACTAAAGTAAAGGTGACTGGCATAACCATAGAAACCTCTACTACTGTAACACCTAATGATACAAACTTGCTAGTAACCTCTTCACCCCCTGATGCTCCAATTGTGGATACTGATACATTTTCTCCTGCTACTCCTACTGCCACTACTGCAAGCATCCAAGAAGATACCTCTACCTCTCCTTCACCAGTGGTTGCTATCTCTACTACCTCATGTCCATTAATGATAGACTCATGCACTCCAATAAGTCCAACTTCTTCCATTATTGTTTCTTCACTTCCTTGCATTTCCACCATGACTATGCCCTCCATATCCTCTATTTCACTCTCTACCTCATTTTCCTTGCCACCTATTTCCTCTATTCTTTCATCCTCCTTCTCCATGCCCTCTTCCTCCATCACCACACCTATTGTCATTTCCTCTATTCTGTAAAACTCTCCCATTCCACTTTCCTTGGGGTTTACTTCATTTGCTAAATTGGCCCAAGTTAGCCTGTCTTCATTTGCCACAATCCCACTATCTTCAGTTCCTAGTTCCCAAGTCACACCAACATAGAATTCAGCCCCTTTGGTCATACCACTACTACCAGGAATAGAGAAAGTATGTGTAGAGTTGGGTCTTCAGGAATTAGAATTTGAAAAAGATACATTTGAAGAACCTCTTCCATAGGCAGAAAATGTTGAAGTAATAGAAGTCTCTGATAGTCCCATAGAAGGGAATACAACAGAAACAGTCTTGGGGACTGCTCAAGAAGAAATGTTAGAAAATTTGAAGAGTATCAGAGATGAAGAAGAAGATGTAGACAAAGGATCTAAACAAGAACTGAAGTTGCTCGAGGGACCATCAAACACAGATGATGAAAATACTGATATTCCTAAATATTCTTCCTCTACAACACCTGATTTGCTACACAACAGACTTGCTTATCAAGAACCTCGGGTTGAAGTTATGAAGTTAGATCTAGATGCCATTTTAGCCAAGACAGAGAAGCCAAAGAAACATAAAAAGGCTAAAGTTCAATCTAGAATTTACAAGGATGCTACAAGATCCAGAATAGTTGAAGTAGTTGCTCCACCAGCTAACATGGATAAAAGGCAAGTTAGAGCTAAAGACTATACCATAACAACTATTCATTTGGGACCTTCTATAAGAGGTCAAAAGATTGATGAATTCAAAGGGTCAGTTTCTTCTATCTTAGAATAGTTGGATAAAGATGAACTCACTAAGAAAGAGCTAAAACATCAAAATGAAGAACTCAGAGCATGTCTACAGTTCCTAATGAGGCCTCTAGATTATGAGGGTGAGCGAAGATCAGTCTTAACTTTGCTATCAAAGGATGAATTAACAAAGTTTGGTGACATCAAGACAATGGCTATTGGAACTCAAAAATGGTTTGACAAGGTGTATCAAGAAGGATGTGATGCAATCACCTTTGTAACCACCCTTCACAAGGACTTCTGTAATTTACTGAGCCAATGAGAGGAATTACATGAAGAATGCAACCCTTATGATGAATACTATTCTCACATGTTTTTGCAGGTACAAGCAATAAGGGATCTACCTACTGAAACATTATTGTTAGAAAATATCTTAACAACTAATAAATTATACAAAATAGTAGAGTGGTTCCAGTATATGAAATTAAGAAAAGTCTTTGATAATATCAAAGAGGCCTACAAGGAGGCTAATAGTCACATATTGTCTCTAATTTATGAGATAAATGATTCTTTGAGGGATTGGCTAGAGATCAATTTTGATGATTTGGCTCCATATGATGTGCAAGGTTGTAAGGTTAAGCTACATCAAATAATCTTTGGGAAAACTACATTGAATGTTATGGGTAGATTAGATAAAGTCAATGATCTTCCGACTACTTTCATCACATTCTAGAAAAGCAAAAAGGTAGTGGAGAAAATGTATATCCAGTACTATGAAGAGCTAGAGATCCTTAGATTTAGAGTGGATCACATCAAGGACCCGGAGCCCGCTGACATTAATTCAACATTATTAGCTTGGATCAACTACAACAACAAAAAAGTAGTAGAAGATGATATAGATTTGCATATAAGGAACAATAGAATGTAATCCCATCACAAATATATATTGTTGTATTTAGAAGGTCATGTGACATTATTTCATCTTTATTATGTCTTGAAAATTGCCTTTTAATAATGTATAGTCAAATGGGTATCTAGTTTGTCTAAATTCAATGTATTAGGGGGGCATTTTTCATCCTTTTCCCACAAGACAAATTGTAATCTAGGAATGAGAAATGTTGTTGTCAATGCTCTAATTGTTGTTAAATCTGGGCCGTCGGTGTTGAGTTAATCTCCACCATTCATTCAAAAGCTTAGTATGGCGCCTCTCCTATATAAAGGGCCATTGTTCTCTCATTTGTAAGACTCTTCATGCTGAATTGTTGATGCTCAACCAAATTCTCTGATTAATACAAAGCAAGTAATTGGGGGTTCTCTGTGAATTTGTCTCTTGTATTGCCGATTTGGTTTCATGGTTCACATCTTGATCTGTATTAGTTAGATTGTGCTTTTGCAATGTTTTTCAATTGTTAAAGGTATTTGATGAACATTCTAGTCCATACTATTAGTTACTTGTTGATTGTAAGTATGTGTATAGTTAGCTTGGGCTTTAGTTCGAACAAAGTTTAATTACATTTTAGGAGTTAAATTATGCGTTGGGTATTTGATAAATGAGTGTAATCTAGAAAACATAAGAAATCCATAGAAGATAGCATTGTTTTTTGTAAAGCTATAGCAATCTCTATTGCTTGGTAGAGCAAAAAATTAGTTAAATTTATGAATGTTTGTCTACTAGATGCAATCTGTCAAACTGCATGTAAGACCCCTTGTAGGAAAAACTAGTACATTCCAATTAAGAAATTACAAGCATGCTAAGACCTAGCTGTATTATCCTCGGAGTAGTCTTACCTAGGCTAGGATACTTTTCAAGAGAGGTGTGATATCGACAATCATATTTATGTTGTTGTGTGCTAAAAACACCATCAACAATAGGTTGAACTAAAGTTGAGCTAAGTGCCCATCGCCTGCTACAATGCCCTCCAAAAGGCTAATGTGAACATTGCATCCTTGTCAGATATAATGCGGTGACGAACCCTATGTAATCTTACAATGTCATCCAAGAAGACCCTCACCACTACAGGTGCATTGTACATCATGCATACCAGTGAGACATGCGCCGCCTTGGTCAACTTTTCAACTGTCACCATGATGACGTCATGGCTACGAGATGACATAGGTAGACCAGCTATAAAATCCAAGGAAATGGTGTCCCATTTCCACTCCGATATCTCGTGAGGGTATAAATGCCCTACTGGATGATAATGCTCAGCCTTAACCCTCTAGTACTCAAGGCATCGAGCAATGAACTCTGCAATATCCCATCTCATGCCCACCTAGTGATATAGCTATCACAAATTGACATGCATCTTCTTCACCCCCCGGTGTGTTGCATAAGGTGCTCTATGAGCCTCTGATAAAACTACTATATGTAGATCACATGCACAAGGTACATAGATGTGTTTTTAATGTCTAAGGAGCCCATCTACCTCTAGAGAATAACCTGTAAACTTTCCCACAAGGGCCCTATGTGACTGGATCTCCTGTTGTACCTCAAGAAACCACTCATCATCTGGAAGATGCTGTAATATGTGCCCTCTCAAGTCTACACCCAATGTTATGGTCAGGATCTCGTGGCACATTCAACTCAATGCATTGGCAACCAGGTTCTCCTTCTCTTTGATGTAGTGCGCATCAAAGTCATACTTGCAAATGAACTCCATCCAACACCGTTGGTGGGAGTTTAGATTTGGCTACATGAAGATATACTGTAGACTATGATAATCTGAGTGTATTTTGAAATGATGTCCCAATGGAAAGTGCCTCCATTGAACAAGAGCATGAACTATCGCTGTGAGCTCCAAGTCATCGGTGTGATAGTTCAGCTCATGGGTCTTGAGCTTCTATAACTCATACATGATTACTCGATCATCCTACATAAGTACAGCTCCTAATCCCTCTAATGAAGCATCTGTGCAAATCATGAAGTCAGCAGCTAGATCAAGTACTGCTAAGGTAAGAGCACTAGTGAGAAGGTCCTTGAAGACCCCAAATGCCCTCTCACACTGCTATGTCTATGTAAAACTCTTCCCTTTCTACTGAAGGGAAGTGATGGGGTGTGCTATCCTGGAAAAGCCCTCAACAAATCTGTGATAATACCCAGCTAGCCCCATGAAACTCTTGACCTCTGTAATGCTGGTAGGTGCTAGCCAATCCCTGATAGCCCTAATCTTCAATGGATATACGGATATACCATCACCAAATAGGATGTGTCCCAAGTACTATACCTCTAATCTAAAAAAGGAACACTTCGCCAAGTTGCCATATAGATATGCTACTCTCTCAAACATTGCAAAACCTAGCATAAGTGCTCCTTGTGCTCCAACTTGGTCCACAAATAAATCAATATATTATCTAAGAATATAATCATGAACCAATCCAAATAGGTGTAGAACACCCCATTCATGAGACTCATGAACACTACCGGGGCGTTTGTCAATCCAAAGGGCACCACAACGAACTCATAGTGGCTGTAGCGAGTCTGATAGACAGTCTTATGGATATCCACCTTTGTAATGTACAACTGATGATACCCAGACTTTAGGTCAATCTTAGAGAACACCCTCGCTCCCAGCATCTGATCAAATAAATCATCTATTCAAGACAAAGGATAACAGTTCTTCACCGTCACCTTATTAAGGTACCTGTAGTCCATGTAAAGACAAAGAGACCCATCCTTCTTCTTCACAAAGATAACTGGTGTGCCCTAAGGTGAGATACTAGGTTGGATGCTTCCCTTGTCAAGAAACTCCTTTAACTGTAGTTTGAGCTTCGTGAGCTCATGGGTAGCCATCCTATAAGGTGCACGAGACACTGGTTTGACACATGGTACAAGGTCAATGTGAAAGTCAACCTCTCTATGAGGTGGCATCTCTGACAACTCAAGTGGAAATACATTGGCAAATTCTCTCAAAATGAGATGATCATCTAATGATGCCTCCGTATCATCCTCTGATCTATCATTAACAATAATGTTGAACATCTAGCAACCCTTCAACATATAATGCTTAAGCTGTTGAGTGGAGATCACGTGAACTGATGTGGGCTTCTAAATGCCCAAAATCTCTACTGTCGTGCCATGGTCATCTAAGTAACCTATCTCCTTCTGAAGACAATCTAGCTTGGTTCTATGAGCCGCAAGCCAATCCATGCCTAACACCACACCATAAGACCCCAAGGGCATAAAATATAATTTGACATAAAATAATGAAATTTCAATTCACAAGCGTGGGCAAATTAGTAAACTGTATTCAAATTTCCAAAATTGTGGCATACAAGGCTGATCTGAGTCTGACAATCATGGAGGAATAGAGTGGAATCCAAAGAAGTTTAGTAGGGGGAAGAGGATCCCCACACAACCCACTGTTGCTCATGTACAAAGATTTGGGAAGCCTCTGCAAAATACCTCCTTGAGGAATTTGACTAGATAAATAATTATGTGACAATTCTAGTTGAATAAAAAACTTAAGATTCATAAACCTGTTGGGTATTCCTCTGGTGAATGCATTGATGGACAAATTGAGATATCAGAGCACATTGCTGGACAAATCGAGCTGAGACAGAGGAGTCTATAGTTGGGACAACCATTTTGGGGGAGCACTACAAATTCCATAGGCAGCAAGGGGGAGGGCATATAAAGAAGGGAGCTTTGCTATTACTAAAGGCACTATCATGAATTTGAAATTATTGAAGGAGATGTGAAGCTCTTGGAGGTTGGAAAGCTCCACCATTTCTTTTGATAGGTTTCTGAATAGCTTGTTGTGAGATAGGTAAAGGAAAAGGAGCCTCGAAAGCTTTGCTATCAATTTGGGATTGGGGTCAGAGAGCTCATTACCAACAATTAGAGTCATTCCATGAAAGAAGATATCGGGAAGGGTCCTCCATAATCACTGCCTTAAAGATTAGTAGGGCCCACCGATCTCCCACCTGGCATTCCAAGCAATTTCCCTCCAAAGCACTCACCGATATAACCAACAATGCAATAAACAATTTCATTTTTGTTTTCACCAGGTAATATCTTGCCTTTACCTGAAACCTTTTTCTTCTCCCAACCAAACTCCAATGGCTATGCTCTTAATAAAATCATATGTGGATTGCTCATAAAACCAACAAAATCTTAGTATAATGGAGACTACATAATAGAAAAATGGTAGCATAAGATTTGATTGATATGGTTTGGTTGATCATCAATTTATACATTCATTATAAGAGGTATGGAAGGTTGATATTAAGAGATGTAATAGATGGTTGAGATTAAGAGCTAGAGATGAATGGCTAAGATTAAGAGGTTGAGATAAAATGGATGGTTGAGATTAAGAGGTGGAAGAGGGAAGCTTCCAAGGCATTCTTTTATGTAAATGGTAGAGGTTTGAAGATGTAGTAGGAATGTGTACCTAGGACTTTGGGGATAGTCATTTATTGATGAGGATGATGACATTTGAAACCAAATAATTAATTATGTTGATATTAAGGGGATGACTATGACCATGTACATAAAAACTAAACATAGCCAACATATATTTAGAAAAAATTATAAAATAAGTGTTTTAAAATAAGAATATATAGCCCACATATTTTTATAAAACCAATGGAAATAAATATAAATTTTAGTTAAATAAAATAAAATATATAAATTCAAGTCAAATTAAAACATAAATAAATCAAAATAAAATAAAATATGACCAAAGCAAAGAAATTTGTAAAGTCAAATTTGAAGAATTGGATTGTGCAAATTTCCATAAACTTGCATTACTATAATGGACATTCAAGGGATGATACATAAAAACTAAACATAGCCAATGTACATATTTAGAAAAAAATTATGAAATAAGTGTTTTAAAATAAAAATATATAGCCCAAATATTTCTATAAAACCAATGCAAATGAATATAAAATCTAGATATATAAAATAATGTATATAAGTACAAATCAAATTAAAACATCAATAAATCAAAATAAAATAAAATATGACCAAAGCAGAGAAGTTGTGAAGTAAAATTTGATGGAGTTGGATTGTGCAAATTTCCATAAACTTGCATGGTAGAAAATTACTCAAACATTTTAAATAATTTTTACTTGCTTATTTTATTTAATTCTTTGTAATTTATCATACCAATATACATTGCTCTCAAATTAAAAAAAAATTGAAGTTTTAAATTTTAGTTATCAATAATGAGTTAATTTTATTTACTTAAGAGTTATTCTATAGGTTTTTTATAGTACACAATACTATTAGTTTATCTTTTTGATCAGTTCAAAGCAGCTAGGGCTGCACCATTGTCGTAACTGTAAAGTATCAACATTACATAGTAGCAGGGGAGAATAAACTATCACCATGGACAACAAAGAGATCCCAACATCAAACCTAAAAATACTAGGAAACCATATACAAAATGTTGCCAACCCTACCAAACCCTAACAACCAGCCATTACATACATGCTTTTTATAAGATTTTTATAAATAGAACATAGGGTAGAGCCTTGGAAGAAACCCCACCCCCTAATAGAAGACACACCACTCATAGATTCAAGTCACCCTAACCCTCGGCCTCTCTCAGTTGGTAGCATCCTCCTCATCTGCAAGCCCCTCTGCCACTATGAAGTCCTAAAGCCATGTTGTGTCATCCTCCAGAAGCATCTCTAGAATTTGCTTGAGGAACCCAATTCCCCACATCACAGCTGAATGAAATTGAGGCAAAGATTTTGGAGAAGCAATGAAGACCAGAGGAAAATGCTCTGGTGGCTGGCCTTGATACTAAATAACATAATAATCTCCTGGGAGTGGAATGCACCTACCCTCCTCATAATTGTTCAAAATGTCCTCCAACCCTCCCAGAAACCTCCCTTTGATGAGTTTTTGTAAAGTACTAAAAATTCCACAAACATACATAACTGAAGAGAAGCTAAATTAATTGTAGGTAAAGTAAAGTAATTACATCTACATCATCAAGTAAAAGAGATAAATTCAACGTCTATTAGCTATGAAGATTTCATTCATAAGTTTTATATACAATCACGGTACAAATCATCTTTCTGAAGTATAATTACAAAACTTTCTGAAATAACTATGTACAAGTTTCAATAATGGCTTTACACCTTACATATCATTTTGATTTCAATGAAGATATACATCTATCAACAAGAACAAGTAAAATCCATCACAATTAGTCCTCAACCGCCATCGACCATCTAGCCATCTGCTGCATCAAAGGACAAGAACATGGTTCAGATACTTTTCCACCTAACCATGAAGCTTGTACTTCCTCAGTATTCCTCAATTGAGGAATGTCTAACCCTGCTTAAAGGGCCTAGCAACCTGTAAACAAGTGCAGGGTAGAATCTGGTGTGTGCCTATTAACCTACATGCATCTTAACTAGAATGCAAGATCTCATTAACATGACATGGCAGCGAAAAATAATGCATAACTAGGGAAATAAACCATCTATTTTATTAGTACACATGTCTATTTCAACAAAAAATTACTTTGGCCAAAGTATTAACCATTTTAATGGTGTGTAGGTTTTTAAAAGAAAACCTACTTCCCTATTTCCCCATGTTCGACACTCATCCCGGAAGGCAATCTTTCCAAAAAGCATAATACATAGAAAAACTCAACTAGGCATTCACAAACAATGCGTAATTTTACAAAATTAAAGAAGATATCAACTACTTCCATGCAAAAAACAATACAAGTAGGGATATTTCATTCAAGTGATTTCAAAAGTTGTATACTTTCATTTGAAGCTAGTTTTCTTTTTTTAGCATCACAATGTGTTTTATATTCAATTTCATTTGCTTTTGTTCGTATCTTCATCACTGTGGGGTATTTACAAGGTTTATTTATCATAATATGAATAAAACTCCCATCTGTATGCTTTCATATAGTGCAATTATAGATAAAGTTGATATGGTTTTAACTATGTTTAAATTGTATACTCAAACTTATAATGCAAGATTTTTAATACCAAACCTATTGAAATGTGTGAACAATAATCAATTAAGAAAATGAAGCCTATTATAAAGATCAAAGGAGGATGATCAAGTGCTATGTGGTCCCTATGCTTTAGAATTGTTAATTCTTGGAAAAAATTATAAGAACCTAGAGCCATTAAAATATTATGGTTTACAAGACAAAACAAACAAAGAAATTGATGCCCAGTATGGTGAAATATATGATATTTACTATAATGGTGAAATATATGTTCTTTACTGTCTACTACGACCGATTAGCTATTAAGTTATTACATGTTTTTAACATAAGAAAGAGTGATTGGAATTAAAAACTCAAAGGCCATTCAGAAAACATCACAAGTAAAGCCATAGGATTAATTCCTTGGCCAACATGCCATTTTCAATGTCTCAAAAGTTTGAAATAATCTAAAGGTAGACTCAAACATACAAAGGATCGGTTCAAATGAATCACAGTCCATAGAGAAATTTCTAAGTGTGTTTAAAGGCTAGGTTGATCTGGTACTTTAAAAGTCCATTGATAAAGCATGAAAAATGTAGGCTGAAAGGCCTAATGAAGGCTAAATTTAATGCATTGCAGATTTAAAAGATAGGTAGACTAAGTAAGGAAATAGAGGCGATCAAAGATAAGTAGAGGGTGATTAATATTAATACAACTCGAGTAAAGTTGCTGAGGACATTCAAGAGTGAGAGAAACTGATCTAAAATTACCAAAGTCCAAATACCATCTTAGGTCGATCTAGCAGAAGGAGAGTCAATTTTAGGTAAAATAAATTCAAATTAAGAGAGAGCTGGATCGCATGGTTCAAGGCTGATTTAAAGAGAAGAAAGAACTAAAGGTATATGAAAATAGTTCAAGTAAAAATTTCACATTGTATGGCCTTTGTTATGGCACAACAATATCATCTTCTTATTGTTTCTGATGATGGGTGATCAGGTTATAATACTAGAGATCAGACTTAAACTACTAAAAGGAAACATAATGAACACTGACTAAAGCATGTACCAAATGTCATTTAAAGTAAGATATGTCGATTGAAAAGAACTACAGGTCATTTAGGCATCTAAAGAAAACCAAGGGGATATAATTTATCACCTAGAATGTAATTTTGGAATCATTTTAAGGTAAAATGGGCCACTTAGTCCAGATTTAGCTGATTTACCATTATATTCAAGAAAGGATTTGAAGGAATACAAAGAAGAATACCTATATTGGAACTTGTAGTAATGTTGATCTCCTTTTGATCCTCAACTCTTTCGCTTTTCTCCTAACTCCTTGCATCCTCCCCTTTCTCTGGTTATCTCCATCCATATGAGTATATCATTCAAAAAAATTTCTCTTGATTTTATTAACTTCCAAGAACCCTAATTTTTCTTTTCACTTCATTGATCTCTCCATGCAAAATTCTCATCTATTTTTATTTTATTGTTAATAAACTCATCTTCATGCATGTGTAGTATCTCCATGATTATGTGAATGTAACTATTCTTATATAAATAAAGATTTTAAATTAAGTATTTTATTATTTATTTTCTTTTAAAATGAAACCTAAGCTACATATTTTATATATAGATTATAATTTACAGTTTAATATTCTATTTTTAAAATAGAAAATTGATGAATAATTTATTTTTGAATCCTTTCACAATTAAAAAAGAATACTTAAAATAAACACTATTAATTTCATATAAATCTAATATTATTCTTTATATACATAATTGAAAAGGTAGGCAAAATATAATACATAATTAATACAATTGCAATAAAATAGTTATTTTATATTTTTCCTTGAATTAATATTTTTAATACTATATATCTATTTAGATCCAATTTACAAAACTAACTCATTTATTTTGACAAAATAGGCATTGCAACCAAGCATAGAGGCAGTACAAGACAATTACATTATCAAACAAAGAGCAATAGGCAAACATTCATTGAACAAGAACATAATTCTATGTGAGTGTGTGACACTAGATAAAACCCATCGATTGTTGCCAAGCAGCTAGGTCCCTTCTACTTGACACATGTTCTTGCCTTGAACAAAACCTGCATTCATTCCCACTCATTTCCCATAGTCAATAGGTTAGTTCCAAAAAATATAGCCAAAGTGACATAAGGAACTAAATCACAAATTCACTAATTTATCATAATCAATAATCTAATGTCATCAGTAGAGTTCAATAGTTTCTATGCATTAATGGAAATGAAATCAATCATGAAGGTTTGAGACGTGGCAGTTTTTTACACAATTGACTGGCCAATTCCTTGGACTCTCCTGCCTCCATCACAGATGCAAGGAACATGGCCACCACTTTGGTATTCACCTTATGCCTATGCTTAGCCTGCAATACAACCTCTCCAATAACCATCTTTAGAACATGCAAAATGAGCCCGTGCCTAGACTTGAATAGAAAACCCAATCTTTTATCTATCACCTTTCCCAAAAATACTAGCTGCCTGCTCAGACATTCCAGAACAATAGGGGTATCCATAGAAATTGCCAAGCCTGCCAATCTGAAAATGCAAAGAAAGCTTCGAAAGGAATGTTGTTGGCGTCTGACCATTCCTCCATTTAATGCTACTTCTAGCTCCATCATTGAATTCACACACTTCTAATCATGAAATGAAACTACTCTACCTCCCTTTGTACGAAGAGTGCAATTATCAATTTAAGTGACTATGTCACCTCTATCGATCCCCAACCATGAAGCCTTTTTGGCTAGCTCATTCACTAACTTGTTCCCTTCTCGATATATATGGGAGACCTTGTATTCGATCATCTCCTTTAGGATTTGAGAGATGGGTTCAAGCCATCTTCTAAGATTCTAGTTTCATTCCACCCAGCTTGAATGGCATTGATTGTAATCAATGAGTCCCCTTCTAGATGAACTCTTCTTAGATTCTGACTCTTTGTGCACTACAACCCTATTAAAGCCATCTGAAACTTAGCTTCATTGTTCACCCCTACCCCTAGATAGATAGTTTTTTCCAAGATCTTACAACCTTCTTGATCTTTGATCATTCATCCTGCACCACTTTCCCCTGGGTTTCCCTTAGCTACCCCATCGAAGTTGATCTTCACCCATCCCTCTACTAGGGCTAACCATATTACTTCTTTTCTTTCCTCCTTATTGGGTTTAACCCTTCAAACCCCATTAACAGGGGGACATAATTCTATTATTATTCCTATAAAATATAATCATAATAATCATTAGTTGGAGTTTTAAATTTTATTTCTCAATAATTAGTAATAGTTACTCTATAGGTTTTCACACTCTATGGTATTCATTATCTATCTAATGTAGAACTATTATTATTTCTATAAAATATAATAAAAATAAAAATTATTATTTGGATTTTTATATTTTAGTTATCAATACAGAGTTAATTTTATTTGCTTAAGAGTTAGTCTATGTTGGATTGTACTAGGGTTTTTCATAGTGCACATTATTCATCTCTCTAAGGAATGTGGAACTATTATTATTTCTATAAAATATAATAATAAAAATCATTAGTTGGAGTTTTATATTTCAATTATCATAATGAGTTAATTGTATTTACTTAAGTGTTATTCTATAATATATTTTATAGTTATAGTTTCACAACCTATATTTTAATTAGAGTTTTATATTTTATAATTTAGATAGAGGTATCAATCATTCATTAATTTTATTTACTTAAAGAGTTATTTTAATTACTTAAAAATTATTTTATAGTTATTTTCTTTACTTGAGAGTTATGTACAAATCTTAAAGAATTATATAATATTTTCTATATAACTTATCCACTTTTTATTTTATATAATATATATTAATGTAAGGTATTATAATAATATAAATTCATTTTAATCACTTAAGAGTTTGTTTCTGTATATAGAGGAATACATATATAATATATATTAATATAAGGTATTTATAAGAATATAAATTTATTTTAACTAGCATACCTATATTTAGAAAAATCCATGTAAAACCATCACAGATATGTTAGTTAATTAAGTAAATAGAATTTATTTAATTAATCTATGATGGAGAAAAAGAATTTGATAAAATAATTAAATAAATATAAATTATTTATTTAATTTCAATGATGGAAAGGGACATGGTAAAGGGAACATGTTATTTAATTCTTTATAGTTTATTATACCAATATACATTACTCTCAAATAAAAATAAAATAAAAAATTGGAGTTTTAAATTTTAATTAATAATAATGAGTTAATTTTATTTACTAAACATTATTCTATAGGTTTTTAACATTGTATGGTACTCATTTGTTTAACTAATCTAGACCTATTATATTATTATTTCTATAAACTAGTATAACTATATTTAAAATGTATATATATCTAAAGTATGCCAAATGGATCCAATGAAATATTTGAAGTTATAATTGTAATTATTGTATACTTTAATAATTTTAATGAAAACAATATATTAAAAGAGAATAATTAGATATATTTTTAATGATAATAATTAATTTAAATATATATAAGGTTAGGATTACAAGTATAATTCTAATTATAACCCTAATTCTAACTATAACTATAACTACAATTATACTTGTAATCCTAACCTTAAACTAGACCCTAATTGAAACCCTAACCCTAAGTAAAATTCTAACCCTTACCCTAATTTTAATTGTGGTTGTAATTGTATCCAATAAACTGAACCCTAATTGTAGCTCTAATTGTAACCTTACATCTAACCTTAACACTACTACTAATGACTTAATGTGTGGTAAATTGATTAAATATAATAATATTTATTTAAATTGTTACATTATAAAAATAATAATAAATTTATATTATTATTACATCATTATAAAACATTAATTAGTGTAACATTATTAAAGATAATAATATTATATTTATATTATTGTAATATTATTAGATTATTATAGAGAATGTTTATAATAATAAATATAGTAAAAAATATAATAAAGAAAATTATTTAACTATAATTAATATTATTATAATAATAATTATAATACAATATAATATTTATATTATTATAATATTATAATATTATAATATTATAAAAGGATAGCATCAGGTCTATGTACGTGACATAATTTCATTATTTTTTGATTGTGTTAATTTACTAAACTATATATATATATATATATATATATATATATATATATATATATATATATATATATATATATATAAGATAGTAGCATTGGAGCACAATATGTAAGACATTAATTTAATTAATATATGTTTATAAACATTATCAAATATAATAATATTATATTTATATTATTAAATTATAAAAATATCCTAACCCTAGTCCTAACCCCAACCTTAACCCTAATTGTAACTCTAATGGTTACCTAAATTTAGTAATCATAATTCTAACTCTAACCCTAACCTCAATTCAAACCTTAACCCTAATTATAACCTTAACCTGATTCTAAAATTAACCTTAATTGTAACCCTAATCCTAACCACATTGATAATTGTAATCCTAACTATAATTCTAAACCTAACCCTAATCGTAATTTTAACACTAACCCTAACCCTTATTCTAACCTTATAAATAGCTCTAATTTTAACCCCAACCATAACTATAACCCTAAGCCTGGCTATAACTCAAACCCTAATTAAACTATGACCCTATCTCTAATTTGAACCCTAACTCTAAGTGTAACTTTAATTCTTAACCTAATTCTAATAGTAACCCACCTTAATTTTAACCCTAATTCTAATAAGAGCCCTAATCCTAGTTTTATCCTAACCCTAGTTCTAATCATAAACCTTAAGCTTGACTATAATTCAGACCCTAACCCTAAGCATAATACTAACCTTAACTTTAATTAAACTCTAACCCTAACTCTTTGTAATTCTTAACCTAATTCTAATAGTAGTCCACCTTAATTTTAACCCTAATTTTAATAGGAATCCTAATCCTAACTCTTATTCTAACCCTAATTTTAATTATAAGCTTGATTGTACTCTCACTATAACCCTAATTTTAGTCTAATAATAATCCTAATTCTAACCTTTACCTTAATCCTATTTCTAACTATGATTTTATCCCTAACCCTAACCCTAACTATAACTCTAATACTTACCCTAACTCTAATCCTTGCCCTAATTCTAATAGTAACCCACCTTAATTACAACCCTGAGTCTAATAGGAATCCTAATCTTAACTATAACCCTAACCTAAACCTAATATTAATCATAACCCTGATTCTACCCTAACTATAACCCTAATTTTAAATCTAATAATAACCTTAATTCTAACCCTTACCCTAATCCTAATTCTAACTATGGTTTAACTCTAACCGTAACCTAAATTCTAACCCTAACTCTAGCCCCAACCCTAACTATAATTGTAACTATAATGCTTACCTTAATTTAGTAACCCTAATTCTAACTCTAACCCTAACCTTAATTCAAACCCTAACCCTAATTATAACCCTAACCTGATTCTAACATTAACCCTAATTGTAACCCTTACCCTAACCACATTGATAATGTTAATCCTAACTCTAATTCTAAACCTATCCCTAATCCTAATTTTAACCCTAAACTTCATTATAATTCAAACCCTAACCTTAAGCTTATACTAAACTTAACCCTAATTGAACTCTATCCCTAACTCTAATTTGAATCCTAACCCTAATTGTAACTTTAATTCTTAACCTAATTCTAATAGCAATCCTAATCCTAACTCTTACCCTAACTCTAATTCTAGTCATAACATTTATTGTACTTTGACTATAACCCTAATTTTATGTCTAAGAATAATGATAATTCTAATCGTTACCTTAAGACTAAATGTAACCTTCACCCTAAATCTAATTCTAACCCTAACCCTACTTGTAATCCTACTTACAATCGTAACACTAATTTTAATCCTAACCATAATTATAACCCTAATTCTAATTATTACCCTACATTAATTGTAATCCTAATTGTAAGTCTAATTCTAACCCTAACCCTAAGTATAATTATCATCCTTATGGTCCTTTATAATATTTATAAGGTTGATCCTAACCCTCTAATACTAACCCTAATTCTAATCCAAATTCTAAACATAGCCCTAATTGTAATCATAATTCTAACCCTAACCCTAACTATACTAATCCTAACCCTAACCAATTATAACCCTTACCCTAACTCTTATTATAACCCTAACAATAATTCTAACCTTAACCCTAACCCTCACACTAAACCTAATGCCAACAATGACACTAATTCTATTTCAAAATCCTATCAAAGATCATAATTCTAATACTAACTATAATTCTATGCTTAATACCAATCCCTAACTATAATTCTAAGCTTAACACCAACCCTAATTTTAATTTTAATTCTAACTTTAATACCAACCCTAATTCTAACCCTACTTCTAAGCCCAACTCTAATTCTGAACCTAACCCTAACCCTAATCATAATCCTAACCTTACCCCAAATTTAGACCCTAATGCTAACCCTAATTCTAATCCCAATCCTAACTCTAAAAGTAACCCTAACCCTAATTTTCATCATAATTCTAATTCTAACCCTAATCTTAATTTTAATCATAATTATAATTAAAGCATTTAGGGTTTGAATTAATTTTAACCCTAATTCAAACCCTACTTTAAAACCTAATTCTAAACTTAATTGTAATCCTAATTTGGATTGTAAACCTAACCGTAATTCTAATCCTAAACCTAAACCTAATTCTAACCATGATTCTAACCCTAAATCTAATTCTAATAACTATAATTTTAACCCTAACCTTAATTTTAATCCTAATGGTAAACCTAATCCTTATTATATCCCTAACTCTAATTTTAATCCTTATGGTAATTATAACCAAGACCTTAACCCTAACACTAACCCTAATTCTAACCTTAACACGAACCCTAAATTTAATCATACTTCTAATCCTAACTCTAATTCTAAACCTAAATCACCACCTGATTATGGTAATTCTAAGAGCCTTCTTGAGGGTACTCTCTCTCTTTCTCTCTATCCCTCGCTCCTACTTTATTTCTCTCTATCTATATATCTTTTTGTCTTTCTCTCTTCTCTTTTTCTCACTTCTCCCTCCCTCACTTTCTCTATTTCTCTATCTCTATCTATCTCCCCTTCTTTGTTCCTCTATCTATCTCTCTCCACATAACATCTTAAGGGTAAATTGATTAAGGTGGAAGATATGCATAGTTTGACAAAAGAAAGACTTGATGAAATGATTAATTCAATTGGAGCTTTTGATCTTATAATAGGTGGAAGCCCCTTTAATAATTTAATAGGAAAGAACAATCTCTCTCTCTCTCTCTCTCTCTCTCTCTCTCTCTCTCTCTCTCTCTCTCTCTCTCTCTCTCTCTATCTTGCTTCATCTCCATCTCCCTCCCCCTTCTCTCTCACACACTTCCTTTCTATGAGATCTCTAATCTCTAGATCTATCTTAGTATATATGGTTTCATGATTGCATGCATCATATTCCCATATCATCTCAATCCTACATGGTCTCATGCTCATTTGAGTAATGGGTGTCAACTTAGTCACAACTTTATTATTGTATTATATGTATCATGATTCCATTTTACACTCAACTTTTACAATGATTCATTCCTACATGTGTTGTGGGAGATGTCTTAGTCAAAAATCCTTATTTTCCTCATGCATTGTGATTCTTTTCATACCTCATGCCATGCATGCAATTGCATAGAGGTTTCACTCATTTTTTTACATTTTTGTGAAGCAAAATTCTCCAAACCCTTCCAAAGAACTTTCCCTAGGGTTTGACCTTCTTCCCATCTCTAAGTTTTGTAAACTTTTTCATATTATCTTTAAATTAGATCTAAAATTTGTAGGTCATCTTTCCTTTATCCATAGTGATTTAACCTGGCTATTGATTTTTTTACTATGGATTTCGCCAACCCTTGTCCTTAGCTTATATTGAAACATGCCTTAAGGGTTTCAATGTATTTTACAATTTTTTACCTCAAAACCATTTATCCTTGATGACATCATGTTTAGTTACCATAAGGATGAAAATACATGGATGCAATATTTCATTGTGAGCTTGTTATTACCTTCCCTTCTATTTGAGATGACTTTACTTCACCTACACATCAACTTCATATTGATTATCCCTCTCCCATATCACTAATATTAATAATTTTGTTAGCCATAAGCCTAATATTGATGATTCTTCTTTTATATCTACTAATAGCAATTATCCCTTAAGTACTTTCATTTATTTTCATGCTATATCTATTGACGAAAACTAAGATGCTCTTTCAAAAGGAAACAACTAATTTTTATAATAATAATAAATATAAAATTTGTACTACAATTATAATAATATATAACATAAAATTATAATAAAACTTTTTTAATAGTTATAATAAAATTAAAGCTTTCATTAAAAAAAAGATAAAATTAGTAAGAAGATGTGTTTTGTTGGTGGGATCAAATTTTGTGACATTTAAATATACAACTTTACCATGGTTTCATGATTGTATGCATCATAATTCCATATATGGTTTGAATAATAAATGTACTTAATTAAACTATAAAACTTTACAATATAATATTATATTGAAAAAATACTAATTTACATTAGTATAAAGGAAAAAACAAAAAAAAATAATAAATATAGTTTTAATATATATTTTTTATATATAAAATACATGACACAATATATTATAAAATGGTAATACTTATTTTGTATTATTTCATGTATATTTTCCTTATGATTTCTTTTTATACAATATTATATATCATATAGAATATATTTTATTATTGTACATTTAAATTAAACATTTATATTTAATTATAACTTTATACTATTTTTAAAATATTATTATATTATAAAGAGTATGTCTATATTAAATATTAAATATTAATTAATTATATTTATTTTATATGTAATATATAATATCTATAACAATAATATAGATACTGTAAATTATTTAATATTGTACATTTAAATTAAATATATTATATATTTATATTTATATTTAATTATATCTTAATATTTTAAAAAAAATATTATTATATTATAAATGATATGTCTATATTAAATAATAAATATTAATTAAATTACAATCCACATAAAATAAAGTCATTTATTTTTCCAATTACAAATAGTTTATTTTATATTTTAATATTTCTATCTTTGTAAAATGAAATAATATTTCAAAACCTTACCACTCCATTTTGCACCCTTAAACAATCTAAAGTTGTAATTTAGAGGCTCTGTGATGAATTTAGAAAAGTGGTATTTTAAAGGCTATATTTACCATGTCTGGCCACACAAAATTTGACCACTTCGTAATAAACTCGCATCAATTAAAACATTTAATTCTTTTATCAATAAAACATGAAAGACGATTCTTTTGTTTTCTGTTCGAGCTCCGCTTCAGCGCATCTTGCAATTGGATACGCTCGCCTGAAATATTTGCTTTCAACCGTTTTCCCTTCCTTTTTCCTTTCCCCCTAAAAAAAACAAAACCCCAAGGTATCCGGCGAGGTACATTTAAAGAGACTTCTTCTGACATGATTATTTTCCCCGCGTCAGAACAACCGACGAGTTTACAAATTTTCCCAGCGTGAGAAAACATTTGCGGCGAAAAATATCTCAACGCAGAAAACTGACGGCGTCGTTGAGTAAAAAGCGATGACAGTTAAAAAACCGGCGAAGACGAAATATCGAAGGAGATATTTGTGGGGGTGTGATCTAGGCGTAATTATTTTTAAATTGGCAAAAGTTAAATAGTTTAATTTTAAATGGTTTAATTTTCAGTAGTTTAACTTGTGGGAAACTTCAAATTAAATCGGCAGAATAAAACTTGCAATTGGCTGTATAACACTCTAGGCTTGGCCTCTGGGCATAAATATAATAAAAATAAAACTTATTAATTGGATTTTAATATTTTACTTATCAATATGGAGGTAATTTTATTTAGTTAAAACTTAATCTATAAGTTTTTCATAGTGCACAATATTCACCTATCTAAGGGATCTAAAACTAAAATCATTAGTTGGAGTTTTATATTTTAATTATGAAGTTAATTTTATTTATTTGAGAGTTATTCTAGAGGTTTTTCTTAGTACTAATGGAACTATTATTATTTTTATAAAATATAATATGAAACATAAATAAATCAAAATTTCATTAGTTGGAGTTTTATATTTTAGTTATAGTTAATTTTATTTATTTAAGAGTTATTCTAAAGGTTTTTAAGAGCTATTCTAGAGGTTTTTCACATTGCATAGTATTCATCTCTCTAATGGACTTGTGTAGATATTATGACGAAGTCTAATGGGAAGTATTATTATTATAAAATATAATAATAAAAATCATTAGTTGTGTTAGGGTTTTTCGTAGTGCACCATATCTAGAACTATTAATATTTCTATAAAATATAATAATAATCATTAGTTGGAGTTTTATATTTTAATTATCAATAATGAATTAATTTTATTTACTTTAAAGAGATATTCTATAGTATATTTTATAGTTATAGTTTGACAACTGTGAAGCTATATTTTAGTTGGAGTTTTATATTTTACATAGAGATATAAATCATTAGTTAATTTTATTTACTTAGAGTTATTTTAATTAATTGACATTTATTTTATAGTTATTTTCTTTACTTGAGAGTTATGTACAAATCTTAGGGATTATATAAAAGGTTTTTGTCCACTTTTTATTTTATATCTAATATATATTAATGTAAGGTATTATAATAATATAAATTTATTTTAATCACTTAACAGATTACATATATAATATATATATTAATATATGGTATTTATAAAAATATGTATTTATTTTAACATACACATCTTGAGAAACATCTATGTAAAATAAATGGAGAGATATTGACTATTGAACTTGTATACAACAAACTAATTTAAAAATAAGTGTATTTTAAATAGATTTTTCTAAAGATAAGTATGCTAGTTAATTAAATAAATAGAATGTATTTAATTAATCTATGATGGGGAAAATGGAATTTGATAAATTAATTAAATAAATATAATTTATTTAATTAATTTAAATGATGGAAAGAGACATGGTAAAGGGGACATGTTAGAATGATGGCAATGTTAGAAAAACTCTTACCCCTTTTAGTGGATTATCCCATTACACTCATCTCTTCAAGATGATTAATTTTCTATATAACTTTGTTTACTTCTTTTTTGGGTCCTTCTCACCCCTATGGCAATAGATCATCATTCTTAAGACTAATAGGATCAACAACCCATTATGTACTCTCTCAATGATCATCTTTATCACATACAAATAAAACTTGAAGTAAGGTTCATCAACTTTGAAGAACAACTCTCTCAACTCTCCCAATAATATTGATTGACTACTCTCAACTATAAATAAAAGCCACCCTTTCTCTCCTACAAAATTTTTAATTTCCTTCTTCCACAATCAAGGTGGTCCTCTTTGCCCCCCTAGAAACTAGACTTCCCTAAATGTGATGGTACAAATCTTCCTAATTGGTTGAGCAAGGACAAGTAATAATTTGAATTCTATCAAATTATCCATGATCAAAATCTCTCCCTTACCTCTTTTCACTTGGAAAAGAAAGCCCTTTAGTGGTTGGATGGGACTCACCCACATCTCACTTGGTCAAGATTTTGAAAGGAAGCCTTTAAAACCTATTTTAGCCCTAGTATGTATATGATGACTTTGTTAATGCCATCACTAAACTATTCGAGACATATTTAGTCAAGGAATACCAGAGTGATTTTAAGAAAATGGACAACCAAACATGTGGCTTATATGTGTCATTTTATAGTTGTCACATCAGTGGTCTCAAGGGGATATTTGAGAAGAAGTTCTCATGCACGTAAAAAACTCGTATTGTGATGTTTTGGACTTGGCATGACTTACAAAGAAAATTTGACATCTATAAAAAAATACCTAGCTCCTCCTCTTTCAAAACTAAAAAGGAGACATTGGATATAGGAAATAAAGCCCCCACAACTCATAAAATCTTGAGAGAAGAGATAGTAGAGAGAAAGGCTAGGGGATTATGTTACAATGATGCAAGTGGTACTCCCACTTGCTATTGAAACACACATAATTAATATTGCACAAGTAGAGACTCTCTCTACTTACAAATTGAACTCACAAACCATATAAGATTGCAACAAAATAATATTTCACTTTATTATGCCAAATTCATACATCAATCAAATTCTACAACAAAATTACAAATGTAGTCTTCAATGGCTACTCTCTCTTTGAAACCTGCACACACACAACTTCCATGGATTCCTCTACATACAGGTATTCACTCTCATGTCTACACCCTTCCCATGGTGGAGATTTCCCTCTCTGAAATCTATCACTAAGAAATATGCCTCTGATCTATTGAAACATTTATTTAAATAACTCTTCATCTACAATGTTTGACTTTTCATATTCATCACAAATGTTTAGTTCCTCTAGAACAACAACACCATGTTTTAAAGAAGAGAATCATGTTTTTGAGAACCCTTACTTACTTTTGGATGCTGAAAAAGCAGAAAAAGTGTTTTTTTATAACTTTTGTCTAGGCTCATATATTTACGTTAAAATTAGTCAATTTGAGTATGAAAACCTCTTGAAGCTTGCCATAAAAGGATTTCTCTCCATCTTATAAAAATCCTAAAAATTAATTGTTTTGTAGCTTGTTGGGAATTTTTTTTATTATTTTAAACTCTCCCAAATGGTGAAGAATTTGGCCACGAAACCTTCATAACATTATGAAAAATACATCTAATAATACCCCTATAAACTTATTTCATCCCAGCCTTCATATATTTTTGGAAACAATTGTTTTCATAAAACTGCCCTATGGAGCCTTAAAACAATGATTCAATGAAAATTAAAATTTTGAAAATATGAGCCAACTTGAACTTTCTTGATTTTGAGAGATGCCTAAAAACACCAAAGAAAATCAAAACACATACCAAAACTAATTTTAAACTAAAATATTTTTGGGTGATGTGGGATCACCTGTGGACCTGGATGCTCCAGCATCAAACACGTCGTGTAAAAAGTTTGTAAGCATGGGCTCACAAAGGTGGAGTAGAATGGTATAACCATTCTTATAGATTACAAGTAATCTATAGTGAACTCCATCACTATGACATGTGCACAAAAAATTATTTCTTTTTCCTTCTCTTCCAGCATTTCACTCAAACAATTGTCATCCTCCTCCCACAACTCTGCTCTACACTCTTCTTCCCTCTCATGGACTCATGTCCACCATGAACCATCCTCTTCCACCAAAGAATATCTTCACTCTTCTCCTTCTTCATGGGTTTTGGCCCACCGCAAACTGACCACTTCCACCAAAATCTTTCAACATCCTTTACAACTTCTGTATACAAATATGCAACATTCACATACCAATCTGCAACTATATGATCTCTCTTTCTATCTACTTGCACTAACTCCTTATTCATCTCAATAATATGCAATTTCATATCAACTTCCTCATTACTAAATTCAAAAGAATAAAATTTTACCCCTTCTTTTTCTATTGCAACATCCCTCTTTTCATCCTCATCGGCAAGCTGCTTAAACCACTCTTCTTCCACCACCAAAATCTACAACAACAAATCATCTTCTTCCTCATCCTTTTCTACAAGCTCTTCACATTCCATCACTACAATCACATCCTCCACAACTACATCTTCAACCTCTTCATTCTCATTGCCCACCTCTTCATCTTCAACCACTACTACACACAACCCTTCATCTTGCTTGACCAATTCTTTCCATTGCCTTGCTTCCAATCTATCCACTCTCGCATTAATGTCCACCACCATCTCAAGGATCTTCCTCTCCTCATACTGTATCCAGCCCTCCCATACCATGGGCTTCTTCCTCAAAAAAATCCCCATCTTATTTGCTACAATCTTCCACAATTCTCACCTCATGCTCTACAATCTGCCATGACACTCTCAATCTGTAAAAAAAATTCATTAGCGGCTCCTTGGCTCTCGATTGCTCAGTGCTTCTCTACCTACAACATTCCTCACACAAGTTCTCTATGACCACTTCACTCTCCCACAAGTCCTAGTGCATCCTCTACACTCTCAGGACTACCAGCTTTCATACCATTTGATGCAAGTGGCACTCCCACTAGCTGCTCCAACACACACAATTAATCTTGCACAAGTAGAGACTCTCTCTGCTCACAAATTGAACTCACAAAACATACAAGATTGCAACAAAACAATATTTCACTTTATTATGCCAAATCCATACATCAATCAAATTGTTACACCCCGTGTGTTTCTATCCATTTACTATTTACCTAGGTTGGTTAAATATTTGAATAATGGGTGATTATGAAATTATTGCATTTATCTTTATTGAGAATATTGAATTGAAATATGTTGGAAATGGAATAATGCAATGTCTTGGTATTATATTTGATTACTGTATGAAATTGTATAAAGCAAATGGTTATATATTTGATCAGCTAACTACTGTGATGATGATCTAAGTGGATGCAGGAACAAGTTACTCCTCTGAAAGGGAGGGGAAGTATCACTCAGGAGAAGGACTTGGTTTGGTAACCCTAGTTAAACCTAAACATAGCAGCACACACACACATCCTATTTTGACCTAGGTTGAGTCGAGTCAGTGTGGGTAGTAGTAAGTGATCTAAGTTGAATCTTGCATCTTGTTTGGATGTTCAAACCTGCATGTTCTTAAGTGTTTGTTTGTTTAGGCAAGTTTTTCTTTGGAGATTATAGTTCATGCAAGTCCACGATATGTTCTTACATATGAGTCGATACGAGCATGAATATATGTAGGTAGACATACCTATGTACATTCATGAGCGTATTTCTCATAGATAAGGAGATATCAATTTGGACCATGCAAGAATTATCATCTCTATTGTGTTCTATGACATTATGTTTACGAATGAACTTAGTGGGCATCACATAGCGCACATCATGGAGGCACATGTGTTAAGGCCATTTGGAGGCCAAGTTAGTTAGGGAGCATCGCATGAATATAAGCCTATGGAAGCGCTTAAACTTGGACCTTTTCATTAATGTTTTATGAGTTTCAAAACAAACTCTTTTTGATAAGTTTGACTTTGTCTTGAGCCCATGAGGATTTGAAAATTAGTTTGTAGATTTAATTAAGCCTTTCATTATTTTTCCAACGTGATTTTGACTATTTCATTGGAAATCATTTTTACTATAATTTTGGAAATATGACTTTTTAGGTGGCAATTTTATGGAGAGGGTGGAATGTTTTAGAAGTTTGATTTTTATTAAGATTGATTATGTGTCCTCTTATGTGTCTTGTATTTCATTATTCTTTTGACACCTCTAAATCTGTTGCTAATTAAGTGGAGTGGTGGCATTTTTCCTAGCTAGTTTGTAACTTGATCTCTCTAGGGGTTTTTGTATATAAAGAGGTGCTCTCCCTCATTACAATACACACATTTTTCAGTCAAGAGCCTTCTTAATCTTGCTATTGAGTTTTTGAGCTAGTTTTGAGTTTTGTTATTTTGATTTTGGAGAGTTGTTCTACTTGGAGGAGTGATCTAGTGTGTTGGAAGGAGCTTAGGCAAGGGATTCTTTGATTTGTTGGAGCTATTATAACAAGCATGAGGATTTTTATTTTATTATGCTTCTCTATTTTCAATGGCATTTTGTGTTGTTGTTATGATGGAATGAATTGTGTTATCTCTTTGATTCCTTACTTGAAGGTATATTATATATATTTAAATAGTAATAGTTTTGTGTTATGAAATAATCTCCTTAGTGGGAATGAGTGCCTAGATGGGGTTTGTATGATTATTTTGGGCTATGAATAAATAATGGTATAAGAGGAAAAGATAGTAACAATAGTTTGTAAATGGTATTACTTAGAGATATGTGTCCTAATAAAACATGAAAAGAGGTTAGCCTTGGGATAAGGGATCCAATGAAGAGGTAGATAACCTAGAATAGAGATTGTTATCTTTCCCAATTGAGATAGAAGAGTGGTTGAATATGAGATAAGAAAATTTTGGCCAAAGTGGTGTAAATAGCCAAAGTTTACACTATTTAGGTTCACTGTGATCTAGGTTTGTATTTCTAGTAGGGATTTCATATTTTGATGGTTGTAGCCATAGTATGATAGTACTAGTTAATGTAGGACACAATACCATCCTAAAATTAGGCTTATTTTATTTCGAGTTACCATACCAATCCCTTCACCAAGGAACTTGATATAGGAGAGGAAGGTTATCCTTTATATATAGCTAAGAATAGATAGTTTATATTTTGGGATCTAGTTGGTAGAGCTGGTCTTCAAAGTTGATGCACCTTACTTGATTTTCCATTTTTATGTGATCAAGGTAGTCATTGAGAGAGTGCACAATGGGCTCATATGGATCTTGTTGGTCCTGAGAATGGAAAACTATCACCATAAGGGTGAGAGGGACCCAACAAATAAGTAATCAGAATTATATGGATAATTGACTAGCTTAAAGAGAAGCATAATAGGACAATCCACTAAAAGGGGTAAGAGTTATCCCTAACCCAAAAAAGGGTACCTAGAGTTATATGGAAGATTGATCAGATCAAAGAGATGAGTGTAATGGGACAATCCATCACAAGGGTGAGATTTTGTGTCATTTATGGTTTGTATATTTTTAGGGTGCAAATAAAAAAGTAGTGTCACTATAAATACTCCTAAGCCGATATTCATATGTGATTTGTAGCATGAAGAAAACACATCCACACAACCACACATGTTTAATTGGCATCTTAATGATAAAGTTAAGGGTGTCCTCAAGATAGCTAGGACAAGAAAGAAGGTCAACCATGCACACATAATGATCACTTGTAGGTGTAATGCAATAAGGGTTACTCATGCACTAAATGATGCAGAGTGGAACGCAACGGAGGCAACCTAACAGGAAGGAGTAGCCAACAATACAAACAGCATGATAAAATTCTCTATCGGCTGAACATCATCATCATATTTCCTAGAGACACCAACTGCATCATCATATTTCAACAGCATCATCATATTTCTGATGATCGCAAATATCCTCCTGTCGACTACTATTTACCTCCTCCGTTTGTCACCTATCATCATCATCATGATAATCAACGGGCGCAAACATCCTCCGGTTGCACTATTCATCGGGTGCCAAATACAAGCGGCATCATCATGATATTCAATATCACCTTCGTCAGCAGGATATCCAAATATCCGGTTGTCCAAATATCCTAATGACGTTCCACTTCAACAACTTGCCTTCGATGCTTCACTGCCCGACGATACAAGCAACAGCATCATGATATTGTTCATCCGATTCTTCGAAACCTCCTGATGATGCTAATACAACTTCCTGCCTACGCCGATACCTTTCCACTTAGCGACAACAGGATAAACCCGCATAGAGGGATTTCCTAATATCCTGATGACGTTGACGTCATATCCTGATGACGATGACGTCACACATCATCCTGATGAACTCTTCAACACTTAGCCAAAAAAACTCAACTTTCACACCCGCATCCGTTAGCGATATGCGGATGATGACCTTCCCCGAGAGATGATCCTGACTGCGATATATACACTGAGTATATATCCAACTCAAAACATCATGATGCACTTGCAACATGCAAACTTCAACAACTTCATGACCCGATCCTGATGGCGATGGATTCGCAGATGATGTTGCGGCTCGTTCTGACTGGAAACGCACATGCAGACTCCTGTGTATCCTTCCACTGCATGAAAACACTCACAACCGCATAATTTCACAAAGATCATGTGACGACCGGGCCGGATCACCTCCAAACCAAAATCTACCAGTTTATCTTCTAGACCTAGCACATGAGGATGCTAGGCTGATTTACAGCATGCTTCTAACAGATCTCCTGAACAATGCAATGCATAAATAGAAAACACAAATACAATCTAAGCTATGATACAGGACCATCCCACCGATTTGCAGGATCAACCGGTGGAAGGGTTGAAAGTGGTCATTAGCTTGCAAAACGGAAAGGAAATCAACACAGATGCAAACAGATAATGCAAAAGACAAGATCTTATTCAATTGAAATTCAATGTCCTGAATACAGCTTCACAATGTCTGAACTGCTCTCCTGAATATCAACTCAACACCAGTACATCAATATCAAAACTATATCAAACTATATATCTAAACCCTACAGATCGAAGGTATATATAACAAATCCTTCGAGTACTACTAACATCACTTCCCAGCGGCTGGGAGCTTCCAAGCGGCTAGGAGAGAGGACAGCTCAGACTCTCTTATCCCGATCTCTAACTGCCTACACATACTCCTATGCTGAACTATTACATAGCATCGGTCACAGTGGACCTTATTACATGATAAGTCAAACATACTAAAAATAGATTATCCCTTCAGCATGATGATAACTATCCTACATCCTGATCATGTATGTCATCATGCGGACCTATATCCTGATCATGTGCGGGTGCTCCTGCACCACTAAACCTACATGGTTGCATGAACATATAACACAAGCAAGGCATGTAACGTTTGGATATGTTCCAAAGTGCTTTGTCAATTCAAAGATTTTGAGAACAACCTTGCAAATTTCTTTTTGTGCTATCCCTGAATGATTGTATTCCATGAGACCATATTTCTTTGATGCATTTTATCAAATAGTCCATGTTCCTTCTCTATGCTTCCGCATTTTCCATACATGCCTACCAAAGCATTTCCAACTATAATATCTAACAAAAATCTCGCTTCCATTATGCTTTGATGGATGTTCATACCATGTTCCAAAGCTCCCATTTTGGTATAGGCAAGGAGGATGATAACTTTACAACTATCAATTTCATTTGCTTGAAAGTTTCTAAAGCCTTGTCAACAAATCCATTTTCTTGATATCCTACAATAATGGCATTCCATGAGACCACATTTCTTTGAGACATTTTGTCAAATAGTTCACGTGCCTTATCCATGCTTCCACATTTTGCCTACATTCCTACCAAAGCAGTAGCAACTATAACATTTGACAAAATTCATCTATCCTTTACGCTTTGATGGATGTCCATACCCTTTTCCAAAGCTCCCACTTGGCACCAGCTGGGAGGATGTTGGAAAAGGTTTTTGGTGTACACTAGCCAATTGTATTTTCTTGAAAATTTCTAAAGACTTTTCAAAAAATCCATTTTGTGAATATGCTGCAATTAAGGGATTCCATGAGAACACATTTCTTTGAGGCATTTTGTCAAACAGTTCATGTGCCTTGTCTAAACTTCCACATTTTGCATATTCTGCAATCATGACATTCCATGAGATGACATCTCTTTGAGGTATTTTATTAAACAGTTCACGTGCCTTGTCTATGCTTCCACATTATACATGTCTACTGGGGCAGTTGCAACTACAATATCTAACAAAATTCCTCTATCCTTTTATCCTTTGATGGATGCCCATATGTTTTTCCAAAGCTTCCATTTTGGCACAGGCAGGGAGGATTTTGGCAAAGGTTGTAGAGTTTGTCTTTACACTAGCCAATTGCATTTACTTGAAAGTTTCCAAAGCCTTTTCAACAAATTCATTTTGTGCATATCCTACCGTCATCATATTTCATGAAATCAAATTTCTTTGAGGCATTCAGTTAAATAGTTTCAAAGATCCCATTTTGGCGCAAGTCGGTAGTATGCTTGCAAATCTTAATTGATGGAGTATACGGTGAAATAGTGCGGATGCCTACACTTGCTCCTACAGGAAAAAAACACCCACATAAATGGAGCCCATGAAATCGAGTGAGAGGGGCAGTTCAAATTAAACTTATAACCAATTTACAAGTAACCATGAGCAGTCACAATTTGTTGAAATGCATAGTTTATGTATTGTTAACGGAGGACAAACATAACTAATGAAACATAGGAAAGAGGGTCCACCGACCACGTATAAGTCAAAGCTTAGAGTGTGTTTGTTTAAGCCAGCCATTTCCGGAGAGCTTATTGTGAGATAGGTAGAGCAAAATGAGATTTGAAAGCTTTACTACTGATTTGGGAATGGGGTCGGAAAGCTTATTGTCATTTAGATAGATTTCTGTCAGGATGGAAAGCCTGCTGATGGAGTCTAGGATGGGGACAGAGATTTTACTTCCAGTGATGGAAACCCTTTGTAGATTGATCAAATTGCCGGTAGAAGAATGTAAGGGGCCGGTCAGTTGGTTTTCTAGGAGGCACAAGAGTCCCAGTGAAGAGAGCTTGCCTATGGATGGCAGTGTGCTACTGTTGAGACAATTTCTGTTGAGGTACATGATTGATAGATCCGAGAGCTCCACGACCGAGTATAGAATTAAACCGGTCATAGCATTGTGTGAGACGTTAAAAAGCTGTAGCTACTTGAGGTTTCTGAGGGCCCAAGGAATCAAACCGACCATAAAGTTGTTTTGGAGATCAAGGGTTTTAAGCATGATGAGATGGGAAGTTATCGAGACATGAATTGAACCTGTCAACCTATTGCCGTAGAGATGCAGTACGTGGAGCTTTTACAGGTCAGTGATGCTCCCGGGGATGGAACCGCTTAAATTGTTTTCTCGAAGCTCATGGAGGTTTCCCATGGACTGGGGAATAGAGAAACCTCCCTACTTGTCAATGCTGATAAATAGGTTCCTCAACCCTACAAGTTTCCCTATCGATCACGAAATGAAACCCGTCATCTCCTTTAAATCATTCAGGTCTAAAATTTCTAGGTACTCCAAATTGCCCAGTGCTTCTAGTATGCTACCCTTCTTCTGCATATCAAATATGAAGTCATCGTCTAAAATAAGCTCTTGGAGATGAAGCCCTACTAGTCCTATCTGCTTGCTACTTGTGACCCCCACCACACACAACAATTAAATCCCTTCCATGAAAGTAGTTGCTGGGAATTTTCCTCGCTGATCCCTACTAGACTTTCCAAGCAACTTCCCTCCAAAGCATTCATTGATATAACTAGCAATCAATCTCTTATCTCCCCCAAATTTTATATAGTCCAAGACGATTGCTTGCTTTAGCTAAAGCAAATTATTCAAGGTTGAAAAGAAAATGGATGGTGATCCTAATAAGTTTTCACTTTTACATCCAATAATTATGATCAATTTGATCAAATGGCTCATATTTGATGCTCAAATATAAAGTCAATATTGGTGGCAAGTGCAGTTTCCAAGATATTTCCCATCATCCCCTTGTAGTTTCTTCAACAAGCTTCCCTTAGTAGCAAAAAATAATTTTTTTCTTGTCTACACATTTACTTTTTCGTAGTGAGATTTCTATGTTTTAAAAAAAGTAACTTTTTCTAATTAAAAACATTTAATATTTGAAATTACATCTCCAACTCCATTTAGTTTTTGCAACTAACAGTAGAACATCATGTTGTAGTACGACAAATCTCTATAAAAAGTACATGTACAGTTGTGAAAAATCCTTTCCTCCTCCATAGAAAGCTATAGGTCTTCATTTTCCATGTCTAAACATGATAGTGCAACTGTAGCTGACCAATTTCACCATAAGAAGTGCATTAACAACCCTCTTTTCTCCATTTTTCTATCATTTGCAAACATATTTCTTCAGCTCAGATCTGGGACAGCAATTTAAAACCTCCTTGAAGGCCACATCAGTCATGTTCAAGGATGCAAATTAGGTATACAATCATTCATTTCATTTTCACGCAATTACAAGGCTTTGTTTCGTTCATTTTTATCACTTTTGGCTCCAAATGTGCATGTACACCAATAATTTAGGTATTATTTTGTGTTGTTACAACTCTTGGGGTTTGTCTTCATGCTTTTTTACATCATCTTGGCTCCATTTTGTAGGTATAGTAGTGGTACAAGTTTGAAAATTAAGTTCTTTCATGGATGAGACAACAATGCATCTCCAAATCTTCATGTTTCCATGATGCTTCCAGCTTGTCTCCACATGTTTCCATCCTCCTTGACCTGCAAACAACAATCCCAAGCATCAAATTCAATTATAAATATATCCTTTCCAATCAAGAATTACCAAAATCATGGTCATTTTATGCATCAAATCAATCTTCTTGCAAAATTGTCAAAGTTGTTAAATTGTTAAGTTGTCATTTTGCATTAAGGGTGTTTCCAATGTTTTTCTCATATTTTCATAAATCCAAAAGTTTCATGAAGGTTTCTAACATGTTTCCATTTCCCAACTAAGTTTCATGGCATACTTTACCTCATTTCACCACTACAATAACTTTAAGACAGTTTGGACAACTTTTGGAACAATTTTTTGGGATGCTTAATCTCTTCTTAACCACTTGAAACCTTTTTGAACACTCACATACAACTTCCAAAATCCATTTCATGACAATTGTTTTGAGAAATAAACTCTTAAATGACATCCAAAAACTAGAAATGTCTTGACTAGGTCAGTAGACAACATCTCTCAAAATTCTTGTCTTTTTGTCAAATTTATTGCAATATTACAACTTTAAAAATTTAGTGTCACTTTGATTTCCACCATGGATATCCATAATTCTCATCATGTTCTCTTTGGTTTCCTTCTTCTATTTCACACTTAACTTGTTCCATTGTAGCTTCATATTTCTCTCTTGCATTACCAGTCTTCATTTGTTTTGGCTTCAACATCTTCGATAACATCGTCTAGATTATTGCTATATTTACTAGAGTCATATTAAAATATTATTAATCTTTATTTCCCTAAATACATTATAATTTTAAAAGAGGATAACCGTCGAGGGGCCCAAATGATATGCAACACCATACCATTTGTTGGGGGTAACGAAAGCATTTCGTGCAGCTACAAATATCAATGCCTATCAGCAATCATAGATCCAACTTAAAATCAAATTAAATGCCTGCGTATAATTTGACATAAAATAATGAAATTTCAATTCACAAGAGCGGGCAAAATAGCAAACTTTATTCATATTTCCGAAATTGTGGCATACAAGGCTGATCTGAGTCTGACAATGATGGAGGAATAGAGTGGAATCCAAAGAAGTTTAGCAGGGGGGAAGAGGATCGCAACACAGTCCACTGTTGTTCGCGTACGAAGATTTGGGAAACTTCTGCAGAACACTTCCTTGCGGAATTTGACCGGATAAAGAATTATGCGACAGGTTCAAATCAGACAGAGCCGTGAGATTCAGAAACCTGCTGGGTATTCCTCCGTTGAGTTCATTGTTATTGAGCGACAGTGTATTCAACTGTATCAAATTCCCCAGCGGTTCAGGGATTTTGCCGGTGAAGTTATTGAAGCTCAGATCAAGCACCTGCAACTGCCCCATGGCGCCGAGGGAAGACGGTATTTCTCCACTTAAAAGATTGTGCGACAGAAGGAGCTGTTCCATGCTGCCCTGCACACTCGCATTCTCAGGCAGATGACCAGAAAATCTGTTATGCGAATATGCCGACGGGGAACCGGCTCTGAACAGAGAAGACGGCCGTGACGGGCCCGCTGAGAAAGTTTGAATGCAAATCCAGGCTGCCCAGATCTCCCATGCCTGAAATTTCGTCTGGGATTGACGAAGTGAAGGCGTTGTTGGATAAATTGACGGAGTACAAATTCATGGTGCTCAGCCATGGCGGTATAGTTCCGGTGAGCGCATTGCTCGACAAATTCAGCTGAGTCAGAGAAATCTGAGAAAGCCATTTTGGGGGGGCGCCGCGAATTCCACAGGCAGCAAGCGAAAGGGAGTATAAAGAAGGGAGCTTTCCTATTACTGAAGGCACTGTGACGAATTTGAAATTGTTGAAGGAGATGTGAAGCTCTTGGAGGTTGGAAAGCTCCGCCATTTCTTCCGGCAAGTTTCCGGACAGCTTGTTGTGAGACAGGTAAAGGATCTGGAGCTTCGAAAGCTTTGCTACCGATTTGGGAATGGGCCCGGAGAGCTCATTGTCGTTTAGATAGACTTCCCTCAGGTTGGAGAGTCTGCCGATGGAATCTGGGATGGGGCCAGAGATTCTGTTTCCGACCATGTTAACCCGCTCCAGATTGATCAAATTGCTGAAACAAGAGGGCAGGGGGCCGGTCAGTTTGTTTTCATTGAGGCGCAGAAATCCTAGGCTAGAAAGCTTGCCTATGGACGCCGGTATGCTGCCGCTGAGGCGGTTTCCGTTCATGTACATGATCGACAGATTCGAGAGCTCCCCGACGGAATCCGGAATCGGACCTGTCAGAGCATTGTCTGAGACGTCCAAAAGCTCTAACGACCTCAGGTTTCCGACGGCACGAGGAATCGAACCTGTGAAGTTGTTGTCGTGGAGATCGAGGCCTTGAAGCATGACAAGACGGGAAATTATCGAGACGGGAATCGAACCTGTCAACCTGTTGCTGTAGAGATGCAGTTCTTGGAGCTTTTGCAGGCCGGCGATGCTCTCGGGGATGGAACCACTTAATTTGTTTTCTTGCAACTGAAGCTCTCGAAGCTCACGGAGATTTTCCACGGACTGGGGAATCGAACCTCCCAGCTTGTTGGTGTTAAGAGACAGCTTCCTCAGCCTCACAAGTTTCCCTATCGACCGCGGAATGGAACCCGTCAGCTCCTTTAAATTATTCAGGTCTAAAATTTCGAGGTACTCTAGATCGCCCACCGCCTCCGATATACTGCCCTTCATCACCGTATCAAATATGAAGTCGTCGCCGGAAAGAAGCCCCACGAACATCCCCGGGAGACTAAGCCCCACGACCCGCCCTGTCTGGTTACTGCATGTGACCCCCCGCCAATCGCAACAATTAGAATCATTCCATGAAAGTAGCCGTTGGGAAGGGTCCTCCATGATCCCTGCCTTAAAGCTCAGCAGCGCCCGCCGATCTCCCACCTGACATTCCAAGCAACTGCCCTCCAAAGCACTAACCCATATAACCAGCAATGCAATACACAATTTCACTTTTTTTTTTTTCTCAACAGACAATCTCTTGTCTTTACCTAAAACCTTTGTCTTCCTCCAACCAAACTCCAATACTCCAATACTCCAATACTATGTGGATTGCTCACAAAAGGAGACAATATAATAGCAAAATGATTGTATAAGATGTGATTGATATGGTTTGGTTGATCATCAATTTATACATTCATGATAAGAAGTATGGAGGGTTGAGATTGAGAGATGCAATAGATGGTTGAAATTAAGAGGAGGAGATGAATGGCTAAGATCAAGAGTTGGAGATAAAATGGATGGTTGAGATTAAGAGAAGGAGATGAATGGCTAAGATCAAGAGTTGGAGATATAATGGATGGTTGAGATTAAGAGGTGGAAGAGGGAAGCTTCCAAGGCATTCTTTTATGTAAATGCTAGAGATTTGAAGATGTAGCATGGAATGTGTGGCTAGGATAAAGAGTTATTTTGACATTGGGATAATCATTTATTAATTGTGGGAGGGGATGAGGATGATGACATATGAAAACAAATAATTAATTATGCCCAAATTAAGGGGATGATTGTGACGTGTACATAAAACTAAACATAGCCAACATATATTGAGAAACAATTATAAAATAATATATATAAATACAAGGAAAATTAAAACATAAATAAATCAAAATATAATAAAATATAAAACTGGTATTTTATATTTTAATTATCACTAATGAGTTAATTTTATTTACTTGAGAGTTATTCTATCTAACCCATTTCAAACTATTTTTTTTAATTCAACATGGGTAAACACTTTTCACTGGAGCTATGAACATAAATAAATCAAAATAAAATAAAATATAAAATTGTAATTTTATATTTTAATTATCAATAATGAGTTAATTTTATTTACTTGAGAGTTATTTTATCTAACCCATTTCAAACTATTTTTTTTTAATTCAACATGGTTAAACACTTTTCACGGGAGCTATGAACATAAATAAATCAAAATAAAATAAAATATAAAATTGAAATTTTATATTTTAATTATCAATAATAAGTTAATTTTATTTACTTAAGAGTAATTCTATCTAACCCATTTGGAGCTATTAAAATATTTAACCTACATATTTTTATAAAACCAATGCAAATAAATATAAAGTCTAGATAAATAAAATAATGTATATAATTACAAGGAAAATTAAAACATACCCCATTTGGAACTTTTTTTTTTTAATTCAAAATGGGTAAACACTTTTGACATGAGTTATGGACATAAATAAAATAAAATATAAAATTAGAATTTTATATTTTAATTATCAATAATGAGTTAATTTTATTTACTTAAGAGTTATTCTGTCTAACCCATTTGGAGCTATGAAAATATATAGCCCACATATTTTTATAAAACTAATGCAAATAAATATAAAGTCTAGATAAATAAAATAATGTATACAAATACAAGGAAGTTAAAACATAACCCATTTGGAACTTTTTTTTTTAATTCAACATGGGTAAAGGCTTTTGAAGGGAGCTATGAACATAAATAATCAAAATAAAATAAGATATAAAATTGGAATTTTATATTTTAATTATCAATAATGAGTTAATTTTATTTACTTAAGAGTTATTCTATCTAACTCATTTGGAGCTATGATCTGGGTACAATATCAGGTGGGGGAGACCGGATGTCGTGACCTCGTGCTACCACAAGAAGCTCTCACAAATCAAGCCAACCCCTTGCCCATTTGAAACTATTATTATTTCTATAACATATAATAATAAAAATCATTAGTAATTAAAGATGCCATAATCAATTACCAAACTGAATATGCCATATGATATCAATGTGCTATATCCATATCACCATATGATAAACTTGCCATGGATGTTGATACTTACAGTGCATGTAATATCACTTAGCCACATATACTTAGCGTCAAATTTCACTATCCAACATTATCACAATAGCCTTGATGTACCAAACTACTCATGTCAACTATGTCAAGGATCATTAGCATAAAAATTATAGTATGGAAATGTGACATAATATAATACAACTAAAGAGCAAGTGCAAACCATACCAACTGTCCTATCATCATACCAACTATCCTATCATCATCGGCATGATATCATATGAATATCATATGTCGACTGTATATTATCATGGGATCATGAACATATCGACTACCATATCAAATATGAACTGGTAGAATCAAGTGCATCAATGATCATAACAACTATGTCAAGAACTCATGTGACAACATGTGTCAACTGATAGGAACTATGAGAGTGTGGATTGTCATCAAGGACAACAATTGGAGAGGAGGACAACAAACTCCCCCTTTGTCCTTGATGGCAAAACACAACTCTCATTCTCCCCCTTTTTGCATCAAAGACATAGGGAGAAAGGAGTGTGCCAAAGCCTCAAATAGAAATTAGAATGTAAAAACCATCATGCTATGGAAATGATAAACAAAAACAAAAACAAAAAATCATACCATAACTATCCAGAACATCATAATCATCCAGAATGGCTTGAAATGCGACTGCACTATTAGTAGCAGCATATAAACAACCATATATCAAAATCAAGGATAACAACTGGAGACCAAAGTAATAACTATCACAACTAAAATCATCAATGAATGTACAACATATATTAGTGATCATTAAAGTAGAAAATAAACCTATGAACATAACAACATCTTGCCCATTTTCATACACTATCACATATGGCTAAAAGAGTACACACCAAATAATTGCAAAAATCCTCCAATAGATACCACAGTCACTGTCACTATCATATAAAGTTACCATAGTTTGAATTCTGCCTGAAAATAGAGAAATAAAGATTGAAGGTAGACACAACAATAGTTTGTGCACATGTCAACCAAATTATTCTTCCTCTTTTACAACAATGACAAAGTACATTGGACTGTTAAGCAATTACTCCCTCTACAAATGAGCTCCATTGAATATGCACTTAAAACATTTAAGGATGCCTGTAGTTAATAGTTGGAACTCTATTGGAACTCTCTTCACAAATCCAATCAGGGATTGTTCAACATCATTGTAGCAGATAATGTTAACTTGTATCAACATCAGCCCTTGAAAGATCACTTCACTGTCCATTAGAATCAAGAGAGTAGAGATGAAAATACTATTCTACTATGTATATTGATCATGTTATTTGCTAATACAATCAACACACATCATGATTGAACACGGAAGCACATTTGTAAATATTATCATCATGGTCAAAGCAAAATCTGCAACTATCCAAACAAAGATTAGAACATATTTTCGAAGTACTGTCAGAGATCAAACAATCAAGACCTTTCACTTCTAGTATACTTTTCACAATGTTTGACAGAGATAAAAGATATAAAGCTAATAAATACTTATGCTACAGTCTTGATTCTTGTTCAAACTCTGCATACTTATGTCTTGATAATTATGAAAGTCTAAACTTAGTATTGTGTCTCTGTATCTCTACAATTGTCAGAACAATCTACAATCTTGTCTACACAATCACCCTATTGTTTCTATCAAACATGCATTGCTCTACATACAAAACTTATTGATCTATCATTGAAGTGATTGTCACCTGTTTTCTTCACAAACATGCTCCTTTCCTATCTTGAAATTATTTTTTGAAGTATCTCTAATAAGAGGATCTGATGCATCATCATACTTAATGCCACCCAATACTACCCTTTACTACCTTCTATAGTCTTGATAAACTGATTCTTTGTACTCCTTGTTAGTCCAAATCTATTAAGACATATGCAACAAAAACATTGGACAATAATGCTTTGTAAAATTGCTAACAAAGTTTGCAGACCCATGAAGAATTCTAAATCCTTTCAACAAATCCATTTTATGGACTGCAATATAAACTTTTTAAAGCCTTATTGCACCAAGAAACATTTTCAAGAATATTTTCATGAATATCATTGTCATTGTATATACAAGATTGTTCATCACAAAAATATAGTCAAGAGAGAAAAAGAAAACTATCAAGCAATGTCTCCATATCATTGTCAAGCACCAATACTCATGAACAGTGCATTGGCATAACCAACTGAATCAAATAAAAAACAAAGCAGTGTGATCAATTGAATGACCAACTGTATCATGCTACTAATGCCAACTATTATAAGGACTTTCAGAAAACGTAATACTATCAAATTACTTTGATCATCTATCCATGACTCTTGACAACACCAAGACTATTCCAAGAGAAAATAGCAAGAAAAGATCTTTAAAAAAACATCACTATTGTTCTATTTTGTTTATCTCTGTCTTAGTTGATAAATGTTAAAAGCTGATATCATATACAAGAATAAAGACTATATCACATATAGCACCTTTGATCCTTAACAGTTCAGTATTAGATCAATACAATCACATAAAATGTAGTTTTGCATCAAAAACAACAAATTCCATCATGCATGAGTAAACAAGCAGTCCATTGTCCATAATCATTGTCTTTTGATTGCCTTATTTCCATATCCTAACTAATTTTATCACATGATCTCTGCAACTATTTGGCAACTTGTCACATGTTTTAGAGAGCCATACTTAGAGGACAAGCAAGAGTGTCAGTACAATATGTTGTCCTAATTAAACACATAGTTCTGCCTTGTTCATCATACCCAAAGCTGATCCAAAACTGATACCTCTTCCTAATTTTCCTCAGGGGTTTGATAAATGTAGCATAAAGCCAACTCCCCCTCAATTAATACTTCTCTTTATGCACTTGTGGATGGAACTTGTGTAATATGCCCTAGTTCTAGTTCTTTCATTTCCCATACTTGTATCCTTCTCCAAACTGTCATAGTCCTAGTTTTCTTGTGAGGTCTAAAAGGATTCACTTGATTAACCTTACAACATAATACTTTATGTCCAATTTTATGACATCTATAGTACCTATTTTTTGGACTAATAGGAGGAACAAAAACAAGATCTCTTAACAACTAGCAATTCCTCGATCTATGACCAACTTTGTTACATTTATAACAAATATTGATGAAGTCCTAATTTGTCACACTATAGGAACTTTTAACCTTATACCATCTAAGACCATTTCTTGATTAAATTCTACAATCTCTAGCTCTATGACCATAAGTATGACAAGAATAAAAATAACCATGGAATTGAGAGTAATTGTACTTGAAAGATGGAGGTCTTAAGGGCTTGTTTGTCCTTCTATCTTCATCACCACACTGGTCTTTTGTCTTATTAGTAGGAGCAACAACATGATGATCCAAATCAATTTTCTTCCTTCATGTATTCTTAACTTTGGATGACTTCCCTTCTTCATAACCAAAACCAGTAGTATCTTTGTGAAACCTTTTCTTAACATTTCATTTAACTTGTTGGTACTATCATCAAACTTCAGATACTTATCTAACAACTTTCTACCATCCTCAAGCTCTTTCCTTAAAGAAACTACTTCTCCTTCAAGATTTTGACATTCATTAGTTTTGACTTCAAGATCAGATTTTGTACACTCAACTATTCTTTTAACTTCTTCAAATTCTACTTTTAGACTATTGACAAATTTGTTTGTCTCTTCAATTTTTACCTTTGCCTCTTTAAGTTCTAAAGAAACTTTAGCAAAATTATAGAGTACCTTGCTCAGATAGAATCCTTCTCTTGTTGAAGTTGAACCTTTAATTCCTAGTTCTCTTTGTCAAGATACTTGTTCATTTCTAGAGCACATAAAAGTTCTCCTTCAATATCAATTTCACAGTCATTTTCATCAAACTCTTGTCCATCTTCATCTACAAAGAAATCTCCTTCTGCATCATCAATTTCAACTACAAAATCATCAAGTTCTTGTCTACTAATATTCACATTGTCAAGACTCTTAATTGCAGGACTAATTTCTTTATGACATTTTGTATCTACATTCATTGTTGACTCATGCAACAACTCATTGCTAGACTTAACTGAGGCTTGCTTTTCAATTTGTTGATTAGCATTTTTCTTTTCTTTATTTGGGGCCTTATTTCTATTCTTTTTATCCATTGTACTCCACTTGCTAGGAACCCTTAAGTTGGTTAGACTTCTTACAAGGGTCTAGCTCTGATACCACTTGTTGGAGTACGAGAGACACTGAGAAGAGGGTGAATCAATGTCTTATAAAACAGACTTGTTTTTGGCAACAATTAATAAACTTTACCAACCATAACCTTCAAGCCTTGTATGATGAAAACAAAACATTCATTTATGAACTGTAGTGCATTAACACATCAAGTTGTGACCATGAATGAACAAAACAACTAATGGTGAACTATGACAAACAATAGAGGCAGTTTTATTTTTTTATTAGATAGTTTTATAACAAAATATTGCACACCAATAAGAAAACCTTTGTCTTTACCATACCACAGAGAGTAAATATCACATTTTAACCACTTGACTATCAAACTACTTTCAAATTGCTGCTACCAGAAATGAAAAAACCTTTTATTTTTCCTTTTGTTTGTTAATGAAAGGCAAACAAATTAAAAAAAATCTTAACTAAATTTGTACGAGTAAAATTGAAGGTAAAAGAAATGGAAACACCTGAGAGTCATGTTGAGGAACCAAACTACAATGGCCTATTTGTCTCAGTCCACATTCAACTTTGTTACTTCACGAAGTAGTCAATTCACAAAATAATCTTGAATTACTATAATCATGAAAACCTTCATACCCTAGTTTATCCAAGGGATTATTTATGAATATCAAACCTTGCAAAATGAAAATACAAACAAAATTTTTGCATGTTGAATATCCTATCCACTAAGAGACTAAGTTTGCCCTTGAATGGAGTGGTCACAAAAGTTGTTCACAATTTCTTTTTACTAGTTTTTAGATCCCATGACCTGCTGATTAGGTTGAGCCCTTAAGTAACCCGAATGTGACATTTTATATCATTGGAAATAAAATCAAATGTCACTAAATGACTATGTAGTCTCTTATGTGACCCTTAGTCACTTTAACAAAATTATGAAATGATAAAATTGAACTAAATGTCTCATTTTGAACAAATGAAACCTTTGTAGTAACGACTTCAAAGAACTTGCATATTGATTTGACATTGAAATGAAACCAATTCTTAAGAGACCACATATGAAACAACAAAATGATCACCAAACCAAACCACAATATGAAAATATCACTGTGATCAAATGACACAGTATTAGCACCTAGCACAGTAACTGAAGATGCCATAATCAATTGCCAAACTAACGATGCCATATGATATTAATGTGCTATATCCATATCACCATATGATAAACTTGTCATGGATGTTCATACTTAAAATGCATGTAATATCACTTAGCCACATAGACTTGGCATCAAATTTCACTATCCAGCATTATCACAATAGCCTTGATGTACCAAACTACTCATGCCAATTGTGTCAAGGATCATTAGCATAAAAAGTATAGTATGGAAACGTGACATGATATAATACAATTGAAGAGCAATTTCAAACCATACCAATAGTCTTGTCATCATACGAACTGTCCTGCCATCATCAGCATGATATCATATGCCAATTGTAGATTATCACAGGATCATGAACATATCAACTGTCATATCAACATTAACTACAATAGAGAACATATCATCAAATATGAATTGGCAGAATCAAGTGCATCAACGATCATAACAATTGTGTCAAGAACTCATGTGACATGTGTCAACTGATAGGAACCATGAGAGTGGATTGTCATCAAGGACAACAATTGGAGAGGAGGACAACAATTAGTTGGAGTTTTACATCTTAGTTATCAATAATGAGTTAATTTTATTTACTTATGAGTTATTCTAGAGGTTTTTCATAGTGCACATTATTCATCTTCTAATGAAACTATTATTATTTTTATAAACATAAATAAATCAAAATTTCATTAGTTGGAGTATTATATTTTAGTTATAGTTAATTTTATTTACATAAGTGTTATTCTAGAGGTTTTCACATTGCAATTACTATTTCTATAAAACATAATAATAAAAATTATTAGTTGGAGTTTTATATTTTAATTATCAATAATGAGTTAATTTTATTTACTTAAGAGTTATTCTATAGTATATTTTATATATAAGGTTTCTATATAACTTATCTATTTTTTATTTTATACATAATATATATTAATGTAGGGTATTGTAATAATATAACTTTATTTTAACTACTTAAGAGTTATTTTTTTCCCTCTATATACAGGATCACATATATAATATATTAATATAAGGTATTATAATAATATAAATTTATTTTAATCACTTAAGAGTTATTTTTTCCCCTCTATATACAAGATTACATGTATAATATATATTAATATAAGGTATGTTTATTAAAATAAAAATTTATTTTAACTAGCATACCCATCTTTAGAAAAATCTATGTAAAATACATTGAAAGATATACTTACTAGGTTGACAAAGTAATTTAAAAATAGCCCTCTTGAGAAGAATATCTCTTGGCAAATTTTAGATAGATATTTTTTAAAGATAGGTATGCAGAGGCAATGTAGTTTAGGGTGCAAACTCTTGTGGACCTAAGACCTAGGTGATGGGAAATGGTGTGGATGTGGATGGACTAGAGGATGGGTGATAAGGTATGGAATGGATGGGTAGCCTCAGGGCCCATCAATGATGGCCTTGCCTACCTGACAATGTAGAGGCAATGCAGTTCAAGAGGATAAGATACTGATGATGGACCCTATAATAGGCTGCCACTATGGATAAGGCAGTGGGTAAACCTTAGGTAGTAAGGCGACAATGGTGATAGAGTATCAAGCCATGATAGGTTATCATTTCATGGTTTTTACAAAACAGATACGATCAGATGATGAATGATGGTCGGAAGAATGGATGCAAGGTGATGGTTTCCCAAAGATGGAGGAAGTAGTTTGCATTGTAAAGAGCGCCTGTTTGCTAGGTTTTCACTACTTTGCTTTTATTGCAATGTTTTTTTCTTTTCTCTTATTTAAAAAAAAATTCTGCCCCCTTACATTGGGGTTCTCTAGGTATAGAATTGGCGAAGCTGCATATTTTTGATTGGGTCATCGAACAACTCACCTTCTGATGTAGCTAACTAGTATGCTCTTGATCCATATGCAGCAATGATTACATAAGGACCAAGCCAATTGGGTTCAAACTTTCCTTTCTTCTCCTGATCCTACTAATTGCAAGGATTTTGTTTAAGCACTAGATCACCAACATTAAAGACCCTTGGATGAACTTTGTGATTATAGCTTCTTCCCATTCTTTGTTGGTAGTCTTTGAGATGGTTGAAAGCATTCTATCATTTCTCTTCCAACAGTTCTAACTCTTGTAGTTTGGAAACTCTATAGTCCTCATCAGTTATAAGACCTTTTAATGACACCCACAAAGATGGTAACTCAACCTCAATGGGCAAAATGGATTCAGAACCATCGACAAGGGCATATGGTGTGGCACCTGTGGGAGTGTGTATGCTATTTGATAGGCCCACAAAGCAGGATTTAGTTGCATGTGCCAATCATGGCCGGCATCGTAGACAATTTTCTTAAGGATTTTCAAGATGGTTTTGTTGGATGCCTCTACCTAACCATTGCCTTGTGGGTAGTATGGGGTGAAGAAGCAGTGTTGGATTTGGAATTTGTCACAAAGCTCTTGGATATCCTAGTTTTTGAAGGGTCTTCCATTATCTGTGACTATGGATGAGGGAATTCCATATCGACAAATGAGGTAATTAAGGATGAAGGAGGCAATTTGTTTGCTTGTGACATTGGTGAGTGGAACGACTTCAATCCACTTGGTAAAATACTCAGTGGTGGTGATAATGAACTTGTGGCCATTGGATGATGGAGGATGGATTTTACCCACAAGGTAGAGTTGCCACTGACAAAAGGGCTAAGGTGTTGTTAAAGGCCGCAGTTCCTGAGCTAGTGCATGGATGAGGTTACCATGAATCTAACACTACTTGCATTTATTGACAAAATGATATGAGCTTGTCTCCATGTTTAGCCAATAGTATCCCAAATGCATGAGTTTCTTAGCTAACGTAGGACCACTAGAGTGTGTTCTGTAGATTCCTTCATGTACTTCTCGTAAGGTAGTTTGAGATTTGTCACATTCAAGACATCGGAGTAGAGTACCATCCAGACCTCAACGGTAGAGGGTGTAAAAAATAATGGTATAACGAGATGTTTGGAAAATAAAGGTTTAGCATTGGTTGTTGGATAAGTTGGTTGGTAAGGTGTTATTCTTGAGGTAAGTGTAAATTTTACCATACAAGGGTGAATTAGATCCTACTAGGAGGCAAATGGATTGTGTTTCGGGGATATCATAAGCTGGTTGTGTGACTGAGTCCACCAAGAACTCAAAATGTGACTCATTCTCTCATATATTGAGAAGCGAGGCGATAGTTGCTATGGCATTTGCTACTTTATTCTCTATGCAAGGAATCTTCTCAAAGGAGGTTATCACAAAGTATCCTTTAAAGTCATCTATCATATGCTTGTATGGTATTAGCTTGTCATCTTTCATCTGATAGTCATCATTTACTTGATTAATGATGAGTTGTGAGTCTCCATAGACATGTAGCTCTTTCACTTTCCATTATGTCACCATCTTAAGACCAATGACTAAGGCCTCATACTCTGCTATGTTGTTTGTGCAAGGAAAAAGAAAATGATATGACTTAGGTATTGTGTCACCTTGAGGAGTGACTAATAAGATTCCTGCCCCCGATCCATGGTTTGTATAATACCCATCAAAGTAGAGCTTCCATGAATGTGTTGTGATACCGAAAATTGATTCATAAAGGAACTCGAATGTCATTGGAGTAGTATCTTGCAATGGTGCCTCCGCCAACTGATCTGACCCTTGATAGCTTTCCTTTACACATATTCTATGTCATACTCAGTAGCATTATCCATTTACCTAGTTGGCCTATTAGAGCTGCTTTGCTTAACAAGTACTTTAATGGATCAATCTTTGCAATTAGCTTGATGGAATGTGTAAGCATGTAATGGCATAGTTTTTGGGAAGAAAAAAACCACAACAAGACAAGATCTTTCAATTTGAGAATATTGTAATTCATACCCCACCAATGTATGACTGATATCGTAGATTTCTCATTCTTTGCCTTCATAGTTATGTTGTGCTAAAAGGGCTCCAAGAGCTATTGGTGTAGTAGATATGTACAGATATAGTGGCTTGCCTTGGATAGGTGGCATCAAGATAGGTGGATTCATGAGATACTCCTTCAATTGGTGAAATCCATCTTCACACTTCTCATCCCATCTAAATCAGATGTTCTTATGCAAGAGATGAGTGAAAGGTTGACATTTGCTACCAGATGTCAGATAAGCTAATGGATTGCCTGTAATTTTCCTTGTAAAGACTGTAGTAGGGTGATGTTCCTTGGTGGTGGCATCTCCATGATAGCTTATACCTTCATAGGATCTACCTCAATCCTATTCGCTGATACTATGAAACCCAAGAGTTTGCCGGAGGTGACTCCAAACACACTTTTTTGGATTCAATCAGACCTTGAAGTGTTCTAGCCGCTAAAATATTTTCTCTAGGACATCTAAGTGAGATTCCCTTGTAAGTGACTTGGCAAGGATGTCATCCACATAGTCTTCCATGGTGATGTGCATCATGTTGTGGAAGATAGTAGTCATTTCTCGCTGGTATGTTGCTCCTACGTTCTTCAACCCAAATGGCATAACGTTCCAATAGAAGGTACCCCATGGACATGTGAATGTCATTTTATGCTGATCTTCTAGAGTTATTCTGATTTGGTTGCACCCAAAGAAACCATCCATAAGAGAGAGCATAGTGTGTCCAGCTGTCAAGTCTACGATGATGTCAATGTTGGGCAATGGGAAATCATCTTTGTGATAGGCCTTATTGAGATCTCTAAAGTCATTACACAATCTGACTCTTCCATTGGGTTTTGATATTGGTACAATGTTTGATACCCACTCTAGATAATTGATTGCTCTAATGAACTCTAAGTCTAGTAGCTTCTTTAGTTCCTCTTTGACTAGCAATGTGATATGTGGATGCATTTTCTAGACTTTTTGTTTAACAGTTTTAACTCCAGGATCTAGTGATAGATGATGCAAGATCAAGTTTGGATCTAACCTAGGTATATCTACATAAGACCAAGCAAAGTTGACCTATTTCTTTTTGAAGAAGGGAACAAATTTCATCTTTTCTATCAGAGATAGAGATTAGGAAAAGTGTATGATCTTTGGGTTACCTTCTCTATTGATGTCAATAGGTTTTGTAGGTTCTACCACCATTTGTGATTTCTCTTGATACATGTTGTTGGGGAGAGTGTCAAGCCTTCCATCATTCAGCACCTCAGAGAGGTTTTCACCATCAGATGCATCATTTATTTTTACTTTTTTGGGATCTGACATTGCCATAGAGTGGTTTTCACCATTAGATCTGTGTTTGATTTTTATATTTTTTTGACTGGAAGGCTTGGCATCCTCTCCAAAATAAGCTATAGTATTGAGTTCTATGGCAAAACCAGCTTTATGATCTCCCACAAGTAGGTGGTCTCTTAGTTACATGTAATCAATGTAGGCATCATTATCCTGGAACATGTCTAGTTGGGGGGTTCCTTGTAGATACCAATCGATAAGCTTGGGATGTACCAGGGGGAGGGGATCGATAGGTTGATCTAATTCTGTGGGTGTGATGGTAAGGATAGCTATATGATTAGGATTGGGAGTGATAGGAATAAGATCTATGATGGTACTTTCTTCAAGATTATCTATCTCATGAGAACTCTGACCTTCCTTGTATGTTATTCTCTCCAAAATGGGCGAATCACACTCTACTGGTCTAGGCCTTAGATTTTGTCTCTCATGGTAGGGTCTATAGGTGTGAATAGTATTGATTCCTTTGTCCTCATAGGAATGTTCTGAAAGCTCATCCCATTCATATTCATTAGAATTTGTATCACTATCCTCTTGGAGGTTATGGATCTATTCCACAAAACAAGTAGTAGCCTTAGCTTTGCCTTTGTCATTGTCTTTGTATCCTAGCCCTCTTGTGTCTCAGGCTGATGAGGATGAAGAGGGTTGAATGGATTTAGTTATTCCTTCTTTTCTCAAGCTGATGGAACCCTGTCCTTCATAGCCCATTCTGTGTAAGATAGATTAACAACGCCCACAGATTTCTATTGGGAGCTTTGGTTTTTGTCTCATGGTGTGTCATCTTCGTCTATGTAGAGCCATTGCAGAATGTCTCTTTCTTCACTCTCATTTTATAGGGTGCCCCATTTGACAAATGTATCTTTGGGAGTTTTAGGAGGAGCAGATGGTTTTGGGGAGGGTATAGGTTGCCCAAAGGACTTTAGAGATAAAGGAATTTTGGCTAAGCAAAAGGTATGCTTGATGGAGTACTCTCCTACCCTTGTTTCTTTAATCTTGACCTTCTGCTCCTTGGCTTGGGAGTGAGGATCATACTGGGAGGTAGAAGATGTGGAAGCTCTATTATTAGAGATGTTGAAATCTGGCCTTGATTAGATAGTGTTACAGTGTTGAAAAGCATCAGGGTCACCTTGGATGGTGATCTCTTGGCCGTTGTGAGGGAACTTGATACATTGATGATATGTGGAAGGCACAACTTTCATGGCATGTATCCAAGGTCTACCTAGGAGAATGTTATATGTGAGCTCCATGTCAAGGACTTGGAAAACAACTTCTTTCTCCACTAGTCTAATTCTTAATGGTAACAACACAGTTTCTTTGGTTGTCCATTCTTCTTCATCATAGGCTTTTATTGTGATCTTCTTTCTTGGATCTACTATAGTTTCTAAGAACCCCAATGTAAGGATTAATTTTAGCGTGTAGATGTTCAAACCTGCTCCTCCATCAATGAGAACCCTTTTGATGTGATGTTTATTAATGAAGGCCTTAATATGTAATGATGTGTTATGGGGTTGAGACATAGATATATCATCTTGTTTAGTAAATAATAGGATGTTAGGTGAGGTAAGATGACCTACCATTGCTTGAAATTTCTCTTGGGCCAAGTTGGTGGGCATAGTGGTTTCCACTAGGGCTTTATCAAGAATCTCTTTGTGGGATGGTGATAGATGCAACAACTCTAGTATGGATATATGGTCTAGAGTCTTTTGTAGTTGGTCAATGATGTTGTACTTGTGGTGTGTAGATAGTGAGGATGGTGACCTTGGAGGGAGTGTGTGCAAGGTGACTTTCCCACTGTGGGTGGTGATATTGCAATCAAATTTATTGTTGGAATCTGATTGTTTGTTAAACATGAGCACATTGATTTGAAGGATATGCTCTAATATGCAATTAACGGTGTAATAAAATAACACATTCATGTAGTTAGCATCATTTTTCCCATTATTGTGATTTGGCTGGTTGTTATTGTTGTTGTTATGAGTGTTCTACCTATCATGGTTAAGGAGCGGATCCTTGAATGCCACATGTGATTTGTTAGAGGGATGTTCTTTTGTGTCCACATGATTTTGATCTAGTAAGTCTCATATGATGTTTTTCAAGTGGATACAATCACTAGTTCTATGGCCTTTAGCTCTATGGTACTCATAGAAATTGGTATCCTTCCGCCAAGAAGGTTTGACTTGAGGTTCATAGTCTCTTGTGATGGGAAGGGTGATCTCATTGTTTGCCACTAACTTTTTCATAGCGGACTCATATGACTCCCCCAGTGGTGTAAATTTTTGTCTAGGAGGAAAATTGTATGGTTGTCTCGATTCATTTGACAAAGGTTTGCTTGGTGTTGTGTTGTTTGATGCTCCTTTGAGATTTAAAATAGGTTTCTTAGGAGCTACTACTTTAGCATCAACCACTCCATTGTTGACGATGATCTTGTTTTTGGTCCAAAATTTTGACTTATCCAAGGTATATTTTGAATTAGGAGTGTCATTGAATAATTTTATCTATCCTTTCGCAACCATAGCTTTTTCGATGAATAACCCCATCTCAATGACTTTTGTGAATGAGGTAGGGCATTGGATTTGAATTTGATAGCTTATATTGGGATTGAGATTATGGATAAACATTTCTATCATCTATTTCTCAGGGGCATGATATGAGCACTTGCTAGCAAGTTGCCTCCACCTTTGTAAGAAAGTAGCAAAGGATTTGCCACTCTTTTGTTTTATGTTGCAAAGGTCAAGCATGGATACCTCATGTTTGATATTATATGAGAAATGCATGACAAATTTGTTCACTAACTCATGAAAGGTACAGATACCTGGGGGAGTCGAGAGAACCAATCCATGGCTTACCCTCCTAGAGATCTAGGGAAGAGTCTCATGAGAAAAGTTTCATTATGAGCAACCTCTAGACACATGGCACTGACTTCTCTGATATGGTCCCTAGGGTCACCCTTTCCTCTATACTTGTCAAATTTTAGAACTTCAAATCTAAGGGGAAAGGGGATCATGTTCAAGCTCTTATTAAAGGGATATGACAAGATATCCTCCAATGAATAATGTTTAGTGGACGTCCCTATTTGGAGGTCCACTAATTGTTGTTGTATGGTTTGAACTTGTTTTGTCAACATGTCTAAAGGTGTGGTTGAGTTTGTGGTTTCCTTTCTTTTGTCTTTGCCAAGGTTTCTTTCCTCACATGTGTTGTCTTCATGAGTTCTTTCCTCTTTAGTTTCTTACAACACTGTGACATCAAAGTCAATGGGGAACTTAACTCCTTGGGTTTCTAGGTGGAGAAAGAACTTTTTATGGTATTGGTGCAGTACTTTGTCCATCATTCATTGAAATTTTCTATCTTGGAGAGATTCTTGTAAGTCCTCATTAGATATCTCCCCATCACTGTCATGAGGGGAGGCAACAATTTTGTCAGATGTTTCAACCATTTCAATTTATTTTTGCTTCTGTGATCTAGTTAGTACCATGCAATGTGATTTGGAATGGAATGGGGTGAAATTGGATGCCTTGGTAAAATGTGTTTGGAGGTTGTAGCGAAGGGGATACTAGTGGTGATAAGATTTGAACAAGGGTTTTTTTTTATCAATGGTTTCAAAAAAGTTGGTTGACACAAAATGGTAGCCAGAAATAAGGATGGTTGAAATCTGATTATTTTGTAGAGACTAGTTTTGCACCAAAACAAACTAGTGAAGCTTCGAGATAGAAGGATAATAGATCCTATTAGTGGAGACTTACTAGTGACACCTGAATCCAATATGATCCAAAAATTGCCTTGTAGTAACTTTGTTTTGATAGTTTGACTTGTTCTTGGGAAGTTTTGTGAAATTTTGATGAGGTGACTAATGGAAGAGAGGGTATGCTATGGAAATGAATGGGAGAAGTAGTGACTATATGGTTAACTTGACCTCATAAACTGATACAAGATTGAAATGCATGTTCAAAAAGGTAGGTCTTTTCCTGACAAACTATACAGAAGTACTCACTTTGACAGATGCGCAAGAATAGATGTGTAGGAATATAGTATATATGTGCAGCAACAGGAAACAAAAGCACAGATCTGGTGGAAAAGTGGATGCGTTAGAATAGAGTATAAATGCATAGCTTTAGGAAGTGTATGCATAGGTACACTGAAAAAGCAGATGCACAGTAGAACTGTGTAAAAGTGCAGCAGAAAATAGATGCACAGTAGGATGAAGCAAATGTGCAATAAGATGAAGTATATGTGCAGATCTATGTTGTTTTATTTAATTTTGACTAATTTTAACTTGGTAAAGGCACATTTTTTAACGTTTTTGGGTTCTTTGTTTGAGTGTTTCTCTTTTTGATTTGTTTCTTCGATTATGGTAAGAAAGACACATCACACACAACTTGAATATTTTCATGATTGTTTGATTTTTTTTACTACAATGCAAGCACAATCCTAAGGTTGGCAAGGATAGTATTCAATGAGTTTCAACTTGGTTTTTATACCATCTACTTGCATAAAGGTGGATAGCTAATAACTTGGTAGCACCAACTCCCCTCCACGACACTCACTTCTCACGCATACCAAATTATAGTTCCTCTGAAGAGTTGAACTTTTCTATCTCTACACTAAATGAGTGTATGATGTTGGACAACTCTAGAGGTTCCTCCTCCTGTGTCACCAAATAAGGGATTTTGGCTTACTATAACAAAAGTATTTTAGTCAAGGCATCCATTTAGCAAGGTAAAAATGAGAGAAAATTTTTCTTTTTATTTATCATATAATCAAGTAACAACAAATTGTAAGATTCTCTTACATAAAAAATATGACATATTGTCTTTCTCAATTACAAGTATTTGCATAAGTAATTCAATTACATAAATTTTTTTGGAGTGATTACTACTTCTGAATCTCTAACATCTTTATCACAAGCCATGGCATGTTTTCTACTGGAGAGAGAGACCATCATTCAAGCGTTTTATCTCCATCCACAGACCGACAATCTCCCACACATCTTTCACATAGGAAGTGGCCCTACCCTTCACAAGGAATATAGACCAAAGGTGACTAGTGGTAATTTTCCTTCTGAGTACATAGTGTTATATCTTACACAACTCTATCAAATTTACAACCCTAGATACCCTCTAGCTAAGTATGATTTTCCAATAGGTTATGTAATCTAGATATAGTGAACTGACAATGCATGTAGAAAATGAATGCATTACTTTGGCCAAAGTTTTATTATCAATAACGTTCATAATGAACATGGTCGAAATGTTCACCCACCCCAACTTGACTTGGATACTATCATATTCTTATAGTTTTATCCTCACCAACTATGTTTATGTATATAGTTTTAACATCTTTCATAGTAAAGGTCTACTTAACTTAGACGAGTTCATATGGATATAACTAAACATTTATATTCATGTTCGATATTAGGGTTTTCATTGCAACCTTAATAATCTGATATTTCAAAATAACCATACCTCATAACTATGACATTAAGGTTTTTAAAAATGATCCCTAGGTTTACTCAATCAAGATTAAGAATAATATGATTCTGGAAAAGATATATCCTCCTACACAATGGAGTATGAGTACCTTCTATTTCCCTATTGCGATAACATTGATAATCACAAAAGTTTAAAATATATACATATATATGTTTCCTTACTAGGCCATATTCAAGTTTAGATTTTCTCTATTTCCATCATAATGATTTACAAAAAAGAATATACTCAACAAGATTGATATAATAGGTAATAAGGATTGTCCTATGGACCTTATCAAGTTATTCCTAGTTTTTCTATCACTCGACTAGATTTAAAACTAAACAAAGGATAGTTTAAATTGATATCAACTTAGCTTAATAGATAAGCCATGTTACTCATATCTAAAGAGCATACATATGAAAGTATCATTTTGCATTAATGACACCGAATGTCTTTTGCATGTTTTACACATAATAAGTTGATTAGCTACATGATATACGTAAACATCATAGTGACTGGTTTGAGTTTATAAGGCTCAAGATAACTACATATAAATTAATAAGAACCTTATTCAGGCATGTGCAATTAAAATGATCATACTGTCCCTACACGATAGTTTGAAATGATAACAGTTATAGAACATATAGTATGTTTTCAGCTCAAAGAGCTCTGGTTTAAGAATTCAACGATAAAAGGATGCATCAGCCAACAAGGCTCATTCAATTCTATCAAATTTCTTGTATGATAACTAAGTAGTTTACTATCTACACTATCTATCAATTAGAACAACGATTCAGTCACAACAGACACTATTGATTTTAATCAAAAACACATCGAATAAGATGGTTTAGCATAATTGGCAAATTCAAATGTTTACTAACAAGATACCATAGTGGACATCATTTGAAAGGTAAATTGATTCATCATTGAATACAAGATAGACTATGCAGAAAAGTAGATAACTTGGTAGTGACGACTCTTCAAGGATAAAACTAAGTTGCAAGATACAAGCTCAATAGATGCCTATGGTTGATGTTCTTCCTTCATTAAAACCATTTTCTATCACCGGATACACACCAATTCTTCCCAGCAAGATACAGATGGTGTAGACTCTTACAGAGTCATTCCCTTATAAAACTCTACCATGACTCTTAATGAGTCCTATCCTCATTGCTACCCTTGACCAATAGTTAGGGACAATAGGAAAACACGTATAGCCCCACATCTACTTTGGTTACAACCAATCCCGCATAAGATGCAAAATCAACAAATATCAATTGAGAGGTGACTTCCATGGAGTGGGGAAAAGAATGTGGTTTAACACACCACCATTCCCTCTCAAAGTGGATGACATCACATTGATACCATTGTATGATCATTTAGTGATCACATTGAGTTGTTCAATCCACCACTTGAGATAAAGGAAATGTATTCCTAAAAGCATGCCTATTGGGAATTAAGGTGTCTCAACCTTGGTAATTCCTTGCATTATTTTGATTGTATTTATTTATTCATTGCCTATTACGTAAATTAATTGTAAATTCCATATTGTCATTTTGTGGGATGTGGCACGGTGATGTGTCATCCTACATGGAAGATGAAAAATTGTAATTTTGTCCTCACATGAGGAGATAGGTGTCCCACTTTGTGGTAGGAATATTTTTTCATGTGTTGGCATCTTAGATGTTGTGTAAGGGAATATTGACTGAAACGGTTATGATGGATTCCTATGACAAAGTTATGACATGTAAGAGTCATAAATAGAAGCTTGTAAGATAGGTGAAGACATGTGTTGAAGAGCATCTTTGAAAAATGCATCTTTGGGTGCCCCAAGGTGGACTATGACATGTTGTAAGAGAATATGCTATTTATAGCCTGTGTATGATAGATTCTCTTACATCTATAAGTTGTAACTGCTATGACCGATTCTATGATGGTCGTAAGAGTCGTAAGAGCATCTGTCATAGCCCATTTTGGAAATAGGTGACTTCTTTGGAATGGGGTGTGTGGACAAGTGTTAGAAGCATCTTACAATGTTGACCAAGTGTTCATAGGCATGGATTTTGGGCCATAAGGCCAAGTTGGACGCCCATTCCAAGATAGAGCCAATTTTGCCTTGTATATTCTATATAAACAGGTGCTTTGAGGAGGAGTTGTATTACGAGATTTACAGGTATTGTTATGTTGTTAGATTGACTCCAAACATGAATGTTGAATACTATTGAAGCTTACATTGCAAGTGTATTGTAAACCATATCTAGTTTGATAATACATTGTGTAGGTTTCTGAGTGTGGGGTTTTTCACCCGATAAGGGTTTTCCCCACTATATATCTTGTCTCTCTTCTTTTGTCTTCTTTTTGGTTCTATGTATATTGTTGCAATATCTTTGTTATATGTTTCTTGTTGTTGTAATTTTAAAGATTAAATTAAATTTGTATATCTCTCCCCTCATTAGATTAGTGTAGGAAGAGATTTCCACACACCTAGCTTCCTTTCAGTTGGTATTAGAGCTTGATCACCTTTGGTCCTAGTTGTTGGGTAGGGGTTTTTTGAGCTGATCTTAAGTTGAGTGGGAGTCTGTGTGGAGTATTCTGAATCTTATTGCATCAAGGAGATGGCAAGTACATCTAGAAGGATAGAGGTGGAGAAATTCAATGGCACTAATTTCAAGCTATGGAAGCTCAAGATGGAAGACATGCTTGTTGATTGAGAACTCTAGGAAACTATTAGTGGCACAAAACTAGCTACAATGTCACAAGCTGATTGGGATCTCAAGGATCAAAAGGCTAAGGGTCACATAAGACTTAGTCTTGTTGATTTTGTCCTATTAAATGTCCATGAGGAGGCTACTGTAAACTTGCTTTGGAAGAAGTTGGGAGATGTGTATCAACCCAAATCCTTGGTTAAAAAACTTTTTGTGAGAAAGAAATTGTATTATCTTCGAATGGAGGATGGAGGATCTATTATAGAACATATGAATGCTTTCAACATTTTGGTTGCACAATTGACATCTGTTTGTGTGAAGATGGAGGAGGATCACTATATGACCTTGCTTTGTTCTTTCCCAGACTCGTGGGATCATCTTGTCATGGCTATTGGAAGCACCACATTCACATTCAAAATAGATGAAGTGGTTTCTTTGCTATTGTCTGAAGAGATGTGAAGAAAGTCTTTTGAGGTAGTCAAAGAGGCTCTTATAGTTCATTGAAGACCCAAGGAGAAATAGAAAAAGAAGGATAAGAAAGCTGAGAAGGGTAGATCCAAATCTCCTAGAAAGTCAAGGCTCTCTGTTGGAACTATGGCAAATCTGGGCATTTATGAAAAGAATGCAAAGAGGAAAAGAAAAAGAAGAAGAATAACCCAGATTCAGATTCTGACAAGTCACAAAATGATAGTGATGCCTTCATCATAGCCTTGGCAACCCATACATCTGATGATGTGTGGTTGATTGATTCTAGTGCATCATTCCACATGACCTTGCATCGAGACTAGTTTACTAAGAATGAAGTGTTTTATGGTGGAAGGGTGTACCTAGGTGATGACTCTCATCTAAAGATTTTTTGTCATGGAAGAGTCTCTATCTGATTCCCTGATGGACAAGTGAAGGGGATCTTTGGGGTTATGCATATCCCAGTCTTAGCACAGATCCTGCTTTCTATAAGTATGTTGAATGATGCAGGTGTGCAAGTTGTCTTTTCGAAAGAAGGATGCAAGATGACTAGAGGAGCTATGGTGCTTGCTAAGGGTACTAGGAGAGGTACTCTATTTCTGTTGGAAGCATGCATTTCACAATGTAATAGTTCTTTTGAATCAAGAAAGAGGGCAGTAGCCACTTCATCTCCACCATCTAAATGAGCAGTGAAGAAATCTATTATATCTAGTCCTGATGGTTGTATTCATGCTTTAGAAGTTAAGCTTCCTGCTTAAAAGACAATTTTATGGCATAAAAGATTTCGCCACAATGGTGAGAAGGGTCTTAGGACCCTGAAAATTAAAAACCTTGTTAAGGGGTTAGATGATTGTAATCTTGAGTTCAACTTTTGTGAACATTGCATATATGGAAAACAAAACCATGTTGAGTTTTACTTGAGTTCACATAAGTCTTCTGGTGTGTTGGACCTTGTTCATTCTAATGTATGTGGTCATGTTAATGTTCCTTTATTATCAAAATCCATATATTTTGTATCTTTCATAGATGACTACAGTAGAAGGACATTGATTTATTTTCTTAGAAGTAAATCTGAAGTCTATAGTAAGTTTAAGGAGTTTAAGGCTTTTGTTGAAAATCAGACTAGTAAAAGGATTAAATGTTTGAGAACTAATAATGGTGGTGAGTTCTATTCTATAGAATTTGATAAATATTGCAAGGAACTTGAGATTGAAAGACATAAGACAACTCCATATACCCCACAGCAAAATGGAGTTGCAGAGAGGATGAACATGACACCGATGGAGAAGGCTAGGAGTATGCTTAGTGGAGTTGGCCTAGAACAAAAGTTTTGGGCTAAAGCTATTCCCACTACTTGCTATCTGGTAAACAGATCTCCTACATCAGTGCTTGTTGGTAAGACACCCATGGAAGTGTGCTCTGGTAGAAAGCCTTCAATAAGGCATCTTCATGTTTTTGGTTGTGAGGCATATGCACATGTGCCTAGAGAGAAGTGGTCAAAATTGGAGAACAAGGCTGTTAAGTGTATCTTCATTGGCTATAGTGTTAGTGTGAAAGGATATAAGCTTTGGGATCTTGTGGCTGAAAAAGTGTTGTATAGCAGAAGTGTCATCTTCAAAGAGCTTACACCTTCTTCCACTATTTTACAGCCAGAAGAAAAAGAAAAGAAAGAGGATGTTGTTTAGTTTCCTACTACCCCTGAGAAGACTAGACAGAAAGACAATGTTGGACCTGATAATGAGGAGAGCTCTAGCAGCTTTGAAAGCTTAGAGGAAGAAGTTGAAGCTCAACCTTAGCCCTTGAGGAGGTCTACACGAATAAGAAAGCAACCTGAGAGGTTTGGTTATACATTGCTTGATTCTAGTTGTACTTTTGCTTTGTTTACTAACAGTGATGAACCTAGAACTATATCAGAGGCTATGGATATGAAAGATGCAAGTTCCTAGAAGGAGGCCATGGAGGATGAGATGGCTTCTTTGGAAAAGAATCAAACTTGGAACTTGGTGCCTTTGCCTCCTGGATGGAAACCTATTGAATGCAAATGGGTGTTTAAGAAGAAATTTGGTATAGATGGTAGTGTTGAGAAGTATAAGCCCAGATTGGTTGTGAAGGGGTATTCACAAGTGGAGGGTATAGATTATGGTGAGATCTTCTCTCCTGTTGCAAAGCTGACATCCATTTGATTCTTGTTATCTCTTGTAGCATCTTATGACTTAGAGGTGGAGCAGATGGATGTGAAGATAACTTTCCTTCATGGTGATTTGGAGGAAGAAATACACATGTCACAGCCAGAGCATTACATGGTGAAAGGTAAAGAAAATTTGGTTTACAAGTTAAAGAAGTCTTTGTATGGTTTGAAGTAGTCTCCTAGGAGGTGGTACTTGAAGTTTGATGCCTTTGTGTTGTCAATTGGATTTGTGAGATCAAAATCAGATCCCTGTGTGTATTATAAGTTTGATGGTGATCGTATTCTCATTGTTGCATTATATGTTGATGATATGTTGCTCATTAGGAAGGGTAAGAATATGATTTCTGATTTTAGATCTCAGTTGTCAGCATAGTTTGAAATGAAAGATTTAGGGGCAGTTTGGTACATTCTAGAAATAGAAATCAAAAGAGACATAACTAACAGAAAACTTTGGTTAAGCTAGAGTAAGAATGTGAAGACCGTGTTGGATGGGTTTAGCATGGCAGATTGTAGACCATTGTGTGTTCTTATTTCTTTGGGGACAAAGTTGTCTGTTAATGATTATCCAAAATCTTCTGGTGAGGTAGAGGACATGAGTAGAGTACCTTATGCTAGTGTTGTTGGAAGTTTGATGTATGCTATGGTCTTCACAAGACCAAACATTGCCCAAGCAATGGGAGCCCTTAGTCGATTTATGGTTAATCCTGGACAAGTACATTGGGATACAGTTAAGCGAGTGATCAGATATTTGAGGGGTACTTCTAAGTATTCCATATGCTATCATGGTAATGTTACAGGACCTCCGCATTCTATTGATATGTGTGGATTTGTGGATTCAGATTGGACAAGTGACATTGATAGTAGGAGATCCACCAATGCTTATGTGTTTACATTGTTTGGTGGTGTTATTAGTTGGATGAGTAAGTGACAACCTATCGTTTATTTGTCCACAATAGAAGCTGAGTACATGGCAGCAACTCATGCTTGTAAGGAAGCCATTTGGCTTAAGAGATTGTGTTTAGATATTGGTGTTGATGCAGGACATATTATGATTTGTTGTGATAGTCAAACTGTGATTTGCCTTGCGAACAATCCAACTTTCTATGTTAGAACAAAGCATATTGATGTATAGTTTCACTTCATGTGAGACATGGTAGAGGATGGTGTTGTTGCCCAACTAGGGTTAGGGTTTTAAGCTTGAGCATTTGAAATTTTTCTTTTTTAAACCCTAAAATTTCTGAGGCATGAGGTCATGTAAGTCAGGGTTTCTATCTATGCTGCATCTTTTAGTGTGTATGTGCATCATGTCAAATATGTTTGTGATCATGAGGCTTGAAAACTAAAAACTCAAAGTCTGAATCTTGCCTTAGGAATCCTGCCATGTGGAAGAGTGTAAAATTCTAAGCAGGATTACCTTTTGTATCACCCTAAAATCTAGCCAAGTGAGGAAGTTATAGCCTCCCAAAGTTCTGGTCTAACCCGATATTTTTGAGGGGGGTGATATTTCAAATATCAGTCATATTCAAGGATCACCCTGATGCTGCAGCAAAGTTTCAATATAACCCGATATTCTGAAAGGGGGGGATCATGTTTCAAATGTCGAGTGATCTTAGTTATGCTCACCCCTATGTTGTTTTATCACCTCATGTTCACTTCATCACCTGATCCGCGAAGTGTGAACGTCAATTTTACATGAGGATGATATCTGCCTGTCTAGTGACCTGATTTTCTTGAGGGGGGTGATATTCCAAACATCAGTCATCTTACGAATATCACCCTATTTTCTCAATATGATGGTGACATCATTAGGATCTAGCGGGATGCATCATGTAGTCTTTGGCATGACAGTTATTATCGGAAGCTTTGCTAAGGGTCCCAACAATCACCAATGATGGCATGAATTTGATCAGGAGGTTCATGGTGAAGTATTTGGAACGTATATGAGCAGGAGGATCTTTCTCCGATGCATTAGGTTGCACTGATGAGGATGGTCATCAAGATGATTTTGAATATCAGGTGATGCAGTCAGGGTGGTGTGAAATATCAGGGTGATATTTTTCATATCAGGTGATATTACATATCGAGATATCATGCATGAGGTAGTATCGGTGCAGACGAGGAGGTATCATGATGAGGTCTTGGCAGATGGTTCATTGGTCACGCAAGGTAAAATTATGTGACACCATTTATGTACACGGCCTAGTTTATAAAGTGTTGGAGAGGTCGTTGTGAGGTGATTCTAAGCATCTAAGGGGTGTTTGTGATTCTAGAATATAGATGTTGAATGCTTGATTTCTTACTTCTGCTCAAGGAGTAAATTAAATGTTTTATTGGGAGGAATGTACTGCATTAAGGATACTATAAGCAGAGATAACTGAATACTAAATTTTGGGAGGTATCCATAAGGTAGATACTAAAAACCCCCTTGATATCCAGTCTTTGGTATATGTTTATGCTGATCATTCACATGTGTATGTCTATTGACTCCAAGCCCTCGATAGGCACCAGTCTAGTCTTGTATTGAGGTTGCACCCAAGGTCCTAGTTTTGCATCCAAACACTAAAAATCAAATTCTAAACTTCAAATCCAAACCTTTAGGACATTAGAAGTAGTTTAGGACCAAAATCCTATGTCTCACAACTAACCATAGGGCCAAAGCTAGCCCCTTTGCACTTATTCCACATTTTTAGTCTGCATAAAGGAGGATTTTTCTACTTTGTGTCAACATCCCCTAGTTCACAAGCATATTTTATGGATGTTGAATAGGGAATACCCCCCTAGGTTTTGCAGAGTTTGAAAAAGAAGGGGAGATATCTATAGAGTCTATCTCCTATACTATTGGCCCCTAGCCAAGGAATCCTGTTGATCAATGATGGCTACTTTGTAGGGATAACTGGGGAACATCTAGTCAGATTGAGAACCAACAGATTTGGCAACTCTACTGGGGATGCTTTGTGTAAGAACCCTAGTTTAACAGGGTTCTAACTCCTAGTTGTAGGTGGTGACTCTGAAAAATCTCCCAACTGGTAAATTAAAAATTTGTATGCAAGGGAGAAGATCCCTGTGTAATCCTCTGTTTGAAGAGCTACCTAAAAAGATGATGTACAGTAAAAAGGGGATTGTCCCAACTAGTCATGAGGGATCTCTAAGGAATAATGATAATGTCCAAGATAATCCTAGATCTTCAGGGCAGCAGCCATCTTATTTTTCAAATATAGAAGCTGAAATTCAAGATGTTTATGAAAGACATCAAGGTGGTGTTTTGAGAATGAAGTCAAAAGTGTTTCAAGAATGCCATTTCTTAGATCCCAGTGACAGATTTGAAGAGGCTGAATCTCCAAGGGATGATGATGATAATGATCAGAATGGAATGAGACCACCCTCTTCTATGCTTAGAGATGAGGAACTAGCCAAAGAAATCAAGAGCCTAAGGGTAGAATTAGAATATTTGCAAGCAGTGAAAATCAGAGATGACATGAGATAGAAAGTGCAAGACTTGAGAATCGCTTAGAATGATTCAGTTCCTACTCTTGACAATACAAATGTGCTGAGAAACTAGTATAGAAATGAAGTTCAGGATTAGCATAATTATCAAAGACAGAATGCAAATAATGCTAGAATACCATTAAACAATGTAAGAAATTAGAATGTTCATAGGAATGCAAATGTAAATTAGTTTGGTAGGTAGCCCATGCAGCTAGATAGATTCAGGTAGCTTGTTTTTTATGGCATTCCTAGCTACCCTAATCCTATTGACAAACATGTGAGGCCACAAGTGCCAAAGTTTTCAGGAAACAATACTGTGTCAGGTGAAGATCACTTGAAGGCTTTTCAGAATATCATCGACAACTTTGAGCTTGAGCATGACAATGTTTTTATGAAATTGTTTATGCAATCCTTAGTTGATGAGGCCAGAGAATGGTATAAGGGTTTGCCTGACAAAAGTATTTCATCATGGGATGACTTCAGAAGGATGTTCAAAGAACAATATGGTGGCAAAACTAATCCATATTTTTTCATAAACGAATTCACTGGTATCACCAAAGGATCAAATGAGCAAATTGCTGATTTCAATGCTAGATTCACTAAAGTGCTAAACAACTTGCCACATCACATGAGGCCTAATGAACCAATGTGCATAGTATTGTATATAAATACTTTTGATGCCAAAATAGCATATGGATTAAGAGATAAGGGTCCAAATAGACTCAGGGATGCTTTCAAAATTGCAACAAATATTGAAAATAATAGGAAAGCATCTGGCAAGACAAACAGAAGAGATGATGTAAAAATTCTACAAAATCCAAATACTAAATCTCAAAGTGTTCAAGGCAATGCATGTACTTCTGAGGATAAATTAGATAAGTTGATGACAATTGTCAAGGACCTAAGTTATAGATTGGCCAAAAATGAAAAAGGGATAGGTCCTGACAAATAGGTTTACCAAAGGCAAGAAAAGAGGCCATCATTACATGATATGCAATATAACACTAATTGGCATAATGGTAAACCCATTCTCCCAAACAGCAACCCAAATTAGAGGACTCAAAATATTAGAGAAACTCTTGACCCTTTGAAAAAAGGCTGTAAATATTGTAGATGACACCCCATGGTGCATCATATGTCAAATGCCTCACTCACAATCACAGTGCATGATTGCTCAATCTTTGTACAATAATACTATTTCCAGTGATGAATGCAATGAGCTGCATTATATGCAGGATGATAATGTCAATATGTTGTCCACAGGTAGGGAGTATCCTTCCCATGATGCTGATGGAAGTGTAAATAATGAGATTTAGGTCTGCCAGTAGCTTTCCTATGATGAGGATGATGAAGACAACTATGCTTATGCTTAGGACTCACACATATTTTTGAACAACTTGAGAAGGCCCTCTGATGAAGAAATTAGAGCCCTCACAGCTGCGGTAGTAGCTCAAGTCAAAATCAATTATAACCTAAGAGGTAAAGCTCAGGTGAATGATCCATGTCAGTGACATGACACTTTTGTGAGCCAGCCAGTGCACAGTCACAAAGGGGCCGAATCACAAAAGAAACAATGGAGTACTAATAAGTAGAATTTTAAGCAAAAAATAGGTCATGATCCTCAAAGACCAGAGAATAGAATTCCCCAGGCTGAGGATCAAAACAAAAATTCTTAGATTAAAAATGACAGTTAGGGGGTGTAAAAATTAAGGCTGGATCATCTCAGGATAAAAACTAAAATTGTGGATCAGGCTACAACTGTTATACAAAATTATACTCCATTTGACATAACTCAAGTCCTATCCTAGGTAAAGGTCTCTGTTCCATTGATGGAGCTAATGAAAGTTGAAGAGTTCAGAGATAAAGCATTGTCCCTGATTTCAGGAGTGCCTTGCCAAACCAAGCCAAATGATGAACCTCAAGGTAGGAAACAAGCCTTATGTATTGATGAGGATGAAGTTCCTGAAGTATACCTGGGGATGACCATGACAAAGTGCCCTTCATAGGTTGAGCCATTTTATGTCTCCCTGGTTATCAATGGAAAAATAGTCAGGAATTGTATGCTTGATTCTGGAGCATCAACAAATATCATGCCTCTAGCTATCATGCAACAAGTTGGATTAAAGATAGACAAGGCATGTGGGAAGTGCTATGCCATGGATGCTAGAGAAGTACTAGTCATTTCAATTATGAAAGATGTGGATTTTAGACTGTCAGCATATCCTGAAAAAACCTGCAAAATGAACATAACAGTTGTTGATATCAAGCCACAATATGGTATGTTATTGTCAAGAAGATGGGCAGTATTGATTGGTGGAAGTATGCAACTAGACCTATAATACGCCAAGATCCCAATGAATGGAAAAGATGTCAAACTGGTAAGAGAAGAAAGGTCACAAGAGACAGTTGAAGATCAGGATTTAGAGGAGCACATATGTTTTGTAGATACTGATTATAAAAATTTCAGAGTTGTCTCAGGTGATCAAGAAGGTAAAGAGAAAGATACTTGTATTCAAGAGGTTGACCTACAGGGTCTATGGACCATGTATTTTGATGGAGCTTGTACAAAAGAAGGCTCTAGTGTTGGAGTTGTGTTTTTGTCTCCAGCTGGTAAGCTTCTAAAATTCTCTTTCTTGCTGAAGTTTGTTTGTACAAATAATATTGTAGAGTACGAAGCTTTGTTACTAGGATTGAATATGGCTCTGAAGCATGGAATTAAGATGATAAAAGTGTTTGGAGATTCTGAATTAATTGTTTCCCAGGTAAGAGATAAGTATGCTTCAAAGAATAAAAGTTTGAAACAATATAAGCATGATGTTTGGGATACAATTGAATTATTTGATGCATTTTCAATAAGCTGGATTGAGAGATCAAAGAATGTCATGGTAGATTTTTTGGCTAATGTGGCCCTAAGGCCAGATGATATAACTCTGTCTGGCATTACCAATGTTGAGGTTAAACTTAGACCTGCAGTACCAAACAATGTATGTAGCTGACAGGTGTTTGATGATGATAAGGATTTGCTAAAATTTCTACATTGTATAGATGAATATGAAAATCAGGATATTGATTTTCAAAACTTTGTGGAAGTTGTAGATGGAAAAGAAACTCTTATGGGGAAGGAAATAATTCAGCTCAAAATGAATAAGATTCCCAGAGGACTTGTTGCCTTAGAAAGAGCATTTGACAATAGAGACTAGTTTGTTACTAAGGTATCTTCTACAAACAAGGATGATTTGGAGGAAATAAACTTGGGGACACATCAGGCCCCCAAAAAGGTATACATTGGCAAATAGCTCAAGCCACATATCAAAAGTATGCCGATTGCATTACTAAAAAAATATAAGCATGTTTTTGCCTGGTCATATAAGGACCTAAAGGCTTATAGAGAAGATCTATTCCAGCATGAGATCCCTTTGAAGCCCAGGGCTAAGCCATTCAGACAAAAACAAAGGCCAATTAACCAACCTTAGCTCCAAAAATGTAGCAAGAGCTTGTAAAGCTTAGGGAGGCTAGAATAATTCTGCCAATCAGACATTCAACCTGGGTGTCTAGCCTTGTCCCAATCAGAAAGAAAAATGGTGACGTCAGACTTTGTGTTGATTTTAGAAATCTAAATGTATCCTCTTTGAAGGATAATTATCCACTGCCCAACATGGAGGCTATGCTACATAAAGTGACTGGCTATGAACTTTTATCCATGATGGATGGATTTTTAGGTACAATCAAGTGAAGGTGAAAGAATCTGAACAATACAAGATTGCCTTCACCACTCCATGGGGAACCTATGTATATGTGAGAATGGCATTTGGACTAACAAATGTAGGTGCTACATTTCAGAGGGCCATGGATGTTGCTTTTGCAGGATTAATTGACTCAATCTTGGTTGTATATCAAAATGACTTAACTGCTTATTCAAAGAAGGAGGAGCAACATTGCATGCACTTAGAACAAATTTTTGTTAGAGCACTAGAATATGGCATCTCACTCAACCCAAAGAAGTGTGCTGGTGCAGGAGCACCCGCACATGATCAGGATATAGGATAGTTATCAGCATGATGACATGATAGTCTATTTTTAGTATGTTTGACTTCTTCATGTAATAAGGTCCACTGGACCGATGCTATGTATTAGTTCAGCCTAGGAGTATGTGTAGGCAGTTAGAGATCGGGATAAGATAGTCTGAGTTGTCCTCTCTCCCAGCCGCTTGGAAGCTCCCAGCCGCTGGGAAGTGAAGTTAGTAGTACTCGAAGGATTTGTTATATATACCTTCGACCTGTTAGGGTTTAGACACATTGAGTTCATATTGACAGTTCATTTTGATTTTGATAGTTGTTATGTTCAGGAGAATAGTACTGGTGATATGCTGTACTGGTGATCAGTCCAGATATTGTGAAGTAGAATTGTAAAAGCAGGACTTTTGAATTTCAAGTGAATAAGATCTCATCTTTTGCAGTATTTGAGTTGATCAGTTGTATCTGTGTTGATTTCTTTTCTGTTTGCAAGTTAATGGGCACTTTCAACCCTTCCACCGGTTGATCCTGCAAATCGGTGGAATGGTCCTGTATCATAGTTTAGTTTGCATTTGTGTTTTCTGTTTATGCATTGCATTGTTCAGGAGATCAGTTAGGAGCATGCTGTGAATCAGCCTAGCATCCTCATGTGCTAGGTCGAGAAGATAAGTTGTTAGATTTTGGTTTGAAGGTGATCCCGGCCTGGTCGTCATATGATCTTTGTGAAAGAGAGTGGTTCGGAGTGCTTACATGCAGTGGAAGGATACACAAGAGTCTGCATGTGCGTTTTCAGTCAGAACAAGCCGCATCATCATCTACGGGTCCATCGCCATCAGGATCGGGTCATGAAGTTGTTGAAGTTTGCATGTTGCAAGTGCATCATGATGTTTTGAGTTGAATATATACTCAGTGTATATATCGCAGTCAGGATCATCTCTCGGGGAAGTTCACCATCCGCGTATCGCTAGCAGATGCGGGTGTGAAAGTTAAGTTTTTTTGTCTAAGTGTTGAAGAGTTCATCAGGATATCGTGTGACGTCATCGTCATCAGGATATGACGTCATCGTCATCAGGATATTAAGAAATCCCTCAAGGCGAGTTTATCCTGTTGTCACTAAGTGGTAAGGTATCGGCGTAGGCAGGAAGTTGTATTAGCATCATCAGGAGGTTTCGAGGAACCGGATGAACAATATCATAATGCTGTTGCTTGTATCGTCGGGCAGTGGAGCTTCGAAGGCAAGTTGTTGAAGTGCAACATCATCAGGATATTTGGAGCAACCGGATATTTGGATATCCTGCTGACGAAGGTGATATTGAATATCATGATGATGCCGCTTGTATTTGGCACCCGATGAACAGTGCAACCGGAGGATGTTTGCGCCCGTTGATTATCATGATGATGATGATAGGCGACAAACGGAAGAGGTAAATAGTAGTCGACGGGAGGATATTTGCGATCATCTGAAATATGATGATGCTGTTGAAATGTGATGATGCTGTTGGTGTCTCTGGGAAATATGGTGATGATGTTCAGCCGATAGAGAATTTTATCATGCTGTTTGTATTGTTGGCTACTCCTTCCTGTTAGTTGGCCTCCGTTGCGTTCCACTCTGCATCATAGTGGTATCAGAGCAAAGGCTAGGATCTTCTGGAAAAGATAAGTAGGATGTCAGACGAAGAAGGAACATCTGAGGTTCCAGCAAGGATGACCAACGCTGAGTTGGCAGTTCTGGTGAAGAAACAGATTGCAGAAAGTATGGCCGTGAAGGCTCAGAATCAGGAGTTGAAAGATGAGTTAGCAAAGTTGAGGAGCAAAGTAGGTTCTGGTAGAGAAGATGATAGGGAAGAAGAAGATATCCCTAATTGGAGTGAGGAGGTCGTTCCTGCAGACCAGAGACCGCTGTTGAACGCCCTCAAGGCCATGGAGAGGAGAACCATGGATGTGAAGCTGGATTTGCCAGTATTTACAGGTAAGATGGACCCTGATTCAGTAATGGAATGGATAGATTGTCTGAACAATTTCTTTGTGACAGAGGAGATACCAGAACAGCAGAGAGTGAAGATAGCACAGTCAAAGATGAAAGAAGCTGCCTTGACATGGTGGAACTTTGTTCAGGATGATAGAGTACAGGAGGGAAAACGTAGAGTTGCCACATGGAAGAAGATGATGGAATTGGTAAAGGAGGCTTATATTCCTTTGGATTACAGTATCCAGTTACACAAGAGGAAGCAGAACCTGAAGCAGAAGGAGCTAGATGTCAGCTCATATACAGAAGAGTTCATGAAACTCTGTATGAAGACCAGGGTGAAAGAAAGTGAAGAGGAAAAGGTAGCCAGATACCTTAATGGATTGAGGTTTAATATTCAGGAAGATCTCAGTCTGCATAACCCAGATACAGTGCAGAAAAGCTTTCAGTTGGCACTGAAAGTGGAAGAAAAGCTGAAGAGAAAACAAGACCAAAACAATAGAGGAAGAGGAAGACAACAAAGAGGTGGAAGAAGTCCTTTCAGAGGTAGAGGACATGGACAGGGATATCAAGGAGAATCCAGTCAGGACAATAGCAAGGGCAATAATGGTCAGAATCAGAGAGAGAGTTTCAGTCAGCAAGGAAACTTCAGAGGCAGAAGACCTTACAGAGGAAGATCCCAGGGCAGAGGATCCATCAGATGCTACAACTGTAACAAAGAAGGCCATATAGCCAGCAGATGTCCAGACAAGGCCACAAGCTCAGCAGGAGAAAGGAGGACAAATCTGGTCAATGAACCTGATAATCAAAGTAGGACAAGCTCTAATGAATTTCAGAGTGTGAATGGTCCTGAGAATTATGGATATCCAGAAAGTGGAGAGTCCCTGATGATGAGAAGAACAGTGACCACCATGAAGGTACTTGATAAAGAAGCCCCTCAAAGGAAGTCCCTTTTCAGAACCACTTGCAAAGCAGGAGGTAAGGCGTGTAAGGTTTTGATTGATTCTGGTTCTACTGAGAACTTTGTGTCTGAAGAAATGGTGATAAAGCTGAAGCTTAGGAGATTGCCTCATCCATCTCCATATAAAGTCTCATGGCTTACTCAAGGTCAGCAGACAACTGTAGAAGAGCAGGCTTGGGTAGAATTCTAGATTGGTGGATATAAGGATAAGTTGTTGTTTGATATCACCAAGATGGATGCTTGCAACCTTTTGTTTGGTAGACCATGGCAGTATGATCTGAAGGCACAGCATGATGGTGTTAAAAACACCTATAAAATCACTAAAGATGGTAAAGAAGTAACGTTATTCCCATTGAAGGAGAAAGAGGAGAAGTCTAAAGGCAAAGAAGTGAAGGTCATGCTGATGGAAGGCAAACAGTTCATGAAAGAAGTAGCAGCAGAAGGTGCAGTTGCATATGCCATAATCCCATGTCTGAGTGTGAATAAGAAACAACAGCAAGAAGCCAAGAAAGAGAAGAAGCCAAGGTTGATAGACCCAGCTGTCCAAGAGTTATTAGATAAGTACAAAGGTGTTATCTCAGAGGGAATGCCAAGATCCCTACCACCTGTCAGAGATATCAGTCATTGCATAGACTTGATTCCAGGGTCTACACTTCCAAATAAAGCAGCTTATAAGCTTACCCCAGAACAGAATGCAGAAGTAGCCAGACAGATTGAAGAATTGATGAATTCAGGTCTGATTGGGAAGAGTCTGAGTCCATGTGCAGTACCAGCTGTACTAGCACCTAAGAAGGAAGGCACTTGGAGACTTTGCACCGATTCCAGAGCCATCAACAAGATCACAATCAGGTATAGGTTTCCAATCCCCAGAATTGAGGATTTACATGATTGTTTGGGAAATGCTAAGTACTTTACAAAAATAGACTTGAAGAGTGGATACCATCAGATCAGGATTAGACCAGGTGATGAGTGGAAGACAGCATTCAAAACAAATGAAGGATTGTATGAATGGAAGGTTATGCCTTTTGGTTTGTCTAATGCCCCTAGTACTTTCATGAGGCTGATGAATGAGGTTCTGAAGGAATTCATTGGGAAGTTTGTCATAGTGTATTTAGATGACATTCTGATTTTCAGTAACACCAGAGAAGAACATCTCAGGCATATAGATCTGGTTCTCAAGAGGCTACATGAAGAGAAGCTGATGATAAACTTGGACAAGTGTTTGTTCATGAAACAGGAGATCACCTATTTAGGTTTTGTCATTTCACAAGGAAAGCTGCAGATGGATAAGGAAAAGGTGAGTGCCATATTGAATTGGCCAACTCCACAGACCATGAATGAAGTCAGAAGTTTCCATGGGTTAGCAACCTTCTACAGAAAGTTTATAAGAGGGTTCAGTCATATTTGTGCACCCATGTTGGATACCATAAAAGGAGGACAGAAGTGCAGGTTTGTTTGGACTCAAGGAGCAGATGATTCCTTTGAGGCATTGAAGAGGAAGGTGGCACAGCAGCTAGTCCTTGCACTTCCAGATTTTAACAAGATCTTTCAGGTAGAGTGTGATGCCAGTCACATGGCCATTGGAGCAGTACTCAGTCAAGAGGGTAGACCAATTGCATTTTTTAGTGAAAAGCTCAATGATGCTAAGAAAAGGTATTCATCATATGATCTGGAAATGTATGCCTTAGTTCAGTCCCTAAAGAAATGGAGGCATTATCTGTTGCCAAAGGAGTTCATAGTTTTCACAGATAACCAGGCTTTGAGTTTCATCAACAGTCAGGAGAAGCTGAACCACAGACATATGAAGTGGGTAGAAACACTACAGGCTTTCACTTTTACCTTGAAGCATAAGAAAGGGGTTAAGAACAAAGTTGCAGATGCTTTGAGCAGAAGAGTTCTCACAGTCAATCAGATTCAGTTAGAGAGTGTTGGGATTGATTCACTCAAGACCATGTATGAGTCTGATGCATATTTTGGAGAAATATATCAGGTCTGTACTTCTTTTGGGGATAAATACCATGCTGAGTTCTCTGAATTCCTGATCCAGGATGGATTGTTGTTCAAGGGTGGACAGTTGTGTATCCCAAGGTGTTCTATGAGGTTGAATATAATCAAGGAGAAACATTGTGGAGCAATGGCAGGTCATTTTGGTCTAGACAAGACTCTTGATCTGGTCAGGAGGCATTATTTCTGGCCTAAGTTGCAGTCAGATGTCAGGAAATTTGTAGAAACCTGTGTAATTTGTCAGAAGGCTAAAGGCAGGTCAACTAATGCAGGGTTATATCAGCCCTTACCCATTCCTTCCAGACCATGGGAAAGTATCAGTATGGACCATGTCAGATTTTGCAAAAGCATGGACAGAATGCTTATGAGATCCAACTCCCACCTGATCTTGGTTTATCTCCTATCTTCAATGTATGTGATTTAACTCCATACAAGGCTAATCCAGATGCAGATCAGGATATCCTACAGGATACCGTTGCTGAAGACATTCCTCCACATGATCCTCCACAGATACAGTAGATTTTGGACACTAGAGTGGTCAAACAGACCAGGAACAAAAAGTACTTGGAGTACCTCGTCTCTTGGAAGGGACAGCTGAATTCTGAAGCAGTATGGATGACTGCAGAACAGATACAGAAACATGGTGCCGACCTTGATACTCTCCTCTCAAGTGGACTTGAGATTTCTTCTTTTGGGGAGTATGGTGCAGGAGCACCCGCACATGATCAGGATATAGGTCCGCATGATGACATACATGATCAGGATATAGGATAGTTATCAGCATGATGACAGGATAGTCTATTTTTAGTATGTTTGACTTCTTCATGTAATAAGGTCCACTGGACCGATGCTATGTATTAGTTCAGCCTAGGAGTATGTGTAGGCAGTTAGAGATCGGGATAAGATAGTCTGAGTTGTCCTCTCTCCCAGCCGCTTGGAAGCTCCCAGCTGCTGGGAAGTGAAGTTAGTAGTACTCGAAGGATTTGTTATATATACCTTCGACCTGTTAGGGTTTAGACACATTGAGTTCATATTGACAGTTCATTTTGATTTTGATAGTTGTTATGTTCAGGAGAATAGTACTGGTGATATGCTGTACTGGTGATCAGTCCAGATATTGTGAAGTAGAATTGTAAAAGTAGGACTTTTGAATTTCAAGTGAATAAGATCTCATCTTTTGCAGTATTTGAGTTGATCAGTTGTATCTGTGTTGATTTCTTTTCTGTTTGCAAGTTAATGGGCACTTTCAACCCTTCCACCGGTTGATCCTGCAAATCGGTGGAATGGTCCTGTATCATAGTTTAGTTTGCATTTGTGTTTTCTGTTTATGCATTGCATTGTTCAGGAGATCAGTTAGGAGCATGCTGTGAATCAGCCTAGCATCCTCATGTGCTAGGTCGAGAAGATAAGTTGTTAGATTTTGGTTTGAAGGTGATCCCGGCCCGGTCGTCATATGATCTTTGTGAAAGAGAGTGGTTCGGAGTGCTTACATGCAGTGGAAGGATACACAGGAGTCTGCATGTGCGTTTTCAGTCAGAACGAGCCGCATCATCATCTGCGGGTCCATCACCATCAGGATCGGGTCATGAAGTTGTTGAAGTTTGCATGTTGCAAGTGCATCATGATGTTTTGAGTTGAATATATACTTAGTGTATATATCGCAGTCAGGATCATCTCTCAGGGAAGTTCACCATCTGCGTATCGCTAGCAGATGCGGGTGTGAAAGTTAAGTTTTTTTGTCTAAGTGTTGAAGAGTTCATCAGGATATCGTGTGACGTCATCGTCATCAGGATATGACGTCATCGTCATCAGGATATTAAGAAATCCCTCAAGGCGAGTTTATCCTGTTGTCACTAAGTGGTAAGGTATCGGCGTAGGCAGGAAGTTGTATTAGCATCATCAGGAGGTTTTGAGGAACCGGATGAACAATATCATAATGCTGTTGCTTGTATCGTCGGGCAGTGGAGCTTCGAAGGCAAGTTGTTGAAGTGCAACGTCATCAGGATATTTGGAGCAACCGGATATTTGGATATCCTGCTGACGAAGGTGATATTGAATATCATGATGATGCCGCTTGTATTTGGCACCCGATGAACAGTGCAACCGGAGGATGTTTGCGCCCGTTGATTATCATGATGATGATGATAGGCGACAAACGGAAGAGGTAAATAGTAGTCGACGGGAGGATATTTGCGATCATCCGAAATATGATGATGCTGTTGAAATGTGATGATGCTGTTGGTGTCTCTGGGAAATATGGTGATGATGTTCAGCCGATAGAGAATTTTATCATGCTGTTTGTATTGTTGGCTACTCCTTCCTGTTAGTTGGCCTCCGTTGCGTTCCACTCTACATCATGTGCTTTTGGGGTAATAGAAGGAAAACTGTTGGGGCATATTGTTTCCAAGGATGGGGTTAGGATTGATCCTGAAAGGGTGGCTGCAATTGACAAAATTCAGATCCCTAGAACAGTGAAAGGTATTCAGTCCTTCTTTGGACAAATTATTTTTGTTAGAAGATTTGTTCCTAATTTTGTAGAGACCACAAAGGATATCTCTAAAATGTTGAAGAAAGGTGCAATTGTCAAATGGGAAGATGAAGCAATTAGATCTTTTCAGAATATCAAAGAGGCTATAAAGATGGCTCCTGTTCTAAAATCTCCTATTTTTCTAAGCCATTTCAATTGTTTTCATTTGCTTCTTTCCATACTATTGCTGCATGTCTAGTACAGAAAAATGAGGATGGTTTTGAACAACCTATTGCCTTCTTCAGCATGTCATTGCAGGCAACTAAATTAAAGTATGATATCATGGAGAAACAAGCATATGCATTAGTTAGAGCAGTCAAGAGCTTCAAGCCATATTTAGTAGGCTCTCAGATAGTTGCATATGTGCCCCATGTAGCAGTTAAAGATATTTTTACTCAGCAGGAGGTAACTAGAAGAAGATGCAGATGGATAAATAAATTACAAGAATTCAACATAGAGATACAGATCACAAAGCTGGTAAGGGGACAAGATTTGACAAAGATAATGACATAATCAAATCTGGAAGCATGCCAAGTGAACATGGTACAAAATGAAACTGTTAATAAGTCAGAATCTGACTGGTATAAGGACATTGTATATTAGTTGCAGAATTTGAATTGTCCTTCCTACTTCAGTGATAGTCAGAAAAGGACCTTGAAGTTACATGCAATCAAATACATAATTCTTCAAGGAGAGCTGTATTGGAAGAATCCTGAGGGTGTCCTACTCAAGTGTGTGAATGAAAATGAGGCTGCTGATATTTTAAATGATCTACACAAAGGAGTATGTGGTGGACATTACACTGCCAAGACAACAACCCACAAAATTCTTAGAGCAGGATATTGGTGGTCAACTCTTTTCTCAGATGCACAAAAGTTGGTAAGAAAATGTGACTCATGCCAAAGGTTTTCAGGAAAGCTCAAGTATGAAGGTGCATTACCCCTTAGGACTGTAACTATAGAAGCTCCATTTCTGTAATGGGGGATTGATTTTATAGGGGAAATCTCAGAAAAATCAAGTGGAAGACATAGTTGGATTCTAGTTGCTACTGATTACTTCATTAAATGGATTGAGGCCATTCCAACTAAAAAAGCTACAAGCAAAGTGATGATGGATTTCATTCTAGAAAATATTATTATCAGATTTGGAGTACCTATCAAATTGGTCACAGATAATGCCATGTGTTTCAGATTTGGTGAGTTTGTTGATTTTTGCAACAACCATGGGATTAGTTTGTCACATACATCACCATACCACCTGCAAGGAATGGTCAAGTAGAGTCTAGTAATAGAAGCCTCATGAAAGTCATCAAAAGGATGGTAGACAAAAACAAGAGGGCATGGGATTCAAAGTTAAGGTTGGCATTATGGGCTAACCAGGTAATAGTGAAGAAATCAACTAGAAGGTCACCTTTTGAGTTAGTATATGGTGCAATAGCTAAATTACCTATGAATAATCTCTTGCCAGTCTATAGGTTTGTACAAGAAAATGATACAGAGGTTGAGGACTCAATGACAGAAAGGATAAATTAGTTAGTTGCATTAGATGAAACTAGAAGAGAGCCATACAAGACAAACATCAAGAAACAACAGAGAATGAAGTATCTATTTGACAAAAGGACTACGAAAAGGAAATTTCAAATAAGTGATTTGGTCCTTGTCTGGAATGCCAGGAATCAAGATAAGGGCAAGCATGGTAAATTTGAGCCCTTATGGGTGTGCCCATATCAAATCAGCAACACTTATGAAGATGATTCCTACTTTCTCTAGGCCCTAGATGGTGAACTATTGGAATTGCCTATGCACGGTAAATTCCTTGAAGCTTTTTTCTCATAAATGAGATAACTTTTTTGCACACTATAAATTAGATGTAAATGGTCTGTATTTACCTTGTATAGTCGGTGTTGTTTAGCATTTTGTGTTCTGCCTAGTCTGTCTTGGAGTGATTTAGTTCTTGCTGCAGCCTTGCGCCTGCACGTCCCCGATCGGAGCCTATGTTGGTGCCCAACTAGGGTTAGGGTTTTAATCTTGAGTATTTGCAAGTTTTCTTTTTTAAACCCTAAAATTTATGAGGGGTGAGGTTGTGTTAAGTCAGGGTTTCTGTCTATGCTACATCTTTCAATGTCTATGTGCATCATGTCAGATATGTTTGCGATCTTGAGGCTTGAAACTTATAAAATTCAAAGTCAGAATCTTGCCTCAGGAAGCCTGCCATGTGGAAGAGTGTAAAATTCTAAGCAGGATTGCCTTTTGTATCACCTTGAAATTCGGCCAAGTGAGGAAGTTATAGCCTGCCAAAGTTCTGGTCTAACCTGATATTTTTGAGGGGGGTGATATTTCAAATATTAGTCATATTCAAGGATCACCCTGATGCTGCCGCAAAGTTTCAATATAACCCAATATTCTGAAAGGGGGGGGAGATCATGTTTCAAATGTCAGGTGATCTTAGTTATGATCACCCCTATGTTCGATCACCCCTATGTTGTTTTATCACCTCATGTTCACTTCATCACCTAATCCGTGAAGTACGAACGTCAATTTTACATGAGGATGATATCTTCTTGTCTAGCAACCTGATTTTCTTAAGGGGGGTGATATTCCAAACATCAGTCATCTTACGAATATCACCCTATTTTGTCAATATGATGGTGACATCATCAAGATCTGACAGGATGCATCATGTAGTCTTCGGCATGGTAGTTATTCTCAGCAGCTTTGCTAAGGGTCCCACCAATCACTGATGATGGCATGAATTTGATTAGGAGGTTCATCGGTGAAGTATTTGGTATGTATATGAGTAGGAGGATCTTTCTCCGATGCATCAAGTTATACCAATGAGGATGGTCATCAGGATGATTTTGAATATCAGGTGATGCAGTCAGGGTGATGTGACATATCGGGGTGATATTGCATATCAGGATATCATGCAAGAGGCAGTATCGGTGCAGACAAGGAGGTATCATGATGAGGTCTTGGCAGATGGTTCATTGGTCACGCAAGGTAAAATTGTGTGACATCATATATGATCATGGCCTAGTTTATAAAGTGTTGGAGAGGTCATTGTGGGATGAATGTGGGATAATTAGTTCTAGTATAATTTGAAAAATTAGGGTCATATTTCTTGGCGGGAAAATTTCTAAAGCGCATAGTCCATTGCATTTCCCAAAGCCACGGGTTGGTATGCCTTTAATGGAGGATGTTACAGGGTATGGGCGAAGCCATGGACAGATCAACCACTCGATTGAAGATGTGAATCACCAAGTGGCGACACAGGGCTCGAAGTTCAACCACCCTGTGTCTTCCTCTGCCTGCTGCATTCATGTGTTGAGTGCCATTTTCTCATGTTGAACTGTATCTGGCAGATTTTTTTAATTTTGCTATGTAATTAAGGCTGAGTGTACTCTCCTGCTGTATATAGCAGACTGTGTTGCTCATTTGTAAGGTTGTTGAAAGCTGTACAAATTTTGGTGTTGTGACAAGATACAACTTCATTGGTGGCCCTATTCTGGATGTCTTGTGAGTTTATGAGTCTTATGTTGTATGTCTCATGCATAAATTTACTAGTTTCATGTTGATTAAAATGAGTAATGTTGTATTGCATGTGTTTTGTTATCTGTCTCCAAATTGAGTGTGTTCTTCTTCTGATTCTAAGCATCTAAGGGGTGTTTGTGATTCTAGAATATAGGTTTACTATGTTGAATTCTTGATTTCTTACTTTTGCTCAAGGAGTAAATTAAATGTTTTAAGTCAAGTATTGGGAGGAATGTACTGCAGTGAGGATATTGTAAGCAGAGATAACTGAATACTAAATTTTGGGAGGTATCTGTAAGGTAGATACTAAAAGCCCCCTTGATATCTAGTCTTTGGTATATGTTTATGCTAATCATTCACATGTGTATGTCTATTGACTCCAAGCCCTAGATAGGCACCAGTCTAGTCTTGTATTGAGGTTGCACCCAAGGTCCTAGTTTTGCATCCAAACACCAAAAATCAAACTCTAAACTTCAAATCCAAACCTTTAGGACATTAGAAGTAGTTTAGGATCAAAATCCTCTATCTCACAACTGACCATAGGGCCAAAGCTAGCCCCTTTGCACTTATTCCACAGTTTTGGTCTGCATAAAGGAAGATTTTTCTGTTTTGTGTCAACATCGTCCAGTTGACAAGCATATTTTATGGATGTTGAATAGGGAATACCCCCTAGGTTTTGTAGAGCCTAAAGAAGAAGAGGAGATATCTATAGAGTCTATCTCCTATACTGTTGGCCCCTAGCCTAGGAATCCTGTTGATCAATGATGGCTACTTTGTAGTGATAACTGGGGAACATTCAGTTGGATTGAGAACCAACAGATAGGAAGGTAAATTTGGAGAAGGTAGATACTTTGAAGAATGTTGCAGATGCATTAATGAAACTAGTTAGCACAGAGAAGTTAAGATGGTGTTCAGAGCCTATGGGCCTCTCGGCCTATAACAGTTAAATCATGTTATTCTATTGGCTCTTACAAGGTGTTCAACAAGTGGGAGAATGTTGGGAATGAAGGTGTCTCAACCTTGGTAATTCCATGCATTATTTTGATTGTATTTATTTATTCATTGCCAATGATGTAAATTAATTGTAAATTCCATATTGTCATTTTGTGGGATGTGGCACGGTGATGTGTCATCCTACATGGAAGATGACAAGTTTTAATTTTTTTCTCACATGAGGAGATAGGCATCCCACTTTGTGGTAGGAATATTTTTCCATATGTTGGCATCTTGGATGTTGTGTAAGGGAATATTGACCAAAACATTATGATAGATTCTAATGACTAAGTTATGACATGTAAGAGTAAGAAATAGAAGATTGTAATACAGGTGAAGACATGTGTTGAAGAATATCTTTGAAAAAGGTATCTTTGGGTGGCCCAAGGTGGCTATGACATGTTGTAAGAGAATATGCTATTTATAGCCTATGTATGATAGATTCTCTTACAGCTGTAATTTGTAACTACTATGACAGATTCTGTGACAGTTGTAAGAGTCGTAAGAGCATCTATCATAGCCCATTTTGGAAATAGGTGACCTCTTTGGAATGGGGTGTGTGGACAAGTGTTAGAAGCATCTTACAATGTTGACCAAGTGTCCATAACATCAGTTTTGGGCCATGAGGCCAAGTTGGATGCCTATTCCAAGACAGAGCCAATTTTGCCTTGTATATTCTATATAAATAGGTGCTTTGAGGAGGCGTTGTATTATGAGATTGATAGGTACTGTTATGCTACCGGATTGACTCCAAACATGAGTGTTGAAGACTATTTAAGCTTGCATTGCAAGTGTATTGTAAACCATATTTAGTTTTGATAATACATTGTGCAGGTTTTTGAGTGTGGGGTTTTTCACCCGGTAAGGGTTTTCCCCATGATATATCTTGTCTCTCTTCTTCTGTCTTCTTTCTAGTTCTATGTATTGCTGCAATATCTCTGTTATATGTTTCATTTTTTTGTAATTGTAAAAATTAAATTGAATTTGCATAACTCTCCCCTCATTAGATTACTATAGGAAGCAATTCTGCACACCCAGCTTCCTTCCAATGGCTAATTGAGCCAGCAGTTAATAATTACATGAGGTATTAATCTCAAATCGGTATATATATATAAGTAATGGTTTATCATGACAACTACCTTGATCATTTAATCTTTGATCAAAATATGATAATAATAATAAGTTGAAAGGCTTATGAATAATGTGAAAGGGTCGAGCTTGTCTCCCCTTCACAGACTCTTGATAAATCATGTCAACTTGTCTTGATAAGATTGTCATATGACATTTAGTGTCAACAAATTGAACATTCTATGACTTAAGGATGCTAACACATCAATTTTATGACAATGTTGATGTAAGATTACGTTATTCGTTAACGGACATCGTTCTACTATGAAGATGTTGTCTTCTTTTACAAACAACAATGTCGACACACACACGACTAGCCCAGAAAAGAATCAAAAGATTTTGACCACTTGTCAAATAGATCCAAGAGTTATATAGACAAAACATGACTTACTTCTATCAATACTGGTTCACGTTTTGTTAAACACTTATACTCATTTTGCAAATGAACACCTGTAACCCAAGGTCTATATTTATCTCCTTGAAAGATACTCTCTCTCTTTTCTCTGAGAGTCATCTGCAATCTACAATCTTATATAACACTTGAACTTGATAGATTATGATAAGTGCACCATTATTCAAACAGTAAACCAAATTCTCATAATGGAATTATTAAATCGATATAACATCTGCATATCAATAATTCCATAAATGTCATTCAACAGAGTCTATATTTTTCCTTGATATTAATCTAAACATCAAAACAGATTTACTTATGTCCTAGTAAAAGTAAAAAGTATTAGCAAGACAAAATTAGGGATGTAACAAAATAGTTTATCTCCTCTAGAACAACAACACCACATTTTAAAGAAGAGAATCATGTTTTTGAGAGCCTTTACTTACTTTCAGATGTCGAAAAAGCAAAAAAGTGTTTTTTTAATAACTTTTGACTAGGCTCATATCTTTATATTAAAATTAGTCAATTTAAGTATAAAATCTTCCTGAAGCTTCCCATAAAAGGATTTCTCTCCAACTTTTAAAAATCCTAAAAATTAATTGTTTCTGTAGCTTGTGGGGAAAAAATTTCTAATTTTAAATTCTCCCAAATGGTGATGAATTTGGCCATTAAACCTTTACGACATTATGAAAAATATATCTAAGAATATCCCTATAAAATTATGTCATCCCAACATTCATATATTTCTGGAAACAATTATTTCCATAAAACTGCCCTACGAAGCCTTAAAACAATAATTCGGTGAAATATATCAATAATATCAAATAATATCAAATATGAAGTCATCATCTAAAATAAGCCCCTGGAGATGAAGCCCCACTACTCATCCTATCTGCTTGCTACTTGTGACCCCCCACCAGACACAACAATTAAATCCCTTCCATGAAAGTAGTTGCTGGGAATTTTCCTCGATGATCCCTACCCGACATTCCAAGCAACTTCCCTCCAAAGCATTCATTGATATAACCAGCAATGCAATAAATAATTTCCTTTTTTTTCTAGCAATTAATCTCTTATCTCCCCCAAATTTTACATCATCTTATGGCATCTTAAAGTTAGATAAGACGATTGCTTGCTTTAGCTAAAGCAAATTATTCAAGGCTAAAAAGAAAATGGATGGTGATGATAATAAGTTTTCACTTTTACATCCAATAACTATGATCAATTTGGTCAAATCGCTCACATTTGATGCTCAAACCTAAAGTCAATATTAGTGGCAAGTGCAGTTTCCAAGATATTTCCCATCATGCCCTTGTAGCTTCTTCAACAAGTTTCCCTTAGGAGCAAAAAATAATTTTTTTCTTGTCTTCACATTTACTTTTTGGTAGTGAGATTTCTATGTTTTTAAAAAAAGTAACTTTTTCTAGTTGAAAACATTTAATATTTGAAATTACATCTCCAACTCCATTTACTTTTTGTAACTACCAGTCGAACATCTTGTTGTAGTATGACAAATCTCTATAAAAAGTACATGTACAGTTGCGGAAAATCCTTTCCTCCTCCATAGAAAGTTATAGGTCTTCATTTTCCATGTGTAAACATGATAGTGCAACTGTAGCTAACCAATTTCACCATAAGAAGTACATTTCCAACCCTCTTTTCTCCATTTTTCTATCATTTTCAAACATATTTCTTCAACTCAGATCTAGGACAGCAATTTAGAACCTCCTAGAAGGCCGCATCAGTCATGTTCAAGGTTGCAAATTAGGTATACTATCATTCATTTCATTCTCACTCAATTACAAGGCTTTGTTTGAGTCATTTTTATCACTTTTGGCTCCAAATGTGCATGTACACCAATAATTTAGGTATTATTTTGTGTTGTTCCATCTCTTGGGGTTTGTCTTCATGCTTTTTTACATCATCTTGGCTCCATTTTGTAGGTATAGTAGTGGTACAAGTCTGAAAATTAAGTTCTTTCATGGATGGGACAACAATGCATCTCCAAATCTTCATGTTTCCATGATGCTTCCAGCTTGTCTCCACATGTTTCCATGATGCTTCCAGCGTGTCTCCACATGTTTCCATCCTCCTTGACTTGCAAACAACAATTCCAAGCATCAAATTCATTATAAATATATCATTTCCAATCAAGAATTACCAAAATCATGGTCATTTTATGCATCAAATCAATCTTCTTATAAAATTGTCAAAGTTGTTAAATTGCCAAGTTGTCATTTTGCATTAAGGGTGCTTCCAATGTTTTCCTCATATTTTCAAGAATCCAAAAAGTTTCATGAAGGTTTCTAACATGTTTCCATTTTCCAACTAAGTTTCATTGCATACTTTACCTCATTTCATCACTACAATAACTTTAGGATAGTTTTGACAACTTTTGGAACAATTTTTTGGGATGCTTAATCTCTTCTTAACCACTTGAAACCTTTTTGAACACTCACATACAACTTCCAAAATCCATTTCATGACAATTGTTTTGAGAGATAAGCTCTTAAATGACATCCAAAAACTAGAAATGTCTTGACTAGATTAGTAGACAACATCTCTCAAAATTCTTGTCTTTTTGTCAAATTTATTGCAATATTGCAACTTCAAAATTTTAGTCACTTTGATTTCCACCATGGATATCCATAATTCTCATCATGTTCTCTTTGGTTTCTTCTTCTATATCACACTTAATTTGTTCCATTGTAGCTTCATATTTCTCTCTTGCATTACCAGTCTTCATTTGTTTTGGCTTCAACATCTCCGATAACGTCGTCTAGATTATTGCTATATTTACTAGAGTCATATTAAAATATTATTATCTTTATTTCCCTAAATACATTATAATTTTAAAAGAGGATAACCGTCGAGGGGCCCAAATGATATATAACACCATACCATTTGATGGGGGTAACGAAAGCATTTCGTGCAGCTACAAATATCAATGCCTATCAGCAATCATAGATCCAACTTCAAAAATTCAATGCCTGCGTATAATTATGAAATAAAATAATGAAATTTCAATTCGCAAGAGCGGACAAAATATCAAACTTTATTCATATTTCCGAAATTGTGGCATACAAGGCTGATCTGAGTCTGGCAATGATGGAGGAATAGAGTGGAATCCAAAGAAGTTTAGCAGGGGGGAAGAGGATCGCCACACAGTCCACTGTTGTTCGCGTACGAAGATTTGGGAAACTTCTGCAGAACACTTCCTTGCGGAATTTGACCGGATAAAGAATTATGCGACAGGTTCAAATCAGACAGAGCCGTGAGATTCAGAAACCTGCTGGGTATTCCTCCGTTGAGTTCATTGTTATTGAGCGTCAGTGTATTCAACTGTATCAAATTCCCCAGCGTTTCGGGGATTGGGCCGGTGAAGTTATTGAAGCTCAGATCAAGCATCCGCAACTGCCCCATGGCGCCGAGGGAAGACGGTATTTCTCCAGTCAAAAGATTGTGCGACAGAAGGAGCTGTTCCATGCTGCCCTGCACACTCGCATTCTCAGGCAGATGACCAGAAAATCTGTTCTGCGACAGATCCACGAAGCGTAATGTGCCGCCGGGGAACCGGCTCTGAACAGAGAAGACGGCCGTGACGGGCCCGCTGAGAAAGTTGGAATGCAAATCCAGGCTGCCCAGATCTCGCATGCCTGAAATTTCGTCTGGGATTGACGAAGTGAAGGCGTTGTTGGATAAATTGACGGAGTACAAACCCGTCATGGTGCTCAGCCATGGCGGTATGGTTCCGGTGAGCGCATTGCTGGACAAATCGAGCTGAGACAGAGGAATCTGAGAAAGCCATTTTGGGGGGGCGCCGCGAATTCCACAGGAAGCAAGCGAAAGGGCGTATAAAGAAGGGAGCTTTGCTATTACTGAAGGCACTGTGACGAATTTGAAATTGTTGAAGGAGATGTGCAGCTCTTGGAGGTTGGAAAGCTCCGCCATTTCTTCCGGCAGGTTTCCGGACAGCTTGTTGTGAGACAGGTAAAGGAACTGGAGCTTCGAAAGCTTTGCTACCGATTTGGGAATGGGGCCGGAGAGTTCATTGTCGTTCAGATAGACTTCATTCAGGTTGGAAAGCCTTCCGATGGAGTCTGGGACGGGGCCGGAGATTCTATTTACGGCGATTGAAACCCTCTGCAGATTGATCAAATTGCCGAAAGAAGACGGCAGGGGGCCGGTGAGCTGGTTTTCCTGGAGGCGCAGAAATCCTAGGTTAGAAAGCTTGCCTATGGACGGCGGTATGCTGCCGCTGAGGCAGTTTCCGTTCAAGAACATGATCGATAGATTCGAGAGCTTCCCGACGGAATCCGGAATCGGACCAGTCAGAGCATTGTCTGAGACGTCCAAAAGCTCTAACGACCTCAGGTTTCCGACGGCACGAGGAATCAAACCGCCCAGAAAGTTGCCATGGAGATCGAGTCTTTGAAGCATGAAGAGACGGGAAATTATCGAGACGGGAATCGAACCTGTCAAGCTGTTGCTGTAGAGATGCAGTACATTGAGCTTTTGCAGGCCGGCGATGCTCTCGGGGATGGAACCGCTTAAATTGTTTTCTTGCAGCTGAAGCTCTCGAAGTTCCCGGAGATTTCCCACGGACTGCGGAATCGAACCTCCCAGCTTGTTGGTGTTAAGCAACAGCTTCCTCAGCCTCACAAGCTTCCCTATTGACGGCGGAATGGAACCCGTCACCTCCTTTAAATCATTCAGGTCTAAAATTTCCAGGTATTCCAGATCTCCCACCGCCTCCGATATACTGCCCTTCATCACCGTATCAAATATGAAGTCGTCGCCGGAAAGAAGCCCCGGGAGACTAAGCCCCACGACCCGCCCTGTCTGGTTATTGCATGTGACCCCCTGCCACACGCAACAATTAGAACCTTTCCATGAAACCAGCCGCTGGGAAGTGTCCTCCATGATCCCTGCCTTAAAGCTCAGCAGGGCCTGCCGATCTCCCACCCAGCATTCCAAGCAATTGCCCTCCAAAACACTCACCCATATAACCAGCAATGCAATAAACAATTTCATTGTTTTTTATAGCAGGCGTAAATTTTCTTTTTTCCCCTCTGAATGGCTCCAATGGCTATGCTCTTGATATAATATTATGTGGATTGCTCATAAAACCATCATAATAACAACATTGCAGTATAAGATGTGATTCATATGGCTTGGACGATGGTCAATTTATACATTCATGACAAGAGATATGGAGGGTTGAGATTAAGAAGTGGAGATAAAATGGATGGTTGAGATTAAGAGGTGGAAGAGGGAAGCTCCCAAGGCATTATTTTATGTAAATGGTAGAGATTTGAAGATGTAGTATGGAATGTGTGGTTAGGATAAAGAGTTAGTTTGACTTTGTGGACAAATCATTTATTAATTGCGGCAAGGGATGAGGATGATGACCTGAAAATAGGCAAGGGATGAGGATGAGGACGTGAAAACGAATAATTAATTAACTACGGGGACATTAAAGGGATGACTGTGACAATTGAAAAGGCAAGGGATGAAGATGATGACGCGAAAATGAATAATTGATTACGCGTACATTAAAGGGATAATTGTGACTGTGTACATAAAAATTAAACCTGAAAATAGGCAAGGGATGAGGATGCGGACGTGAAAACAAATAATTAATTAACTACGGGGACATTAAAGGGATGATTGTGACAATTGGAAGGGATAATTGTGACTGTGTACATAAAAATTAAACCTTAAAATAGGCAAGGGATGAGGATGCGGACGTGAAAAAGAATAATTAATTAACTACGGGGACATTAAAGGGATGATTGTGACAATTGGAAAGGGAAGGGATGAAGATGATGATGCGAAAATGAATAATTGATTACGCGTACATTAAAGGGATAATTGTGACTGTGTACATAAAAATTAAACATAGCTGACATAACATAGATATCTTAAATACATCTATCTAAAAGACGTGATAATTGTGACTGTGTACATAAAAATTAAACATAGCTGACATAGCATAGATATCTTAAATACATCTATCTAAAAGATGTGGAGAGATATAGTCTCGAGGGGCCTATATTGAAATTTCTTAACAGATAGATGTATTTAAGATATTTATGCTAGTTTAATAATTTTATTAATTTATTACAATATATAGATTAAATGCTAGTTTTACTTAAACAATTATTTTATTTACTTTATAGATTTACATTTCAAAATTGAAGAATCTTAAAAATTAGTTTTTAACTTAATCCAAATGATACAAAAAAACATACTAAAGTAATTTATAGATTCTACACTTAACTACAAATTTCTTTTTATTTTAATGAGTGACATGTAAATAGAATAAGAGTAAACAAGTGCCATGTCATGGCCAGCCTTGTAGTGTTGTTATTATAGTATTTGTTTAGTTGTATTTTTTTTTGTTGATTAGCTATTGGTTGTATATATGATTTGTTTAGTTGTAATTTTTTTGTTGATTAGGTATTGGTTGTATAGACAAATTGCATTCCAATAATTGAAAAATTAATTTTTGAAGAGTGTTGAAATGTCTTTGGTAAATAAAATTGAAATCTCAAAAATAATCTAATTTGGTAAAAATAAAATAGGACTAAAATATTTCCTTAACTATAAAACTAAACTTTACAAAGCCTATTAAATGACACAATTATTTCCTTAAAATGTAATAATACTAATACTTTTTTTATTTAAAATGAATTAAAATATTGTAAGTTTGAAGAATAAAATTAAAAATGTAAGAAATATTTTTCATAATAGTGTAGATTTTTAACTTTTGACTAAATAAAATTGAAATCCTAGATTTTTAACTCTTAAGTAAATAAAATTGAAATCCCAAAAATAATCTAATTTCATAAAAAGAAAATGTGTAGAACCCTAACCCTAGTTGGGTGTGGAGAGATTTGAAATGTCTGCCTAAGATATTAAAATGTAATAATATTGAATACTATTACAGTTTAAAATGCATTAAAATATTGTAAGTTTGAAGAATAATTACACAATATAATAACAATAACATGAAATCTCAAAAATAATTTAATTTGGTAAAAATAAAATAGCACTTTACAAAGCCTATTAAATAACACAAATATTTCCTTAACTATAAAACTAAACTTTACAATTGTAGAGGAGGAAACATAATTAGATTAATAATCCTTACTTACAAATGGGAAAAGCTACAAGATTGTTGGGCCCAACAAGAGTTTGTGGCCACCACTACAATTAAACAACTTAACCACCAAACCATGCCCTTAATAACAATTAGAATTATTATTATTTCTATAAAATATAATGTATTTAAAAGTTATTCTAGAGGTTTCTCAAGTGCACGATATTCATTGTCTAATGGAACTATTATTATTTTTATAAAATATAACATGAAATGTAAATAAATCAAAATTCCATTAGTTGGAGTTTATATTTTAGCTATAGTTAATTTTATTTGGTTAAGAATTATTCTAGGGGTTTTTCACATGCATTTGAAGTCTAAGGGAACTATTATTATTTCTATAAAATATAATAATAAAAATAATTAGTTGGAGTTTTATATTTTAGTTATCATTAATAGTTATTTTTATTTATTCAAGAGTTATTCTATAGTATTTTTTTAAGTAACCTAAGTGGCAACATGAAGTGGAGTGTAATGGCATGAGGTGTTAACAAAAATAAATTTAAAAATAATTATAGCTAACATATTAAAATAATAATCATAAACATTACAAAAATATAGTTGAGAAATGCAAATTAATAATTTAGAGCATAACCAGGACAAAAGGATAAAAATTTATATAATCATCTCTCAAAATTATTTTGGCTTGCTATTAATTTGTATGCTTTAACTTGGTGTTAATGGTGTATGCATATATCATTTCATATTACTGGTTCATATAAAAAAAACTTAAATAATTTTTCATGGAACTTAGCATTACCTGAGTTATTTTATTTACTTTTTATAATTTACAAACATCATAATATACATTCCCAAAAAATCCCATTTACTTTTAATATTCTTTTAACCCCCTTTCTTGATTCTCTCAATAATAGATATGAATTTTCTTTTTAAAAATATTGTATGCAAGCCCACAAAATATCTATTTTATTTTCTTTCATAAATTTGCTAAGTGTTATGTATATATTTTTAAGGTAAGTACTACTAGAGGGGGTAGTTCCCTTTTATTGATAAGAAAAAACATTACATTGCAAGCAAAATTGTATTGATTCCATCTGCCAATACATTAACCCTCTCCAACTATTGAGGGCAAAAGAGATCACCAAAGACACTAACAAAGTTGGTAAATGCAGTCATCTCACAATTTTCTAGACAATTGTGGAAAAATTTGAGTGCTTCTGCCACATTCTACTTCTTTTTTACTACTTCAATGTTGAAGACTTCTGCAATGAATCCTTTCTTAGGATTGATATTGATCTTTGTTATGGACTACATCACTTCATCTATTATTTCTTTGCTCACCACAAAACTAGCAAACCTTGAAGCCCAGTGCATTGCTCCAGTGGCTTGGGTCACATTGGTGCAGAAGATCTCCAAGAGTTCTCCATCGTGGGTATGCTCTGCCTGCATAGCCTTTTGCCCAATGATGTTTTTAATTGCTTGTCTGATCTACTCATCCTCTAGTTTGAAGAGTCTCATGAGTTGGAGCTCTGTGTTGTCGTCTTCGCACTTACACTTCAGACCAAAATGCTTCTTGTTTGCCATAGCTGTTATGTGGGTCTGCATTTCATTTTCCATTATATAGGCATTCACCCACTATATTCACAGTGCCCTCGACATCCTTCCATAGCAAAATGTGGGGTACCTTCCATGAGTTTCTCAGTGCAAACTTTTCTTCTATAGAATATTGTTTTAGCTCCACCATTTTTGCCTAATGTACCTCACGAGATGCAAACTTTGCCTCCCAAGAGTACCTTAGGATCTCAATAAGGATTATATAGAGATTTTTTGGAGGATTTTTATTCAATTGAGGCCATCATTTTCCTCCATTTATTGAATCAAACTCTTTCAAGGTCTACCAACCTAATCTGTTACTTAATCTCTCCACATATTAGGTCCACACACAATTTGTCATTTCTACCTACCTTGTTATAGCATGTCCTTTTAATAGTGCTTACAGCCTAAGAGAATGTACTGGTGCCATCTCCAAGATGTGAGGTCACCCTTAGCTTCCTTGGTCTTCTGGAATCCCATCTAGAGTCCCTTCTTCCTTGGTTATGATGTCAAGTCTCAGCCATCTACATGAATCCAAATCCATAATTGTATATACCTCTTGATTTGCTAGTAAGTCTGCTGCTCAGTTGGCCTCCCTGTAAATATGGGAAACTAAGAATTCACCCATCTCACTCATTATCAACCAAGCCTTGTCTATCCAATGCTTTAACTTCCAATTTGAGGTGTCTTTTTTTAGGATAGATTGAACACATAGAAATGAGTTCCCTTCTATATCTACATTTTTTAGTCCAGTCCTTTTATAGAGTTTAAGTCTCATTACCATTGCCTCAAACTCCACCTCATTATTGGCAGCATACCCAACCTTTCTTGAAATTACCTCCAGACATCTACCATAGTTATCACTTATGACACATCCAACACTAGCCAAGCCCGAGTTGCCTTTTACAGCATCATCAAAGTTTATCTTAACTCGTCCACAAGCTGGGGGAATCCACGTCACCTCTCTACTTGTCCTTCTCTTGTCCTTGAGCTCTCCCATGGGTTATCTTAGTTGCCTCCAATTAGATTGTAGTTCTTCAGCCCAATTTGTGAAAGTTGTCCCTACGTTAATCTTACATTTGGCATTTGCAACCTCACAAATACTTTCTTCTACCATTCTACAAATTTGCTCCTCAGAGTTGTGCTCATCTCTCAATATCCTCCTATTTCTTTATTTCCACAGTTGCCATACTAAGAGGGATGACAATATTATCTAGACATCTACCCAAAGGGCATTTCTTTTGATCCTTGGCCAACTTTGCATGACTCCTACTACTTAGTTTTGGCAAGGCACGCTCCAGCTGAGACTCGTATGTAGCCAGTCCCATTCAAGAGGAGGTGGTCAATTGTTTCTTCCTTATTACAGCATAGCAGGCACCTCGAAGGGTCGTGGATTCTAATAGCTGTAAGTTTGTCTACTGTTAGAATTCTTTTATGAAGAACTATCCAAAGAAAATTCCCCCACTTTGAGCATGATTGAGGAGTGCCAGCAGAGGGCTGTGGGCAAATATTTTAGCATACAGGTGGCATTTTGGATTGCATAACTAGTTTTGACTATATATTCCCCCATTTTGGAACCACATCATATGATTTCATCCTCCTGGTTGTTTAATTTTATTTTCTGTTGCTTTAGTTCACTTTGAAGAAATTGTTTTGTCTCATCGACCAATGGTCAAGCCTCTATGCTAATCCATTCATAATTATCCCCCACCATATCTAAAACCTTAATAACATAATCTGTTAGCTTTGAACCTACCATGGCCTGTAATGATATCCACCTACTCTACCATACTGCGCAGATCTCTGAGGGGCAAATGGCCATTCCAAGAGTCCAACTAGAAATCTGCCAATTTACCATTGTTTACTTTCCACATTAGATGATTAGTTATAAGATTTCTACTCTCCCAAAGGAATTTCTAGATTGCCGAACCTCCTTTTATTTAGCCATTGTTAGGATTCGGTTGGGCTCTTGTTCATCCAAATATTTATTATAGACAATTCTACACCAGAGGTATTCAGGTCCCTATACATTTTCTAGGTGAGCTTTGCACCCAAAGGCAAATTTTTATTTCTCTTTTTTCTAAGACCAGCCCCACCATCCTCTTTGTGAGAACATGCCTTATCCCAATGAATCAAAGGGATTTTCTTTTCTTCGTTTAACCCTTCTCAGAGAAATCACTTGAGGTAGCCTTCTAAGTTGACTTCCACTTTATGGGTAATTTGGTAACATGACATTACATACACCGGGACTGCAGATAGTACCGAGCGGATCATTATTATTCTCCCAACCAATGTGAACCATTTTCTCTTCCAAGCAGAGGCTTTGTTCCTACAATTTTCTATTACCTCCTCCTAATGATTTGACCTACAAATACCAGCAAAGATTGGGGCACCAAGGTATTTGGCTGGTAAAGAGGAGATTGAGAACCCAAGAAGATTTGTTATTTTCTTTTATGTTTGTTTCTTGGTGTTCAAGAAGAAATTTTTTGATTTCTCATAATTCATCGATTGGCCTGAGATCTTGGTGTAGTCTTCCAAGGTATCCCTGATTACTCTAGCTTCTATCATATTAGCTTCTCCAAAAACAATAGTGTCATCCACAAACTATGCATGGGTGATAGGATCAACATTGTCTACCACTTTTAGTCCTTTCTATAGTCCATCTCTTCATTTTCTAATGGCTCTTCCCAATGCTTCTACCATAATTACAAAGAGGAAGGGGGAGATGGAGTCTCCTTGCCTCAACCCATTTGTGGCTTCAAAAAATCCACAAAGAGACCCTTTGACCAGGACCAAATACCTGGTAGTAGATATAGAGAAGTGAATCAATTCTAGCCAATGATTGTTAAAACCAAACTTTCGCATTACTACCCTTAAGAAATTCTAGTCAAGTCTGTCATATGCCTTCTTGACATCCAATTTTAGCAACATGCCCTTTATTATATCCTTTGATATTAAGCATATTATCTCACTAGTGATTATGATACTATCACTAATCTCTCTCCTAGGGACAAAGTCATTTTGTTCTTCTGATATTATCACATCTAGGACTAACTTGAGGCGATTGGCTAGCACCTTGGATATTATTTTATATGACATTGCAAATTGAGAAATTGGTCTAAACTCATTGAAGGAATTACATACTGAGTTTTTGGGGATGAGGGCCACCACAGTGTTGTTAATATCTTTGACAAACTTCCTCTTTGTTCTAAATTGCTCCACAATCTTCCAAATTTCATTTCCTAAGAAAGACTAACATTTTTGGTAGAAGCTAGAGGGGAAGCCATCTGGTCCTGGAGACTTATTGGGGTTTAGCTAGAAGACCGTCATCCTGACCTCCTCCATAGAGGTTGGAGTAGTGAGCATACTATTATTTGCATCTAAAATAAGATTTGGGATGTAGTCAAGGGTGTGGGAGCACATATTGGCTGGAGAGAGCAGTTTGTTCACTAGTAAGCCATGGAAATTATCCACAGCCTCCTCTTCAATGTCTACTTTGCTTTTGGCTATTGTTCCATCTCTATTTCTTCTATTCTATTTTTCATTATTTTTTCTTTGGAAGATGCATGAAAAAATTTGGTATTAGAGTCCCCAACCTTCAGCCAGACCTCCCTAGCCTTATCTCTCCAAAAAATCTCCTCACGTGCTAGCACCTCCTTGTGTTCATGTTTGATCTTTTGTTCTAGCTCAAAGTCCTCTTTATACATGCCTACTGTAATTACTCAATTATTTAGCTCCTCCAAGTCTTGCTCTATGTGAGTCTTTTCTGCAAAAAATGTTTTTGAATTCCTCCTTATTCCCTTTCTTTAGCTTAGCTTTAATATATTGTAGCCCTTTTGTAAAGAAGAAGCTTATCGTCCTAGACACCTGGCATTATTTCCACCACCTTTCTAGGTTTTTGACAATATTCTCATCCCACCACCACATGTTTTCAAATTTGAAAGAATTGCACCTAGGGCGCTCCAATTTTATTTCTAAAGAGACTGAAGTGGTCTGATACTGAGAGCGGTAGAATCTTAGGTTTAGAGCTCATTGACTTATTTAACCAGGTGTGGGAAATCATAAATCTAACCAAATTTCTTTGAGATAGCATTGAAGCCAAGACACTGGTTGGTCCATGTGAAAGTGCCATTTTGAGTCTCATAGTCTATTGCCCCTATTTGTTCAACAAATAATTTGAAATCTTTTATAACTCTGTTTTCCTTTTTGAGGCCACCACTTTTCTCTTTTAGATTAAGGATTGTGTTGAAGTCTCCACCTATGATGTATGGGGTAGGAGGGAGGTACTTGATTTTAGTTTTGATTTCTTCCCAAGTGGCTCAGTTATCTTCCATCTTGATTGGTCCATAAATGTTGAGCAAATAGAATTGGATGTTGGTGTAAGAATTCCTTGCCAGACAAAGCATCCAGTTTGGCTGTGAGTCAATTACATCGATTGAGACACTACAGTCTTTCCACATTATTCCAAGTACACTTGCTATCCCACAAGCCACCTAAAAATGTCTAGACTAGTTCTTGCAATATTTGGTGAATTTTGAGGCATCTATGATCCCAATTTTGGTTTCTTGAAAGATGACAATGTCCACTAGTAGCTTTTCAAGGTGACGCTTAACTAAGTGTTGTTTGTCAGGGGTATTTAAGCCCCTGACATTCCAATTTATACACTTCATTGTTGACTAAGGGAGGCCATTCCTCCCTTGGCTATCATGAATTATTTTCATACTAGTGAAACCTTTTTAAACCACTTCTTCTTGCTTATGTTTCTCTGATTTTCTTCCTTTGCTTTTCTTGGTTTTTACCAACCCCAAGGGATTTTCTTCTCACTTATGTTTCTCTGATTTTCTTCCTTTGCTAATGGATCTTGGATCTATTATACCAATATCATCATGGTCCAACTCTCCCTAGCCTTTTGATTCATCTTCATCATCTAGCTGAATCTCCTCCAAAACTAAAGAATTCCCCCCATCAATGTTCACTTTAGTGTAGTTGTCCTCTTTCAAAATGTTCACTTCCAATGCTAATGTTCACTTTAGTTAAATTATTTTATCAAATATCATACTATGTAAAAAGAGCTTAGAATCATACAATTCTCCAATATTATAATTATGTCAATTGTTGGCATTCTATATCCCATGGTTGCAACAAAGATTATCAAGATGAAAAAATATGAAGAATAAACACTATTAAAAAGTGTTTAACAAGTTACATACGAAATTGTTTCAATAAGAACTAACATTTCCAAGGTTTCATTTAAAATATAACTATTAAGAAATTAGGTTTTTGTTATGCAATTCAATTGTATTGTGAAAAATTCACACAACACAATATAAAATAGATTACAAATTGGAAAGAAATACACTGAGATTATGGAAATGTTTAGACTACAAGATTATTAGAATAGTTATTAAATTTTTTAATATTTGAACTTTTTTGGCTTTCAAATAAGCAAAGTTTGAACTAAAAGAGTGTAATTTTGGGTTTAAAAAAGTAAGATCCTAAAACAAGGCCAAGAGATCCAAACAAAACATGAGTGATTTGTGGAACTCAAATCAAACAACCATGATATGAGTGATTTGTGTAATTTTGAAACGTAAGAGTATTTGCAAAGAAATAGATAAGAATATTATGTAGACAAATACTATTCTTATGTGAACATGTACTCGGGTGGCAATGTACATGTGTTGGAATATTTCATATTATATGTTTGGCTTATGATATCAAATGATCTCTTTAAACAATTTCTCCATACCAAATGGTTTTATCTATTAATTACATTTGGAAATTAATATTGTACCAATGAAATCATTTGAAATAACCCAACCAGGTAACACTAACACTAACACTAACACTAATACTAACTCTGGTGTTAGAATTACGGTTAGGGTTGTAATTAGTGGTATATTAGATATGAAAATGAAAACCTAATGGGATTGGCAAGGGTGGTTGGGGTGGACCTAAGGGATAGATCTCAACATAGCACAAAACTCTAAAAGAAAAGATATAATAATGGAATAATGATAAGTAAGAATTAACAATCCCTCAAAAGATCTAAAAAATGATAATGCTATTAGAAATAACATATCTAAGACCCTAAAAGTGATATATCATACAAAATGTGTACCAGGTCAACTCATGGTGGGAAATAAATGGGCAAGAGTCAAGAAAATTATAAGTTCTAAATTTTGAAATTTAGGGGTCAATTCCATGTGATGTAATCTAACTATTAAATATTGATGTGGGATAATGAAAAATTAATATGGAGCTGAGGAATGAGTTTATGACATGGGTTAGAGTTAGAATTAGGGTTAGAGTTCAAGATAAAATTAAGCTTAGCGATAGAATGAGGCTTAGGGTTAGAATTAGGGTTAGAGATAGAAGTGGAGTTATCGTTAGGTTTAGAATTGTAATTAGAATTATAGTTAGAATTAGGGTTAAGGTTAGAATTAGAGTTAGGGTTAGCATTACTATCAAAATTAAGGTTAGGGTTAGGGTTATAGTTATAATTTGGTTTTGAATTATTAATATAAGTAGTGTTGGGGTAAGAATTAGGGTTAGGGATAAAACCAAGATTAAGATTATAATTGGATTTAGGTTTATAGTTACAATTATGGTTAGAATTAGGGTTAGGATTATAATTAGAATTAGGGTTTGAATTAGGATTAGGGTTAGGGTTAAGGTTAGAATTAATGTTAAAACTATGATTAGAATCAGGGTTAGGGTTGGGGTTAGAATTAGGGTGAATGTTAGGGTTAGGGTTATAATTACAATTAAAAAACAAAGGCCATTTACATTTATATCTATATATAGAACTATGGTTAGAATTAGGGTTAAGTAGATCTAGGGGTAGAATTAGGGTTACAATTATTATCAGGATTAATGTTAGCATTAGGGTTATAGTTACAATTTGGGTTCAAATTAGAAGTTAGACTTACAATTACGGTTAGGGTTAGGGTTCAAGTTCAAGTTAAAATTAGGGTTAGAAATATAGTTGTTGTTAGGATTGGGGATAGAATAATGCTTACGGTTAGAATTACTGTCAGGTTTAACGTTAGGGTTAGGGTTATATTATATATAATTCTAGCATACCTACTATATAATATAGGGACATATATAAGAGTAGAATTAGGGTTAGGATGACAATTAGGATTAGGGTTAGCATTATTTTAGGATTAAGGTTAGGGTTAGGCTTATAGCTATAATTTGGGTTTGAATTAGTATTGAGGTAAGAATTAGGGTTAGGAATAAAATCAATATTAGAATTATAATTGGATTTAGCGTTAGGGTCAAATTATGATAGAATTAGTGTTAGAATTAGGGTTAGGGTTAGGGTTTAGGTTAGAATTAGGGTTGGGATATGGGTTGGAATTAGGAATAGAATCAGGTTTAAGTAGATCTAAGGGTAGAATTAGGATTAAGGTTACAATTACTGTCGGGGTTAATGTTAACGTTAGTGTTAGGGTTATATTATATATATTTAATATATAATATATTATAATATATCTAGCCCATATTATAATATAATATTATATAATTATAATAATTCGTAAGATATATAATATAGTTAGAATTAATCTTGCCGCTCTGTACGCTACTAGCATCCCTATATTTTAAAAAATATCTAAAGTACATCAAGAAATATCCTTCTCGAGGTGCCTATTTTTTAATCAATTTACCACACATAGGTGGAATAGGTTCCTAAGAAGGATATCTCTCGGCATACTTTAGATATATTTTTTATATATAGGTATGCTAGTATAGAAACATTTATATAATTCTTTATGATTTGTACATAACTCTCAAGTAAAGAAAATAACTATAGAATAACTTTTAAGTAATTAAAATAACTCTTTAACTAAATAAAATTAACTAATGATTGTTATCTCTATCTAAAATATAAAACTTCAACTAAAATATAGCTTCGCCACAAAGCATGCTTCCAAGCTCCCCACTAAAGATGCCAAATCTCTTTGGCCAAGGAACACTGAAAGAACAAATGAGATGCACACTCCACATTACTATTATAGAGGAAACAAATAGGACCTTGGAAAGCCCTCTTCTACAAGTTATCCCAAGTGAGGCACATATTGCAAGAAACCAAACAAAGGAAAAAGTCACATTTAAGCCACACAAACTTACACTAAGGGAAATCAATCTCCCCAAACCTCTACCTATCTAACTCCTAATATCCTAAAGCAACTGAATACATACCTTTTGGATTAGGACTCCAGGCAAGAGTATCATGCTCTATCAAAGAACTACAATCTCTGCTAGCAAGAATCCTAGCCAACTCTTCCTAATCCTCTAACAAACCCCCATGCAGCCACTCAGAAGAATCTTTCCATCTACACACCTCCACCTAACCCAAAAGCTAAATAGATTTGAAATGCTCAACACGACACCACCCTTCTTCAAGGAAGAGGTTGCACAAGGGTTGTAAGTTTAGAAGCATAGACAAGATAGGCAAGCAACCATCCCAAGAATCATACTAGAACATAGCCTCATATCCCCTATTACAAATCCAAAACAACCCCTACTTAATTAAATTGGTGCCTCTTTTAAGAGTTCCCTAGATCATGAAGCCATTATCAGAGAGGCTAATCCTAGGAACCACATCACTTTCCACTCGCTCTAGATACTTATTGGTAAGGATCTTCACCCAATCCTAATCCTAACAAATGCACCACCTCCAATACAACTTAGTAGCTAAGGCATTTCTAGAAAGACGTGCCTAACAAAGGCCAAGACCTCCCTCTTATTTAAGCCTACAAATGGATTCCCACTTAACTGACTCCACTTTGAAGAATCCAAATTACCAGCCCATAAGAACTGTCTGGAAAGGGCATCAAATTCGTTAATGAAGCTTGAGGGAGCACCCTAAACAAAGCACCTGTAAATAGGGAGAGCTTGAATCACATATTTCAATAAAGGCACTCTCCCAATAGAATAAATCCATCTACAAGTCCAATGACTAACCTACTTATGAAACTTGTCAAGAATATCTTACAAAAATCCCCGAGACAAGGTACCAACATGGATGGGGATATCAAGATAAACAAGAGGAAGGGTCCCAATCTGAAATATGAGAATCCTTACAGTCTTGATCTAAATAAGCCTAGGAGTATTAAAGAAGAAGACAGAAGACTTCTCTTCATTAATCCTCTATCCCAAGGCTGCCAGATAAATATCCAAAACTCTTCTTAAATTAACCACCTCATTGACTCTATGTTATGGGAAATTTTCCCCAAAAATGGAAAAAAAAAGCTATTTAAGAATAATCCTTTGAAATTATAAGAGGATAAAGTTTATTTATCCTTTATAATTAAAAGAGATATGGAAAATAAAGGATATTATGATCCTTTTGGTTAAAATGGAGATAAATAAAGAATAATTATGAATATCTCTTTTAAAATGGAGGAATTATTATGTTTATTAACTAATTATTAATGATGACCTTTTGTGAAAGGGTGTGATGGTTTAGAAACCACCCCTTAAAAGGTTATATAAGACATTCATGTGAGACTTGGAAATGACATGGATAACACTCAAGGAAGATATAACGAAAGAAACGCAAGAAATCATGAAGGAGAAGGATTATAGATTTGACAGGGAGTGAGCATTAGAGAAGGGACACACAATGTTTGTCCAACTTGGGGTACAACATATATTTGGGATTTTCTTGGCTAGGGCTTGTGTGTACACTTGTGTTGAGCATGTTTTGTTGAACATGGCTTTGGAGCACTTGTGTGTGTGTTTTCTAAAAAAGAGCTGAATGCTTGGGAAACACGTGGTTGGTTCTAAATAAGAACTAGATTCCTCCTGGAAGTGCTCACTTACTAAAAGGGGGTTGAATTTCTAATCTATTCTCTGGAGTGACATTTGGAAGAACTTCTAATATCTAAAAGATACATATTTATTCCTTTCTATGATAGAAATTAATGAAGTATTGAACTTATTGTTAATAAAAAGATATTGATGGGTTTTGATGTTAATATGATTATGTGATTATGTTATCTAAATTGTTTTGTCAATAATTTACTTAAGATTTTTTATCAAAATATTACATGTTGTAATTTTCATTTGATATTTATATTTATTTGATATCTTTACATATTCTTTTAACTATCTTAACTCTAAATATTAACCATAACAAATCTACTGCATTAGTTAAATACATAGGGGGAAAATTAGCATTACATTTGGTATCAGAGCCTAAAACAATCTTGTTCTTGTGAGAAGCCTTTCTTAACATGTAAGGATATATTATCATTGGGATCAACAATAATGTAGATTACATCCTTGAAGAAAATTATTTCTATTAACAATGAGATTGAATACTACACTCAATATCAGTGTGTTTTGTTGGGTATCTACAATAGATATGGCAACCTTAGCACCACCTCAACAGTGTTGTACTCCTAGTGTAGTAAATTATTTTTCCCAACTATGATTATCAACATAATGACTACTTCAATTACATGAGTCATTAAGCATACTAGCATTAGAGGCTTTACAAAAGAAAAAGGAATAGTGAACAATTTTTTATAAGCACATAAGACTATCACATGTTAAAGTCTTAAAACACTAGATGATCCAAATGTTGCAAGATAATAGATATCCAAAAACAAAGACATCCTCCAATTTACTTTTATACAGTAATTTATTAGGCACCGAATAAAACCAATATTCAAGACTATTATAAACATGCATAAGATATAATATTTTTATGTCTGTTCTTCTATGACTTAGTAGGAAAGTAAAATATAACATAATTGAATAACATAGCAAATATATACGAATGACAGTTGTGGATTGCAAGAATAGGATATATTTTATATCTTTAAATTTATTATATAGACAAGCATAAAGTATTATCAAAAGTCACAATCTTCAATGATGCCTTTTAAGAAACTGACTAAACTTGCTAAGAAATTTAATCAAACTTTGTTTTGGCATTGTTGCCTCTCCTCCTTTGCTAATATCTATTTGATGAATTTGATCACTTAAGGTTAAGATTGCAGTAGTCAACTATGTCAAGTTTAATTCTCAAGCAGCTCTGCAAAGAATGGCAGCTCGATGCCTTGATTTAAGAGTCAATTATGCTATACACACATTTAATGTCTAAACAATTTTGTAGAACTTCAGTATAGCTAGACCTTAGAGTTTTCTCACAAGATGTTTTCTACCTCTACCAATTAATCATAAATACATTAGACTCAGAGATAATTTATAAACTAATAGAAAGTGTAATATCTTAAGAAAACATGTATGAGGACACTCTATATGATGAATCATCAAATATTGAACCCATCAAGTATATGTTACCCAATGTGAGAAAGGAATTCAATGGAAGTTAACAGATATTGGATAAGCTCAAAGGCGTATCATAAAAAGAATCAGATGGTGAATGGATGATAGATTTATTTACTTGGTTCTATATCATTGGTATTTGAATACTAATTTAATCAACTCCTTGCTAAAGGATAATATAATTAGCTAATTGATCATATTGTGGTAGTCTTTTGTACCATAATTCTCCCTATGATCTGTCACCCGTGTACTTTTGTAGTTCAATAATAACAAAAAAAAAATGTTTTGTTCTTTCTTCTATTGAAGTCATGCCCATTCGACCAAGCTATCGAAAGGGTCGCATCCTATGTTTCGAAGGATGATGTTATTCGGTTTGGTAGAAGTACTCTAAATAAAACAAACTAACCTATAACATAATGGACAATGAATATAATTTATATCTAATTATCTCCCGAAGCTCACACCATGTAGAAATAAATGTTAATATCTATACAAATGATAATTTATTATTTCAATAACATTTTTGTGTGAAACCAAATGATAAATAAAAGTAAAATAATTAGAGTTTATTTTTTTCAGTTATGCTAGACATTGTCTTTTGGCATTAGCTATGGAGAGGTCTATAGTTTATTAATAAGGCAGATTTCATCAAGCAACATCTTGTGTAATGTTTTGATTGCCATCAATTTAGTGGATATTATATATTTTTATATTATTATATCCCAAATGTGATATCTAGCATTATTGATTTGTGGACTTGTTGGTGGGACATGCAAAATATTATCACTTGAAATGGATGTGTTCTTATAACAATGAATCGTCATTCCTCATAAGAGTAGTTGGAGATTACTACAATTAATGATAATATGTAGTTGTTCATCTAATGGAGCTGCATAGTCTATAGTGTCTAATAGGTTATTTTGTCTCATCACTAATAAACTTGATCAATGCTTGCCTCTTCTAGCCAAGAATCAAAGTATTAGCCATCACTTTTAAAATTTATTGTTCCTTGTACGGGTCACTATACTTTTTATTTTCTACGTGTGTGTCATGAACATTCGTTTTCTCTCTTAGCACTTTCCAATATACCTCGACCTTTAACCTTTCCTTCTATCAAGAAACTTGATCTCTAAATGTTCTCAAACTCCATTTTTATCATCGATTAGTTAGTATGTCTCATATTATCCATATATGCATTTCTCTTTTCACCCATGATGAAACTATAAAGTTCTATATCAAGATGAGGACTTCATTTTTGTCAAGAGGATTATTATTAATCCTTGATTCTTTTTGAATGCTTTTTAAAATAGATTAATGAGCAAAGTCTATATCTTCTTGATTAAGAATGGATGGTTGTATATTAATCGTTGGTCACTTGTTCTTCATGGATGACAAACTACTTCCTAGATTTAGCTCTCTCCAATTCAAGTTTTCAATTTAGGATTGAGGTTGATGCTTTAGTGTTAGGTTATTGGTTTCCTCCTATAGCTTTCATTTTGCTTTATTTGCTCCATCAGTTTTATTGATTCTTTACTTTAATAGTGTCTCCTTTATTTGGATGTAAGTTCATTAACTCCTTTGACTATATTAGTCATCTAATTATTTGTCTTCTTTATATGGTACCTCTCCTTATACATATGAAAATTATTTATCAATCTAATTCTTGATCTCTTCTACCATCGAGATCTTGAATAAAGTTAAAATACCTTGAAAATTGATTGGGTAGATGGCACTTCAGTTAATCAATGTTCAACCTAATGGTCTCTCTAAACAGTTGGTTTTGCTCACACTCTTCTCTTCTATGCATTCTCATATGGATATATCCTAAAAAAAATTGTAATTTCATTGGTTAACTTATGCTATCTATCCTCATTGTCTTTGATTGGCTCCTCAACTTGTTAGTTCATTATCTCTTAATGTATATATCCATTTTAGTGTGTCCTTGTTAATGTTTTTATCAACAAACTTTATAGTTGAGCTGGCCTTATACAAACAATATCATCAAAATTCTTATAACAATAAAATATCCAACAATAATCATGAAAGAAATAATAGACCAAGTATTTTCTAATGTAAGTTACATTGTTGGCCCATAACTCACATGTCCCAAGATCATTTTCACATTTTAAACTTTGGAAAATATGGTGTTGTTTAGGTAAGATGAAATAATTCTTTTACAAGATATGAAACCAAAATGGTTATCTTAGCATCTTTCATGAGGACATGTTGGAATTTACAAGGGGGGAGTAAATCTCAAATTCAAGCCATTCTTAAGATAAAATAAAACCCTTTTTATGATATACAAGTTCCTCAACAAGTTATTAGGAAAAGAGATAGTTTATGTAATTCATCTGGAGTGAGATCTGGAGTGAATCATGCAGTTCTCCATTTCCTTCTAGGACCTATTCTTCTATTCTACAGCACCATTCTGCCGAGGATTGTATGGAACTGAATGCTGCAATTCAATCCCCTCTGAAGTGCAAAACTGCTCAAAATGATGGTTGACATACTCACCACCATTTTCAGTGTGAAAAACTTTGATGGATTTCCTAGATTGCTTCTCTACAAAAGTTTTGAAGTCATGAAAATAGTCAAATACCTCTAACTTCTATTTGCGAAAGTACACCCAAGTATAGCAATAAAAGTCATCAATGAATGTGAGGACATATCTAGCCCTACTAAATGAAGGATGTTGGAATGGACTAGTCAAATCACTATGAACTAACTCTAGTATTTGTGAAGCTCTCCATGCCTTACCTTTGTCAAACTTTTCCTTAGGATGCTTACCAAGAATGCAGCCTTGGCAAACACCACCTGAAAACTAAACTAAAGGCAACCCTATGACCATGTTCTGCTGGTTGAGCTGCTACAAGTAGTGATAGTTAAGATGGCCAAACTACTCATGCCATAGTCTACTCACATCATCAGAATGAGTGAGAAAAACCATCGAAGGAGGATTAGGAACAAAGTGAGAAATTAGATAGAGTCATGACTAATGATCTGCTCTCCTAACTGCAATTACAGAACCACTATGTAACTCATGAATCTATACTGAATCAGGAGTGAACTCAACCCGCTTGCGTAAACCTATGTGAGTGATCTAATATACTAACATGTGATTAGTTGATAATGAGGACACACAAAGAACATCATGGAATGTGCCATCCCCCACATCAATAGAGCCTCTCCCACACACCTCAATGAGAGTGCCATCACCCATCAAAATAGAAGGCATAGAACACAGCTCCAAAGATGCAAGTTCTTCTCTAGATGAAGCCATGTGGTGTGAAGCACATGAATCAAGAACCCAAGTGGATGGTGAAGAAGTAATTGCTACAAGGGCCTTGCCCTTTCCTATCCCCGTGCTATTTTATTTTGCCTTGTTAGACCCCTCATTTGAACTTTGTTTGATAGACTTGGGAACATTGATATTATTCTTCTCAAGAATGTGTGTCAAGTGATCAATTTGTTTCTTTAGACACTTATGTTCATTATGACTAGGTCTTTTATAATAGACACATTGAACCTTCTCTTTCTTAGGCTTATCACCCTTAGAAGATTGGATCTCATTAGTTGTTTTTGAAGCAACTAGTATCTAATCCTTCTTCTCCTTGCTAATCTTTTGTTTCTTATCCTTATTCTTGTTGTTACTACTTTGTCCTTTCTATTCTTTTGTGCCTTGGTTGGCAGCCAGGGCATGTGACTTAGAGGACTAAAGAGTGCCCGTTTGGATTAGCTTATCTTGTTCCCGAGTGAGAGAGATAGTAAAACCATCTAAAGATGGCATGGTGAATTGTGTACCAAGTGCACCCCTAGTAGCATAGAAGGTAGAAACAAACATAAAATATTTTGAACTTAGCTTAGAGAGAATACTAAGAATCAATTTTTTATCTTTCTTTTCAATTCCACATTGTTTTAACTAGACCCTTAGTGATTTCAATTTGGTGAAGAAATCTTGGATTATGTTGAAATTACCTGGACTTAAACTTATTAGTTCATTTTCCAACATGTGACCCCGCATTGAATCTTGTGTGCCAAATAGTGTTTCTAGCTTTGTCCAGATGTCATTTGGAGTATTTAAAGACTAAATGTGGAAGAGCAAATAAGGAGAAATAGACAAACACAATGTTCCATAGGACTCATCGCATTTGTTAAACCACTTAGGCTTATCTTCATCTTTAGCAGGTTCAATTTCAAGTCCCATTGTTATCCTATGTAATCCAGCTTTCCTTAAGTAGATTGTCATGTGTGATTTCCACTCAAAGTAGTTGTAAGAAGTTAATATGGGTACTATTGTTTGATCCATGATGAAGAAATGCTGAAAACAAGAGAACACACACAAGACAACCCCCCCTTTTCACTCAATCAAAGAACCCCCCAATAAAAAATAATTTTGGCACTTTATAACTAGTGTGTTTACAACTACCACTAGCAAGAAATACTAAGTGATCTTGATTTCAATGCCTTACAAAACTTTCACAAATTGGGTGTATGTTGAAACTACAATACAAGAACCCTATCAAACAAAAGTAACAATGCCACTATGATCTACTCAAAAAATCATGCACTTTCAAAAAAGAATCACCTCGATACGAGGTCATATGTGAAAGTTATGATCCTCTGAAGTTCCAAAAAATGGGAATTGAGCAGCATCACCTCTGAAAATCTATAATTTATGGAAAAACCATGTACTGGAATCAAGAATCATCTACACCACTATGAAAAGCATTGAAAATAGACAAAGTCAATAAAAGAAGCTGAAGAAATGGAGCTAATATGAACTAGAACGGAGCCTTTGAAGTTCAACATGAAAAGTGAAAACTCCAATGGAGAGGGGTCTGTGAGAAACCTCTGGCAAAAACACTACCAAAGTTAGCTATCCACCAAATTTACCTCCAGATTTGGAAATCTACTAATTTTAGAATCCTGCCAGAAAACTGGCAAACCTGCAACTATTGCCTGAATGATCACCAAATATAGCGACATTGCTAAAATTAGCAGAAGCCACTAAAAAAACATTGCTAATTTAAGGCACAAATGCCAAATACAAGGCATGCAGGCTAGTCGGTATAGGCTCAGAGGCCAAATTATAAAGGTAGAGTAAAGAAATAATGGCAGATTTGAATGGCACTAAGACCAAAATGAAGAGGCCAAAGGCCTTGAAGAATGGGGGGAGGGGGCTCGCAGCCACTCCTGCGGCCACCCTCAAGGGTCTGTGGACCCAAAGAATGGGTCACACCCAATGGAGGGGGCTCAGTCCCCTTAAAGGGTCCTGAGGCTTTTACGAAAGGCCAAAGACCTTTAAAACCAATGCACAACACTTCTTATATATATATTTTTTGAAACTCTTTTTAATAAAAATTGCACCAAAAAATATGTTGTGAGGACAAAATGGCCTCCAACAATTTTTTTTGCCTTTTGGTCTCCCAGCACTGAACTTGGTCAAATTATATATCAAAATTCACTTGCAAGGCCTCTCGGATGCAATGACAGGGCCCTTTTGGCTTGAAAATGCTCTGATAGAAAGTTGATTTTTAGATTTGAGCACAAAACCCAAGTTCTGTAACTGTGTCAAATGATCTCCAATTTTGGTGAAATGAAAGCCAAATCTGAAATTCTTGAGCTTTTTGGATGTGTTGGAACAAATAGAAATGTTTCTAGTATAACCAAAAACATTGCAATCACTTGAATATCACAAAACACATGCAAACCCTAGAGATTAAAATGTTTCCTTCAAACTTTTCTAATTCTCCATATCATCTAAAGATGCAAGAGAACAACATATTAGGTTTTTAGGAAAACCTACAATAAGATTTATTAGCCCCCCCGAATCTCGTAAATAAGAAAACTAAAATTTATTCTTGCACATAGAATCTCTTTGATACTATGTTAGAATATGAAAAGATGATTAACCCAAAAAACTAGTACAAAGAATAGATATATAAACTATGAATGCAAATGATACGAAATCAAAACAGCAACACAGAGTTAGTTTCCACAAGAGTAATTCAAATGCTACAAGAGAAATAGCATTAAGAGGATGCAAAAGCAAAAGATACCAAATACAAGCCAGATAGCATGCTTATATAGATCAAGGAGAGGGACTCGAAGGTGGTAACATTGACCCATGAGGAGCAACAATCTATCAGACTAAATATAGCAAAGTATCTTCCCAAGATAGCTAATGGTTGCCCACATGTAGGAAGGTGACACCTCATAATCCTCTCACCTAATTAAACATGCTTTATTAACCTAAGCAAGATTAACAAAAGGTGTAGGAGAAACCTAGGAATATAGGGAAAATAAATAAACCAACTAGGAAATAAAAACCTACACTAACAAGGTTAAAGCTCCTAAAATAAAGTCACTATTTGAGCTTCATATATTGTGAGTTAATCCTCACCATGGTTTTTCCCTTCTAAGCTTTTCCACATATAGATTTGGTGTTATGTGTTGTTGTGCATTATGTTAATCTTTTATGTTCATATTGTAATGCCTATGTTCTGATATGTTTTGGATAAGTTGAAGTTGTTAAAATTGAGAATTGTTTAGATATTGATTCACCCCCCCCCTCTCAGTATCTTGGTGTGTCTAAAAAAATTTCCCACAGGGTTTTCTCCTTTACTCCGTTTGTGAGAGACTTTAATTTTGTACATGAGGACCTCATAAGGCCATGTTGTTAGGACTTATTTTTCAGTGATTTGCTCCCTAAGTATCACTTAAGAGGGGTTGTTAGTGTAAAAGGTGTATTTAGTCATCTACTTTACTTCTCACTTTTGCTCACCTTCTCACTTGCTCCTTGTCCTACATATACAAGGAGTTCATTGTACATTCTCATACATTTTATGATAGTTTTCAACCTCTTGCTTTGTGCACATTCATCTTGGGGAAGTTTTGGTTATTTGATTCATTTCATTGCTACTACCTCAGCACTTGAGGATACTTCAAATGATGGTCATGATATTCCACCACCACCACCTCCACCTCGTCCTACTCAAGTTTTTCCTAGATGGGCCCATAATACTATTCAAGAGGCTAGATCTTTAGTTGGTGATCCTATATGTTCTTGCCACATTCATTCATAGACTTCTAGCACTAGTCTTTTGGGTCATGCTATATCCACTGATCCACATAGTTTTTTAGAGGCTTCAAGAATTCCAGAGTGGGATAGTACTATGATGGATGAGTATTCTTCTTTGATGAAGAATAATACTTAGGATTTCATTTCCCTTCCTAAAGGAAGAAAGATGGTTCGATGCAAGTGGGTGTACCACACCAAATATGCAGTTGATGGCTCTATTGAAGGATACAAGGCACATCTTGTTGCTAAGGGTTTTTCATAGGTTGAGGGTATTGATTACTCCAAAACCTTTGCCCTTGTAGCCAAGATGGATTTTGTTTGGCTTGTTCTTTAAATTGCTACATCTTAGAGATGGTAGGTATTTCATATCTAGATGTGAAGAGTGCTTTCTTACATGGTGATATTCATGAGGAGATCTATATAGAGTAGCCTCCAGGATTTGTGCAAGACTCTTCACTTGTATGTAGGCTTCAAAATTCTTTATATGGTCTCAAACAAGACCCTCGGGCTTGGTATGAGAAGATTGATGGCTTCTTGCTTTCATCTAGTGTTACTCATTACCATTTAGATCACACTGTTTAAATTTAGCATCATGGAGATGATCTTTTGATACTAGTCTTGTATGTAGATGATGTGTTCATCACTAGTAGTTCATCATCCATGATTCAGGATATTTAACATTCTTTGTTGGAGCACTTCAACATGATAGATCTTGGGCTTCTACATTACTTTCTCAGTCTTCAGGTTATTCAGTCTCTTGAGGGGATCTCAATATATTAGCAGAAGTATTCCATTGACTTGCTTCATTATTTTTGTATGGATGATTCTTAGCCGACGCCTACACCATTTCAATATGGTGTAACTATGACTGTCGCTTGCATTTCACCTTGTGTTGATGCTACTTTGTATAGACAGTTAGTTGGTGGTCTTTTGTATTTGACACACACTCGTCCTGATATAACCTTTACAGATGGGCTTGTGTCCCAGTTTTTACATGATCCTCTTGAGAGTCATTAGTAGGAAGCCAAGCACATTTTGAGGTACATTCGAGGCACTACATATTTTGGCATTCAATACATACTAGGTGCTTCACACATAGTAGGCTTCACTTACTCAAATTAGGCTAATGATGTTGACTCACAGAAGTCCACTTTCTAGGTTTATTTTTTCCTTGGTTCAGGTCTCGGTGCATGGTCTTGCAAGAAGCAATATGCTATTGAATTATCATCCACTGAGGCTGAGTATTGAGGTGTAGTACTTGCTAGCCAAGAGGTTCTATGGCTTTGACAACTTATGACAGAGTTTGGTCTACCACTTGATCATAGCACTATTCTTTGGGAGGAATTACATGAAGAATGCGACCCTTATGATGAATGCTATTCTCACATGTTTCTGTAGGTACAAGCAATAAGGGATCTACATACTGAAACATTATTGTTAGAAAATATCTTAACTAATAAATTATACAAAATAGTAGAGTGGTACTAGAAGATGAAATTAAGAAAAGAAGTTTTTGATAATATCAAAGAGGCCTACAAGGAGGCTAATAGTCACATATTGTCTCTAATTTATGAGATAAATTATTCTTTGAGAGATTGCCTAGTGATCAATTTTGATGATTTGGCACCATATGATGTGCAAGGTTGTAAGGATAAGCTGTATGAAATAATTTTTAGGCAAACTACATTGAATGGTGTGGGCATATTAGATAAAGTCAGTGATCTTTGGACTACATTCATCACATTCTAGAAAAGCAAAAAGGCAGTGGAGAAAATGTATATCCAATACTGCGAAGAGCTAGAGATCCTTAGATTCAGAGTGGATCACATCAAGGACCTGAACCCCGCCGACATTAATTCAACATTATTAGCTTGGGTCAACTACAACAACAAAAAGGTAGTAGAAGATGAAATAGATTTGCATATAAGGAACAACATAATGTAATACCGTCACAAATATATATTGTTGTATTTAGGTCATGCGACACTATTTTGTCTTTATTATGTCTTGAAAATTGCCTTTTCATTATGTATAGCCAAATGGGTATCTAATTTATCCAAATTCAATGTATTTGGGGGCCATTTTTCATCCTTTTCCCACAAGCCAAATTGTAATCAAGGAATGAGAAATGTTGTTGTCAATGCTCTAATTGTGTTAAATTTGGGCCGTTAGTGTTGAGTTAATCTCCACTATTCATTCAAAAGATTAGTATGGTGCGTCTCCTATATAGAGGGCCATTGTTCTCTCATTTGTAAGACTCTTGATGCTGAATTGTTGATGCTCAACCAAATTCTATGATTAATACAAAGCAAGTTACTATGGGTTCTCTGGGAATTTGTCTCTTGTATTGTTAATTTAGTTTCATGGTTCACATCTTGATCTGTATTAGTTAGATTGTGCTTTTGTAATATTATTGATTTGTTAAAGGTATTTGATGAACATTCTAGTCCATACTATTAGTTACTTGTTGATTGTAAGTATATGTGTATGGTTAGCTTGGCCTTTAGTTTGAACAAAGTTCAATTATATTTCAGGAGTTGAATTATGCCATTAGTTGGGTATTTGATAGATGAGTGTAATCTAAAAATCATAAGAAATCCATAGAAGATAGCATTGTTTTCTGTAAAGTTGTAGCAATCTCTGTTACTTGGTAGAACAAAAAATTGGTTAAATTTATGAATGTTTGTCTACCAAATGCAATCACTTTATTGTGGATGTCACTTAGGATCTTTCTAAATCCCACTTCCTTTAATATTTTCTTTTAAATCAACTAATAGATTTAGGTTTTCTAGCAACATTTCACACTGTCATATCTACTAAAATTATAATGGTTTACATGAATTGTTGTTCTAATCTATCCAATCTATCAAATTGCATGTAAGACCCCTTATAGGAATAGCTAGTACATTCCAATTGAGAAATTCCAAGCATGCTAAGACCTAGTTGCATTATCCTTGGAGTAGTATTACCTAGGCTAGGATACTTTTCAAGAGAGGTGTGATACCAACAATCATACCTGCGTTGTTGTGTGCTAAAAACACCATAAACAATAGGCTGAACTAAAGTTGGGCTGAGTACCCAATGCCTGCTACAATGCGCTCCAAAATGCTGATGTGAACATTGAATCCTTGTCAGATATAATACGGTGAGGAACCCCATGTGATCTCATAATGTTATCCAAGAAGACCTGCACCACTATAAGTGCATTATACGTCATGTGTACTGGTGAGACATGCACCACCTTGGTCAACTTGTCAACCATCACCATGATGGCGTCATGGCGACGAGATGACATAGGTAGACCAACTATAAAATCCAAGGAAATGGTGTCCCATTTCCTCTCTGGTATATTATGAGGGTACAAAAGCCCTGTTGGATGCTGATGCTTGACCTTGATCCTCTAGCACTGAAGGCATCGAGCAATGAACTCTACAATATCCCATCTCATGCCCACCTAGTGATGTAGTTGTCGCAAATCAGCATGCATCTTCTTCACCCCCAGGTGTGCTGCATAAGGTGCTCTATGAGCCTCAAATAAAACTACTATATGTAGATCATCTACACGAGGTACATAGATGTGTAGTCAAGGTCTAAGGAGACCATCTGCCTCTAGAGAACAACCTACAAACTTTCCCACAAGGGCCCTATGTGACTAGATCTCCTGTTGTACCTCAAGAAACCACTCATCCTCTGATAGATGTTGTAATATGCACCCTCTCAAGTCTACACCCAATGTTAAGCTCAGGATCCCAAGGTGCCTTTGACTCAATGCATTGGCAACCACTTTCTCCTTCCCTTTGATGTAGTGCGCATCAAAGTCATACTTGCAAAGGAAATTCATCCAATGCCATTAGTGAGCATTTAGATTCAGCTACGTGAAGATATACTGTAGACTGTGATAGTCCAAGTATAGTTCAAAATGATGTCCCAATAGAAAGTGCCCCCATCAAACAAGAGTGTGAACTACCACTGTGAGCTCCAAGTCATGTGTATGATAGTTTAGCTCATGGGTCTTGAGCTTTCGCGACTCATATGTGATTGCTTGACCATCCTGCATAAGTACAACTCCTAATCCCTCTAATGAAGCATCTATGCAAACCATGAAGTCAACAGTTAGATTAGGTACTGCTAAGATAAGAGCGCTAATGAGACGATCCTTGAGGACCCCAAAGGCCCTCTCACACTTCTATGTCTATGTGAAACTCTTCCCTTTTTGCTGAAGGGGAAGTGATGGGGTGTGCCATCCTGGAAAAGCCCTCAACAAATCTGTGATAGTACCTAACTAACCCCATGATACTCTTGACCTCTGTAACGCTGGTGGGTGCTGGCCAATCCCTAATAGCCCTAATCTTTGATGGATCTATGGAGATACCATCACCATATAGGATGTGTCCCAAGTATTGTACCTTTGATTTAAAAAAGATATACTTTGCCAAGTTGCCATATAGATCTACTACTCTCTCAAACATTGTAAAACCTGGCGTAAGTGCTCCATGTGCTCCTCCTTGGTTCGTGGATAAATCAATATATTATCTAAGAATAAAATCACAAACCGATCCAAATAGGTACAAAACACCCCATTCATGAGACTCATGAACACTGCAGGGGCGTTCGTCAATCTGAAGGGCACCAGAGTGAACTCATAGTGGCTGTAGCGAGTCCGATAGGCGGTCTTATGGATATCCACCTCTCTAATGTGCAACTGATGATACCCAGACTTCAGGTCAATCTTAGAGAACACCCTGGATCCTAGCATTTGATCAAATAAATCATCTATTCAAGGCAAAGGATAACAGTTCTTCACTGTCACCTTATTAAGCTACCTATAGTCCATACAAAGATGAAGAGACCCATCCTTCTTCTTCACAAAGATAACCCATGTGCCCCAAGGTGAGATATTAGGTTAGATGTGCCCCTTCTCGAGAAACTCCTCTAACTATAGCTTGAGCTTTGTGAGCTCATGGGTAGTCATCCTATAAGGTGCATGAGACACTGGCTCGACACCTAGTACAAGGTCAATGTGAAAGGCAACCTCTCTGCGAGGTGGCATCCTTGGCAACTCAGGTGGAAATACATTGGCAAACTCTCAAAATGAGATGATCATCTAATGATGCCTCTAGCTCATCCTCTGATCTATCACTAATAGTAATGGTGAACATCTGGTAACCCTTCTGCATATAATACTTAAGCTATTAAGCGGAGATCATGCAAACTGATGTGGGCTTCTGAATGCCCAAAATCTCTACTACCGTGCTATGGTCGTCTAAGCAACCTATTGCCTTCCAGAGACAATCTAGCTTGGCTTTATGAGCTTCAAGCCAATCCATGCCTAACACCACACCATAAGACCCCAAGGGCATAAAATATAATTTGACAAAAAATAATGAAATTTCAATTCACAAGCGCGGGAAAAATAGCAATCTGTATTCAAATTTTCAAAATTGTGGCATATAAGGCTGATCTAAGGCTGACAATCATGGAGGAATAGAGTGGAATCGAAAGAAGTTTAGTAGGGGGAAGAGGATCTCCACACAGCCCACTATTACTCAAATACGAAGATCTAGGAAATCTCTGTAGAATACCTCCTTGAGGAATTTGACCAGATAAAGAATTATGCGATAGGGCTAGTTGAATCAAAAATGTGAGATTCATAAACCTACTGGATATTCCTCTAGTGAATGCATTGCTGGACAAATTGAGATATTAGAGCTAAGAAATCTCAGCAATCTATTCTGGGAGGGTTTCGGTGAGTACATTGCTGGACAAATCGAGCTGAGATAGAGGAGTCTGTAGTTGGGACAACCATTTTGAAGAGGCACCGCAAATTCCACAGGCAGCAAGGGAGAGGGCATATAAAGAAGGGAGATTTGCTATTACTAAAGGCACTGTCATGAATTTGAAATTATTGAAGGAGATGTGAAGCTCTTGGAGGTTGGAAAGCTCTACCATTTCTTTCGGCAGGTTTCTGAATAGCTTGTTGTGAGACAGGTAAAGGAAAAGGAGCTTTGAAAGCTTTGCTACCAATTTGGGAATGGGGCCGGAGATCTCATTAGCAACAATTAGTCATTCCATGAAAAAATCCATTGGGAAGGGTCCTCCATAATCATTGCCTTAAAGCTTAGTAGGGCCCACCGATCTCCCACCTGGCATTCCAAGCAATTGCCCTCCAAAGCACTCACTAATATAAGCAACAATGCAATAAACAATTTCACTTTTCTTTTCCCTAGGTAATATCTTTCCTTTACTTGAAACCTTTTTCTTCTCCCAACCAAACTCCAATGGCTATGCTCTTTATAAAATCTTATGTGGATTGCTCATAAAACCAACACAGTCTTAGTATAGTGGAGACTACATAATATCAAAATGGTAGCATAAGATCTGATTGTTATGGTTTAGTTGATCGGCAATTTATACATTCATTATAAGAGGTATGGAGGGTTGATATTAAGAGATGTAATAGATGGTTGAGATTAAGAGCTAGAGATGAATGGCTTAGATTAAGAGGTGGAAGAGGGAAGCTTCCAAGGTATTCTTTTATGTAAACGGTAGAGATTTGAAGATGTAGTAGGAATGTGTGCCTAGGACTTTGGGATAGTCATTTATTGATGAGGATGATGACATTTGAAACCAAATAATTAATTACGTTGATATTAAGGGGATGACTATGACCATGTACATAAAAACTAAACATAGCCAACATATATTTAGAAAAAATTATAAAATAAGTGTTTTAAAATAAGAATATATAGCCCACATATTTTTATAAAACCAATGCAAATAAATATAAAGTCTAGATAAATAAAATAATGTGTATAAATTCAAGTCAAATTAAAACATAAATAAATCAAAATAAAATAAAATATGACCAAAGCAAAGAAGTTGTAAAGTAAAATTTGAAGAATTGGATTGTGCAAATTTCCATAAACTTGCATTACTATAATGGACATTCAGGGGATGATACATAAAAACTAAAACATAGCCAACGTACATAATTAGAAAAAAATTATAAAATAAGTGTTTAGAAAAAAATTATAAAATAAGTGCTTAGAAAAAAATTATAAAATAAGTGTTTTAAAATAAAAATATATAGCCCATATATTTTTATAAAACCAATGCAAATGAATATAATATCTAGATATATAAAATAATGTATTTAAGTACAAATCAAATTAAAACATAAATAAATCAAAATAAAATAAAATATGACCAAAGTAGAGAAGTTGTGAAGTAAAATTTGATGGAGTTGGATTTTGCAAATTTCCATAAACTTGCATGACAGCAAATTACTCAAACATTTTAAATAATTTTTACTTGCTTATTTTATTTAATTCTTTGTAATTTATTATACCAATATATATTGCTCTCAAATAAAAATAAAATAAAAAATTAGAGTTTTAAATTTCAATTATCAATAATGAGTTAATTTTATTTACTTAAGAGTTATTCTATAGGTTTTTTATAGTACACAATACTATTATTTTATCTTTTTGATTAGTTCAAAGCAACTAGGGCTGCACCATTGTCTTAATTGTAAAATATCAACATTACATAGCAATAGGGGAGAATAAACTATCACCATGGACAACACAGAGATCCCAACATCATACATAAAACTACCAGGGAACCATATGCAAAATGTTGCCAACCCTACCAAACCCTAACAAACAGCCATTACATACAAGCTTTTTATAAGATTTTTATAAATAAAATATAGGGCAAAGCCCTGGAAGCAACCCCACCCCCTAATAGAAGACACACCACTCATAGACTCAAGTCGCCCTAACCCTTGGACACTCTCAGTTGGCAGAATCCTCCTCATCTGCAAGCCCTTCCTCCACTATGAAGTCTTGAAGACATGTTGTGTCGTCCTCTCAAAGCATCTCTAGAATTTGCTTGAGGAACCCAATTCCCCGCATCACAGCTGAACAAAATTGAGGCAAAGATTTTGGAGAAGTGATGAAGACTAGAGGAAAATGCTCTGGTGGCTGGCCTTGATGCTGAATAATATAATAATCTCCTAGGAGCATAATTCCCCTACCCTCCTCATAATTGTTCAGAATGTACTCCAACCCTCCCAGGAACCTCCCTTTGATGAGTTTTTGTAAAGTACTAACAATTCCACAAACATACATAACTGAAGATAAGCTAAATTAACTGCAGGGAAAGTAAAGTAATTACATCTACATCATCAAGTAAAAGAGATAAATTCAACATCTATTATCTATGATGATTTAATTCATAAGTTTTATATACAATCATGGTACAAATCATCTTTCTGAAGTACAATTATAGAGCTTTTTGAAATAACTATGTACAAGTTTCAATAATGGCTTTATGCCTTACATATCATTTTGATTTCAATGAAGATATACATCTATCAACAAGAACAAGTAAAATCCATCACAATTAGTCCTCAACTGCCATCGACCATCTAGCCATCTGCTACATCAAAGGACAAGAACTTGGCTTAGATACTTTTCCACCTAACCACGAAGCTTGCACTTCCTTGGTATTCCTCAACTAAGGAATACCTGACCCTGCTTAAAGGACCTAGCAACCTACAAACAAGTGCAGGTTGGAATTTGGTGTGTGCCTATTAACCTACATGCATCTTAACTAGAATGCAACATCTCATTAACATGACATGGCAGTGAAAAATAATGCATAACTAGGCAAATAAACCATCTATTTTAGTGGTACACATGTTTGTTTCAACAGCAAATTACTTTCGCCAAAGTATTAACCATTTTAACAGTGTGTAGGTTTTGAAAAGAAAACCTACTTCCCAATTTCACTGTATTCGACACTCGTCTTAGAAGGCAATCTTTCCAAAAAGCATAATACATAGAAAAACTCAACTAGCCCTTCACAAACAATGCATAATTTTACAAAATTAAAGAAGATATCAACTACTTTCATGCAAGAAACAATACATGTAGGGATATTTCATTCAAGTGATTTCAAAAGTTGTATACTTTCATTTGAAGCTAGTTTTCTTTTTTTTAGCATCACAATGTGTTTTATATTTAATTTCATTTGTTTTGGTTCATATCTTCATCATTGTGGGGTATTGACAAGGTTTATTTATCATAATATGAATAAAACTCCCATCTATATGCTTTCATATAGTGTAATTATAGATAAAGTTGATATGGTTTTAACTATGTTTAAATTGTATACTCAAACTTATAATGCAAGATTTTTAATACTAAACCTATCAAAATGTGTGAACAATAATCAATTAAGAAAATGAAGCCTGTTCTAAAGATCAAAGGAGGATGATCAAGTGCTATGTGGTCCCTATGCTTTAGAATTGTTAATTCTTGGCAAAAATTAGAAGAACCTAGAGCCATTAAAATATTATGGTTTACAAGACAAAACAAATAAAGAAATTGATGCCCAGTATGGCGAAATATATGATATTTATTGTAATGGTGAAATATATGTTCTTTACTGTCTACTAGGCTTGATTAGCTTTTAAGCAATTACATGTTTTTAACATAAGAAAGAGTGATTGGAATTAAAAACACAAAGGCCAACCACAGGAGATCCCGTGCAAGACAATCATTAGACGAATCTAAAAGATATGATGCTATTACTATAAACAAAGGTCATTCAGAAAATGTCACAAGTAAAGCTGTAGGATTAATTCCTTGGCCGACATGCCATTTTCAATGTCTCAAAAGTTTGAAATAATCTAAAGGTAGACTCAAACATGTAAAGGATTGGTTCAAATGAATCACAATCCATAGAGAAGTTTCTAAGTGTGTTCAAAGGCTAGGTTGATCTAGTGCTTTAAAATTCCATTGATAAAGCATGAAAAATGTAGGCCGAAAGGCCTAATGAAGGTTAAATTTAATGCATTGCAGATTTAAAAGATAGGTAGACTGAGTAAGGAAATAGAGGCGATCGGAGATAAGTAGAGGGCGATTAATATTAATACAACTCGAGTAAAGTTGCTAAGGACATTCAAGAGTGAGAGAGTTTGATCTAAAATTACTAGAGTCTAAATACCATCTTAGGTTGATCTAGCAGAACGAGAGTTGATTTCAGGTAAAATAAATTCAAATTAAGAGAGAGATGGATCGCATGGCAGAAGGTGGATTTAAAGAGAAGAAAGAATTGAAGGTATAGCAAAATAGTTCGGGTAAAACTTTCACATTGTGTGGCCTTTGTTATGGCACAACATTATCATCTTCTTATTGTTTCTGATAATGGATGATCAGTTTATAATACCAAAGATCAGACTTAAGCTACTAAAAGGAAACATAATGAACATCGACTAAAGTATGTACCAGATGTCATTTAAAGTAAGATATGTCGATTGAAAAGAACCGCAGGCCGCTTAGGCATCTAAAGAAAACCAAGGGGATATAATTTATTGCCTAGAATGTAATTCTAGAGTCATTTAAGGGAAAAGGGGCCACTCAGTCCAGATTTGGCTGATTTACCATAATATTCAGGCAAGGATTTGAAGGTATACAAAGAAGAATACCTATATTGGCACTTGTAAGAATGTTGATCTCCTTTTGATCCTCAACTCTTTCTACTTTTCTCCCAACTCCTTGCGTCCTCCCCTTTCTCTAGTTATCTCCATCTGTATGAGTATATCTTTCAAAAAGTTTTTCTCTTGTTTTTATTAACTTCCAAAAACCCTAATTTTTCTTTTCACTTCATTGATCTTCTCTCCATGCAAAATTCTCATCTGTTTTTATTTTATTGTTAATAAACTCTTCTTCATGCATGAGTAGTATCTCCGTGATTATGTGAATGTAATTATTCTTATATAAATAAAGATTTTAAATTAAGTATTCTATTATTTCTTTTCTTAATATGCCATTAATATTTATTTGCTTTTAAAATGAAACCTAAGCTATATATTTTATATATAGATTATAATTTACAATTTAATATTCTATTTTTAAAATAGACAATTTATGAATAATTTATTTTTGAATCCTTTCACAATTAAAAAAGAATACTTAAAATAAACACTACTAATTTCATATAAATCTAATATTATTCTTTATATACATAATTGCAAAGTAGGCAAAATAGAAGACATCATTAATATAATTACAATAAAATGGGTATTTTATATTTTTCCTTGAATTAATATTTTGAATACCATATATCTATTTAGATCCAGTTTATAAAACTAACTCATTTATTTTGACAAAACAGGCATCGCAACCAAGCATAGAGGCAGTACGAGATAATGGCATTATCAAACAAAGAGCAATAGGCAAACATTCATTGAACAAGAACATAATTATATGTGAGTGTGTGACACTAGATAAAACCCATCGATTATTTCCAAGTAGCTAGGTCCCCTCTACCTGACACATGTTCTTGCCTTCAACAAAACCTGCATTCATTCCCACTTATTTCCCATAGTCAATAGGTTAGTTCCAAAAATATAGCCAAAGCGACATAAGGAACTAAATCACAAATTCACTAATGTATCATAATCAATAATCTAATGTCATCAGTAGAGTTCAATAGTTTCTATGCATTAATGGAAATAAAATCAATCATGACGGTCTGAGACGTGAAATGTTTTTGCACAATTGATTGGCCAATTCCTTGGACTCTCCTGCCTCCAACACAGACGCAAGGAACATGGCCACCACATTGGTATTCACCCTATGCCTATGCTTAGCCCGCAATAAGACCTCTCCCAGAACCATCTTCATAGCATGCAAAATGAGTCTGTGCCTAGACTTGAATATCAAACCCAATCTTTTATCTGTTACCTTTCCTAGAAATACCAGTTGCCTGCTCAGGCATTCTAGAACAATAGGGGTGTCCATAGCAATTGCCAAGCCTGTCAATCCAAAAATCCAAAGAAAGATTCAAAATGAATTTCGTTGGTGTTAAACCATTCCTCCATTTAATGCTACCTCTAGCTCCATCCTTGAATTCACACGCTTCTAATCATGAAATGAAACCACTCTACCTCCCTTTGTAGGAAGAGTGCAATTATCGATTTAAGTGACTATGTCACCTCTATCGATCCCCGACCATGAAGCCTTTTTGGCTAGCTCATTCACTAACTCATTCCCTTCCTGATATATATGGCAGACCTTGTATTCGATCATCTCCTTTAGGATTTCAGAGATGGGTTCAAGCCATCTTCTAAGATTCTAGTTTCATGTCCACCCAGCTCGAATGGCATTGATTGTAATCAATGAGGCCCCTTCTAGATGAACTCTTCTTAGATTCTGACTCTTTGTACATTGCAATCCTATTAAAGCCGTTCGAAACTTAGCTTCATTGTTCATCCCTACCCCTAGATAGATAGTTTTTTCCAAGATCTTACGACCTTCATGATCTTTGATCATGCATCCTGCACCACTTTACCCTGGGTTTCCCTTAGCTGCCCCATCGAAGTCGATCATCATCCATCCCTCTACTAGGGCTACCCGTATTACTTCTTTTCTTGCCTCCTTATCAGGTTTAACCCTTGAAACCCCATTAATGGGGCCCGGCACAATTCTATTATTATTCCTATAAAATATAATTATAAAAATCCTTAGTTGAAGTTTTTAATTTTAGTTATCAATAATTAGTAATAGTTATTCTATAGGTTTTCACACTCTATGGTATTCATTGTCTAACTAATGTAGAACTATTATTATTTCTATAAAATATAATAAAAATAAAAATTATTATTTGGATTTGTATATTTTAGTTATCAATACGGAGTTAATTTTATTTACTTAAGAGTTATTCTATGTTGGGTTGTACTAGGGTTTTTCATAGTGCACATTATTCATCTCTCTAAGGAATGTGGAACTATTATTATTTCTATAAAATATAATAATAAAAATCATTAGTTAGAGTTTTATATTTCAATTATCAGTAATGAGTTAATTGTATTTACTTAACTGTTATTCTACAATATATTTTATAGTTATAGTTTCACAACCTATATTTTAATTGGAGTTTTATATTTACACCGAGAGGCGAAGCCTAGAGGTGTTTACAATGGCAGCACAAGGATGTGTGTACATTTTTATTCTTTCGATTTAAATTGACGTCTCCCAACCTGTCATAACTAATTTAAAAACAATTTAAACTATTTAATATTGTGGATAGAGGGAATACTTTCCCCACTGCTTTGGGACTGCAGTTCAAATGTTTTGGGTAGCTAGGGTTTGCGTTGGAGCCTGCCACGGTTCTTCTGCAGCGGGCAGAAAAAAATTGATGAATTAAGTCGTGTTTCCCATTCTTTACCTAAGAAGCATGTAGATTTAGCATTATATTGCCAGGATAGCAAGGAGACATGTCTCCAGGCATCTCCATTTAAAAAAACCTTTTATTTCAGCGATTTTTCTTAGTATTTTTTGGATGCCTCCCTTGAATTCTCTATATCTTCCCGATCAGTGAATAGGTTTGGCGTGGAGGATTAAGCGACCATCCATGAACTGCATCCTTCGTTTTGCAGTGTAGGTTAAAATGCAGGCGCCTGCAGATGCCTCCTCATCACCGGCTTCATTTATTCATTTGGTAAAGCATTGTATCTATCTTTTACTTTGGGATTATAAATATACTCTAAATTTTGGTCAAGTAAAGCATACCATTGATTTTATGTGTTCTGCGTTCTCATGGTTTAAGATTCATTTGCTGTGCGGTAATGGTTGGTAATATATATAGATGTATTTGTATTTGTGCAGGTTCAGCATTTAATTGAGAAGTGTTTGCTATTTAACATGGATCAACAGGAATGTGCTCAGGCACTTTGTAGGCACGCTAATATTGCACTTGCAATAACTGTTACAGGTGTAATGTAAATACTTAGCACCATGCTGCTTCTTTCAGATTTTGATGACCCAAATAATAAAAATAAGATGTCGGTTGTTTAAATTTTTCCCATTTTTATGCAGTCACTATTTCAATTTTTTTTCTTTCTATTTTTATTTGTAGAAACTCTTCTATTCAGGTCAATTTATAAATTTAAAATATTCAAAAAAAAATGATTTTAAATTTTAATTGAGTTGATCAAAATAAAATTGCCTGGGAACTTGACATTAATTAAAAAGTCCATGATTCTTGAACTGAATACGTAGGGTTTGCAAAAAAAACTATCCCAATGTTTATCTTTTTTTTTTTTTAATATTGAATGAATCTCAATTACAAGAGAAAAAATAGTCATAGACTGTCAAAATAATAAAAAAACTACAGCAGTACACAGACATAAAGCATTTGGGATAAAAGAGAGAAAAACTTAGAACAGTTTCCTTGGGCTATTTGACATTAAATGATTTTTTTTTAATTTATTTTCACATTTAATTTAACCTTTGCATATTTTCTTATTAGTTGTATCTTTTTCTATTTTTTAAAAGTTCTCCTCAGAATTACTTTTTAAGATAGAGTTAGGGTTAGTATTAGAGTAAGAATTAGATTTCAAATTAGAATTGTGGTTAAGGATAGAATCTGCTTAAAATTAAAATTATGGTTAGGGTTACAATTAAAATAATGTTTATGGTTACAATTGTGTTTACAGTTAGAATTGGAGTTAGGTTAGGATTAGGGTAAGAACAAGGGTTATGGTTAGGGTTATAATTAGGTATAGAACTATGGTTAGAGTTAGAAATAAAATAGAATTATAGGACTACAATTAAGGTAATCGGTTAGAATTAGGGTTAAGTAGGTTTAGGGTTAAAGTATACAATAATTACAATTATAGTTTAAAATAAATTGATTAAGCATCCATCAAATTTTAGACTTGAATTTACACCTAAAAAATAAACAAATAATATCTATTCATAAGTAACACAAATATGATAAATAATAATGTATATAACAATTAGAAGGGACATGTTAAAATGGACATCTTGTTTTCTTAAATAAAAAATGGGTATGTAAACTAATTTTTTTAAACTATTATATTAGTTTAAGTAAGTGGTGGATCACTTGCCCGAGTTATAGATGTTAAATAAACATTAATAAACTTAGAAAAGAAAACATAATGTTAGGGTTAAATCATAGTTAGAATTAATTTTTAAATTAAAACCATGAGTTAAAAAAACATAAAAAAATATATGAATTCCATAATGTTCAAAATTCTTTTAATTAGGTTACTATTAGAATTAGGGTATGAATTACAGTTAAGATTAGAGTTACAGTTAAAGTTAGAACTAGAGTTAGGTTTAGGGTTAAAATCATAGTTAGAATTAGGTTTAAGGTAAGGGTTAGAATTGGGAATATTGTTAGACTTAAAATTAAGGTTATAGTTAGAGTACAATCAAGGTTATGATTAGACTTAGGGTTAGGGTAAAGAGTTAGGAGTAGGATTCCTATTAGAATTAGGGTTAAAATTAAGGTGTGCTACTATTAGAATTAGGTTAAGAATTAAAGTTACACTTAGGGTTAGGATTGAAATTAGAGATAGGGTTTGCAAAAAACTATCCCAATGTTTATCTTTGGCATAAAAGAGAGAAAAACTTAGAACATTGTCTTGGGCTACTTGAAATTAAATGATTTTTTTCATTATTGAATACTTATTTTCACATTTAATCTAACCCTTGCACATTTTCTTATTAGTTGTATCTTTTTCTATTTTTGAAAAGTTCTTCTCCTCAAAATCATTTTTTAGGATAGAGTTAGGGTTAGTATTAGAGTAAGAATTAGATTTCAAATTAGAATTGTGGTTAAGGATAGAATTTGTCTTAAAATTAAAATTATGTTTATAGTTAGAATTGGAGTTAGGTTAGGGTTATAATTAGGTATAGAATTATATTATATGGTTATAATATAATAGTGAAGCTTTCAAATAGTTTTACTTTAAAATAATTATTCTAATTTAAATTATTTATTGTGATTTAAAATATGGTTACTATATTTATTATTATAAACATTCTCTATAAAATGTTATAATATTACTATAATATAATAATATAAATATAATATTGAAGCTTTCAAATAATTTTATTTTAGAATAATTATTCTAATTTAAATTATTTATTGTGATTTAAAATATAAATCCATCTCAGTGTACTTTAGATATATTTTTTAAATATAGCTATACTAGTTTATATTTTAGATAGAGATATCAATCATTCATTAATTTTATTTACTTAACAAGTTATTTTAATTACTTAAAAATTATTTTATAGTTATTTTCTTTACTTGAGAGTTATGTACAAATCTTAAAGAATTATATAAAGTTTCCTATATAAGTTATCCACTTATTATTTTATATAATATATATTAATGTAAGGTATTATAATAATATAAATTTATTTTAATCACTTAAAAAATAATTTTCCTATATATAGAGGAATACATATATAATATATATTAATATAAGGTATTTATAAGAATATAAATTTATTTTAACTAGTATATTTATATTTAAAAATATATATCTACAGTACACGGAGAGATATCTTCCAATTTGTTCACATTTGTTGGCATTTATAAATTGAATATTTGATATGCTCACTTGAGTTAATTTAAAGAGACTATGCTGCAAGACTTTTCATATTCTTCAAACTTAATAAAATTTCATTCCATAACTGCCCAAGTTTTTCTATTTTTAGAATCTGAATCTTCAACCCTTGCTGTGAGTGTAGAATGCCTCTCAGCCTAACTAGCATACCTATATTTAGAAAAACCTATGTAAAAACATCACATATATGTTAGTTAATTAAGTAAATATAATTTATTTAATTGATCTATGATGGGAAAAAAGAATTTGATAAATTAATTAAATAAATATAAATTATTTATTTAATTTCAATGATGGAAAGGGACATGGTAAAGTGGACATGCTATTTAATTCTTTATAGTTTATTATACCAATATACATTACTCTCAAATAAAAATAAAATAAAAAATTGGCATTTTAAATTTTAATTATTAATAATAAGTTAATTTTATTTACTAAACAATTATTCTATAGTTTTTTCACATTGTATGGTACTCATTTGTCTACCTAATCTAGACCTATTATATTATTATTTCTATAAAATATAATAAAAATTAAAATTATTAGTTGGATTTTTATATTTTAGTTATGAATACGGAGTTAATTTTATTTATTTAAAACTTAATCTATAGGTTTTTCATAGTGCACAATATTCACCTATCTAAAGGATCTAAAACTAAAATCATTAGTTGGAGTTTTATATTTTAATTATGAAGTTTATTTTATTTACTTAAGTGTTATTCTAGAGGTTTTTCATAGTGTACAGTATTCATCTTCTAATTGAACTATTATTATTTTTATAAAATATAATATGAAACATAAATAAATCAAAATTTCATTAGTTGGAGTTTTATATTTTAGTTATAGTTAATTTTATTTATTTAAGAGTTATTCTAAAGGTTTTAAAGAGATATTCTAGAGGTTTTTCACATTGCATAGTATTCATCTCTCTAATGGATTTGTGTAGATATTATGATTAAGTATAATGGGAAATATTATTATTATAAAATATAATAATAAAAATCATTAGTTGGAGTTTTATATTTTAATTATCACTAATGAATTAATTTTATTTACTTTAAAGAGTTACTCTATAGTATATTTTATAGTTATAGTTTGACAACTGTGAAGCTATATTTTAGTTGGAGTTTTATATTTTACATAGAGATATAAATTATTAGTTAATTTTATTTACTTAGAGTTATTTTAATTTCTTAACATTTATTCTATAGTTATTTTCTTTACTTGAGAGTTATGTACAAATCTTAGGAATTATATAAAAGGTTTCTATATAACTTATCCACTTTTTATTTTATATCTAATATATATTAATTTAAGGTATTATCATAATATATATATTAATGTAAGGTGTTATAATAATATAAATTTATTTTAATCACTAAAGAGATTACATATATAATATATATTAATATATGGTATTTATAAAAATATGAATTTCTTTTAACATACACATCTTGAGAAAAATCTATGTAGGAGAGATATTGTCAATTGAACTTATATACAACAAACTAATTTAAAAATAGGTGTATTTTAAATAGATTTTTCTAAAGATAGGTATGCTAGTTAATTAAATAAATAGAATGTATTTAATTAATCTATGATGGGGAAAATGGAATTTGATAAATTAATTAAATAAATATAATTTATTTAATTAATTTAAATGATGGAAAGAGACATTGTAAAGGGGACATGTTAGGATGATGGCAATGTTAGAAAAACTTAGGATGATGGCGATGTTAGAAAAACTCTTACCCCTTTTAGTGGATTATCCCATTACACTCATCTCTTCAAGATGATTAATTTACTATATAACTTTGTTTACTTCTTTTTTGGATCCTTCTCACCCCTATGGCAATAGATCATCATTCTCAAGACTAATAGGATGAACAACAATCCATTATGCACTCTCTCAATGACCGTCTTTATCACATACAAATAAAGCTTGAAGTAAGGTTCATCAACTTTGAAGAACAACTCTCTCAACTCTCCCAATTTTTAATCTCCTTCTTCCACAATCAAGGTGGTCCTCTTTGGCCCCCTAGAAACTAGACTTTCCTAAATGTGATGGTACAAATCTTCCTAATTGGTTGAGCAAGGGAAAGTAATAATTTGAATTCTATCAAATTATCCATGATCAAAATCTCTCCCTTGCCTCTTTTCACTTGGAAACAAAAGCCCTTTAGTGGTTGGATGGGACTCACCCACTTCTCACTTGGTCAGGATTTTGAAAGGAAGCCTTTAAAACCTATTTTAGCCCTAGTATGTATATGATGACTTTGTTAATTCCATCACTAAACTATTCGAGACATATTTATTCAAGGAATACCAAAGTGATTTTAAGAAAATGGACAACCAAACATGTGGCTTATATGTGTCATTTTATAGTTTCCACATCAGTGGTCTCAAGGGGATATTCGAGAAAAAGTTCTCATGTGTGAAAAACTCCTATTGTGATGTTTTGGACTTGGCATGACTTAAAAAAGAAAAATTGACATCTATAAAAAAATACCTAGCTCCTCCTCTTTCAAAACTAAAAAGGAGACATTGGATATAGGAACTAAAGCCCCCACAACTCATAAACTCTTGAGAGAAGAGATAGTAGAGAGAAAGGCTAGGGGATTATGTTACAATGATGCAAGTGGTACTCCCACTCGCTGTTGAAACACACATAATTAATCTTGCAAAAGTAGAGACTCTCTCTACTCACAAATTGAACTCACAAACCATATAAGATTCAAACAAAACAATATTTCACTTTATTATGCCAAATCCATACATCAATCCAATTCTACAACAACATTACAAATGCAGTCTTCAATGGATACTCTCTCTTTGAAACTTGCACACACACAGCTTCCATGGCTTCCTCTACATACATGTATTCACTCTCACCTCTACACCCTTCCCATGGTGGAGATTTCCCTCTCTAAAATCTACCTCTAAGAAATATGCCTCTGATCTATTGAAACATTTATTTACATAACTCTTCATCTACAATGTTTGACTTTTCATATTCATCACAATAGTTTAGTTCCTCTAGAACAACAACACCATGTTTTAAAGAAGAGAATCATGTTTTTGAGAACCTTTACTTACTTTCGGATGCCAAAAAAGTAGAAAAAGTGTTTTTTTATAACTTTTGTCTGGGCTCGTATGTTTACATTAAAATTAGTCAATTTAAGCATAAAAACCTCTTGAAGTTTCCCATAAAAGGATTTCTCTCCATTTTATAAAAATCCTAAAAATTAATTATTTTGTATCTTGTTGTGAATATTTTTTTTAATTTTAAAATCTCCCAAATGGTGAAGAATTTGGTGACAAAACCTTCACAACATTATGCAAAATACATCTCATAATACCCCTATAAAATTATTTCATCCCAGGCTTCATATATTTCCTGAAACAATTGTTTCTGTAAAAATGCCCTATGGAGCCTTAAAACAGTTATTTGGTCAAAATTAAAATTTTGAAAATCTGAGCCAACTTGAACTTTCCTAATGTTGAGAGATGCCTAAAAATACCAAAGAAAAACAAAACACATCCCAAAACTAATTTTAAATTAAAATATTTTTGGGTGATGCGGAATCACCTGTGGACCTAGATGCTCCTGCATCAGACATGTCGTGTAAAATGTTTGTGAGCATGGGTTCACAAAGGTGGAGTAGAATGGTATAACCATTCTTCTAGATCACAAGTAATTTGTAGTGAACTCCATCACTATGGCATGTGCACAAAAAATTATTTATTTTTCCTTCTCTTCCAGCATTTCGCTCGAACAACTATCATCCTCCTCCTGCAACTCTGCTCTACACTCTTCTTCTCTCTCGTGGACTCATGTCCACCATGAACCATCCTCTTCCACCAAATAATATATTATCTCTTCTCCTTCTTAATGGGTTTTGGCCCACTACAAACTGACCATCTCCACCAAAATCTTACAACATCCTTTACAACTTCTATATACAATTATTCAACATTCACATACCAATCTGAAACTATATGATCTCTTTTTCTATCTACTTGTACTAACTCCTTCTTCATCTCAATAATATGCAATTTAATATCAACTTCCTTATTACTGAATTCAAAAGAATTAAATTTTACCTCTTCTTTTGCTATTGCAACATCCCTCTTTTCATCCTCACCGACAAGCTGCTTAAACTACTCTTCTTCCACCGCCAAAATCTACAACATCAAATCATCTTCTGCCTCATCCTTTTCTGCAACCTCTTCACATTCCATCACTACAATCACATCCTCCACAACTGCATCTTCAACCTCTTCATCTTCAACCAGTGCTTTACACAATCCTTCATCTTGCTTGACCAATTATTTCCACTGCCTTGCTTCCAATCTATCCACTCTCACAATAATGTACACCATCATCTCAAGGATCTTCCTCTTTTCATACTATATCTAGCGCTCCTGTATCATGGGCTTCTTCATAAAAAAAAAATTCCCCATCTTATTTGCTACAATCTTCCACAATTGTCACCTCATGTTCTGTAATCTACCATCACACACTCAATCTGTAAAAAAAATTCATTAGTGGCTCCCTGGCTCTCGATTGCTCGGTGCTTCTCTACCTGCAACATTCCTCACACAAGCTCTCCACAACCGCTTCACTCTCCTGTAGGTCCTGATGTATCCTCTACACTCTCAGGACTACCAGCTTTGATACCATTTGATGCAAGTGGTACTACCACTCGCTGCTCCAACACACACAATTAATCTTGCACAAGTAGAGACTCTCTCTGCTCACAAATTGAACTCACAAACCATACAAGATTGCAAAAAAATAATATTTCACTTTATTATGCCAAATCCATACATCAATCAAATTGTTACACCCTATGTGTTTTTATCCATTTACTTTTTACCTAGGTTGGTTAAATTATTTGAATAATGGGTGATTATGAAATTCTTGCATTTATCTGTATTGAGAATATTGAATTGAAATATGTTGGAAATGGAATAATGCAATGTCTTGTATTATATTTGATTATTGTATGAAATTGTATAAAGCAAATGGTTATATATTTGATCAGCTAACTACTGTGATGATGATCTAAGTGGATCTAGGAACAGGTTACTCCTTTGAAAGGGAGGGGAAGTATCACTCAAGAGAAGGACTTGGTCTGGTAACCCTAGTTAAACCTAAATTGAGTAGCACACACACACATCCTATTTTGACCTAGGTTGAGTCAAGTCAGTGTGGGTAGCGGTAAGTGATCTAAGTTGAAAATTGCATCCTGTTTGGATATTCGGACCTACACATTGTTAAGTGTTTATTTGTTTAGGCAAGTTTTTCTTTAGAGATTATAGTTCATGCAAGTCCACGATATGTTCTGATGTATGAGTCGATACGAGCATGAATATACGTAGGTAGACATACCTAAGTACATTCATGAGTGTATTTCTCATAGATAAGGACATATCAATTTGGACCATGCAAGAATTATCATCTCTATTGTTTTCTATGACATTATTGCAGATTTAATTAAGCCTTTCATTATTTTTGCAACGTGACTTTGACTATTTTCCTAGAAACCATTTTTACTATATTTTTGGAAATGTGACTTTTTAGGTGGTAATTTTATGGATAGGGTGGAATGTTTTAGAAGTTTGATTTTTATTAAGATTGATTATGTGTCCTCTTATGTGTCTTGTATTTTCATTATTCTTTTGACACCTCTAAATTGGTTGCTAATTAAGTGAAGTGGTGGCATTTTTCCTAGCTAGTTTGTAACTTGATCTCTCTAGGGGTTTTTGTATATAAAGAGGTGCTCTCCCTCATTCCAATACACACATTTTTCAATCAAGAGCCTTCTTAATCTTGCTATTGAGTTTTTAAGCTAGTTTTGAGTTTTGTTATTTTGATTTTGGAGAGTTGTTCTACTTGGAGGAATGATCTAGTGTGTTGGAAGGAGCTTAGGCGAGGGATTCTTTGATTTGTTTGAGCTATTATCACAAGCATGAGGATTTTTATTTTATTATGCTTCTCTATTTTGAATGGAATTTTGTGTTATTGTTATGATGAAATGAATTGTGTTATCTCTTTGATTGCTTACTTGAAGGTATATTATATATATTTAAATAGTAATAGTTTTGCATTATGAAATAATCTCCTTAGTGGGAATGAGTGCCTAGATGGGGTTTGTATGATTATTTTGGGCTATGAATAAATAATGGTATAAGAGGAAAAGATAGTAACAATAGTTTGCAAATGGTATTACTTAGAGATATGTGTCCTAGTAAAACATGAAAAGAGGTTAGCCTTGGGATAAGAGATCTAATTAAGAGGTAGATAACCTAGTATAGAGATTGTTATCTTTCCCAATCAAGATAGAATGGTGGTTGAATATGAGACAAGAAAACTTTGGCCAAAGTGGTGTGAATAGCCAACGTTTACACTGTCTAGGTTCACTGTGATCCAAGTTTGTATTTCTAGTAGGGATATCATATTTTGATGGTTGTAGCCATAGTTTGATAGTACTAGTTAATGTAGGACATAACACCATGCTTAAATTAGGATTATTTTATTTGGGGTTACCATACCAATCCCTTCATTGAAGGGTAGGGCTATTTACCAGTTTGGTAAAAGTGCAGGGGACTGCAATAAGTCCATGGATGGAGGAAAAGTGCTTGAGTGATGCTTGCCCTCATGCAGTTGGTGGCAAAGAATATTGAAAAAAGATAAGTATACTATCATGTGTTTCTATTTTTTAGTTAAGCTCTTGAAGCTTGTATGTATATTATGAAAAAGTTGTAAAGATGAATATTCAAAATTTGTTACTGTGAAATGTAATTTGGATTATGCAATGGAAGTTTGAAAAATCTTTTCAAATGTGCATCTTATTGAATGAATTTAAGGAAAAAATTTATTGCTATTGTTATTATATGTTGATTGTATTACTTTAGAGTTAAACTTAGTAAATTTTAGTTGGTAGAACAAGTGGCATATTACATGTGGTATCAGAGCTATAGGTTCAGCTGTAAAGCCCTGTCATGCAACCCTAGAGTGTTAGTTAACCAGAGTGGAAAACAAAACTATTTTTTTTTTAAGCAAATAAGTACAAAACCGAATCCAAAGATATTATGAAACACATTAAAGAGAAAAGGTACACCTCTAACTACTCTAGGGCAACATAACTGCATAAGGTAATTAAGTAAACCCATAAGAGAGAAATCATCAATCTGCAGAGATAACTAACCCAATATCTTTTACAACAACATTATGATTTGATTACATAGCCTCAGTTCCAAATTACAAGATTACAAGATTATAAGAATATAAGATTGCAAGGTTACAAGATTTCAAGATTACAGGGTCGAACTCGTCGATTTACAAAATAGTACATAAGAAGGAATACAACACTGTTGAGGGATGAGAACCACCTAAAACTGGAACATCTCCGCACACGACGCAACTGAGTCTCCAGAACACCAATGGATAGCTCTACCTCCCAACCATGTGGAACCCTGAGGCCCACCCCACCGAGCTAGGAGATAACAAGAGGATTACCACTAGATCAAGGCTACAATCAAAACACAAATTCCAAAACCAGACTCCATGAAGACAACCATGAAGAAAGACTGCACAGAACTGACAATACCCAACCAGACGGATCACTAACATAGGACCGGATCAATCATGAAAACACGACCACACTCCAGAGGTACCAACAAAGAAAGAAGAACATAATAGAGCCACATAAGGAGAGTGTCATCGTATGGCCCTAGCATGGGTTACCCAGGCTATCTCTCAACAGAAGCCGGCACCCATATATGGTTACCCTGGCAGCCTCTCTCTAGGTGCCGGCCCCATAGGGTGGCACATGTGGAGCTGACATGTCCTCTCATGAAGACAAGGAGGTCAGCCTTGCCAACCAGGCCTCCTCATCCCTCCCTTAGCCTATGAAAGCACTCAAGGTATGGGTGAGGTCACATTTCTTATCTAGTTAAGTGCATTACTACCCAGCCCTCCTAAATGCATTGTTAGGTTTTTGCTTACTTACAACTTCCACAGGGTTACCCAGGTGACCTCTCACTAGGCACCGGCCCCACCATGGAAGCCACTCCCTTAGCATTCTCTGATCAACCACAACAAATAAGATTAAGGATTACAAATCAGTTCTGACACAGCACATATTTCATTCACCAAGCCACAACAATATGAGCTCCCATAACCCTTTTCCAAACTTTTGGGAACAATATCACAAGGACCAATATGGCACAAGTATTAAGAAACATATCAAACAAATGGCCTCTGGAGTCGGTATAAGACCAAGATACAACAATACCTTTCTGATAAGAAATTAGGCTTGGATGATCATGACACTGGCCAAAAGATCACAAGAAATAAAGAAAATGAGAATATCACAACCCCAATGAGTTCAAGATGCTCTAACACACTGGATTTCAAGGTGATTAGATCCAAGAGTCACAAAGATATTTGTACGACTATCAAATAATCAACTAGACCAAACATGATGCTTACCAACTTGACCCCTTATGAAACTCACATAACCACCACTGTATTAACTAGACAAGGCTTAACAACAAAACTCAAACCAAATGACATGCACTTGCCTGCTTGCATCGGTGATACCTACTAGTAACAAAATATCAGAAAACAAATCAAGGCCCTAAGGATACCATTACCACACAACCACATTTAACACAATAACATTTATGCATAACACATCAATCTCCCAAAATACAGAATTATACAGCAATAATTTCCTTATGATCACAAGGTTAAGGTTGCCAAGAGAAGTCGACACCCCACCAACTATTAGATTATTAACAACTTCAACAAAGTTTGATTTACATAGGAATCTAAGATGGAGTCATGTTTAAATAACAAGAACTTTAACTAATGTTCTAGGTCAACACGTGTCCTACTAGATAATAAACTAACCACTTAAGCACCCAATTTGACTTCAAGGTGATCATGCTATTAATAACACTGGAAAAAGAGATTTCATGACCTAAACCTAAAGACCACACCACTATTTCTACTATGTTAAAAAAAATGCTCTAGTTATCAATATGCTATTCCAAACAACAAGAGTACATTCTAAGAGCATAAAATTGACTAGTCTTCCATAAGAACTCTACCAAGCTAGTCTGGAACCCCACTTAGCTCCTGACCTAAACTTATCTACTACACAAGACTAGATGAAGCTACCTAGATTGCCTATAGGTAAAGGACAAAAGATCCTTCTAAAAAGGAAGACTAGCTCTCACATTCACCATGATACTACCCACGTATTCTCTATAACAACTATTAGACTAAACAAATTTCCTACTACGGTAATTCCATTAATCCATTAAATAATAATAAATAAATAAAATAGGAATCTTAAGAGTATCGGCATCTAAGTAAATATGTGTTATCTCTTGACATTACTAACATTCCTATCATTGCTTTCTACCGTCAAAATAAAAGAGAAAAAGGAAAGAAAAAAAACAAACTTCCTTTCTGACTTCGAAGATCCCACAAGCCTATCGAAACAAAAAGAAAGGTCCGCTAAGTTTTTGTCAGAGGTTAAGGGTTAAAGAAAGAGTGCCAAAGACTAAACAAAACACGTAAGAATTATGAAAAGTGACTATTCGATGCGCTGCAGGGATGTGGTTCCGCCTAATAAGTGATTTTAATTAGTGCAGGGTTTAAAAGTTACTAAAGTGGTCGACTAGACGCTGAGGCAGTCGGACAGCAAAAGAGCGACATCAATAATTGAAGGCACATCTTTGCTGACGCGTTCGCTAGCCCAGACTGCCAGCCTATGGAGGATAAACGTAGGGGAATCAAGATCTTTCTAAACAAGAACTACCAGTTTACTAAAGCGGTGCACACAGAAACCTACAGGGAAGAGTTGTGCAAGGGTGGCTCAACAGAATAAAAAGCTAGCAAACGAATCAACTCTAATCCCTCATCAGAGCAAAAAGGCAAACAGATGACAGTGACTCTCAGTAAACTCGATAGGCAGAAACTGTGATTGAGAACATTCAATAGCACAAGACAAAGCACGAAGTGCAAAGCACACGCTGGGAAAAATAATGATGGAGCCGAGGGACAGGTTTTAGGGTTCAGAAAGCTCCAGAAACAGTTTTCCATTCGCACAGTATTGACCTTAGAAGAAAGAAGGTTGGGTTTGGCATGGATGAGGCTCAGTAGGGTCAAGAACATCATCGAGTGGTGCAACTCGGCCAATAGATACCAGACTCGCACGATCACACTTGAGGGTTCAAAGATAGTACTCAACAGGAATACGCAGAGAGGATTTGTTGAATAGTGTTCGATTAGCTTTACAGCCCAAGGTTTATGGCAGGTGTAGAGCCAATCTCTGCAACGTTTACCATCCTCCTCCCTGCCTGAGCCTAAAGAAGAGGAACAACTAGGTGAGGTAAGATTATTCTTAAAGGTAGATGGTGGATGCCTTAAGCAGATATACAACAGGAAGGCTTGACAAGGTAAAAATCCTGAAGTGCAACAGACACCAAAGTCTTGAGTAGGTCCCACTGCAAAGACAGAGGTACACACTACACCAAGAGAAGGTTTGATACAATTAGCTTACTTTGTTCGCAAATCTTAGAGTGTAAAGAAAAAAAAGGGAAAGAAAGAAAAAAAGAATACATCAAGAAGGGGCCTTTACAAGGCAGAAAAAGAAATAGAATAGTTTGAAATGTTCTCAATGACAATCATACAAGACACAGAGTGACAAGAAGTCTATCGGTAGAGCAAGGACTGCAAGAAGGTTCGTAAGGCAACAACTACAAGACAAAGAAGCACAACAGAACAATTCCATGCAAGAACCCTTCATGAGAGGACTATTTCTTCCTAGTTCATAGAGCAAAATTTCACAAAACATACCTGGAATTTTCACGCTCCCAAACTTTCTCTAATTTTCTTTTCTTTTCTCCTCCCAGTAATGTCTGAAGCCTCCTTTCTCCCACAGCCCAAAAACTCCTCTTTTTTCCAAACAACCCAACCTTGAAGACATAAAATCCCCTCCTACAAGCCTGACACCCTGAGACTAAAATTAGGCAAACCATAAATTCCAATAACTCCCCACTACCCGCACAATCCCACTCTCTCAGGAAGTTTGAACTTTATTCTTCCTAACATAGGGATTCTCAGATCTCCCCAGAATAACCGACAACTCTCAAACATATATTATGCGCTAAACAAAATATTTTAAAAGAAACAACTATGCACTAATTACCCTCATAAATGTTGCAACAAAACAATAATAATTTATTTTTTTTGTCAATAAAAGACTTAACACAAACAATATTCCTATATTACGACATACCAATACTGAAAGGTTGTAAAAATATAAAGAATACATAACAGGTAAAACAACATAACAACATTCCACAACCCTTGACGACCATCCACAAGGAACCAAGGTACAATGTCGCAACTCAACACAAGACTATGGCAAGGACCCAAGATGACAGCAAGTACACAAGACTATGACAAGGACTGAGATTGACCTAGTGGTATAATACCTCATGTTATCTCTGCCACAATATCCATGGTGTAGGGCCCGCTCAGACCTGCTAAATCAGGTGGAGTCGAGGCCAGGTACTTGCAACCTGTGTGGAAAACTAATGGGTTATGTATGATCAACTGTAATTATATATATATGTCACACATACCAAGACAGGGAATCACGACGTAGTAGGGTGGTCGATCCGAGCAGTACTACACCATCACCGCCCCACACAAAGCTATAATCAGAAACATAAACACGATATTTTCTAACCATCACTAAGCATATCCATCTCCTCAAAACTGAAGTAATCATAGTATCATCAAAACTCATAGCACATGTCTCAATACATCCCTCGAACATAGTCCATCAAGATTAAGGAGAACATAAACCAATACACACTAGTCCAGATGTCTTGAAACTGTAATTATGAAATAAAACTATCAACTGTTCCAAAACTAACAAAAGTAATATTAGAAATAACATCTAACACAAGCCAAAAAGTGAGGGGCATTACATCCTCCCCCCCTAGATCTAGGCTTACTCCTGGAAGCCTGCAAATAAGTGAGGATATAACTCCCTCATCCTGGTAGCATCCTCCCAAGTAGCAAAGGTCTCATCATTAGGGTCCCACTGGACCCTGACTTGTTCCATGTCTTTGCCCTTGAGAGCAAGTCTCCTATGCTAAAGAATGCCTACGGGCTCTAAAGCCAGCTGCCCGTCCTCTACCTGTAGAGCAGTCCAATCAAGAACATGAGCAATATCTGGAAAGTAAGGTCTAAGTACAGAAACATGAAACACATCATGGATGCGTGAAAGACTAGGTGGCAAACCAAGGCGATAAGCAATAGGGCCGATCCTCTCTAACACCTTGAAAGGTCCTACAAAGCGTGGTGCTATCTTAGAACCCTTTCCATAGCGGATTGGACTCTTTCACGGTCGCACACGCAAGAATACCCAATCCCCAACCGAAAATTGATGATCGATCCTATGAGCATCGGCATACTTTTTCTGTCTATCCTGAGCTGCCACCAAATGCTCTCTAACCCTCTCCACCTGCTGCTCCATGTCTCTAAGTATATCAGGACCCAGAAGAATTCTATCCTCCAGACGATCCCAACTCAAAGGGGTCCTACAAGGACGACCATATAAGGCCTGAAACGGAGACATGCCGATAGAACTATGATATCCATTATTATAAGAAAACTCCACCAGGTAAAGGTAATCCTCCCAACGGCTTTGCCGATCCATCACATACGTCCTCAACATATCCTCGAGAACCTGATTAACCCTCTTGGTCTGACCATCAGTCTCAGGATGGTAAGCTAAACTAAAGTTCAGCTGTGTCCCCAAGGCGTGCTGCAAGGAAGTCCAAAGGGTGGAAGTGAACACTGGATCCCTGTCGGAGATGATCCTACGAGGAATCCCATGAAGTCTGACAATGTCCTCCATGAACACTCTGGCCACCGTAGAAGCATTGTAAGAAGCACCGATAGGAGAGAAGTGAGCTACCTTCGTCAACCTATCCACAGTGACCATAATAGCATCGTGTCGTCGAGCGGACATCAAGAAACTGACAATGAAGTCTATCAAAATGATATCCCACTTCCACTCTGGAATCAAATGAGGCTATAAAAGACCTGCAGGGTGCTGATGCTCCGCCTTCACCCTCTGACACTCAAGACATCTTGACACAAAATCAGCAATATCCCGCTTCATGCCACTCCAAAAGTATAGCTGACGCAGATCTGCATACATCTTTTTGACACCCAGATGAGCTGAGTAGGGTGCCCAATGTGCCTCAGACAAAACTAGGGTATGAAGACCCTCAGAACTAGGAACATAGATACGACCCAAATGTCGCAAAAGACCATCTGACTCAAATGAGTAACCAGAGAATCTACCCTCTAAAGGTCTACCAGACTCAAACTCAGATCTCACCTCCTAACACCAACTGTCCATCGAAAGAGCAGCGAGAATCTGACCTCTCAAATTAACTGTAAGAGAAACTGCTGAGATCTCGTGCCTCTGACGACTAAGAGCATCTACTACCACATTCTCCTTGCCCTGAATATATCTGACCTTGAAGTCATACTCACACAAGAACTCCATCCAACGCCTCTGTCTCGCATTCAAGTTTGGCTGTGTGAAAATATAGTGTAAACTACAATGATCACTATGCAGCTCAAACCGATGTCCTAATAGAAAATGCCTCCATCTCACCAAGGCATGCACCACCACTGCTAACTCCAGGTCATGAGTGGGATAGTTCAATTCATGATCCTTGAGTTTGCAAGACTCATAGGCAATCACGCGACCATCCTGCATTAGAACTACCCCCAAACCCTCTAAAGAAGCATCGGTACAAACAACAAAGTCTCCATCAGGATCAGGAACTGCTAAAATTGGTGCACTAGTCAACTGCTCCTTAAGAGTCTAAAAAGCTACCTGACACTGCTCTGACCAAACAAACTTCTTTCCTTTCCTCTGAAGAGAAGTTATAGGATGTGTAATCCTTGAAAACCCCATAACAAAACAACGATAATAGCCTGCTAGTCCCATAAAACTATGGACCTCAGAAACATTAGTGGGCGCAGGCCAATCCATAATAGCTCAGATCTTCGAGGGATCCACTGCAATACCCTCTCCAGAGATGACATGACCTAGATACTTAACCTCAGACTGAAAGAACTCACACTTCGTTAAATTGGCATAAAGCTAATTTTCTCTCAGACACTGCAACACCCGACGTAAATGTTCCTCGTGCTCCTCCATAGTCCTTGAATAAAGTAGTATATCATCAAGAAACACAAGGACAAAATAGTCTAGATAAGTACGGAAGACACCATTCATCAAGCTCATGAAAATTGAAGGTGCATTTGTCAACCCGAATGGTACCATGGTGAACTCATAATGTCCATAACGGGTACGAAATGCTGTTTTGTGAATATCAGCCTCAAAAATCTGCAACTGGTGATATCCCGACTTAAGATCAATTTTAGAGAATACCTTTGCTCCCTTAATCTAATCAAACAAATCATCGATCCGAGGCAAGGGATACATATTTCTCACTGTTACCTTATTGAGCTGTCGATAATCAATACATAGCCACAGAGATCCATCCTTCTTTTTAACAAAGATCACAGGTGCTCCCCATGGAGAAACACTAGGTTGTATGAACCCTTTGGCTAACAACTCCTCCAACTGTCAAAGCTCTTTGAGCTCTTGAGTGGTCATCCTGTATGGAGCTCGTGAGATAGGCTCTGCACCGAGAATGAGATCAATCCTGAAATCGATGTCACGCTTAGGTGGCATCCCTGGAATATCAGATGGAAAAACATCCGCATACTCCCTCAAAAGTGGGTGATCATCAAGAGATGCCTCTCGACTCTCCTCCATCTCCAAATCACTCACAATTACTGCAAAAAGCTGACATCCCTGACGCATGCATCTCTTGAGTTGCATAGCAGAGATCATACATAGGGAGATGGGTCTCTGAACTCCTACAACCTCAACCTCAACACCAGAATCATCCACACATCTAACAGACTTATGCTAGCAATCTATCACTGCTTGATGAGCCTCCAACCAATCCATCCCCAAAACTATCATATGAACCCAGGGGTAGAATGCGAAGGTCCACTGAAGTAGATAAAGAGCCAATCATCAAATCACACCCAGAAACTAGAGACTTGACTACTATCTTAGCCCCAGAAGCTAACTCAACCTACCACCTATTAGCCTGCTTTGTCGCCTCTAAGCCACAACACTCCACAAGAGAAGGAGATATAAACGAATTAGATGCACCGGAATCAAATAAGACAGAAAAATCAATACCTCGCATGCGACCAGAAGTCTCCACCACGGTACCCTGATGCTCTGCCTGACGGTCATCTACTGCTGCAAAGACTCGGTGTGACCTGCCTGCATCACCAACTGTCAGCTCAGATGCTGCTGGTCGATGTCCAAAACCTGATGCACCCTTCTACGGGCACTTCCTAGCAATATGGCCCTACTGGCCACAAGAGAAACACCCGGAGCCTCTACCAAAACCTTCATCACCCCTGAAAGCACTGGACTGCTGGAAGCTACCTCTGCTTACTGTGGACTGCATACTCTGAGCTGGCTGATCAAAATGGTTCCGCTTATTATGTTGCCAAGACCGGTCTTTCATTTTCTGAAATATATTACCTTGCTAATGATGTGAACTTTTCGGCTTAGACTGTGAATTCTGCTACTGCCGGCCACCCTTTGAGGGTGCATGGGAGCCTGATGCCTGAGTTTGACCACCTCGAGAACCATATCCTAAAGATGGTGCACTGCCAATGTGCACTCCCATATGCCCACCAAGTGCCATAGCTAGATTCTCCTCCACAATCCGAGCCTTCTCCACGGCAACCTCCATAGTCTTAGGTTTGAATACACGAACCCCTCCACTAATCTAAGCATTCACGCCCCTGATAAAATGCTGCACCAACATGGACTCGTCATCCCCAATACCTGCATACTGCTTGAGCTCATAAAATCTATGTTCATACTACTCAACTGTCATGGCCAACTACCTCAGTTCATGGAACTCATCTGCTCAACACTGCCTCCAATGGTCAAAAAGAAAACGGGCTCTGAATCTCTCTAAGAATAACTCCCAAGAGACAGTACTAAAATCCAAATGCAACTTCTGCTCCTCTAGCCGCCACCAGGTCGAAGCAAATCCTCGAAGATGCAGAATAGCACATCTGGCCTTGGTGTTGTTGCCATACAGATGCATGGCGAAACATCTGCCTAGGTCCAATAGCCAAGTCTCTACCTCTAGTCCACTACCAGCTCCATCAAAGATGGGAGGGCGTGCTCTCAGTAAGTCCCTCATGTGGCTAGCTAGGGTGGCCTCCTGCTCAGCTGCCAACTCCCTAGGTCTAGGAGACCTGTCTCTCTCTCTAGGACACCGCTGATCTACCTCCTGCTCTCCTCAGGTCTGCCTGCCCTCTGGCCTAGGGCCTAAGTGGGCAAGGGCCTCCTCCAGAATCTGTCTCAACTGAGCTCCATCAGGCTGACCCTGACCCTCCATGTTCTGACCTCTGCCTTCATGGGCACTCGAATGCGGAGAACTAGGAGGGGGTGTACCGCCGCCACCCCTCCCACGACCCCTACCTCTGCCCCGACCTCGGCCCCTACCTCTAGGCATCTACCTACAACACAAAAGCATTTTATTACATTAAAAAGATTCACAATAGGGATACAATTATTCTACAGAGTTCAAGCACAAGGTTACATAATGGGCTCAAGTATAACCAGGGTACCCAGTGTTTTAACTTGGCTATGATACCAAATGTAAAGCCCCGTCATGCAACCCTAGAGTCTTAGTTAACCAGAGTGGAAAACAGAACTAATTTTTTTTTTTAAGCAAATAAGTACAAAACTGAATCCAAAGATATTATGAAACACATTAAAGAGAAAAGGTACACCTCTAACTACTCTATGGCAACATAACTGCATAAGGTAATTAAGTAAACCCATAAGAGAGAAATCATCAATCTATAGAGATAACTAGTAACCCAATATCTTTTACAACAACATTATGATTTGATTACATAGCCTCAGTTCCAAATTACAAGATTACAAGATTATAAGAATATAAGATTGCAAGGTTACAAGATTTCAAGATTACAGGGTCGAACTCGTCGATTTGCAAAATAGTACATAAGAAGGAATACAACACTGTTGAGGGATGAGAACCACCTGAAACTGGAACATCTCCGCACACGACGCAACTGAGTCTCCAGAACACCAATGGATAGCTCTACCTCCCAACCATGTGGAACCCTGAGGCCCACCCCACCGAGCTAGGAGATAACAAGAGGATTACCACTAGATCAAGGCTACAATCAAAACACAAACACCAAAACTAGACTCCATGAAGACAACCATGAAGAAAGACTGCATAGAACCGACAGTACCCAACCAGACAGATCACTAACATCAAACCAGATCAATCATGAAAACACGACCACACTCCAGAGGTACCAACAAAGAAAAAAGAACATAACAGAGCCGCATAAGGAGAGTGTCATCGCATGGCCCTAGCATGGGTTACCCAAGCTATCTCTCACCAGAAGCTGGCCCCCATCTATGGTTACCCTGGCAACCTCTCTCTAGGTGCTGGCCCCATAGGGTGGCACATGCGGAGCTGACATGTCCTCTCATGAAGATGAGGAGGTTGGCCTTGCCAACCAGGCCTTCTCATCCCTCCCTTAGCCTATGAAAGCACTCAAGGTATGGGTGAGGTCACATTTCTTATCTAGTTAAGTGCATTACTACCCAGCCCTCCTAAATGCATTGTTAGGTTTTCACTTACTTACAACTTCCATGGGGTTGCCCAGGTGACCTCTCACTAGGCGCCGGCCCCACCATGGAAGCCACTCCCTTAGCGTTCTCTGATCAACCACAACAAATAAGATTAAGGATTACAAATCGGTTCTAACACAGCACATATTTCATTCACCAAGCCACAACAATATGAACTCCCATAACCCTTTTCCAAACTTTTGGGAACAATATCACAAGGACCAATATGGCACAAGTATTAAGAAACATATCAAACAAACAGCCTCTGGAGTCGGTATAAGACCAAGATACAACAATACCTTTCTGATAAGAAATTAGGCTTGGATGATCATGACACTGGCCAAAAGATCACAAGAAATAAAGAGAACGAGAATATCACAACCCCAATGAGTTCAAGATGCTTTAACACACTGGATTTCAAGGTGATTAGATCCAAGAGTCACAAAGATATTTGTACGACTATCAAATAATCAACTAGACCAAACATGATGCTTAACAACTTGACCCCTTATGAAACTCACATAACCACCACTGTATTAACTAGACAAGGCTTAACAACAAAACTCAAACCAAATGACATGCACTTGCCTGCTTGCATTGGTGATACCTACTAGTAACAAAATATCAGAAAACCAATCAAGGCCTTAAGGATACCATTACCACAACCACATTTAACACAATAACATTTATGCATAACACCTCAATCTCCCAAAATACAGAATTGTACAACAATTATTTCCTTATGATCACAAGGTTAAGGTTGCCAAGAGAAGTCAACACCCCACCAACTATTAGATTATTGACAACTTCAACAAAGTTTGATTTACATAGGAATCTAAGATGGAGTCATGTTTAAATAACAAGAACTTTAACTAACATTCTAGGTCAACACGTGTCCTACTAGATAATAAACTAACCACTTAAGCACCCAATTTGACTTCAAGGTAATCATGCTATTAATAACACTGGAAAAAGAGATTTCATGACCTAAACCTGAAGACCACACCACTATTTCTACTACGTTAAAAAAAATGCTCTAGTTATCAATCTGCTATTCCAAACAACAAGAGTACATTCTAAGAGCATAAAATTGACTAATCTTCCATAAGAACTCTACTAAGCTAGTTCGGAACCCCACTTAGCTCCTGACCTAAACTTATCTACTACACAAGACTAGATGAAGCTACCTAGATTGCCTATAGGTAAAGGATAAAAGATCCTTCTAAAAAGGAAGACTAGCTCTCACATTCACCATGATACTACCCCCGTATTCTCTATAACAACTATTAGACTAAACAAATTTCCTACTACGGTAATTCCATTAATCCATTAAATAATAATAAATAAATAAAATAGGAATCTTAAGAGTATCGGCATCTAAGTAAATATGTGTTATCTCTTGACATTACTAACATTCCTATCATTGCTTTCTACCATCAAAATAAAAGAGAAAAAGGAAAGAAAAAAAACAAACTTCCTTTCTGACTTTGAAGATCCCACAAGCCTATCGAAACAAAAAGAAAGGTCCGCTAAGTTTTTGTCAGAGGTTAAGGGTTAAAGAAAGAGTGCCCAAAGACTAAACAAAACATGTAAGAATTATGAAAAGTGACTATTCGATGCACTGCAGGGATGTGGTTCCGCCTAATAAGTGATTTTAATTAGTGCAGGGTTTAAAAGTTACTAAAGTGGTCGACTAGACGCTGAGGTAGTCGGACAGCAAAATAGTGACATCAATAATAGAAGGCGCATCTTTCCTAACGTGTTCGCTAGCCTAGACTGCCAGCCTATGGAGGATAAACGTAGGAGAATCAAGATCTTTCTTAACAAGAACTGCCAGTTTACTAAATTAGTGCACGCAAAAACCTACAGGGAAGAGTTGTGCAAGGGTGGCTCAACAGAATAAAAAGCTGGCAAACGAATCAACTCTAATTCCTCATTATAGTAAAAAGGAAAATAGATGATAGCGACTCTCAGTAAACTCGATAGGTAGAAACTATGATTGAGAACATTCAACAGCACAAGACAAAGCACGAAGTGCAAAGCGCGCGCTGGGAAAAATAATGATGGAGCCAAGGGAAAAAATTTAGGGTTCAGAAAGCTCCAGAAACAGTTTTCCATTCATACAGTATTGACCTTAGAAGCAAGAAGGTTGGGTTTAGCATGGATGAGGCTCAGCAAGGTCAAGAACATCATCGAGTGGTGCAACTTGGCCAATAGATACCAGACTCACACGATCACACCCGAGGGTTCAAAGATAGTACTCAACAGGAATACACAGAGAGGATTTGTTGAACAGTGTTCGATTAGTTTTACAGCCGAAGGTTTACGGCAGGTGCAGAGCCAATCTCTGCAACCTTTACCATCCTCCTCCCTGCCCGAGCCTAAGGAAGAGGAACAACTAGTTGAGGTAAGATTATTCTTAAAGGTTGATGGTGGATGCCTTAAGCAGATATACAACAGGAAGGCTTGACAAGGTAAAACTCCTAAAGTGCAACAGACACCAAAGTCTTGAGTAGGTCCCACTGCAAAGACAGAGGCACACACTACACCAAGAGAAGGTTTGATACAATTAGCTTACTTTGTTCGCAGATCTCAGAGTGTAAAGAAAAAAAAGGGAAAGAAAGAAAAAAAAAATACATCAAGAAGGAGCCTTTACAAGGCAGAAAAAGAAATAGAATAGTTTGAAATGTTCTCAATGACAATCATGCAAGACACAGAGTAACAAGAAGTCTATCGGCAGAGCAAGGACTGCAACAAGGTTCATAAGGCAACAACTACAAGACAAAGAAGCACAACAGAACAATTCCTTGCAAGAACCCTTCATGAGAGGACTATTTCTTCCTAGTTCATAGAGCAAAATTTCACAGAACATACCTGGAATTTTCACGCTCCCAAACTTTCTCTAATTTTCTTTTCTTTTCTCCTCCCAGTAATGTCTGAAGCCTCCTTTCTCCCATAGCCCAAAAACTCCTCTTTTTTCCAAACAACCCAACCTCGAAGACATAAAATCCCCTCCTACAAGCCTGACACCCCGAGATTAAAATTAGGTAAACCATAAATTCCAATAACTTCCCACTACCTGCACAATCCCACTCTCTCAGGAAGTTTGAACTTTATTCTTCCTAACATAGGGATTCTCAGATCTCCCCAGAATAACTGACAACTCTCAAACATATATTATGCACTAAACAAAATATTTTAAAAGAAACAACTATGTACTAATTACCCTCATAAATGTTGCAACAAAACAATAATAATTTTTTTTGTCAATAAAAGACTTAACAGAAACAATATTCCTATATTACGACATACCAATACTGAAAGGTTGTAAAAATATAAAGAATACATAATAGGTAAAACAACATAACAACATTCCACAACCCTTGACGACCATCCACAAGGAACCAAGGAACAACGTCGCAACTCAACACAAGACTATGGCAAGGACCCAAGATGACAGCAAGTACACAAGACTATGACAAGGACTGAGATTGACCTAGCGGTATAATACCTCATGTTATCTCCGCCACAATATCCATGGTGTAGGGCCCACTCAGCCCTGCTAAATCAGGTGGAGTTGAGGCCAAGTACCTGCAACCTACGTGGAAAACCAATGGGTTATGTATGATCAACTGTAATTATATATGTATGTCACACATACTGAGACAAGGAATCACGGCGTAGTAGGGTGCTTGATCCAAGCAGTACTACACCGTCCCCGCCCCACACAAAGCTATAATTAGAAACATAAACATGATATTTTCTAACCATCACTAAGCATATCCATCTCCTCAAAATTGAAGTAATCATAGTATCATCAAAACTCATAGCACATGTCTCAATACATCCCTCAAATATAGTCCATCAAGATTAAGGAGAACATAAACCAATACACACTAGCCCAGATGTCTCGAAACTGTAATTATGAAATAAAACTGTCAACTATTCTAGAACTGACAAAAGTAATAATAGAAATAACATCTAACACAAGCCAAAAAGCGAGGGGCATTACATCAGCTCTGGAACCTATGTGCTCACTATGTCTTTTGCATCGAACATTAGGAGAATCTAATGTTTGGAATTCTTGTACCAGGATGGTGCGACTCATAGCAACTGCTAGGAAGTCCATTATCAGGAATGAGTGCTACCTTAGGGTCAAGAAAGAAAGGGAAGCCATTGTTTGAACCAATCAAAGAACCAACGATGATAGTGACCTATGGTTAGGAGATGAGGAGACCATGAGTCATGCACTTTCTCAGATATCCCAAGAAAATAAAAAGATGAAGGAGGCCATGTACTTCAATCATCTACCAGCGGTCTCGCCAACCAAATCATCATCTTTGCCACATTCTAGGAATATGCCCTCGGAGAATAGTGTGAGCTCTGCTATGTTGTCTAGGGACACACGTATTCCTCCATTAGTAGAGATTATTGTAATATCTTCTAGTGATGAGTCAGAGGGATATGTAGCTTGAAACTATGTATCTAAGGAAAAATCAAAGGGGTATCACCCACTTGAGAATAATAAACCCAAACCAACATCTGAGGGGTATACCCCACTTGACTATGTATCTAAAAGTGAATCTGATGGATATTCACCTCTTGACTATATTAATAGTCACTCTATGTAAATCAAGGATATTGAAATCCTTATTTGAATGACTAAAAGAAAAAATTATTTTACCAAAAATTGAGTTGTGTATTCTTTTGAGATAAATGTTTGGAAATATGAATATTGGGTTCATGGGAAAAATATTAAATGTTTTTGAAACAATAGGAAATAACATAGAAGCTAACCTTATGGAACCCACATGGCAGTCTTTCTTGTCAAGATGGCTTGTCAAGATGGTTAGAACAAGAACTAACATGGGTGGAAGCGAGGAACTAGGACAAGGAGCTGAGAATATTGGCACTAAGTTAGATCAAATCCTTGCATTCTTGATAGAAAGAAGAGAAAGAGTTGAACTTTTGGACCAAGGAAAAGGAGGAGGTGAAAAAGAATCACCATGTAAGGACAAAGTTCCTAGCAAGGAGAATGAAGGAAAAAATTCTTGAGCTAGCGGACATGAAAATAAAGCATCACCAACCCAATCTGAGTCCTCATCTCAATCACATTATGAAAGGACTAAGAGAAGGAGAATGGCCAAGGAATTATTTCAGGATATGAAAAAGATTACACCTCCAAAGTTAAAGGGTAGTACCAGTGGTCATACAACTGAGGCATGGCTAGTGGAAATGGAAAAGTATTTTGAAATTTGAAATTATTCTGAAGTCACCAAGGCAATATGGGGAGCATTTCAATTATCTAGAGAAGCATCCATCTAGTGGATGAACAAGAAAATAGAGTTAGGACTCAATTCTACTCAAATCACCTGGTCTAACTTTGTGGAGATTTTTAGGAAACGTTAGTTACCCCAACTTTTCTATGATCAGAAGTGCACATATTTTCAAAATCTCAGGCAAGGAGATTCATCTATTAGTAAATATTGCGAGAAGTTTACCTGACTTCTCAAATATTTTCCTATGTATCAGGAAGATGAACATTTTCGCATCAAAAAGTTTATTATGGGGTTAAACAATCATATAGGAGGAGAAGTGGACATGAATGGACCTACTACCATGAACCTTGTGTATGAAAAAGCTCTCAAGCAAGAGCAGAAGCTAAAGGCCATCACCAACTACCGTGAAAAGAGTAGGAAGAAGTTCAATTGGACTCAAAACAAGCAAGCTGTAGGAAAGCCTAGTGAAGGGCAAGGATTATTGAAGTAAGGGGAAAAGAGTTTTTAGAATAATTGGAACGAACCAAGGAGGGATCATAGAGGAAATAATGATAGTAACTTCCAAAATACGATTAGAAATAACTCTGGGAAAACTAATGGGAAGAAGGGGCAGGCTAATTAAGAATGTTTTGCTTGTGGTGGTGAACACTTTGCAAGTCAATGTCCCAATAAGCCATCAAGGTTACAACCTCATGGAAATTCTCAACCTCCATAGTAGGAGGTGTTTTAACAAAGGATATAGGCTGCAGTAAATGGTACTAGGCAAGATGAATATTAGTTTACTCTAGTAGAAGTAGCAGGTACTTTATTTGGCATTCCCATTTCTATTTTAAAAGATACTAGTGTCACATAAAATATCATTTCACCTAGAATAGCTAATAGAATGTCTAGAAAATTTGGCTATATGGAAAAGTCTTGGGTTGTAGAATATGCAAATCAGACAATAGCTAAGGTGGACCAATGTCTATTTGAAGCATGAGTTGAACTTCCAAGTTTCTCTATAGAGGTTAATTTGTATGTAGCTCCCTTAGGATCTTATGATGTCATATTTGCGATGAATTGGTTATGGAGGCATAGGGCTAAGGTAGATTGTTATGCAAAAATGGTAGATGTCTAGATGACCTTGGGAACTAGGTATCTTTACAAGGGATGCCTAGAGAAGTTAAGTTGCATCGAATATCAGCTATTCAAATGCATAGAGACAAGAAGAAAGGTTGTCAACTCTTTGTAGTGAAAGTGGAAAAACATGTGGAATGTGAATATGAAGATGGGGAGATTGAGAATGTAGAAAATACGGATATGGAGAGATACCCTATCCTAAGAGACTTTGAGGATGTATTTCTAGAACAACTACCTGGATTACCTCCTAGGAGAGTGTTTAATTTCTCCATTGACATTATTCCAAGATCAGAACCTATCTCCAAGGTATCGTATAGAATGACGACAACTAAATTGATGGAGTTAAAGTCTCAGTTGAAAGAATTGTTGTCCAAAGGGTTGATATGGCCAAGTGTTTCGCCTTGGGGAGAACTAGTGATTTTTGTCAAGAAGAAGGATGGGACACTACATGTGTGCATAGATTACTGGATGCTAAATAAAGAAATGGTGAAGAATAATTATCCATTGTCACGTATTGATGATCTCTTTGATCAGATGCGAGGTGAAACTATGTTTTCCAAAATTGATCTAAGGTCAGGATATCATTGGTTGAGAATCAAGGATGAAGACATATCTAATATTGCCTTCAAAACTAGGTATGGACATTATGAGTTTACTATTTTACCTTTTGGGTTAACAAATGCACCTATAGAATTCATGAACCTTATGAATAGCATGTTTAGAGACTGTTTGGATAAGTTTGTGTTGGTCTTCTTGGATGACATTTTAATTTACTCCAAGAATGAAGAAAAGCATCTACAACATTTGGAAATGGTGCTCCAATGACTGAGAGAGTACATAAGTTGTATGGAAAAATTTTCAAGTGTACTTTCCTTCAGAAGGAGGTGCAATATCTAGGGCATGTAATTTTAGCAAAAGGAATTGCAGTCGATCCAGCTAAAATCAAGGCAGTGCTTGAGTGGCCAGTGCCAAAGAATGTTTCTGAAGTAAGAAGTTTTATGGGTTTGGCAGGATATTACCATAAGTTTGTGGAAAACTTTTCAAGTATAGCTTTTCCTATCACTTGTTTACAGAGGAAAGGGAAAAAGTTTGATTGGACTAAAAAATGTCAAAGATGCATTTGATCTCCTAAAGAAGAAGTTAACCATGAGTCCAATTTTAAAGGTGCCAGATCTAGATGGCAACTTTGCTGTCATCACAGATGCATTAGGAGAAGGTTTGGGTGGAGTTCTAATGGAAGAAGGACAAGTCATAGCTTATGAGTCCAGGAAGTTGAAACCGTATGAACAAAATTATACTTTGCATGATTTGAAGTTAGTAGCAGTTGTCCATGCATTACAGATGTGGAGACACTATTTGATGGGTGAACCCTTTGAGTTGAAAACAGACCATCATGGTTTGACGTATCTATTTACTCAATCCAATATGAATGCAAGACAAAGGAGGTGTTTAGAGTTGATATTAGACTATGATTTTGACATGAACTACATCAAGGGAAAGGAGAATAGAGTTGCTGATGCCTTAAGTCAAAGAAGACATATATCTTCTTTGGTATCTATTTAGACTAATTTCAAAAGTGAAGTATTACAAGGATCCAAGGGTGACGAGTTCTATGAACAAGTCAATCAAGCACTCATGGATAATTTGAAAGATAGGAGGTATGAAGGTTTTAGTTTTGAACCTAATGGATTATTGAGATTTAATGGAAGAATTTATGTTCTTGATATTGGTGAGTTAAGGAATTTGGTATGGAAGGAGGTTCATAATGTGCCATACTCCAGATATCTTGGTGTTACTAAAATGTTAGCGAATGTGAAGCCATTGTATTTCTGGAAAGGGACGAAAGGAGATGCCACAAGATTTGTGGCCAATTGTTTAGAATGCCAAAGATTCAAGGTAGAACATCATCATCCTATGGGGTTTTTATATCCCCATGATGTAACAAAATGTAAGTGGCAGGTTATTAGTATGGATTTTGTGCAAGGTCTTCCCCTATCAACCTGAATAAACACAATGCCATTCTGGTAGTTGTAGACAAGCTTACTAAAGTAACACATTTCATACCAGGAAATTTAATGGATGGAGCTCTTGTAATAGCTCATAAGTTTATCCAAGAGGTGTTTATATATCATGGAATTGTTGAGAAGATTATATTTGATAGGGATGCTTGAGTAACTTCTAGGTTTTGACAAACCTTATTTTCTTCACTTGGGACTCAGATCAATATAAGTTCATCTTATCATCTATAAATGGATGGACAAATGGAAAGAGTAAACCAAGTGTTTGAAGACTTCTAAGGATGTATTGCATGGATTAGAAATACAACTCGGAGGATTACCTACCTTTGGTAGAGTTTGCATACAATAATTCTTATCATTTTCCAATAAACATGGCTCCGTTTGAAGCATTATATGGCAAGAAATGTCAAACTCCTATAAGATGGGATAACCTAGAAGATAGGGTATGTCTTGGGCCAGAAATATTGTCAGACATAGAAGAGCAAGTTAAGGTTATTAAGCATGGGTTAACATAAGCTAATGATAGGCAAAAGAGTTATGCAGATGCCAAATGGGTTACTAAGAATTTCTCTGTTGGGGATAAGGTTTTGTTGAGGGTTAAACTTCAAAAGAGTTTGATAAAGTTTGGAAAGTGATGCAAACTAGCTCTACACTATGTCGGTCCATTTGAGGTCCTAGAATAAGTCAAACTTGTTGCATACAGAATTTCTCTGGCACTAGCTCTTGCTAGGATGCATAATATTTTTCATGTGTCATATCTTAAGAAGTATGTTCCAAGGGATAACCATGTTATTGATTGGAATGCTTTATGGGTACAGAACCCAAGAGTGGTAACAATTGATCCTCTCAAGGTGCTCGAAACGTATAAGCTTCACTTATGAAATAGAGAGGTTTTGCAATGCAAGGTCTAATGGGATCAGTATGCAAAATATTTTGCCACTTAGGAAGATTATGTTGAGATGAAGCAGAAGTTTCCTCAAGTTTTTCTAGATTTTGAAAGTACTTGAAAATAATATGTTTTGTGATATGATACTCTTTATGTTTTATTTATATTGTGATAATACTTTATATTTTAAAAAAATCATCAGGGACGATGATTCACAAGGGGAGAAGTATGTTACACCCCATGTGTTTCTATCCATTTACTATTTATCTAGGTTGGTTAAATTGTTTAAATAATGGGTGATTATGAAATTCTTGCATTTATTTGTATTGAGAATCTTGAATTGAAATATGTTGGAAATGGAATAATGCAATGTCTTGTATTATATTTGATTATTGTATAAAATTGTATAAAGAAAATGGTTATATATTTGATCAGCTAACTACTATGATGATGATCTAGGTGGATGCAGGAATAGGTTGCTCCTCCAAAAAGGAAGGGAAGTATCACTCGGGAGGACTTGGTCTAGTAACCCTAGTTAAGCCTAAATTGAGCAGCACACACACACACACATCCTATTTTGACCTAGGTTGAGTCGAGTCAGTGTGGGTAGCGATAAGTGATCTAAGTTGAATCTTGTGTCTTGTTTGGATGTTCAAACCTGCATGTTGTTAAGTGGTCATTTTTTTAGGCAAGTTTTTCTTTGGAGATTATAGTTCATGCAAATACATGATATATTCTTACGTATGAGTCGATACGAGCATGAATATACATAGGTAGACGTACCTACGTACATTCATCAATGTATTGCTCATAGATAATGAGATATCAATTTGGACCATGCAAGAATTATCATCTCTATTGTATTCTATGACATTATGTTTACAAAGATTTCATGATGATAAATGAAATTAGGTATATTGAGTTATATGTGATTTTACGTTGATGATATATATATAATAAAAGTGACTTGCATATTATGTTGGATACATTTCATACTTTATAGGTTGGCGGCCTTTCATGGCACACAGTCTTATAGACTTAGTGGGTAGCACATAATACACATCATGGAGGCACATGTGTTAAGGCCGTTTGGAGGCCAAGTTAGTTAGGGAGCATTACATGAATATAAGTCTATGGAAGCACTTAAACTTGGACCTTTTGATTAATGTTTTATGAGTTTTAAAACAAACTCTTTTGAACAAGCTTGACTTTTTCTTGAGCTCATGAGGATTTGGAAATCAATTTGCAGATTTAATTAAGCCTTTCATTATTTTTTCAATGTGATTTTGACTATTTCCGTGGAAACCATTTTTACTATATTTTTGGAAATGTGACTTTTAGGTGGCAATTTTATGGAGAGGGTGGAATGTTTTAGAAGTCTAATTTTTATTAAGATTGATTATGTGTACTCTTATGTGTCTTGTATTTTCATTTTTCTTGTGACACCTCTAAATTGGTTACTAATTAAGTGGAGTGGTGGTATTTTTCCTAGCTAGTTTGTAGCTTGATCTCTCTAGAGGTTTTTGTATATAAAGAAGTGCTCTCCCTTATTCCAATACACACATTTTTCAATCAAGAGCCTTCTTAATCTTTCTATTGAGTTTTTGAGCTAGTTTTGAGTTTTGTTATTTTGGTTTTGGAGATTTGTTCTACTTGGAGGAGTGATCTAGTGTGTTGGAAGGAGCTTAGGCGAGGGATTCTTTGATTTGTTGGAATTATCACATGCATGAAGATTTTTCTTTTATTATGCTTCTTTATTTTGAATGGCATTTTGTGTTGTTCTTATGATGGAATGAATTGTGTTATCTATTTGATTTCTTACTTGAAGGTATATTATATATATTTAAATAGTAATAGTTTTGCATTATGAAATAATCTCCTTAGTGGGAATGAGTGCCTAGATGGGGATTGTATGATTATTTTGGGCTATGAATAAATGATGGTATAAGAGAAAAGATAGTAACAATAGTTTACAAATGGTATTACTTAGACATATGTGTCCTAGTAAAACATGAAAAGAGGTTAGCCTTGGGATAAGGGATCCAATGAAAAGGTAGATAACCTAGTATATAGATTGTTGTCTCTCCCAACTGAGATAGAAGGGTGGGTGAATATGAGACAAGAAAACTTTGGCCAAAATTGGTGTAAATAGCCAACGTTTACACTATCTAGGTTCACTGTGATCCAGGTTTGCATTTTAAGTAGGGATTTCATATTTTGATGGTTGTAGCCATAGTATGATAGCACTAGTTAATGTAGGACACAAAACCACACTCAAATTAGGCTTATTTTATTTGGGGTTACTATGCCAATCCCTTCGTCGAAGGGTAGGGTTGTTTACCAGTTTGGTAAATGTGCAGGAGACTACAATAAGTCTGTGGATGGAGGAAAAGTGCTTGAGTGATTCTTCCCCTCATGCAGTTAGCATGTAGTTGGTGGCTGGGAATATTGAAGACAGACAAGTATACTATCACGTGTTTCTATTTTTCAATTAAGCTCTTGAAGCTTGTATGTATATTATGAAAAAGTTATAAAGATGAATATTCAAAATTTGTTACTCTGAAATGTAATTTGGATTATGCAATGGAAGTTTGAAAAATGTTTTCAAATGTGTATCTTATCAAATGACTTTAAGGAAAAATTGTATTGCTATCATTATTGTATATTGATCGTATTACTTTAGAGTTAACCTTAGTAAATTTTAGTTGGTAGAACAAGTGGCATGTTACACAAATTCTACAACATTACAAATATGGTCTTCAATGGTTGTTCTCTCTTTCAAACCTACACACACACAACTTCCATGGCTTCCTCTACATATAAGCATTTAGTCTTACCTCTACAACCTTCCCATGGTGGAGATTTCCCTCTCTGAAATCTATCTCTAAGAATATGCCTCTGATCTATTGAAACATTTATTTAAATAACACTTCATCTGCAATGTTTGGCTTTTCGTATTCCTCAAAATATTTTAGTTCCTCTAGAACAACAACACCACAATTTAAGGAAGAGAATCATGTTTTTGAGAGCCTTTACTTACTTTCGGATGCCAAAAAAGCAAAAAAAGTGTTTTTTTATAACTTTTAACTGGGCTCATATCTTTATATTAAAATTGGTCAATTTGAGAATAAAAACCTTTTGAAGCTTCCCATAAATGGATTTCTCTCCAACTTTTAAAAATCTTGAAAATTAATTGTTTATGTAGCTTGTGGGGAAAATTTTTCTGATTTTAAATTCTCCCAAATGGTGAAGAATTTGGCCATGAAACCCTCACAACATTATGAAAAATACATCTAAGAATATCCCTATAAAATTATTTCATCCCAACGTTCATATATTTCTAGAAATAATTGTTTCCATAAAACTACCCTGTGGAACCTTAAAACAATAATTCGGTGAAAATTAAAATTTTGCAAATCTGAGCCAACTTGAACTTTCTTGATGTTGAGAGATTCCTAAAAACACCAAAGAAAACCAAAACACATACCACAACTAAAATTAAACTAAAATATTTTTGGGTGATGCAGGATCGCCTGTGGACCCGAATGCTCCTGCATTTATGATAAAAATGGAAAAGGTTCACAAATGTAGTAACACTTGTATCTCATCAACTCTACCATTGTGCCTAATGAATCCAAGGAATTTTTAGATGTATAAAAAGAGTTATTTTCCCTAGAACAACAATTGACTCCTAATTCTCATATTTCAATTCATGCTTTAGCATTAGGAGTGGATTGTTGTTATAGGAAAACCAACTCTTCTTCTACATCCAAAAATTCCTCATACTCACTAGTATCAGGGTAGAGTCAATGAGATACAAGTGTTTCTCACTACATTTGTGATCCTTTTCCCATTTTTATTACAATTGTAACATAATCTCCTAACCTTTTTCTCTAGCATCTCTTCTCAAAAGAGTTTGTGAATTGTGGGAGTTTTAGTTCCATTATTTGATATCTCCTTTTTAGTTTTGAAAGAGGGGGAGGAGATGTCTATTTTTCATTGGGTTGTCAATTATCTCTCTCAAGTCATGCCAAGGCTAGAGCATCATGATAGGAATCTAGTTTAAACATGCAAACTTCTACTTGAAGATCCTCCTTAAGAAAAATAGTTTAAAATAAATGTGGAAAAATGACTTTTTATCAAACTCACTCTAGTATTCCTTGACTAAATGTGTTTGGCATAGTTTAGTGAGGGCACCAACAAATCATCATAAGCACTAGGGCCAAAATAGATTAAGGATTCCTTGCAAAATTCTAACTAGGTGAGAAATGGGTGAGTCATGTCCAATCACTGAATCCATTGAAGGACATCCTTTTCTAAGAGAAAAGAGTCAAGGGAAAAATTTTGATCCTAGGTAATTTAATAGAATTTAAAATATTTCTTGGCCTTTCCCATGCTATTATGAATATTTGTACCATCACATTTACAGAAAATATAGTTTAGCGAGATAGAGAGGAATGTCATGATTGTGGAAGAAGGAACTTGATATAGGAGAGGAAGGTTATCCTTTATCTATAGCTAAGAGTTGATGGTTTATATTTTGGGATCTAGTTGGTAGAGCTAGTCTTCAAAGTTGATGCACCTTACCTGATTTTCCATTTTTATGTGATCAAGGTAGTCATTGAGAGAGTGCACAATGGGCTTATATGGATCCTGTTGGTCCTGAGAATGGAAAACTATCACCATAGGGGTGAGAGGGACCCAACAAATAAGTAATCAGAATTATATGGAAAATTGATTAGCTTAAAGAGAAGCATAATAGGACAATCCACTAAAAGGGGTAAGAGTTGTCCCTAACCCAAAAAAAGGTACCTAGAGTTATATAGAAGATTGATTACATCATAGAGATGAGTGTAATGGGACAATCCATCACAAGGGTGAGATTTTGTGTCATTTATGGTTTGTATATTTTCAGGGTCCAAATAAAAAAGTAGTGTCACTATAAATACTCCTAAGCCGATATTCATATGTTATTTGTAGCATGAAGAAAACACATCCACACAACCACACATGTTTAATTGGCATCTTAATGATAAAGTTAAGGGTGTCCTCAAGATAGCTAGGACGAGAAAGAAGGTCAACCATGCACACACAATGATCACTTGTAGGTGTAATGCAATAAGGGTTACTCATGCACTAAACCTGCATAGTTGCATGCACATACAACACAAGCAAAGCTTGTAATGTTTGGATATGTTCTAAAGTGCTTCGTCAATTCAAAGATTTTGAGAACAACCTTGTAAAATTAATTTTCTCCTATCCCAAAATGATTGTATTCCATTAGACCATATTTCTTTAATCCATTTTATCAAATAGTCCACATTCCTTGTCTATGCTTCCACATTTTCCATACATGCCTACCAAAGCATTTCCAACTATAATATCTAGCAAAAATCCCCCTTCCATTATACTTTGATGGATGTTCATACCTTGTTCCAAATCTCCCATTTTGGTACAAGCAGGGAGGATGCTAGCTTTAGAACTACCAATTTCATTTACTAGAAAGTTTCTAAAGCCTTGTCAACAAATCTATTTTCTGGATATCCTATAATAATGGCATTCCATAAGACTCACATTTCTTTGAGATATTCTATCAAACAATTAACGTGCCTTGTCCATGCTTCCACATTTTGCATACATTTCTACCAGAGCAATAGCATCTATAACATCTGACAAAATTTATCTATCCTTTTATGTTTTGATGGATGTCTATACGCTATTCCAAATATCCCACTTGGCACGGACTAGGAGGATGTTGGTAAATTTTTCTGATGTACACCAACCAATTGTATTTGCTTGAAATTTTCTAAAAACTTTTTAACAAATCTATTTTGTGAATATGCTGCAATCAGGGGATTCCATGAGAACACATTTCTTTGAGGCATTATGTAAAATAGTTCATGTGCCTTGTCTGCACTTCCACATTTTGCATATCCTACAACCATGGCATTCCATGAGATGACATCTCTTTTAGGTATTTATTAAACTGATAAAACATAGAAAAGAGGGCCTACCAGCCACATCTAAGTTAAAGCTCAGAGTGTGTTGTTTAAGCCCAACCATTTCCAGACAGCTTGTTGTGAGATAGGTAGAGGAAAATGAGATTTGAAAGCTTTGCTACTGATTTTGGAATGGGGATAGGGAGAGGAAAATGAGATTTGAAATCTTTGCTACTAATTTTGGAATGGGGTTCGAGAGCTTATTGTCATTTAGATAGATTTATGTTAAGCTAGAAAGCCTACCAAATGGAGTCTGGGATGGGATCAGAGATTTTATTTCCAGTGATGGAAACCTTCTGTAGATTGATTGAATTTCTGAAAGAAGAATGTAAGGGGATGATCAGTTGGTTTTCTTGGAGGCGTAGGAATCCCAGCAAAGAGAGCTTGCCTTATGGATAGAAGTATGCTACTATTGAGGCAATTTCTATTGAGGTACATGATTGATAGATTGGACAGCTCCCAAACTAAGTATGGAATCAAACTAGTCATAGAATTGTGTGAGATGTTGAAAAGCTGTAGCAACTTGAGGTTTCTGAGGCCCAAGGAATGAACCAACCAAATAGTTGTTGTGGTGATCAAGGCTTTTAAGCATGATAAGATGGGAAGTTATCGATACATGAATCAAACCTATCAACCTGTTGCCATAGAGATGCAGTACGTGGAGCTTTTGCAGGTTAACAATGCTCTCAGGGATGGAACCACTTAAATTGTTTTCTTGTAGGTGGAGCTCTTGAAGCTCATGGAGAGGTTTCCCATGGACTGGGGAATAGAAAAACCTCCCAGCTTGTCAATGTTCATAAATAGATTCCTCAGCCTCCCAAGTTTCCCTATCAATCATGAAGTGAAACCCATGATCTCCTTTAAATTGTTCAGGTCTAAAATTTCTAGGTACTCGAGATCACCCAATGCCTATGATAAGCTACCCTTCTTCTACATATCAAATATGCCCAATGCATCTGATAAGCAACCCTTCTTCTACATATCAAATATGAAGTCATCATCGAAAATAAGCCCCTAGATATGAAGCTTCATTACTCGTCCTATCTTCTTGCTACATGTGACCCCGCGCCACACCAGTCTACTTAAATATCATCCATTTCAATGGTCAAACAACCAATAGCAAATTTACACTTCATTCACATCAAAAAGTGCTAAATATTTGTCCTATTTTTATTAGTCAAAATTGACCTTTAACTATTGAAGTGGATGATATTTAAGAATAATCCCGCCACACACAACAATTACCTACTGGAATTTTCCTCGATGATCCCTACCTTGAAGAACAATAGTGACCAATTCTCTCCCACCCAACATTCCAAGCAACTTCCCTCCAAAGCACTCACTAAATAAATATTATTATTTTTTTTTGCTAGAAATCAATCTCTTTATCTCCTCCAAATTTTATACCATCTAGTGGCATCATAAAGTTAGATAAGACGATTGCTTGTTTTAGCTAAAGAAGATTATTCAAGGATGAAAAGAAAATAGATGGTGATGATAATAAGTTTTCACTTTTACATCCAATAACTATGATCAATTTGATCCAATGGCTCACATTTGATGCTCAAACATAAAGTCAATATTGGTGGCAAGTGTAGTTTCCAAGATATTTCCCATCATCCCCCTGTAGCTTCTTCAACAAGCCTTCGTTAGTAACAAAAAATAACTTTTTTCTTGTCTTCACATTTACTTTTTGGTAGTGATCTTTCTATGTTTAAAAAAATGTAACTTTTTCCAGTTGAAAACATTTAATATTTGAAACTACGTCTCCAACTCTATTTACTTTTTGCAACTACAACTCGAACATCTTGTTGTAGTATGACAAATGTCTATAAAAAAGTACATATACAGTTGTGGAAAATTCTTTCCTCCTCCATAGGAAGCTGTAGGTCTTCATTTTCCATGTGTAAACATGACAGTGCAGCTGTAGGTGACCAATTTCACCATAAAAAGTGCATTTCTAACCCTCTTTTCTCTAGTTTCTATCATTTTCAAACATATTTCTTAATCTCAGATCTGGGACAGCAATTTAGAACCTCCTAGAAGGCTGCATCAATCATGTTCAAGGCTGTAAATTAGGTATACAATCATTCATTTCATTTTCACTCGATTACAAGGCTTTGTTTCATTCATTTTTATCACTTTTGGCTCCAATTATGCATGTACACCAATAGTTAAGGTATGATTTTGTGTTGTTCCAGCTCTTGGGGTTTGTCTTCATGCTTTTTTACATCATCTTAGCTCCATTTTGTAGGTATAGTAGTGGTACAAGTCTGAAAATTAAGTTCTTTCATGGCTAGGACAACAATGCATCTCCAAATATTCATGTTTCTATGATGCTTCCAGCTTGTCTCCACATGTTTACATCCTCCGTGACCTGCAAACAACAATTCCAAAACATAAAATTCATTATAAATATATCATTTCCAATCAAGAATTACCAAAATCATGGTAATTTTATGCATCAAATCAATCTTCTTGTAAAATTGTCAAAGTTGTTAAATTGTCAAGTTGTTGTCATTTTGTATTAAGGGTGTTTCCAATGTTTCCCTCATATTTTCAAGAATCCAAAAGTTTCATGAAGGTTTCTAACATGTTTCCATTTTCTAACTAAGTTTCATGGCATACTTTACCTCATTTCACCACTACAATAACTTTAGGACAATTTTGACAACTTTTGGAACAATGATACAGTCCTTTTTTGGGATGCTTAATCTCTTCTTAATCACTTGAAACCTTTTTGAACACTCACATAAAACTTCCAAAATCCATTTCATGACAATTGTTTTTAGAAATAAACTCTTAAATGACATCCAAAAACTAGAAATGTCTTGACTAGGTCAGTAGACAACATCTCTCAAAATTCTTGTCTTTTTGTCAAATTTGTTGCAATATTGCAAGTGTCACTTTGATTTGCATCATGGATATCCATAATTCTCATCATGTTCTCTTCGGTTTCCTTCTTCTATTTCACACTTAACTTGTTCCATTGTAACTTTATATTTCTCTCTTGCATAACCAGTCTTCATTTGTTTTGCTTTCAACATCTTCGATAACATCGTCTCGATTATTGCTATTATTTCTAGAGTCATATTAAAATATTATTAATCTTTATTTCCTTAAATACATTATAATTTTAAAAGAGGATAACCGTCCAGGGGCCCAAATGATATGTAACACCATACCATTTGTTGGGGGTAACGAAAGCATTTCGTGTAGCTACAAATATCAATGCCTATCAGCAATCACAGATCTAACTTGAAATCAAATCCAATGCCTGCATATAATTTGACATAAAATAATAAAATTTCAATTCACAAGAGCGGGCAAAATAGCAAACTCTATTCATATTTCCAAAATTGTGGCATACAAGGCTGATCTGACTCTGACAATGATGGAGGAATAGAGTGGAATCCAAAGAAGTTTAGCAGGGAGGAAGAGGATTGCCACACAGTCCACTGTTGTTCGCGTACGAAGATTTGGGAAACTTCTGCAGAACACTTCCTTGCGGAATTTGACCGGATAAAGAATTATGCGACAGGTTCAAATCAGACAGAGCCGTGAGATTCAGAAACCTGCTGGGTATTCCTCCGTTGAGTTCATTGTTATTGAGCATCAGTGTATTCAACTGTATCAAATTCCCCAGTGTTTTGGGGATTGGGCCGGTGAAGTACAAACCCGTCATGGTGCTCAGCCATGGCGGTATGGTTCCGGTGAGCGCATTGCTGGACAAATCGAGCTGAGACAGAGGAATCTGAGAAAGCCATTTTGGGGGGGTGCCGCGAATTCCACAGGAAGCAAGCGAAAGGGCGTATAAAGAAGGGAGCTTTGCTATTACTGAAGGCACTGTGACGAATTTGAAATTGTTGAAGGAGATGTGAAGCTCTTGGAGGTTGGAAAGCTCAGCGATTTCTTCCAGCAGGTTTCTGGACAGCTTGTTGTGAGACAGGTAAAGGAAAAGGAGCTTCGAAAGCTTTTCTACCGATCTAGGAATGGAGCCGGAGAGCTGATTGTCGTTCAGATAGACTTCATTCAGGTTGGAAAGCCTTCCGATGGAGTCTAGGATGGGGCCGAAGATTCTATTTACAGCGATTGAAACCTGTTGGATAACTGATGTGGCACAGCCACATGTGCAGTTTCTATTTTAGAATTTCTATTTTCCTTGTTAGTTTCAGTTAGTTGTTTTTAGGAATTTTCCTTTCTTTTTGTTGCATGTAAATCATGCTATCTTTGGTTTCTTGTTTCTGTTTTTTCTATATAGTTTCCTTTGTTGAAAATAAATACAATGTAATAAAGAGCTGTAGCTCTCTGGTTTTTATCAACAGCAATAAATAATTTATTCTCTGTGTCTGCATATATCATTTTATGGTTATTTGTTTGTTTGCTATTATATTTGTTTGTTTAAAAAATCTTCATTTGGTATCAGAGCAGGTTAATTTGTTAGAAAATTTATCATGTCAAATTATAACTCTTTGCCAATCCCAAAATTTAATGGATCTGATTATGATTATTGGTGCATCAAGATGACAACTTTTTTGATAGGAAAAGATTTATGGGAAATTGTAGAAACAGGATATGAAGAGCTAGCTGATTGGAATGTTCTTGCAGCCAATGATAAAACAGCTAAGAAGGAAGCTAAGAAGAAGAATGCACATGCTTTATTTCACATCCAAATAGCTCTTGATAAGAGCCTATTTCCAAGAATTGCAGGTGCACAGATAGCTAAAGATGCCTGGAAGACTCTAAAAGAAGCTTACCAAGGTAGTGATCAAGTTAAAGTTGTGAAGTTGCAGACATTAAAAAGAGAATTTGAGAATTTGAAGATGCAAGAAAGTTAAAATGTGAGTGATTATTGTGTAAGAGTAAAAGATGTGGTTAATAAAATGGCTACTCTTGGAGAAACTATGGATAATGAAGTTGTGATCAAAAAGGTGTTGAGGTCTCTAACGCCAAGGTGGAACAATGTTGCCATCATCATTGAAGAAAGCAAGGATTTGACTGCTCTTCAGTTTGATCAGCTTGTTGGATCTCTCATGTCTCATGAAGAAAGATTGAGAGATTCATCTGGAGAAAGTAATGAGAAGGCTTTTGCTTCCAAAGTACAAATTACAAAGAATGAAAATGCTAGCACAAGCACAAAAAATAATCAAGGTCAAGGTAGAGGTCAAAATCAGAATTCTTCAAGAGGAAATAGAGGACAAAGAGGTGGTCCAAGAGGAAGAGGCAGAAACAGATTTGATAAAAGAAATGTTCAATGTTATCACTGCAATAGGTATGGTCACTTTGAAAGGGAATGCAGATTAAAAGAAGGTAATAATATTAGAAGTGCCAATTTTGCTAATGAGAATGGTGAGGCTTCTGCTAGTAATTTATTCTTATCATATGACAAAGCTAAAAATAGTTCTAAAGAAGTCTGGTATTTAGATTCAGGTTGTTCTAACCACATGTCAGGAAATAATGAGATTTTTTCTACAATGGATAAAAGTTTCAAATCTAAAATTAAGCTTGGTGATGACAAGTCCTTGGAGGTTGCAGCTAAAGGAGCTATGGAGGTGAATACAAAAGAAGGTAAGAAATGTGTGACTGATAGTTATTACACTCCACAATTAAAACATAATTTATTGAGTGTTGGGCAGTTGTGTGAGAAGAATTATAAGGTGGTATTTGAAAATTAGAAATGTACAATTTATGATAAAAATCAAGGCAATAGGGTGGTTACAGTAGTGCCTATGTCAAAGAATAGGATGTTCCCATTGAAGTTTGGTGAACATAGCAGCCATCTTGCCAATCTGGCATATGAGGATAAAAGTTGGTTATGGCATCTCAGATATGGCCATTTGAATTTTCATAGTTTGATCTTTCTCACTTCAAAAGCTTTGGTTTATGGTTTGCCTAAGGTTCAAGAACACAAGGAAGTTTGTGAAGGCTGTGCTAAAGGAAAACATGCAAGAGAGTCATTTCCAAAAGGCAATGCATGGAGGGCCCATTAACCACTTCAATTGGTTCACTCAGATATTTGTGGTCCTATGCAGACAAAGAGTTTGGGTAAGTCATCATATTTCATTACTTTTATTGATGATTACTCACGTAAGTGTTGGGTTTATTTTTTGAAGGCCAAGGATGAAGCCTTTGATACATTCAAAAGGTTCAAAGCCTTTGTGGAAAATGAAAAGGGTTGTAAGATCAAATGCTTAAGGACAGATCGTGGAGGAGAATTTTGCTCAAGAGATTTTAGGAATTATTGTGATATGCATGGCATCAAAAGGCAACTCACCACTGCTTACACACCTCAACAAAATGGGGTAGTTGAAAGGAAAAATCGTACAGTGGTGGAAATGGCAAGGAGTATGCTATATACCAAAGGATTAGACAATTCTTTTTGGGGTGATGCAGTTGCTACAGCAGTGTACATTATCAATCGGAGTCCTACTAGAGCACTTGACATGATGACTCCTTATGAAGCCTGGTATGAAAAAAAGCCTAATGTGAATCATTTTAGAGTTTTTGGTTGCTTAGCCTATGTTCATGTGGCTGATCAAAAGAGACAAAAATTAGATCCCAAAAGTGAGTCATGCATTTTTGTTGGATATAGTGAGCAAAGTAAGGCTTATAGGTTGTATAACCCTCGCACTAATAGTATTCTTGTTTCAAGAGATGTGATTTTTGATGAAGGGGGAGTTTATGGTCATCAAAAAGACCATGTTGAGAAGTCCAAATCTATTTTGAGTGGTGGTATTATTACTGATATTGATCATGAGCAGCCAGCTAATACTTCAATTCCAAGTGCTATACATCCACCAAATAGCCCCTCATCTACTTCTTCAGTTTCAAGTACCAGTCCAAATTCAAGTCCAAGTCCTACAAGGAAGGTAAGAAGATTAAGTGATATCTATCAAAGAAGTACAATCCAAGCACATGAAGAGAATCCTATAGGTGAAACAATAAATTTTGCTTTATTCTCACAATCTATTTTTGAACCATCATGTTATGAAGATGCATGTGTTAATGAAGTTTGGGTGGAAGCAATGCAAAAATAGATGGATGCTATTCATAGGAATGGTACTTGGAAGCTTACAGAGCTTCCTCATGACAAGAAAAAGATTGGCACTAAATGGGTCTACAAGACTAAGTACCATAGTGATGGGAGTGTTGAAAGACACAAAGCAAGATTAGTTGCTAAAGGCTTCACACAGAGGTATGGCATTGATTATGAAGAAACATTTGCACCAGTAGCCCCACAAGAGACTATTAGAATGTTGATTTCCCTTGCAGCCCAAAAGAAATGGAGCATTCATCACATGGATGTGAAAAGTGCCTTCCTGAATGGGTACTTAGATGAGGAAATTTATGTGGAACAGCCACAAGGTTTTGAGGTGCAAGAAAAAGAACATCATGTCTACAAGCTGAAGAAAGCCTTGTATGGCCTCAAGCAAGCACCAAGAGCTTGGTATGCTAGGATTGATGGGTATTTTCAGCAAAATGGCTTCAAGAGAAGTAAGAGTGAGCCTACCCTCTATTACAAACAAGAAGGTAATGATATTCTTATTGTGAGTTTATATGTTGATGATTTGTTGTATATGGGCAGTAGTTCTAAGATGAAGGATGAATTCAAGCATGCTATGATGAATGAGTTTGAAATGAAAGATTTAGGCCTTATGCAATATTTTCTAGGCATGGAGGTTTATCAAAGTAAGGATGGAATTTTCCTTTGTCAAACAAAATATGCCAATGATATGTTGAAGAAGTTTGATATGGTTGATTGTAAATCAGCCTCCACTCCAATTTCTCATGGAGTTGTGTTGTGTAAAGAGGATGGTGCTGAAAGAGTTGATGGGACAGCTTATAGAAGTGTGGTTGGCAGTCTAATGTTTCTAACCCACACAAGGCCTGATATTGCTTATGCAGTTTCTCTTGTTTCAAGGTACATGACAGAACCTTCTGAATTACATATGCAGGCTGCTAAAAGAATTTTGAGGTATGTGAAAGGAACTCTTGCTTTTGGTGTTAATTACTACAGTTCTAAAGGATTTAATCTAGTTGGTTTCAGTGATTCTGATTGGGGAGGTAGTGTGGATGACCGAAAGTCTACCTCTGGTAATTGTTTTACTTTTGGTTCTGGTTTGGTTTCTTGGAGTTCAAAAAAACAAAGCATAGTTTCTCTTTCTTCTACAGAGGCAGAATATGTTGCAGTCACCTCTGCAGGTACTCAAGCATTTGTGAAAAATCTATTGCAGCTACTGATTATTAATTTCCTATCTTATAAGATTATTTGGCTGCCGAAAAATTAAATAATTTACAGCAAATATTAAATAATAACACAGCTGCAACTTCACGGAAAAATCACGGAGATAGAAAAATAAAATGAACACAATGTTTTGGACAAATTGTCCCTGGAAAAACCCCGAAGGGAAAACCAGTCAGTAGATATGAATTTTATTCAACTGCAGAAAATCAAGAGATACAAAATTGCTTGCCTCTTACTGGCAGAGCTCTGGAAATTTCTTTCCTGTAAATTCCTTTCCCTCAATTGTTCCTGCTGAAATTGCTCCGGCAATATTTTCCTTCTCCGGCAATTCCACTGCTCTCCAACGCTATCACTGCGCCCTTTGCTTTCACTGCAAATCAATTTGCTATCACCACAAATTTATTTATTTGCTATCGCTGCAAATACTTCTCAGATCTGTATTTTCCAAATGCCTATTGATCCTCTTTTATAATCCCCTCATTGGAAACCAATGGCCATGATTTAATTTTAATCAATGGCTAGGATTAATTAGACTCTAAACCCTAATATCTAGAAGTCTCTCGAGAAATCAATTATCTAGGTATGGAGATAATTATTCCAGCTGTGTTTCCAGCCTCGTAATCTCCACCCGAGACTAGAACACCTGTCCAAGCTACACAAAAATTAACACTCCCTCTTAGCGAGGAAGGTGTTCTGCATAACACCCAACTTACCTCTGAAGAAGATGAATTTTGCCTTCCCCAATGCCTTTGTCAAAATGTCTGCTACCTGCTGATCTGTAGGTATATATTGTAGCTGAACAACCCTCCGCTATACACAATCCCTGATGAAATGATATCTGATGTCTATATGTTTAGACCTATCATGAAACACTGGATTCTTAGATAATCTGATGCAACTCTGATTATCACAGTGTATCACTGTAGTCTCAACCCTCTGACCAAACAAGGCTACTAGCAACTTCCGAAGCCATATAGCCTCACACATTGCCATGCTAGCTGCTATGTATTCTGCTTCTGCAGAACTCAGAGCCACGGACTTTTGCTTCCTGCTATACCAAGAGACAACTCCTGATCCCAAACTAAAGCAGCACCCTGAAGTGCTTTTCCTGTCCACTGCACTACCTGCCCAATCTGCATCAGTATAGCCTATCAACTTGATACCATCACCTCGAGCATATCTGATCCCATACTCAATTGTACCACGCAAATACCGCAACACATGCTTTGCCACTATCCAATGCACTCTCTTCGGCTCAACCATGAACTGACTAAGAGAGTTTACTGCAAAGGATATATTTGGCCTAGTGTTGACCAAATACATGAGAGATCCAATCAACATCCTGTATAAGGTGGGGTCTACATCCTTTTCCTTGGATGTGTCTACCTTCTTCCAATTCGTGATCATAGGTGTAGACATGGCTCTGCAATCTTGCATCTCAAACCTCTTCAAGATTTCAATGCAGTATTTCCCTTGTCCAAGGAAAATCTCTCCATCTGTCTGCCACACTTCCATGCCTAGAAAGTAGTGCATAAGCCCCAAATCCTTCATCTCGAACTCTGCTGCAAGGTCCCTCTTGCACTCCTCTATAAGCCCCAGTGAACCTGTTAAAAACAAGTCGTCCACATATAGAACAAGAATGAGAATTTCACCCCCAACCACCAAGTAGTAGAGGTTAGCATCCGCCTCACTCTTCACAAAGCCTATTCCCTGCAAGTATCTATCAATGCGCTCATACCACGCCCTAGGAGCCTGCTTGAGTCCATACAAAGCTTTCTTCAATCTGCACACGTGGGTTTCACTGTTGTGTGCTACAAAGCCCTCTGGTTGTTCTATGTATACCTCTTCTAACAATTCACCATTAAGAAATGCCGTCTTGACATCCATTTGATGGATCTGCCATCCCATATGCGCTGCAAGTGAGATTACGGCTCGTATAGAAGTATACCTGGCCACTGGAGCAAATGTCTCCTCATAGTCTATTCCCTCCTTTTGAGAGAACCCCTTGGCCACGAACCTTGCCTTGTATTTTTCGATGCTACCATCTGCACCATGCTTAATCTTATAGATCCAACGTGATCCAACCACTGCCCTATCTGTCGGTCTAGGCACAACCTCCCACACATCATTCTGCATTATTGAGGTATATTCCTCAACCATCGCATCTTGCCACACATGTTGCTGTGCAGCCTCTTGATAGCTAGAAGGCTCACTATCTACCAACTGACTAACCAATGCCACATAGTCATTATACCTAGCTGGTTGTTTCCGCTGTCTATTACTCGTCCTAGGAGCTCCCACAAACTCCTGAGTATCCTTATGTGTCTGTTGAACCTCACGGTTCCTCCTGTCAACTATAGAGGATGAAATATCAAACTCCATATCTTCTTGATGCATCTCTTGGATTTGCTGTATCTGTTGCTCCATACTCTGCGAACTCTCAGCACCTGAGCCTATGCTTGTACTAGTAACTGTACTCATGCTTCACTGCCCCTGTTCTGGTTGAACAATCCTTGGAGCTTCTGTTGGCTGCTCATTCTAATCATCTGCTGGCAAATCTCTGGACCTCCTATATGCCTTGTCCTCCATGAATTTGACATCACGCCTGACTATAATCCTCTTGGTCCTTGGAATAAATATCCGATATGCCTTTGAGGTCTCGCTGTACCCCACAAAGTACCCTCTCTCTGCAGTCTGATCTAACTTGGAACGTGTAGCCCCTGGAATGTGACAAAATGCCAAACTCCCAAATATCCTGAAGTGACTAACATCTAGCTTCTTCCCTGAGAATGCTTCCTCTGGTGTCATCTTGCCCAATACCTTATGTGGAACCCTGTTCTGTATGTATACTGCTGTACTGCATGCCTCTGCCCATAAGTATCATGGCATATCTTGGTCATACAACATAGCCCTTGCTGCCTCCGATATAGAACGATTCTTCCTCTCAGGAACCCCATTCTGCTGCGGGTTGTAAGGAACGGTCCACTCTCTCTTGATTCCTTCCCTGGTACAGAACTCCTGGAACTCTTTCCCTTTGTACTCGCCTCCATTGTCTGACCGAAGAACCTTTACCTTCCTGCCTGTCGAATTCTCCACAAGAGCTTTGAACTCTTGGAAGTGACTGAAGACCTCATCCTTGGTCTTCAAGAAGTATATCCAGGTCTTCCTGGAGAAATCATCAATAAAAGTAACAAAGTACTCATATCTTCTGAGAGACTTCGTTGACATTGGTCCACATATATCTGAATGTACTAGATCAAGAACCCCCTTGGATCTGGTGTCACTCCTTGGAAAAGCTTCTTTCAGAAACTTCCCCAATACACATCCCTTACATACATCATCATGCTTTGTGCTCACGTCTGGAACACCTGTCACTGTCTCACGAAGCAATTTAAGTGCTCCATGATGTATATGGCCCATCCTTCTATGCCATAACTCTCCTTGATTTCTAGGATTACTGCTGCTCACTAGTGCCTTAGGAGTATCAAACTGCAACCTATAAAGTCGGCCGCTCCTAACTCCAATAGCTATGGGTGATTTCCAAACTTTATGCTTGATTAAAACATGCGCCCCTCAAAAGAGTACATTGTAGCCTTTATCCTGAAGGACAAATATGGAAATTAGATTCATGCCCAAGCCTGGCACATACAACACATCATGAATGGAAATAGGCTTGCCATTCTCCCTCTGAAATAGAACAGTCCCTCTCCCAACTGGATTGCACTTGGACTTGTTCCCCATCTGAATCTGGAATCTGATGTCCTCCTCCTTGTATCTGGAGAAGTACTCCCTAACTCCTATCATATGAAATGACGCCCCACTGTCTATATACCAAACACCCTGTGAGGTTGAGCTAGTCAGGCAAGCTATGAGTACAAACTCATCCTCCATTCTACTAGAAAGCTCATCTACACTTGCTGAAGCTGCCGTCTGCTTCTTGCCCTTCTTTTCATTTTTCTTCCTTTGTGGGCAATCGCTGACATAGTGGCCGAACTCGTGACAGCCATAGCATTTGATCTTAGATAAGTCCTTCTTCTTCTCACTTTTTGAATTTGATCCTTTGCCAAACCCCTTCTTCGCTTTCCCTTTTCCTGCTAGGGCAATGTTTTCCTGTTCCACCTCACTTTTCTGACTATTACTGCTGGTTCCATTGACAAGACTTAGTCTAAGCTCCTCCTGAGTGAAGTCACTCCATAGTCGATCCCAACTCGGTAAGGTGTCTCGTCCATTAATAACTTGAACAAAGACATCCCACTGCTTAGTAAACCCATTCAGGGCTATTCGTACTAGCTCATCATCCTTTGGTTTGTCTCCAACAGCTGCCAATTCATCCTTGACAAGTCTAAGTCTGGTGAGGTAACTTGTGACGTCTTCTCCCTTATTCATCTGGGTATTCCTTAACTTTTCTCTGAGAATCAGCTTTCGGTTAAGGGTAGCATTCTGGTACAGATTCATAATGGCGTCCCACATCGTCTTTGCTGTATCTAACTCTGCAATATGCGGAACAATATGATCCTTAACACTGTCAAGAATCAGTCTCCTTGCCTTGGCATCTTCCTTCTTATATGCTACGAGCTGTGTTGCGTCTGTAGGTACAGGTACAACAGTGGTCACATAATCTTTGATACCATTCTCTTCCAGCAATAAAGAAATTCTGGCTTTCCAGACAACAAAATTTGAGGCTCCATCCAATCTGTCCTGATCTCTTAAACCTGCTGAGGCCATCTCAAAAGAAAATAATAATTTGAAGAGGTCAAACTGGGTTTTATAAACCCTAGATTATTTTTCCTTTCTCCCTGTGCCTGTTCTGCACTCAGATCTGCTCTGATACCATGTGAAAAATCTATTGCAGCTACTGATTATTAATTTCCTATCTTATAAGATTATTTGGCTGCCGAAAAATTAAATAATTTACAGCAAATATTAAATAATAACATAGCTGCAACTTCACGGAAAAATCACGGAGATAGAAAAATAAAATGAACACAATGTTTTGGATAAATTGTCCCTAGAAAAACCCCGAAGGGAAAACCAGTCAGCAGATATGAATTTTATTCAACTGCAGAAAATCAAGAGATACAAAATTGCTTGCCTCTTACTGGCAGAGCTCTGGAAATTTCTTTCCTGTAAATTCCCTTCCCTCAATTGTTCCTGCTGAAATTGCTCCGGCAATATTTTCCTTCTCCGGCAATTCCACTGCTCTCCAACGCTATCACTGCGCCCTTTGCTTTCACTGCAAATCAATTTGCTATCACCGCAAATTTATTTATTTGCTATCGCTGCAAATACTTCTCGGATCTGTATTTTCCAAATGCCTATTGATCCTCTTTTATAATCCCCTCATTGGAAACCAATGGCCATGATTTAATTTTAATCAATGGCTAGGATTAATTAGACTCTAAACCCTAATATCTAGAAGTCTCTCGAGAAATCAATTATCTAGGTATGGAGATAATTATTCCAGCTGTGTTTCCAGCCTCGTAATCTCCACCCGAGACTAGAACACCTGTCCAAGCTACACAAAAATTAACAGCATTATGGCTCAGAAAAATTCTTGAAGAGATTGGAGAAAAGCAAGTTCAACCTACAGTTCTTTTTTGTGATAATATGAGCAAAATCAAATTGGCAAAAAATCCCGTGCATCATAGTAGAACTAAACACTTTGATCTAAAATATCATTTTATCAGAGATTTGGTGCAAAAGAAAAAAGTAGAACTCAGGTATATCAAGACTACAGAACAACTTGCAGACATTTTCACCAAGGCAGTTGCAAAGGTTCAGTTTTTGATGCTTCAAGATCATATTGTGACTCCTCTCCGCATCAAGGGGGAGTATGTTGGATAACTAATGTGGCACAGCCACGTGCAGTTTCTATTTTAGAATTTCTTATTTTCCTTGTTAGTTTCAGTTAGTTGTTTTTAGGAAATTTCCTTTCTTCTTTGTTGCACGTAAATCATGCTATCTTTGGTTTCTTGTTTCTGTTTTTTCTATATAGTTTCCTTTGTTGAAAATAAATACAATATAATAAAGAGCTGTAGCTCTCTGGTTTTTATCAACAGCAATAAATAATTTATTCTATGTGTCTGCATATATCATTTTATGGTTATTTGTTTGTCTGCTACTATATTTGTTTGTTTAAAAAATCTTCAAAACCCTCCGCAGATTGATCAAATTGCCTAAAGAAGACGGCAGGGGCCGGTGAGCTGGTTTTCCTGGAGGCGCAGAAATCCTAGGTTAAAAAGCTTCCCTATGGACGGCGGTATGCTACCGTTGAGGCGGTTTCCGTTCATGTACATGATCGACAGATTCGAGAGCTCCCCGACGGAATCCGGAATCGGACCAGTTAGAGCATTGTCTGAGACGTCCAAAAACTTTAACGACCTTAGGTTTCCGACGACACGAGGAATCAAACCGCCTAGAAAGTTGCCATGGAGATCGAGTCTTTGAAGCATGACGAGACGGGAAATTATCGAGACGGGAATCGAACCTGTCAAGCTGTTGCTGTACATTGAGCTTTTGCAGGCCGGCGATGCTCTCGGGGATGAAACCGCTTAAATTGTTTTCTTGCAGCTGAAGCTCTCGAAGCTCACGGAGATTTCCCACGGACTGCGGAATCGAACCTCCCAGGTTGTTGGTGTTAAGCAACAGCTTCCTCAGCCTCACAAGCTTCCCTATTGACCGCGGAATAGAACCCGTCACCTCCTTTAAATCATTCAGGTCTAAAATTTCCAGGTATTCCAGATCTCCCACCGCCTCCGATATACTACCCTTCATCACCGTATCAAATATGAAGTCGTCGCCAGAAAGAAGCCCCGGGAGACTAAGCCCCACGACCCGCCCTGTCTGGTTATTGCATGTGACCCCCTGCCACACGCAACAATTAGAGCCCTTCCATGAAACCAGCCGCTGGGAAGTGCCCTCAGTGATCCCTTCCTTAAAGCTCAGCAGGGCCTGCCGATCTCCTACCCAGCATTCCAAGCAATTGCCCTCCAAAGCACTCACCCATATAACCAGCAATGCAATAAACAATTTCATTGTTTTTTATAGCAGGCCTAAATTTTCTTTTTCCCCCTCTGAATGGCTCCAATGGCTATGCTCTTGATATAATATTATGTGGATTGCTCATAAAACCAACATAATAACAACATTGCAGTATAAGATGTGATTCATATGGCTTGGACGATAGTCAATTTATAAATTCATGACAAGAGATATGGAGGGTTGAGATTAAGAGGTGGAGATAAAATGGATGGTTGAGATTAAGAGGTGGAAGAGGGAAGCTCCCAAGGCATTGTTTTATGTAAACGGTAGAGATTTGAAGATGTAGTATGGAATGTGTGGTTACGATAAAGAGTCAGTTTGACTTTGTGGACAATCATTTATTAATTGCGGTAAGGGATGAGGATGATGACCTAAAAATAGGCAAGGGATGAGGATGAGGACGTGAAAATGAATAACATTAAAGGGATGATTGTGACAATTGGTAAGGCAAGGGATGAAGATGATAACGTGAAAATGAATAATTGATTACGCCTACATTAAAGGGATAATTGTGATTGTGCACATAAAAATTAAACATAGCTGACATAGCATAAATATCTTAAATACATCTATCTAAAAGACGTGATAGTTGTGACTGTGTACATAAAAATTAAACATAGCTGACATAGCATAGATATCTTAAATACATCTATCTAAAAGACGTGGAGAGATATAGTCTCGAGGGGCCTATATTGAAATTTCTTAATACATAGATGTATTTAAGATATTTATGGTAGTTTAATAATTTTATTAATTTATTACAATATATAGATTAAAGAGCTAAAAAATATACATATTACTATATAATGCTAGTTTTACTTAAACAATTATTTTATTTACTTTATAGATTTACATTTCAAAATTGAAGAATCCTAAAAATTAGTTTTTAACTTAATCCAAATGATACAAAAAAAACATAATTATAATTGTCTAAACTAAAGTAATTTATAGGTTCTACACTTTAACTACAATTTTCTTTTTATTTTAATGAGTGACATGTAAATAGAATAAGAGTAAACAAGTGCCACGTAGTGGCGAGTACCTGCCTTTAGTTGTATTTTTTTTTTTGTTGATTAGCTATTGGTTGTATATAGGATTTGTTTAGTTGTAATTTTTTTTGTTGATTAGGTATTGGTTGTATAGACAAATTGCATTCCAATAATTGAAAAAATATTTTTTCAAGAGTGTTGAAATGTCTTGGGTAAATAAAATTGAAATCTCAAAAATAATCTAATTTGATAAAAATAAAATAGGACTAAAATATTTCCTTAACTATAAAACTAAACTTTACAAAGCCTATTAAATGACACAAATATTTATTTAAAATGTAATAATAATAATACTTTTATAATTTAAAATGCATTAAAATATTGTAAGTTTGAAGAATAAAATAAAAAATGTAATAACATGGCGAAATATTTTTCGTGATACTATAGATTTTTAACTTTTGACTAAATAAAATTGAAATCCTAGATTTTTAACTCTTGAGTAAATAAAATTGAAATCTTAAAAATAATCTAAAACCCTAACCTTAGTTGGGTGTGGAGAGATTTGAAATGTTTGCCTAAGATATTAAAATGTAGTAATATTGAATACTATTACAATTTAAAATGCATTAAAATATTGTAAGTTTGAAGAATAATTACACAATATAATAACAATAACATGAAATCTCAAAAATAATTTAATTTGGTAAAAATAAAATAACACTAAAATATTTACTTAGTTATAAAACTAAACTTTACAAAACCCATTAAACTAAATTTTACAAAGCCTATTAAATAACACAAATATTTCCTTAACTATAAAACTAAACTTTACAAAGCCTGCATATTTGTATTATGTGGAGAGCCCTGGCCCTAGTTGAGTGTATAGAGATTTGAAATGTCTACTTCAGATATTAAAATGTAATATATTAATACTATGATAATTTAAAATGCATTAAAATATTGTATGTTTGAAGAATAAAATAAAAAATGTAATAACATGGCCAAATATTTTTCATGATAATGTAGATTTTTAACTTTTTAATAAATAAAATTGAAATACTATATTTTTTTGACTCGTGAGTAAAAAAAATTGAAATCCCAAAAATAATCTAATTTCATAAAATAAAATATGTAGAACCCTATATTTTAATAGTATTATTAATATTATAACTTTGTCCATTTGACAAAAAGTAATTTTTACATTTAGCTAATGAATTCTTCCTTCTCATGATTATTGTCATCCATTCAAACATGACTTTACTAGTGGGAGACAAAATTTGTGTTCATAATTTGTTTACTTGCCACATCCTCCCCCAAACCAAAATTCTCTCCGCATTTATAGCTTTTTGTTGCACTCTCCTACAATCCGAACCAAAATTCTCTTTGCATTTATAGCTTTTTGTTGCACTCTCCTACAATCTGTAGAGAAGAGGTCATTTTTTTTTCAGCCAATAACAATACAAATAAATCATTTCTTTTGATTGGTTTACAATCAATAGATTAATAACTAGATAAGTGCTAACTCTTTGCAATAGTGGGACAAGAAAAATAATCCTATCTTTTGATTGGTTTGTAATAACTAGATAAGTGCTAACTCATTGCAATAGTATTGGCTGAAGGTAGATAGATTAATAACTAGATAAGTGTAAAATAATCATGTCTTTTGATTGGTTTACAATCACTAGATTAACAACTAGATAAGTGCTAACTCATTACAATATTAGGACAAGAAAAATAATCCTATCTTTTGATTGGTATACAATCAATAGATTAATAACTAGATAAGTGCTAACTCATTGCAATAGTATTGGCCGAAGGCAGATAGATTAATAACTAGATAAGTGCTAACTCACAATAGTACTAGCCAAAGGCAGATAGATTAATAACTAGATAAGTGCTAACTCATTGTAATAGTACATAATGGATGGACAGAAGTAAAGAGGAGGAAACAGATGGTAAAAGGCAAATAGATAAGTGCTAACTCATTGCAATAGTACATAATTGATGGATAGAAGTAAAGAGGAGGAAACATATGGTAAAACACAGATAGATTAATAACTAGATAACTCATTGCAATAGTACATAATGGATGGGCAGAAGTAAAGAGGAGGAAACTGACGGTAAAAGGTAGATAGATTAATAACTAGATAAGTGCTAACTCATTGCAATAGTACATAATGGATGGATAGAAGTAAAGAAGAGGAATAGATAAGTGCTAACTCATTGCAATAGTACATAATGGATGGACAAAGTAAAGAGAAGGAATAGATAAGTGCAAGTGCTAACTCATTGTAATAGTACATAATGGATGGACATAAGTAAAGAAGAGGAATAGATAAGTGCAAGTGCTAACTCATTGCATCAGCAATAGTACATATTAATAAGTGCTAACTTATTACAATAGTACATAATGGATGGACAAAAGTAAAGAGGGGAAATAGATAAGTGATAACTCATTACAATAGTACATATTAATAACTAGACTAACTCATTACAAAGTAGATAAGTGCTAACTCATTGCAATAGTACATATTAATAACTAGACTAACTCATTGCAATAGTACATATTGGATGGACATAAGTAAAGAAGAGGAATAGATAAGCGTAAGTGCTAACTCATTGCATTAGCAATAGTACATATTAATAAGTGCTAACTCATTACAATAGTACATAATGGATGGACAAAAGTAAAGAGGAGGAATAGATAAGTGATAACTCATTGCAATAGTACATATTAATAACTAGACTAACTCATTGCAAAAGAGATAAGTGCTAACTCATTGCAATAGTACATATTAATAACTTGACTAACTCATTGCAATAGTACATAATGAATGGACAGAAGTAAAGAGGAGGAATAGATAAGTGCAAGTGCTAACCCATTGCAATAGTACATAATGGATGGACAGAAGTATGCCCTTAATAACAATTAGAACTATTATTATTTCTATAAAATATAATAAAAATAAAAATGATTAGTTGGATTTTTATATTTTAGTTATGAATACAGAGTTAGTTTTATGTATTTAAAAGTTATTCTAGAGGTTTTTCAAGTGCATGGTATTCATTGTCTAATGGAACTATTATTATTTTTATAAAATATAACATGAAACATAAATAAATCAAAATTCCATTAGTTGGAGTTTATATTTTAGCTATAGTTAATTTTATTTACTTAATAGTTATTCTAGGGGTTTTTCACATGCATTTGAAGTCTAAGGGAACTATTATTATTTCTATAAAATATAATAATAAAAATAATTAGTTGGAGTTTTATATTTTAGTTATCACTAATAGTTAATTTTATTTATTCAAGAGTTATTCTATAGTATATTTTTAAGTAACCTAAGTGGCAACATGGAGTGAAGTGTAATGGTATGAGGTGTTCACAAAAAACAAATTTAAAAATAATTATAGCCCACATATTAAAATAATAATCATAAACATTGACAAATGCAAATTAATAATTTAGAGCTTAACAAGGGCATAAGGATAAAAATTTAAATAATCATCTCTAAAAATTATTTTGGCTTGCTTTAATTCATATGCTTTAGTTTGGTGTCAATGGTTTATGCATAGATCATTTCATATTGCTGGTTCATATTAAAAATAAATAAATAATTTTTCATGGAACTTAGCATTACCTAAGTTATTTTATTTACTTTTTATAATTTACAAACATCATAATATACATTTCCAAAAAAAATCCATTTACTTTTAATATTCTTTTAACCCCCTCTCTTGATTCTCTCAATAATAGATATGAATTTCCTTTTTAAAAATATTGTATGCATGCCCACAAAATGTCTACTTTATTTTCTTTCATAAATTTGTTAAGTGTTATATATATATATATATATATATATATATATATATATATATATATATATATATATATATATATAAGGTAAGTACTATGAGAGGGTGTAGCTCCCTTTTATTGATAAGAAAAAACATTACATTGCAAGAAAGATGGTATTGATTCCATCTACGAGTACATTAACCCTCTCTAACTATTGAGGGGAAAGGAGTTCACCAAAGCCACTAACAAAGTTGGTAAATGTAGTCATCTCACAATTTTTTAGACAATCGCAGAAAATTTTGAGTGCTTCTGCCACATTCTGCTTCTTTTTCACTACTTTAGCATTGAAGACTTCTACAATGAATCCTTTCTTAGGATTAATATTGATCTTTTTTATGGACAGCATCACATCATCTATTATTGCTCTACTCACCACAAAACTAGCAAACCTTGAGGCCCGGTGCATTGCTCCAGTGGCTTGGGCCACATTGGTACAGAAGATCTCCAAGAGTTCTCCATTGTGGGTATGCTCTGCCCGCATAGCCTTTTACCCAATGATGTTTTTAATTGCTTGTCTAATCTACTCATCCTCTAGTTTGAAGAGTCTCCTGAGTTGGAGCTCCATGTTGTCATCTTTGCACTTACACTTTAGACCAAAATGCTTCTTGTTTCCCATCGCTATTGTGTGGGGGTCTGCATTTCATTCTCTATTATATAGGTGTTCACACACTGTATTCACAGTGCCCTCAACATCCTTCCATAGAAAAAAGTGGGGTACCTTCCATGAGTTTCTCAGTGCAAACTTCTCTTCTGTAGAATATTGTTTTAGCTCCGCCAATTTTGCCCAACTTACCTCATGGCCTGCAAACTTTACCTCCCAAGAGTACCTTAATATCCCAATAAGGATTATATAGAGATTTTTTGGAGGATTTTTATCTGACTAAGGCCATCATTTTCCTCCACTTATTGAATCAAACTCTTTCAAGGTCTGCCAACCTAATCTGTCACCTAATCTCTCCTCATATTAGGTCCACACACAATTTGTCATTCTCCCTATTTTGTCATAGCATGTCCTTTTAACAATGCTTATAGCCTAAGAGAATGCACTGGAGCCATCTCCAAGATGTGAGGTCGCCCTTAGCTTCCTTGGTCTTCTGGAATCCCATCTAGAGTCCATTCTTCCTTGGTTATGATGTCAAGTCTCGACCATCTACATGAATCCAAATACATAATTTTATATTCGTTTTGATAGACCCCTTGATTTGCTAGTAAGTCTGCTGCCCAGTTGGCCTCCTTGTAAATACGGGAAACTGAGAATTCACGCATCTCACTCATTATCAACCAATCCTTTTCTATCTAATGCTTTAACTTCCAATTTGAGGTGTCTTTTTGTAGGATAGATTGAACACACAGTAATGAGTCTCAGGCTTCTATATCTACATTTTTGAGACTAGTCTTTTTACAGAGTTCAAGTCTCATTACCATTGACTCAAACTCCACCTCATTATTGGTGGCATACCCAACCTTTCTTGAATTTCCCCCAGACATCTTCCACGGTCATCCCTTATGACACATCCAACACTAGCCAATCTTGAGTTGCCTTTTACGGCACCATCAAAGTTTATCTTAACTAGCCCACAAGCTGGGGGAATCCACTTCACCTTTCTACTTGTCCTTCTCTTGTCCTTAAGCTCTCCTACAAGTTTTCTTAGTTGTCTCCAATTAGATTGTAGTTCTCCATGCCAATTTGTAAAAATTGTCCCTGCCTTAATCTTACATTTGGCATTTCCAACCTCACAAATACTTTCTTCTGCCATTCTACAAATTTTCTCCTTAGAGTTGTGCTCATCTCTAAATATCCTCCTATTTCTTTCTTTCCACAGTTGCCATACTAAAAGGGATGGCAATATTATCTAGACATCTACCCAAAGGGCATTTCTTTTGATTTTTGCCCAACTTTGCATGACTCCTACTACTTAGTTTTGGGAAGGTGAGCTCCAGCTGAGACTCACATGTAGCCAATCCCATTCAAGAGGAGGTGGTCGATTGTTTCTCCATTGTTGCAGCATAGCAGGCACCTTGAAGGGCCATGGATCCTAATAGCTACAAGTCTATCTGCTATTAGGATTCTTTTATGAAGAATGGTCCAAAGCAATGCCCCTTCTTTGGGCATGAACGAGGAGTGCGAGCAAAGGGCCGTGGGCTAATATTTTAGCATACGGGTAGCATTTTGGATTGCATAACTAGTTTTGACTATATATTCCCCCATCTTGGAACCACACCACATGATTTCATCCTCCTGGTTGTTTAATTTTATTTTCTATTGCTTTAGTTCACTTTGAAGAAATTGTTTTGTCTCATCGGCTAGTGGCCAGGCCTCTATGCTAATCCATTCATAATTATCCCCCACCATATCTAAAACCTTAATAACATAATCTGTTAGCTTTGAACCTACCAAGGCCTATAATGATATCCACCTATTCTTCCATGCTGCGTAGATCTTTGAGGGCCAAATGACCATTCCAGGAGTCTAACTAGAAATCTGTTGATTTACCATTATTTACTTTCCACATTAAATGATTAGCTATAAGATTTCTACTCTCCCAAAGGAATTTCCAAATCGCTGAACCTCCTTTTGCATTAACCATTGTTAGGATTCAGTTGGGCTCTTGTTCATCCAAATATTTATTATGGAAGATTCTACACCAAAGTTTATTTGGGTCCCTATACATTTTCTAGGTGAGCTTTGCACCCAAAACCAAATTTTCATTTCTCATTTTTTTGAGACCAGCCCCACCATCCTCTTTGTAAGAACATGCCTTATCTCAATGAATCAAGGGGATTTTATTTTCTTCCTTCAACTCTACCCAGAGAAACCGCTTGAGGTAGCCTTCTAAGTTGACTTCTACTTTATGGGTAATTTGGTAACATGACATTACATACACTGGGACCGCAGATAGTACCAAGTGGATCATCATTATTCTCCCAACCAACGTGATCCATTTTCTCTTCCAAGCAGAGGCTTTGTTCCTGCAATTTTCTATTACCTCCTAATGATTTGACCTACAAATACCAACAAAGATTGGGGCACCAAGGTATTTGGTTGGTAAAGAGAAGATTGAGAACTTAAGAAGATTTGTTATTTTCTTTTATGTTTGTTTATTGGTGTTGAAGAACAAAATTTCTAATTTCTCATAATTCATCGATTGGCTTGAGATCTTGGTGTAGTCTTCCAAGGTATCCTTGATTACTCCATCTTCCATCATATTAGCTTCTATAGAAACAACAGTGTCATCTGCAAATTGTGCATGGGTGATAGGATCAACATTGTCTGCCACTTTTAATCCTTTCCATAGTCCTTTAGCTCTCTATTTTCTAATGGCTCTTCCCAACGCTTCTGCCATAATTACAAAGAGGAAGGGGGAGATGGAGTCTCCTTGCCTCAGCCCATTTGTGGCTTCAAAAAACCCACAAAGAGACCCATTGGCCAGGACCGAATACCTAGTAGTAGATATACATAAGTGAATCAATTCTAGCCAATGATTGTTAAAACCAAACTTTCACATTAGTACCCTTAAGAAGTTCTAGTTGACTCTATCATATGCCTTCTTGACATCCAATTTTAGAAACATGCCCTTTATTCTATCCTTTGATATTAAGTGTATTGTCTCACTGGTGATTATGATATTGTCACTAATCTCTCTCCCAGGGACAAAGTCATTTTGTTCTTCTGATATTATCACATCTAGGACTAACTTGAGGCGACTGGCCAGCACCTTGGATATTATTTTATATATGACATTCCAACTTGAGAAATTGGTCTAAACTCATTAAAGGAATTACATACCATTTTTTTGGGGATGAGGACCACCGTGGTATTGATAATATCTTTGACAAACTTCCTCTTTGTTCTAAATTCCTCCACAATTTTCCAAATTTCATTTCCTAAGAAAGACCAACATTTTTAGTAGAAGCTAGAGGGGAAGCCATCTAGTCCTGGAGACTTATTGGGGTTTAGCTGGAAGACCACCATCCTGACCTCCTCCATAGAGGTTGGAGTAGTGAGCATACTATTATCCGCATCTAAAATAAGATTTGGGATGTAGTCAAGGGTGTGGGAGCACAGATTGGCTGGAGAGAGTAGTTTGTTCACCAATAACCCATGGAAATTCTCCACAGCCTCCTCTTCAATCTTTACTCTGCTTTTGGATATTGTTCCATCTCTATTTCTTCTATTCTATTTTTTGCTCTTTTTTCTTTGGAAGATGCATGAAAAAATTTGGTATTGGAGTCCCCCACCTTCACCCAGACCTCCCTAGCCTTATCTCTCCAAAAAATCTCCTCGCGTGTCAGCACTTCCTTGTGTTCCTGTTTGATCTTTTGTTCTAGCTCAAAGTCCTCTTTATACATACCTACTATAATTACTCAATTATTTAGCTCCTCCAAGTCTTGCTCTATGTGAGTCCTTTCTTCAGAAAATGTTTTTGAATTCCTCCTTATTCTATTTCTTCAAATTAGCTTTAATATATTGTAGTCTTTTTGTAAAGAAGAAGTTGACCGTCCCAAACACCTGGTATTCTTCCGGCCACCTTTCTAGGTTTTTAACAATATTCTCATCCCACCACCACATGTTTTCAAATTTGAAAGAATTGCACCTGGGGTGCTCCACCAATTTTATTTCTAAAGATACTGAAGTGGTCTAATATTGAGAGTAGTAGAATCTTAGGTTCAGAGCTCATTGAATCATTTAACCAGGTGTGGGAAATCATAAATCTATCCAATCTCTCTGAGATGTTATTGAATCCAAGACATCGATTGGTCCATGTGAAAGTGTCATTTTGAGTCTCATAGTCTATCACCCCTATTTCTTCAACAAATAGTTTGAAATCTTGTATAACTCTATTTTCCTTTTTGAGGCCACCACTTTTCTCTTTTAGATTGAGGATTGTATTGAAGTCTCCACCTATGATGTATGGGGTTGGAGGGAGGTAATTGATTTTAGTTTTGATTTCTTCCCAAGTGGCCCAGTTATCTTCCATCTTGATTGGTCCATAAATGTTGAGCAAATAGAATTGGATGTTGGTGTAAGAATTCCTTGCCAGACAAAGCATCTAGTTTGGCTATGAGTCAATTACATCAATTGAGACACTACAGTCTGTCCACATTATTCCAAGTCCACCTGCTATCCCACAAGTCACTTGAAAATGTCTAGACCAGTTCTTACAATATTTGATGAATTTTGTAGCATCTGTGATCCCAACTTTGGTTTCTTCAAAGATGACAATGTCCACCAGTAGCTTTTCAAGGTGATGCTTAACTAAGGGAGGCCATTCCTCCTTGACATTCCAAGTTATACACTTCATTGTTCACTAAGGGAGGCCATTCCTCCCTTGGCTATCATGCATTTTTTAGTACTGGTGAAGACTTTTTCAACCGCTTCTTCTTGTGTATGTTTCTCTAATTTTCTTCCTTTGCTTTACTTGGTTTTTACCAACCTCGGGGCCTTTGAGGTAGATTGGCTGATGCATCTTGGAACTATTATACCAATATCATCATGGTCCAACTCTCCCCAGCCTTCTAATTCATCTTCTTCATCCAGCAGAATCTCCTCCAAAACCATAGAATTCCCCCTATCAATGTTCACTTTAGTGCAGTCGTCCTCTTTCATCTTTCAAAATGTTCACTTCATTTGCCATTTCCTCCTTTCTACCCATGGAAGTGTCAATGGCCTGGTCATCTCCTTTGGGAGTTGCCATCTTTTCCTTAGGGCTTGTATGGGTCTCTTCTTGACAGCCTTTATTTTCTCCTACACAATCAAGGTTATCATTCTTCTTTGGTTCTGCCACCTTTTGTGGGTTTTTACCTTAACCAGTCTCCTTTCTTGCTTGGTTGTGCTCTTTTGGCACCCATGCTTTTTGAAATCTAGTTTTAATTTTGAAATTTTTTTCCTTGTGGTCCCACCTTTGGCATCTCCCACAATATAGTTTCTCTTCCTCGATTTCTAATTGTTGGATCCAGTCATCCCCCTCTACACTTAGTTGGAGTTCTTTTGGGATTTGTTTGATTGCTGCAACTTTTATTTGAGCATAGAGATACGAATCACCTTCAATAAAGTCTCCATCAATGTCAATTAGAGTTCCAAGAGATCTTCCAATTTTCTCGAGGAAGGCTTTCGACTAGTATTCAATAGGGAGATTATACAGGTGGATCTAGAGTGGCTTGTCATAAGGGCTTAGCTTTAACATGTTGAAGTTTGGTTTCCATTTCTACATATACAAGAACCAATTGCCCATCTCCCAAAGCCCTCCTTGAAGCACTTTCTCCCTCTCCTCCATAGAGACAAAGAAGACACAGAAGAAGCCTTTGGGAAGAAATTTAAGAAGATAATCCATTCTCCAATTTTCCACAATCCAAGCCTTTATTCTGCCCCTATCCATCCTTGTCCAATAAATCTACCAATAATCACATAATCTTCCAAAATTTTGACATCTTCCATTGCTTCTTCCACCACATCAATTGTTTGTAAATCTTTATATTTCTCCAGATGCCCACCACCTTTGTCTACAGGGGATTTTCACTGCGGGTGCGAATGAGGATTCACAAAATTCAATGTGTCATCCCTCTGCTCCATTTAATTATTATAATGTATTTATATTTTCGCTAAGTGTTATATTAAAAGTTAAAAATAGAATAATTCATTCTTTATCTTAAAGTTTTTGGTGATTAAGTAAAAACTAAATATATAAAACTAATTAATTACATTATTCATGGACATTTCTAATAACTACTACAACCATTTTTGGAAAATATATATATAAGCAATGTATATATAGTATAATCACTTATATTAGTAATATACAACATATATTAATAATTAGGGATAGAATTAGGGTTACATTGGAAATTCCATCTTTGGAAATTAAATCCATGAGCCTCCAAAAAGTAAAATCTTTTAACTACTATATTAATTGTTTTATTTCTATCAACTCTATATACATATAAAATATTCAGTTAAATTATTTTATCAAATATCATAATATGTAAAAAGAGCTTAGAATTATACAATTCTCGAATATTATAATTATGTCAATTGTTGGCACTCTATATCCCATGGTTGCATCAAAGATTATCAAGGTGAAAAAATATGAAGAATAAACACCATTAAAAAGTGTTTAACAAGTTACATACCAAATTGTTTCAACAAGAACTAACATTTTCAAGGTTTCATTTAAAATATAACTATTAACAAATTGGGTTTCTGTTATGCAATTCAATTGTATTGTGAAAAATTCACATAACACAATATAAAATAGACTACAAATTGGAAAGAAATGCACCGAGATTATGGAAATATTTAGACTAGAAGCTTATGAGAATAGTTATCAAAATTTTTAATATTTGGACTTTTTTGGCTTTCAAATAAGCAAAGTTTGAACCAAAAGAGTGTAATTTTGGATTTAAAAAGTAAGATCCTAAAACAAGGCTAAGAGATCCAAACAAAACATGAGTGATTTGTGGAACTCAAATCAAACAACCATGATATGAGTGATTTGTGTAATTTTGAAAGGTAAGAGTATTTGCAAAGAAACAGATAAGAATATTATGTAGACAAATACTATTCTTATGTGTACAAGTACTAGGGTGGCAATGTACATGTGTTGGAATACTTCATATTATATGTTTGGATTATGATGTCAAATGATCTCTTTAAACAATTACTCCATACCAAATGGTTTTATCTATTAATATACATTTGGAAATTAATATTGTACCAATTAAATCATTTGAAACGACCCAACCCTAACACTAACACTAACTCTGGTGTTAGAATTAGGGTTAGGGTTATAATTAGTGGTATATTAGATATGAAAATGAAAACCTAATGGGATTGGCAAGGGTGGTTGGGGTGGACCTAAGGGATAGATCTCAACATAGCACAAAACTCTAAAAGAAAAGATATAATAATGGAATAATGATAAGTAAGAATTAACAATCCCTCAAAAGATCTAAAAAATGATAATGCTATTAGAAATCACATATCTAAGACCCTAAAAGTGATATATAATACAAAATGTGTACCAAGTCAGCTCATGGTGGGAAATAAATGGGCAAGAGTCAAGAAAATTATAAGTTTTAAATTTTGAAATTCAGGGGTCAATTTCATGTGATGCAATCTAGCTATTAAATATTGATGTGGGACAATGGAACACTAATATGGAGCTGAGGAATGAGTTTATGACATGGGTTAGAGTTAGAATTAGGGTTAGAGTTCAGGATAAAATTAAGCTTAGCGATAGAATGAGGGTTAGGGTTAGAATTAGGGTTAGGGATAGAATTGGGGTTATCATTAGGTTTAGAATTATAGTTAGAATTATAGTTAGAATTAGGGTTAGGGTTAGAATTAGAGTTAGGGTTCTAGCATTACTATCAAAATTAAGGTTAGGGTTAGGGTTATAGTTATAATTTGGGTTTGAATTAGTAATATAAGTGGTATTGGGTAAGAATTAGGGTTAGGGATAAAATTGAGATTAAAATTATAATTGGATTTAGGTTTACAGTTACAATTATGGTTAGAATTAGGGTTAGGATTATCATTAGAATTAGTGTTTGAATTGGGTTTAGGTTAGAATTAATGTTAAAACTGTGATTAGAATCAGGGTTAGGGTTGGGGTTAGAATTAGGGTGAATTTTAGGGTAAGGGTTATAATTACAATAAAATAACAAAGGTCATTTACATTTATATCTATATATAGAACTATGGTTAGAATTAGGAATAGAATTAGGGTTAAGTAGATCTAGGGGTAGAATTAGGGTTACAATTATTATCAGGATTAATGTTAACCTTAGGGTTATAGTTACAATTTGGGTTCAAATTAGAAGTTAGGCTTACAATTAGGGTTAGGGTTAGGGTTCAAGTTCAAGATAGAATTAGGGTTAGAAATATGGTTACTGTTAGGGTTGGGGATAGAATTATGCTTAGGGTTAGAATTACTGTCAAGATTAACCTTACGGTTAGGGCTATATTATATATAATTCTAGAATACCTATTATATTATAAGGGACATATATAAGAGTATAATTAGGGTTAGGGTTACAATTAGGGTTAGGGTTAGCATTATTTTCAGGATTAAGATTAGCGTTAGGGTTATAGTTATAATTTGGGTTTGAATTAGTATTGAGGTAAGAATTAGGGTTAGGAATAAAATCAAGATTAGAATTATAATTGGATTTAGGGTTAGGGTTAAATTATGATTAGAATTAGTATGAGAATTAGGGTTAAAGCTATGATTATAATTTTAGGGTTAGGGTTGGGATTACAATTAGGGTTAGTATTGGCCTGAACGTTAGGGTTAGGGTTATAGTTACAATAAAACACCAAAAGTCATTTATATTTATATCTATATGCAGAACTTTGGTTAGAATTAGGGTTGGGATATGGGTTGGAATCTGGAATAGAATTAGGTTTAAGTAGATCTAAGGGTAGAATTAAGATTAAGGTTACAATTATTGTCATGGTTAATGTTAAATTTAGCTTTAGGGTTATATTATATATATTTAATATATAATATATTATAATATATCTAGTCCATATTATAATATTATATTATATAATTATAATAATTCCTAAGCTATATAATATAGTTAGAATTAAACTTGTCGCTCTGTATGCTACTAGCATACCTATATTTAAAAAAATATCTAAAGTACATCAAGAGATATCCTTCTCGAGGTGCCTATTTTTTAATCAATTTACCACACATAGGTGGAATAGGCCCCTGAGAAGGATATCTCTCGGCATACTTTAGATATATTTTTTAAATATAGGTATGCTAGTATAGAAACATTTATATAATTCTTTATGATTTGTACATAACTCTCAAGTAAAGAAAATAACTATAGAATAAATTTTAAGTAATTAAAATAACTCTTTAAGTAATTAAAATAACTCTTTAAGTAAATAAAATTAACTAATGATTGTTATCTCTATCTAAAATATAAAACTTCAACTAAAATAGAGCTTCTCCACAAAGTACGCTTCCAAGCTCCCCACTAAAGATGCCAAATCTCTTTGGCCGAGGAACACTAAAAGAACAAATGAGAAGCACAATCCTCATTACTATTATAGAGGAAACAAATAGGACCCTGAAAACCCCTCTTCTGCAAGTTATCCCAAGTGAGGCACATATTACAAGCAACCAACCAAAGGAAGAAGTTTCATTTAAGCCACACAAATTTATTCCACACAAACTTCCACTAAGGGAAATCAATCTCCCCAAACTTCTACCTATCCAACTCTTGATATCCTAAAGCAACTGAATACACACCTTTTGGATTAGGACTTTAGACAAGAGTATTATTCTCTATCAAAGAACTACAAACTCTGCTAGCAAGAATCCTAGCCAACTCTTCCCAATCCTCCAACAAACCCCCATGTAGCCACTCAGAAGAATCTTTCCATCTACACACCTCCACCTGACCCAAAAGCTGAATAGATTTGAAATTCTCAACATGACACCACCCTGCTTCAACGAAGAGGTTGCACAAGGGCTGTAAGTTTAGAAGCATAGACAAGATAGGCGGGCAGCCATCCCAAGAATCATACCAGAACATAGCCTCGGATCCCCTATTACAAATCCAAAACAACCCCTACTTAATTAATTTGGTGCCCCTTTTAAGAGTTCCCAAGATCATGGAGCCATTATTAGAGAGGCTAATACTAGGAACAACATCACTTTCCACTCCCTCAAGATACTTATAGGTAAGGATCTTCACCCAATCCTGATCCTAACAAGTGCACCACCTCCAATACAACTTAGCAGCTAAGGCCTGACCAGAAAGATTTGCCTGACAAAGGCCAAGACCTCCCTCTTATTTTGGCCTACAAATGGATTCCCACTTAACCGAATCCACTATGAAGAATCTAAATTACTAGCCCATAAGAACTGTCTAGAAAGGGCATCAAATTTGTTAATAAAGGTTGAGGGAGCACCCTAAACAATGCACCTGTAAATAGGGAGAGATTGAATCACAGATTTCAATAAAGTCACTCTCCTAGTAGAAGAAATCCATCTACAAGTCTGATGACTAACCTATTTACAAAACTTGTCGAGAATATCTTGCCAAAATCCCCTGGACAATGTACCAACATGGATGGAGATATCAAGATAAACAAGAGGAAGGGTCCCAATCTGAAATCTGAGAATCCTTGCAATCTTGATCTAAATAAGCCTTGGAGTATTAAAGAAGAAGATAGAGGACTTGTCTTCATTAATCCTCTATCCCAAGGCTGCCAGATAAATATCCAAAATTCTTCTTAAATTAACCACCTCATTGACTTTATGTTATGGGAAATTTTCCCCAAAAATGGAAAAAAAAAGCTATTTAAGAATAAGCCTTTGAAATTATAAGAGGATAAAGTTTATTTATCCTTAATAATTAAAAGAGAGATGGAAAATAAAGGATATTATGATCCTTTTGGTTAAAATGGATATAAATAAAGAATAATTATGAATATCTCTTTTAAAATGGAGGAATTATTATGTTTATTAACTAATTATTAATAACAACCTTTTGTGAAAGGGTGTGATGGTTTAGAAACCGCCCCTTAAAAGGTTATATAAGACATTCATGTGAGACTTGGAAATGACATGGATAACACTCAAGGAAGATATAAGGAGAAAAAGGCAAGAAATCACAAAGGAGAAGGATTATAGGTTTGACAAGTAGTGAGCATTACAGAAGGGGCACACAATATGTGTCCAACTTTGGGTACAACATATAACTGGGATTGTCTCAGCTAGGGCTTGTGTGTGCACTTGTGTTGAGCATGTTTTGTTGAACATCGCTCTGGAGCACTTGTGTGTGTGTTTTCAAAAAAAGAGTTGAATGCTTGGGAAACATATGGTTGGTTCTGAATAAGAACTGGATTCCTCCTTGAAGTGCTCACTTGCTGGAAGGGGGTTGGATCTATAATCTATTCTTTGGAGTGACATTTGGAAGAACTTCCAGGATCCAAAAAATATGTATTTATTCCTTTCTATGATGGAAATTAATGAAGTACTGAACTTATTGTTAATAAAAAGATATTGATGGGTTTTGATGTTAATATGATTATGTGATTATGTTATCTAAATTGTTTTGTTAATAATTTACTTAAGATTTCTTATCAAAATATTACATGTAATTATCATTTGTTATTTATATTTATTTGATATCTTTACATATTCTTTTAACTATCTTAACTCTAAATTTCAACCATAACAAATATGTTGCAATTAGTTAAATACATACGGGGAAAGTAGCATTACATTTGGTATCAAAGCCTAAAACAATCTTGTGCTTGTGAGAAGCCTTTCTTAACATGTAAGGATATATTGTCATTGGGATCAACAATAATGTAGATTACATCCTTGAAGAAAATTATTTTGATTAACAATGAGATTGAATACTATACTCAATATTAGTGTGTGTTGTTGGGTATCTACAATAGATATGGCAACCATAGCACCACCTCAACAATGTTGTGCTCCTCGTGTTCAACATAATGACTACTTCAATTACATGAGTCATTAAGCATACTAGCATTAGAGGCTTTACAAAAGAAAAAGGAATAGTGAACAATTTTTTATAAGAACATAAGACTATCACATGTTAAAGTCTTAAAACACTAGATGATCCAAATGTTGCAAGATAATAGATATCCAAAAAAAAAGACATCCTCCAATTTACTTTTATACACTAATTTCTTAGGCACCTAATAAAACCAATGTTCAAGACTAGTATAAACATGCATAAGATATAATATTTTTATGTTTGTTCTTCTACAACTTAGTAGGAAAGTAAAATATAACATAATTGAATAATATAGCAAATATATACGAATGGTAGTTGTGGTTTGCAAGAATATGATATATTTTATATTTTTAAATTTATTAGATAGACAAGCATAAAGTATTATCAAAAGTAACAATCTTCAATGATGCCTTTTAAGAAACTAACTAAACTTGCTAAGAATTTTAATCAGACTTTGTTTTGGCATTGTTGCCTCTCCTCCTTTGTTAATATCTATTCAACGAATTTGATCACTTAAGGTTAAGATTGCAGTAGTCAACTATGTCAAGTTTAATTCTCAAGCAACTCTACGAAGAATGGTAGCTTGATGCCTTGATTTGAGAGTCAATTATGCTATACACACTTAATGTCTAGACAATTTTGTAGAACTTCTAGTATAGCTAGACCTTACAATTTTCTCATAAGATGTTTTCTACCTCTACCAATTAATTATAAATACATTAGACTCAAAGATAATTTATTAGCTAATAGAAAGTGTAATATCTTAAGGAAACATGTGCGAGGACACTCTACTATGATGAATCATCAAATATTGAACCCATCAAGTATATGTTACCCAATGTGAGAAAGGAATTCAATGGATGTTAACAGCTATTGGATAAGCTCAAAGGTAAGAAGAATCAGATGGTGAATGGATGATAGCTTTATTTACTTGGTTCTATATCATTGGTATTTGAATTCTAATTTAATTGACTCCTTGCTAAAGGATAATGTAATTAGCTAATTGATCATATTGTGGAAGCCAATTTTCTTAGTATCGATGTATTATAAATTCTTACCTTCCCTTTGGCTAGTAAAGATAATAGTCTTTTGTACGATAATTCTCCCTATGATCTGTCATCCGTGTACTTTTGTAGTTCAATAATAACAAAAGAAAATGTTTTGTTCTTTCTTCTATTGAAGTCATGCCCATTCGACCAAGCTATCGAAAGGGTGTTAGTGTTTTGTAGCTATGGGAGCTATTTTTCTGATGGTCGGCCTAGCAGAGATTTGCCCAGTCTGCTATATATAGGAGATAGTCTCCACACTACAACACAATTCAATTCCAATGCAATTAATTCAGAGCAGAAGCAAGTTCGCCCTTTTTTTTCTGGAGCAGTAGATCTAAAGGAGAAGCATCATTCTTATTGTTTATACAAGAGAATTACACTATTTTTAGGTGCAGATTTATTGTGTAAGATTCTGCCCTTCTAGGGCTTGATTGTGAGTGCCTGCACTTATTATTCTGATATATAAGAGAATATCTTGCTGGGTTTTTCTCCCTCAAGTTGGAGGGTTTTCCCAGGGTATCTTTTTGTGTTCATTGTTCATTATGTTGCATTTTTCTGATTGCTTTAAATCTGATCATAAAACTAACATGGTATCAGAGTGGGTCTAAGAAAAGATCTGATCAGATTTGTTTAAGTAGTTAAGTCAACTTTTCATCTAGGGTAGATCTTGAAGGCAAAGTATTGCAGATCTAAGGTTGCAAATTATTTTAGACCTAAGGGTAGATCTTTGTAGGAAAATTTGTGTAGAAAAAGAAGATGGTGAACGGTGTCAAGGTAGAAGATAGGCTTGATGGAGCCTCAAACTTCAACTCTTGGAAACCCAGGGTACTCATTGCATTAGAGGAAAATGATCTTCTTGATTTCATGGAAAGTAATGTGCCTGAGCCTTCCGATGATACTGAGATAATCCAGTGGAAGAAAAAGGGCACGAAGGCTAGAAAGATCATGATAGACTCTGTGATGAATCACCTAGTACCGATCATCTCCAAGTTGAAGTCAGCTAAAGAAATGTTTGATACTCTAAAAGGATTGTATGAGATCAACAATACCAGTAGAGCCCTTGCTTTGAGACATCAGCTTCACCATGTAAAAATGGATAAAGAAGATTCAGTTATCTCATTCTTTATGAAGATCGCTGATTTAAGAGATCAGTTGAGCGCTATTGGGGACATAATTACAGACAAAGATCTTGTTATGTTGGCACTAAATGGTCTTCCCTAATCTTGGGAGCCCTTTATCCAAAGCATCAGTGGGAGATCTAAGTTGCCCAAGTTTGATCATCTTCGAGCTGATTGTATTCAAGAAGAGTCTAGGTTGGTAGCAAAAGGAATTGAGAGAAACTATCATGATGTAGGAAATCAAGTTCTTGCTACACATACTTCTAGAGAAAGAGGAAAAGGAAGAAATTAGGATTAGAGATAAAGAATCAGATTTTGCCCCAGAACCAAAGAAGAAGAAGGATCTCTCTCACATTCAGTGTTTCAGGTGTGACAAGTATGGTCACTTCGCTCGAGATTGCAAATTAAGGTCTACTCAACTTGTTTCTACTACAAAAATTGCCATGGGGACATCTCAGAAGGAGCAAAGCTCTAAAGTTGATCAGTTTCTTTGAAGAGGAGGAATTAACATTCAAAGGGAGTCTGACAAACTATCAGAGGCAACCTTAGACAAGGAGGTCAGGAGGTTGATGTTAGTACTTGGAACTTTAGAGGGAGTCACATCATCATGAAGGTTCCTTGTAGTGTATATTTCTCCGAGACAGAGAAATATGAGGTGAAAGCCCTTGTAGTGTATATTTCTCTTAGACAAAGAAATATGAGGTGAAAGCCCTTGTAGTGTATATTTCTCTGAGACAGAGAAATATGAGGTGAAAGCCCTTGTAGTGTATATTTCTCTGAGAAGGAGAAATATGAGGTGAAAGCCCTTGTAGTGTATATTTCTCTGAGACAGAGAAATATGAGGTGAAAGCCCTTGTAGTGTATGTTTCTCTAAGACGGAGAAATATGAGGTGAAAGCCCTTGTAGTGTATGTTTCTCTGAGACAGAGAAACATGAGGTGTAAGCCCTTATCCATCTCTGAGATGGAGATGTGGTTCTTTCCACACATGGGAGTAGCCATGGTGGACGTCATGTTGAGTGACTCCATGACAATATCACGTTGAATGATTCCATGATGAATACTTTTTCTCAAATGGGTGTAGTCATTGATAGTGTCATGTTGAGAGACTCCATGACATGAATATCTGGAAAAAAAAATACATCCCTAGCTAAGAGGGAGTGTTAGTATTTTGTAGCTACGGGAGCTATTTTTTTGATGGTTGACCTAGCAGAGATTTGCCCAGTCTGCTATATATAGGAGATAGTCTCCACACTACAACACAATTCAATTCCAATGCAATTAATTCAGAGCAGAAGTAGGTTCGCCCTTTTTTTTCTGGAGCAGTAGATCTAAAGGAGAAGCATCATTCTTATTGTTTATTCAAGAGAATTACACTATTTTCAGGTGCAGATTTATTGTGTAAGATTCTGCCCTTTTAGGGCTTGATTGTGAGTGCTTGCACTTATTATTCTAATATATAAGAGAATATCTTGCTGGGTTTTTCTCCCTTAAGTTAGAGGGTTTTCCTAGGGTATCTTGTTGTGTTCATTGTTCATTGTGTTGCATTTTTCTGATTGCTTTAAATCTGATCATAAAACTAACAAAGGGTCGTGTCCTATGTTTCAAAAGATGATGTTATTCGGTTTGGTAGAAGTACTCTAAATAAAACAAACTAACCTAGAACATAATGGACAATGAATATAATTTATATCTAATTATCTCCCAAAGCTCACACCATGTAGAAATGAATGTTAATATCTATACAAATGATAATTTATTATTTCAAGGACATGTTTGTGTGAAACCAAATGATAAATAAAAGTAAAATAATTAGAGTTTGTTTTTTTGAGTTATGCTAGACACTAGTCTTTTGGCATTAGCTATGGAAAGGTCTATAGTTTATTAATAAGGTAGATCTCATCAAGCAACATCTTGTGTAATGTTTTGATTGCAATCAATTTATTGGATATTATATATTTTTATATTATTATATCCCAAATGAGATATCTAGCATTATGCATTTGTGGACTTGTTGGTGGGACATGCAAACTATTATCACTTGAAATGGATGTGTTCTTATACCAATGAATCGTCATTCCTCATAAGAGTAGTTGGAGATTACTACAATTAATGATAATATGTAGTTGTTCATCTAATGGAGTTGCATAGTCTATAGTGTCTAATAGGTTGTTTTGTCTCATCACTAATAAACTTGAACAATGTTTGCCTCTTCTAGCCAAGAATCAAAGTATTAGCCATCACTTTTAAAATTTATTGTTCCTTGTATGGGACACTATACTTTTTATTTTCTACGTGTGTGTCATGAACATTCCTTTTCTCCCTTAGCACTTTCCAATATGCCTTGATCTTTCAACTTTCCTTCTATCAATAAACTTGATCTCTAAATGTTCTCAAACTCCATTTTTATCATCGATTAGTTAGTATGCCTCATATTATCCATATATGCATTTCTCTTTTCACCCATGATGAAACTATAAAGTTCTATATCAAGATGGGGACTTCATTTTTGTCAAGGGGGTTATTATTAATCCTTGATTCTTTTTTAATGCTTTTTAAAATAGATTAATGAGCAAAGTCTATATCTTCTTGATTAAGAATGGATAGTTGTATATTAATCTCTGGTCACTTGTTCTTCATGGATGACAAACTACTTCCTAGGTTTAGCTCTCTCCAATTCAAGTTTTCAATTTAGGATTGAGGTTGATGCTTTGGTGTTAGATTATTGGTTTCCTCCTATAGCTTTCATTTTGCTTTCTTTGCTCCATCAGTTTTATTGATTCTTTACTTTAATAGTGTCTCCTTTATTTGGATGTAAGTTCATTAACTCCTTTGATGATATTAGTCGTCTAATTATTTGTTTTCTTTATATAGTGCCTCTCCTTATACATATAAAAATTATTTATCATTCTAATTCTTGATCTCTTCTACCATTCGGACCTTGAACAAAGTTAAAATACCTTGACAAGTGATTGGGTAGATGGCACTTCAATTAATCAATCTTCAACCTGATGGTCTCTCTAAATAGTTGGTTTTACTCACACTCTTCTCTTCTATGCATTCTCATATGGATATATCCCAAAAGAAGTTGTAATTTCCTTGGTTATATTCTGCTATCTTTCCTCATTGTCTTTGATTGGCTCCTCAACTTGTTAGTTCATTATCTCTTAATGTATATATCCATTTTAGTGTGTCCTTGTTAATGTTTTTATCAACAAACTTTATAGTTGAGATGGCCTTATACAAACAATATCATCAAAATTCTTATAACAATAAAATATCCAACAATAATCATGAAAGAAATAATAGACCAAGTATTTTTTAATGTAAGTTACATTGTGGGCCCATAACTCACAGGTCCCAGGATCATTTTCACATTTTAAACTTTGGAAAATATGGTGTTGTTTAGGTAAGATAAAATAATTCTTTTACAAGATATGAAACCAAAATGGTTATCTTAGCATCTTTCATGAGGACACGTTGGAATTTATAGGGGGAGAGCAAATCTCAAACTCAAGCCATTCTTAAGATAAAATAAAACCCTTTTTATGATATGCAAGTTCCTCAACAAGTTATTTGGAAAAGAGATAGTTTATGTAATTCATCTGGAGTGAGATCTGGAGTGAATCATGGTGTAAGAAATCTGGTGTGAATCATGCAGTTCTCCATTTCCTTCAAGGACCTATTCTTCTGTTCTGCAACACTGTTCAGCAGAGGATTGTATGGAACTGAATGCTACAAATCAATCCCCTCTGAAGTGCAAAACTACTCAAAATGATAGTTGACATACTCACCACCATTTTCAGTGTGCAAAACTTTGATGGCCTTCTTGGATTGCTTCTCTACAAAAGTTTTGAAGTCCTGAAAATAATCAAATACCTTTGACTTCTATTTGCAAAAGTACACCCAAGTACAGCGATAAAAGTCATCAATGAATGTGAGGACATATCTAGCCCTACTAAATGAAGGATTTTGGAATGGACTAGTCAAATCACTATGAACTAACTCCAGTATTTGTGAAGCTCTCCATGCCTTACCTTTGTCAAACTTTTCCTCAGGATGCTTACCAAGAATGTAGCATTGGCAAACACCACCTGAAAACTAAACTAAAGGCAACCCTATGACCATGTTCTACTAGTTGAGCTGCTGCAAGTAGCGGTAGTTAAGATGGCCAAACTATTCATGCCATAGTCTACTCACACAATCAAAATGAGTGAGCAAAATATTTGAAGGAGGATCAGGAACAAAGTGAGAAAATAGATAGAGTTGTGACTGATGATCTACTCTCCTAACTGCAACTGTAGAACCACTGTGCAACTCATGAATCTCCACTGAATCAGGAGTGAACTCAACCTGCTTGCCTAAACCTATGTGAGTGATCTAATATACTAGCATGTGATTAGTTGATAATGAGGGCACCCAAAGAACATCATGGAATGTGCCATCCCCCACATCAACAGACCCTATCCCACACAACTCAATGAGAGTATCATCACCCATCAAAATAGAAGGCATAGAACACCGCTCCAAAGATGTAATTTCTTCCTTAGATGAAGCCATGTGGTGTGAAGCACCTGAATCAAGAACCCAAGTGGATGGTGAAGAAGCAAATGCTACAAGGGCCTTGCCCTTTCCTTTACCCTTGTTGTTTTCTTTTGCCTTGTTAGACCCCTCATTTGAACTTTGTTTGATAGACTCAGGAACATTAATATTATTCTTCTCAAGAATGTGTGTCAAGTGATCAATTTGTTTCTGCAGACACTTATGTTCATCATGACCAGGCCTTTTACAATAGAGACATTGAACCTTCGGTCTCATTAGTTGCTTTTGAAGCAACTAGTATATGATCCTTCTTCTCCTTGCTATTCTTTTGTTTCTTATCCTTATTCTTGTTCTCACTACTTTGTCCTTTCTATTCTTTTGTGCCTTGGTTGGTAGCAAGGGCATGTGACTTAGAGGACTTAAGAGTGCCCATCTAGATTAGCTTATCCTGTTCCCGAGTGAGAGAGATAGCAAAACCATCTAAAGATGGCATGGTGAATTATGTACCAAGTGCACCCCTAGTAGCATAGAAGGTAGAAACAAACACAAAATATTCTTAACTTAGCTTAGAGAGAATACTAAGAATTAGTTGTTCATCTTTTTTTTCAATTCCACATTGTTTTAACTGTAGCCTTAGCAATTTCAATTTGGTGAAGAAATCCTAGATTGTGTTGAAATTGCCTAGACTTAAACTTATTAGTTCATTTTCCAACATGTGACCTTGCATTGAATCTTGTGTGCCAAATAGTGTTTATAGACTCAATGTGGAAGAGTAAATTAGGAGAAATAGACAAACACAATGTTCCATAGGACTTGTCACATTTGTTAAACCACTTAGGCTTATCTTCATCTTTAGCAGGTTCAGATTCAAGTCCCATTGTTATCCTATGTAATCCATCTTTCCTTATGTAGAGTGTAATGCGTTATTTCCACTCAAAGTATTTGTAAGAAGTTAATATGGGTACTATTGTTTGATCCATGATGAAGAAATGTAGAAAATAAATGCTGAAAAGAAGAGAACATATACAAGACAACCCCCTCTTTTCACTCAATCAAAGAACCCCCCCAATAAAAAAATATTTTGGCACTTTATAATTAGTGTGTTTACAACTGCCACTAGCAAGAAATACTAAGTGGTCTTGATTTCAATGCCTTACAAAACTTTCATAAATTGGGTGTATGTTGAAAGTACAATACTGGAATTCTATCAAGAAAAACTAACAACACCACTATGATCTACTAAAAAAACATGCACTTTCAGAAAAAGAATTACCTTGATACGAGGTCGTATGTGAAAGTTATGATCCTTTGAAGTTCCAAAAAATACGAATTGAGCAGCGTCACCTATGAGAATATGTAATTTATGGAAAAACCATGCACTAGAATCAAGAGCCATCTACACCACTATGAAGAACATGGAATATAGCCAAAGTCAATAAAAGAAGCTCAGGAAACGGAGCTAATATGAGCTAGAATGGATCCTTTGAAGTTCAACATGAATAGTGAAAACTCCAATGGAGAGGGGTTTGTAAGCAACCTCCACCAAAAACACTGCCAAAGTTAGTTGTCCACCAAATTTACCTCTAGATTTGGAAATCTGCTAATTTTAGAATCCTGCCAGAAAACTGGTGAACCTGCAACTTCTGCTTGAATGATCACCAAATATAGCGACATTACTAAAATTAGCAGAAGCCACTAAGAAAACTTCGCTAATTTAAGGCACAAATGCCAAATACAAGGCATGCAAGCTAGTTGGTACAGGCTCAGAGGCCAAATTACAAAGGTAGAGTAAAGAAATAATGGTGGGTTTGAATGGCACTAAGGCCAAAGGCCTTGAAAAATGGGGGGTGAGGACCTATGGCCACTCCTGCGGCCACCCCTCAAGAGTCAGTGGACCTAAAGAATGGGTCGCGCCCAATGGAGGGGGCTCGGTCCCCTTAAAGGGGCCCGAGGCCTTTAAGAAAGGCCGAAGCCCTTTAAAACTAGTGCATAACACTTTATATATATATATATATATATATATATATATATATATATATATATATATATATATATATATATATATATATATTGAAACTTTTTTTAATAAAAACTACACTAAAAAATGCGTTGCGAGGCCAAAATTGGCCTTCGGCGAAAAATTTTTGCCTTTTGGTCTCCCCGCACTGAACTTGGGCAAATTATATATCAAAATTCACTTGCGAGGCCTCCCAGACGCAATGGAAGGGTCCTTTTGGCTTGAAAATGCTCTAATAGAAAGTTGATTTTTAGATCTGAACACAAAACCTAGTTCTGCAACTGTGTCAAATGATCTCTAATTTTGGTGAAATAAAAGCTAAATCTGAATTTCTTGAGCCTTCTGGATGCATTGGAACAACCAAAAATGCTATTAGTATAACTAGAAACGTTGCAATCACCTGAATATCATAAAACACATGCAAACCCTAGAGATTAAAATGTTTCCATCAAACTTTTTTGATTCTCCATATCATCTGAAGATGCAAGAGAACAACATATTGGGTTTTTAGGAAAACCTACAATAAGCTTTATTAGCCCCCCCACGAATCTATCAAATAAGAAAACTAAAATTTATTCTTGCACATAGAATCACTATGATACTATGTTAGAATATGAAAAGATGATTAACCCAAAAAACTAGTACAAAGAATAGATATCTAAACTATGAATGCAAATGATACAAAATCAAAATAGCAACACATAGTTAGTCTCCATGAGAGTAATTCAAATTCTAGAAGAAAAATAGCATTAAGAGGATGCAAAAGCAAAAGATACCAAATACAAGCCAGGTAGCATGCTTATATAGATCAAGGAGAGGGACTCAGAGGTGGCAACACTGACCAATGAGGAGAAACTATCTATCGAACTAAATATAGAAAAGTGTCTTCCCAAGATAGCTAATGGTTGCTCACATGTAGGAAGATGACACCTTATAACCCTCTCACCTAATTAAACATGCTTTATTAACCTAAGCAAGATTAATAAAAGGTGTAGGAAAAACCTAGGAATATAAGGAAAATAAATAACCCAACTAGGAAATAAAAACCTACACTAACAAGGTTAAAGCCCCTAAAACAAAGTTACTGTTTGAGCTTCATATATTGTGAGTTAATCATCACCATGGTTTTTTGCTTCTAGGGTTTTCCATGTATATCTGGTGTTATGTGTTGTTGTGCATTATGTTAATCTTTTATGTTCATATTGTAATGCCTAAGTTTTGATATGTTTCAGATAAGTTGAAGTTGTTAAAATTGAGAATTATTTAGATACTGATTCACCCCCCCTCTTAGTATCTTGGTGTGTCTAAAAATTTTCCCACATGGTTTTCTCCTTTACTCCATTTGTGAGAGACTTTAATTTTTTACATGAGTACCTCATAAGGCCATGTTGTTGGGACTTATTTTTCAGTGATTTGCTCCCTAAGTATCACTTAAGGGGGGTTGTTAGTGTAAAAGGTGTCTTTAGTCATCTAGTTTACTTCTATCTAGTTTCACACTAGCTTAAGTTCACTTAGTGGTTTAGTTGTCTCACCTCATAGACATATGACACATGCTCTCACACTTCTCCCAAGTGTTCTACATGTGTCACACATCATGGAGGTTAGTTAGTGTTTGACTCTCACCTTCACACTTCCTCCTTCTCCTACATATACAAGGAGTTCATTGTACATTCTCATACAATTTATGATAGTTTTCAACCTCTTGCTTTGTGCACATTCATTTTGTGGAAGTTTTGGTCATTCGATTCATTTCATTGCTGCTACCTTAGCACTTGAGGATACTTCAAATGATGGTCATGATATTCCACCACCACCAACTCTGCCACCACCACCTCCACCTCCTCCTACTCAAGTTTTTCCTAGATGGGCCTGCAATACTATTCAGGAGGCTAGATCTTTAGTTGGTGATCCTATATGTTCTTGCCACACTCATTCATAGAATTCTAGCACTAGTCTTTTGGGTCATGCTATATCCACTAATCCACATAGTTCTTTAGAGGCTCCAGGCATTCCAAAGTGGGATAGTGCTATGACGAATGAGTATTCTTCTTTGATGAAGAATAATACTTGTGAGTTGGTTTCCCTTCCTAAGGGAAGAAAGATGGTTTGCTGCAAGTGGGTGTACCATACCAAATATGCAGTTGATGGCTCTATTGAAAGATACAAGGCATGTCTTGTTGCTAAGGGTTTTTCACAGGTTGAGGGTATTGATTACTCCAAAACCTTTGCCCTTTTAGCCAAGATGGATTTTGTTTGCCTTGTTTTTATATCGCTACATCTTAGAGATGGTAGGTATTTCATATGGATGTGAAGAGTGCTTTCTTGCACAGTGATCTTCATGAGGAGATCTACATGGAGCAGCCTCTAGGATTTGTACAAGACTCTTCACTTGTATGTAGGCTTCGACATTCTTTATATGGTCTCAAACAAGCCCCTTAGTCTTGGTATGAGAAGATTGATGGCTTCTTTCTTTCATCTAGTGTTACTCGTTGCCACTTTGATCACACTGTTTATATTTATCATCATGGAAATGATCTTTTGATACTAGTCTTGTATGTAGATTATTTGTTCATCACTAGTAGTTCATCATCCATGATTCAGGATATTCAACATTCTTTGTTGGAGCACTTCAACATGATAGATCTTGGGATTTTGCATTACTTTCTTGGTCTTCAAGTTATTCAGTCTCTTGAGGGGATTTTGATATATCAGCAAAAGTATTCCATTGACTTGCTTCATTATTTTTGTATGGTTTATTGTAAGCCTACGCCTACACCATTTTAGTTTGGTGTAACTATGAATGTCACTTACACTTCACCTTGTTGGCAAGAGACACTATATGGACTCATGAATGTTGTCATTGATGGCAACAAAGGTTATCCCACACATCCGCAAGACATGGTAGGTCCTCACCAGAAGTCAGATCGAAGAAGTGTTGAGGTCCGGTAAGCAAGAACAGAGTAGTCAGTAAGGTTCAACAGACAGGTCTGAATCTCTCAGTAGAAGTATCTCAGTGAAGTGTAGATTTGGACAAGTCAAGAGGAGTATCTTGACTGATAGATTCTAGGGTTTGAGCCTCCAGTGTGGAAAGGATAAAGAAATATGAATGCTTGAATGTCAGGTTCCCAAGTGACAGTGTGAACAGAGGAAGAACTGACTAGCAGAACATCAGACATTATTCTGGATGTGTTACTGATGATGGAAAAGGTTCTTAAGGCATAAGTTATGTTTGGATGATGTGATTGATGACTTCTACAAGTTTATGCTTGATTCGCATTACTTGGTGTGCAAGGATTCAGCCGACAGATCAGAGTTTGAGGAAATTATTAACTGTTCCAAATGCCGACTAGAAAGGTGATGAAATCACTTGTGCGAATATATATATAGGATTGATTTATATGTGAGAATATGTGTGGGGTATTGTGTAGTGCGAAGAAAAGAAGAAGAGTAGAGTGAAGATAGTAGAAGAGGTCTGGAATGTGACAATATAGCTGCATCAAGAGAGAGTAAGAATGAAGTGCAGTAGATCAGTTTACTGAGCTTAACTGGAACTGAACTTCATCATGTGTAGATGCTTCTCATCAGTTCAAACATTGTGTTATTTTCATTTCTTGTAGATAGTGTGTCTCCTGTAGGCAGTATGCCTCTTGTGAGTAGTGTGCTTGGGCAGTGAGCCTTAATTGGCAAGTGCCATTTTGTATTTCCATTATTCTAACAGAGAATACAATCTTGGGTTAACACCCTATGGTTTTTTCCCTTAACAGGGTTTCCACGTCAAAAATATTGTGTCATGTGTATTTCCATTTCATGGTTATGTTTGCTTAATTGAATTAATGCTACATTGATTATTAAGAAAGTTCAGAAAGCATAAATAATTAGGATAACTAATTCACCCCCCCTCTCAGTTATCAACAATTGGTATCAGAGCCAAGTTCCTCCTAACAAAGTCTAACAGCTTGACAAAGATCTGGGAATTCAAATGGATGTATATGGTTTAAGGGAGCAACTCAAGACTGACCTTGATGATCTTGAGCAGTCAAACTCTGAAGTCAATGAGTTAAAGGAAAGACTCAAACAGGCTGATGATTTCATGAGAGAACTAAAAGACAAATTAAGTCTCTCTATGAAAAAGAGAAAGGAGCTACTTCAGCAATTGGCAAGTCAAAGTGAAGATCTGAAGGAGAAAACCAAGTTATGTGAAAAGTTATCAAAAGAAATCATTATGGTAAGACATGAAATGGAATCAGGAGTTATGAAGTTTACCCAAGAGATTGAAGAGAAAAGAAAAACTGAAGATAATCTAAGACAATCTCTCAAGGAGAAATTAGAAGATTGCCACAAGATGGATAGAATTATCAGACATCATGAATCTGATCTTGAAGATGCTAAAGATAATGAAGAAAAACTTGAGGATCAAATTGTCTCTCTCAAAAGGGATCTTCAAACAGCAAATGAATATAAAGAGAAATTCAAGATAAGTTCTGCTCAACTTGAAGTTCTTCTTGAAAGCCAAAAGAGGGTAGATGACAAGTGTGGTTTGGGATATGAGAAAGGAGAAAGCCCTAGATCCGGTCAGAAGAATTTTGGATCAAAAAATCTAAGGAACATGCCTAGAAGACCTCCGATAAGGAAGCCTAATGATCAAAGATATCCATCCTTCAATGGATACTGCCACAACTGTAATAACTTTGGTCATAAAGCTAATCAGTGCAGAAAGAGAATGAATCAGACTAACTCATCCTTCTCCGGATAGTGTTTCAACTGCAAAAGGTATGGTCACAAATCTCATGAATGCAAAAATATGCAAATGAACAAATCATTCAATGGTAGATGCTTTGCATCCAATAGAATAGGTCATATGGCTAATCAATGTAGATAAAGAGGATATCAATCAAATATGCATAGAAATGTTGTTTGCCAAATTTGTAATAGATGTGGTCATATTGCAAAATTCTATAGAAACAAGAATCACGACAAAAGAGGTCCGGTATATCATAATTAGAATCAAGACAAAGGAAAAACAAAGGTGAATGCGGATGAAGTCAAAAGTGAAATGATCAAGATTTGGGTAAAGAGAAGTACAAAGAATGTAGAGGATGGATCCGCACCAGAATCTGGTGTTGATATGCCTTCCAGAAATTAAAGGGTGAGCTCTGGCTCAGGGGGAGTCACAAGGAAAAACTCTTTTTCCCCCAGCCAGACTTTCAGTGCGTAAATTTGGCACAAGAGGTTTTGCGGATTAAAGGGTCTTCAGAGAATCATCTAAAATAGCTTTGGTAAAGAGGTGGAAGATCCTTAAGAAGATTTAATCAAGCAAATCTTTCAAGTCTGATCCGATTTATCACTCTTCTGGTAAGAACAGGAGCTTCTCAGATTAGATCCGGTATTGAGGAATCTTAATCTGCGGACAAATGGATTGTCTAAAGAAAGGTAAGAAAGCCTGTAGGAAATCACCGAGGACAACTCTAAGTATATCACTGTGATCCAAAAAGATACATATTTCAGAGTAAAGAAAATAGAGCAACCGGAACAACTTAAGTTGCGCATTTATTGCAATGAAGAATTAGGGTTTGCACAGAAGTATAAGGGCTCATTCACTCATCATTTGCACATTCACATTCGAGTAGAAGAGGAAAAGAGCTTCGCAAACAAGTCTCCTTCATCTCTCACAAGGATCAATCACGGAATTCAAGTCAATTGGCAATCTTTTCAACTCATTCCGGGAACCCTAAAAGCTTAAGAGGTATTTTCCACTTTTGAAATCCATTTTTGAATCCTTTTAAGATGGACACACCAAATTTTGTAAAGATCTTTGATAGGCCGCGCCCTAAATTTAGAAAGCATCCCTATAAATCCCTAGAAGTTGATCCCCTAGGCGCATTTTCAAGCATTCCGCATGGGGTTTTACACGTAGAAGATGTTAGGGCATATGTTCATGCAAACATTAAAGAAATTGGGGAATCCAAACTAGTTGATATCTATCAAGAACACCTGATAGATGACTCTTTTGAGCTCAAACCTCAATATAAAGCTATCCGGGACAAGCCTTTTGCCTGTTTTGCAGAAGATGAATAGGTCTGGTATGTATTAAGCAGAATACATGATAACTTCATATGGTTGAATAGACCATTCAAGCTCATAAAAGATACCATTAGGGTAGTTACCAGATTGCACTCATCCGGTAGGATACCTATTCTAAAATCTGTCAAAAATCAAACGGTGACTGAGGCTATCGGATCAAAGTTTGATAAGAGGGCAATGACAATTGAGGATATCACTGATCCAGATATCAAGTTTGCATCCATGATCATCAGATACAAAATATATCACTCTAGCAGGGAAAACTCAGTACTTGGAACTGCAATATATACTGCCTATGAAATGTTAAGAAAGAATGCTGACTATGATCTCTGTGAGCTCCTTCTGAACCAACTTCTAGAAAATCTGTAGAAGATAAAGAAAGACAAGAAGAACTCCTTCAAATACGATGGCTTGATACTATGTCTGTTCTTCTATTATATGAATGAGCTACCCGGATCTAGTGGTTGGATATGGCAAAATGATAGACCGGTTGCCATACAAATAAGGGATTATTTGCATGGACTTGGTGATGTTAAGGCATAGAATACAACACTCTAGGGATATTTCAAGAACTTTCAGAGTATGATGCAAGCAAGAGAGAGAATCCCCCAAGCTCTAGTTGAAAAGTATCAGGATACTATTTGCTTCATGGTAGAAACTAATCAGTGCCTTATGGAGGTAGTGGAACCAAGAATAGTATGGATCATGCCGATGGGGTATGAAGTTGATGAGAAAATTGTTGAGATGCATATTGAACACATGTTAAGTCAGCCAAAAGATCCCAAGGTAGAAAGGTTTGGAACCTTTGAGGAGCTAAGTGTAAAGATTCATGTGGAACTTAGACAACCAGAGATCAAGAGGAAGGTAAGAAAAGAAGTTGAAGATGTTGCAAAAGGATTTGGCATATCAAAGGAGGCACTTGGTGCCAATAGGGAAAAGATGGAAAGGGCTGAGGAAGAGAAGAAAAAGGTAGAAAAGAAAAGTGAGGAAAGTGTTCTAGTAAAATCTTCCACCCAAGCCAGATCATCAAAGAGATCTGCACCTACCACTACCAAAAGCTCAAGGCCATCAATACCGGAAGTAAAATTATCTGGCAAAGGAGAGAAAAGAACAAAGACAAAAGTCACAAGGGCTTATGCCAATCAAAGGGATGAAGAGGAGACTGAATCTGATGAAGAAATCAGGAAAGTGAAGAAAAAGAAGAAAACATCTGGTGAACCCTCTACCGGACAAGAGGAAGAAGAAAAGACAAAGGAATATGTTGAAAAACCCACTCTTCACATTGATGACATAATCAAATCAGTCATAGTGGATGGAAATCTTCAGCCAATGATTGAGTTCTATGATGATTATGGTGAAGCAGATTAGAAGATATTGCAAGATGCCACAGTCAGGTACCTAAATATCTACAACAAAGCATTTATTGAAATTATATCTCTGATCCCCAAAAGCTTGGAGAAGGAACTAGAAATAAGAAAGAATAATGCCCAAGCCAAAGACCTAGAAATCCAGGAACAAATAGCAATTCAGCTATATCCTTCATTTGATCCCAAGAAAATGAATATGGTATTCAAATATTGTAAAGATGAGTTCAGGAGGAAAGCAAGGATGAATCAACTTATGCTCGAAGAGATTGAAAAAGTTGCAAAAGAGACAGAAGAGATCCTCCGTAATGCATTCAAAAAATTCAACATTCCAATTATAGAGGACTTGGGTACTGACCCCTCGACCACAAGTGTTGCAGAAGAGTCTACTGAGAAAATGACATAAGAGGTAATGAATACCGGTGCAGAAATAGTTAAGGACTTGGAATCCTCTACTCCGGAAGAGGTGGCCCATGAACAAACTAACATTTCTCCTCTAGATTCCCCTGTTGACCCTGGATCTAAAGAAGAAGAAATAATAAAGGAGAAAGAAAAAGAGGTGAAAAGTAAAGAAGGAAGTCAAGCTGAAAAGAACATAAGTGACACTGCAGAAGAGAAGAAGAATCTATCTCTAGCAAGAGACACTGCAGAATCTGTCAAGGACTTCTTGACAAAAGAAACTAATGAGATGGATGAACTGGAATTACTAAAAGGGCCATTTGATTTTGACTCACTATCTCCAGTACAAACAATGAAGATAGCTTCATTTGCAAATGCGAAGGCCAAAGAGAAACTACTAAAATCTCACATGAAAGACCGTGAGCTTATAGAGATATCATCCAGAGTGTTGGAAAAGATCATGCCATCTTTTCAAAAGGATCCCACAGCCTCATCCTCTGGTAATCTCAAAACTCTAGTCAATATTGTTAGCAAACATTTTAATTCTCTAGAGAAATCAGCTGAGGAGAAGGTCAGGAAAGAATTTCTAGATAAGAGATTCTCAGAGTTGCAAGGGTTAATATCAAATGATAGAAGAGTTATGGGTATTGGGATAAAAAGTTTGGAAAATGCCCTTAAGGATGGAGGTGGTGTATACAAATTTTGTATATCTTGGTCTAAAACAACAGTGGAGATTGAGAAGAAAATAAAAGAATAGGAGGATAAAATGATAAAACTTTCTCAAAATTTTGATCCACTTACTACATCCATAATAAATCAAGAATGTCAAACGGTTGCAGCTTTGAATGAAATTAAGAAGCTTGAAAAAGAGAAGAAAAATAGAATCAGTAGGTTGAGTGAGCTCAGAGGGATAATTGTCCCTAAGTTAGAGGCCATGCATGAGGCCATAAAAGAAGCTCAAATCACAACCCAGACCAATGATCCAACAGATCTAAACAGGGCAGATGTGTTTGCATTCTTGTTGAGCAGTCATATATCAATTTTGGACAGAATGAAGCAAAGTTGGGCTACAAAATTCATTCAATTGAAAACAACTTTTATAGACATACTTCAGTACATGTAAGTATTCCATATGTATATAATTATATAGACAAGATTTTAAAAATTTTGGTGTGCAGACCCTACCCTTTGCCATTGATGTCAAAGGAGGAGTGAGGAGCAATGAAAAAATGAGGAATCCAACTAAGGGTGAGCTTCGGTAAATGTACATAGAGACAGAGCATCGGCCAAGGGGGAGTATAGTGTGACACTTAGTCATTTTTCACTAAGTGTTGCCATCAATGCCAAAGGGGGAGATTGTTGGCAAGAGACACTATATGGACTCATGAATGTTGTCATTGATGGTAACAAAGGTTATCCCACACATCCACAAGACATGATAGGTACTCACAGGAAGTCAGATCGAAGAAGTGTTGAGGTCCGGTAAGCGAGAACAGAGCAGTCAGTAAGGTTTGATAGATAGGTCCAGATCTCTCAGTAGAAGTATCTCAGTGAAGTGAGGATTTGGGGAAGTCAAGAGAAGTATTTTGACTAATAGATTCCAGGGTTTGAGCCTCCGGTGTGGAAAGGATAAAGAAATATGAATGCTTGAATGTCAGGCTCCCAAGTGACAGTGTGAACAGAGGAAGAACTGACTGGCAGAACATCAGACATTATTTTGGATGTGTTACTGAGGATGGAAAAGGTTCTTAATGCATAAGTTATGTTTGGCCGACGTGATTGATGACTTCTACAAGTATATGCTTGATCTGCATTACTTGATGTGCAAGGATTCAGCCGACAGATAAGAGTTTGAGGAAATTATTAACTGTTCCGGATGCCGACTAGAAAGGTGATGAAATCACTTGTGCGGATATATATATAGGATTGATTTAGATGTGAGAATACGTGTGGGGTATTATGTAGTGTGAAGAAAAGCAGAAGAGCAGAGTGAAGATAGTAGAAGAGGTCTGGAATGTGATAGTATAGCGGCATCAAGAGAGAGTAAGAATGAAGTGCAACAGATCAGTTTACTGAGCTTAACCAGAACTAAACCTCAGCATGTGTGGATGCTTCTCATCAATTCAACATTGTTTTATCTTCCTTTCTTGTAGACAGTGTGTATCCTGTAGGCAGTGTGCCTCTTGTGAGCAGTGTGCTTGGGCAGTGAGCCCTAATTGGCAAGTGCCATTTTGTATTTCCATTCTTCTAATAGAGAATACAATCTTGGGTTAATCACCCCATGGTTTTTTCCCTTAACAGGGTTTCCACATCAAAAATATTGTGTCATGTGTATTTCCATTTCATGGTTATGTTTGCTTAATTGAATTAATGCTGCATTGATTATTAAGAAAGTTCAGAAAGCAGAAATAATTAGGATAACTGATTCACTCCCCCTCTCAGTTATCAACACACCTTGTGTTGATGCTACTTTGTATAGATAGTTAGTTGGCAGTCTTTTGTATTTGACACACACTCGTCCTGATATAACCTTTACTGATGGGCTTGTCTCCCACTTTTTACGTGATCCTCATGAGAGTCATTGGCAGGAAGCCAACCATATTTTGAGGTACATTCGAGGCACTACACATTTTGGCATTCTATACATACTAGGTGCTTCACACATAGTAGGCTTCACTGACTCAAATTGGGCTGATGTTGTTGACTCTCAGAAGTCCACTTCTAGGTTTGTTTTTTGCCTTGGTTCAAGTCTTAGTGCATGGTCTTACAAGAAGCAATATGCTATTGCATTATCATCCACTGAGGCTAAGTATCGAGGTGCAGTACTTGCTAGCCAAGAGGTTCTATGGCTTTGACAACTTATGATAGATTTTGGTCTACCACTTGATCATCGTACTATTCTTTGGTATTATAACCAAAGTGTCATTCATATTTCTCACAATCCAATTGAACACTAGAGGATGAAGCATGTTGAGATACACATGTATTTCATTCGACATCTTATCCAGGATGGTGTTCTCTCCTTAGAGTATTTGTCTACTCGGTAGAAGTTTATAGACATCTTCACTAAACCTTTTGGGATTGCGTCACTATCTTGAGTTGTGACATATGCTTGGGGTGAATGAATTTGTCCTTAGGGGGTCATCTTGAGTCCTCCTTACTTTGTCTCTTTTTTGGACAGGAGTTTTTTCCCATTGGGTTTTCTACTTTTCTCCATTTGTGAGACTTTATTGTACATGGGTACCTCATCAGGCCTAGTAGTTGAGACCCATATTTTTGTATCTATTTCACTTTTGTATTCTCCCCAAGTATCACTTAAGGGGGGTGTTAGAGTGAATAATTTATCCATTCACTATAGCTTAAGTTTACTTAGGTTGATGAGGTTAGACATCTTGTCTAACTAAATGTGCAACCTTTTAGAGGTTAGAGGTTACCTAGTTGTTTGGTAAACCTCATGTGCATACCTTTTGAGGTTGGAAGACTTTTCATCTCACCTCAAAAGGCACTTTGTAGTAATCCAACACTTGTCACACAAGGTTTTTGGTTTGCACATTCTAAGTGATCTAAAGGTTGACACCAATAGGACATTTGTCTTTATGCATGTGCCACATCATGGGGCACTTGTCAATCCAAGTGCAAGTTGGATTGCCTCTTCCATGCCTATATAATGAGGCAATCTCATGTAAATTTGAAAGTAAGGTTAATATATGTTTATACTCCACATTCATATACTCATTGATAGTTATTGGCTTTGTTACTTTGCTCAATTCATTTGTGGAAGTTATTTGATGTTGCATTCATATCGTTGCTCCAACATAAGATTCTTGCACATGTCTCCCCACATTTGGGGACATAGATTGATGCTCAATTAGTTGAGTAGTTCTATGGATAAGTTACAAGTAAGGGAATAGGGTGAGAGCTCCATTAGCCTACATACTTCTTGTGAGCATGAGACATTAATTGCAAATTTGTCTGGCTTCATTTTAAAAACCTGGAAAAATCTGTAACATATTGTGTGATCTAGTAGTGTCTATTGAGAATTGTGGCTATAAAAGTTGAAGATTAGGGTCAACAAAACTGTAATGTGAAGACATATACAAATTTTATGAGAACGTGAGAATTTTATTGATAATAATTTGTCCACCCTAGATGTTGATCTTTCCAAGATATAAAAATAGTGATGATCCATTTTGATTTTAAATGTGATTGCACATTTTCTAGCTATTTACTCAAATTTTCTGAAATTATATTTTTTGTTCAAATAATTTTTTTTAAATGATCATTAATTCTATTAATCATGGAGTTAAAACTAAAATCCAAATTTATTTCTTCAGTTATTGATAACTATCATAGCATTTATTCTAATGGAACTTTTGCTTTGTTTTAGGGAAAAGTCAATATAAAATCAAAGAAAGGGGAAAATTTTGAAGTTCCTAATGATTCTATAATTCAAAACAAGGTATTATATTTGTTTGAAGTACATCCTGTATCAGTTACTACTCTTGCATCTGTAAAAAAAATTCTCTTGAAGTTTTTGACTATGTATTTTACAATACAAATTCAATTGTAGGATCTAAACATTGATTTACTCCATAATTAATTGCCAAATTACATAAACTAAGTGTCCTAAATGATTCATCTAAGTATTTTTTTTAATATATGATATTGTTCTATGCAGGTGGTCAAGAGTGTGGAGGATATCTAAACTAGCTTGTGATTGCCAGATGCATCAATTTTTTAATTTATTGGGCTTGTTGTTAAAGATTGTTAGAGTTGAGTATGTTTCAGGTAAACGCAACATAACTTTTCTAAAAATTTTATTTCAAATAATTTGGTGGTGGTTTTGTTATGGCTCCCATCCATGCAAAAAGTTATTATTACATCCAATATTATAAAGCCATCATATAATTAGATAAACACAACAAAAAAACTATGGGAACATGTTAGTATGCAAGCTAGACTAGACTAATACAACCACAAGAAGGCCTGGATTGAAAATGGATACTCCAACCACATTTGCCAAAGGACGAACAAAAAAATGCAGCAAGTATCAAGCAAACCACGAGATTAAACTACTCCTCACTTCTCTCTGCTAATTGGCTCCTCTATGACCAATTCTACCACCTCCTCCACTATGCCCTAAGCTCGTTTTGGCCCACCTTGCTCATGCCAGTAGTTAATAGAACCCACTAGAGAGGGGGAATGGACACCCTTACAAAGCTCATGACATTGCCTAGAGCAATGTATTTGCAAAACATTGGGATGGTATAATCACTTGCAACCTCTAGCCGCTTGTGGTTGTGGGATACATGATGCCCTGCCAACACTTTACCTACATCACAACAGTAAACCCTTAGAAGATCAATTGCTTGTTCCATTGTGTCATGCTTCTTTTTGTTATCTTGCTACCTTGTGTAAAACAAAGAGGCTTCACCTTCCACTGGCTTAACCTCAATTTTATTATTATCTCCTTGTACTCTTCTTATAATTTGATTTGATCATCTCTCAAATGGAAGACATGTAGGGTGCAGATCATTCCAGGTGCAGATTCAATCAAGGGAGTTTGAAGCAATTGGTTAAAATAAGACAAAAATACGGGGCTCGATCTACCGCCATCAGTCTCTTTCTCCAATGCAAGCCATGAATTTTGGCAAGGAGTAAGTACTGTAAATTGTTGATTGTATTTCCAAAATGCTCCAGTATGAAGGATGAGACAGTGTACATGACAGTGTAAATGCATTCCAAGCTCTATGGATTGAATTTGCATCTTTCTACTAAAGCTTCCACCGCCAAAAAATAAAGTGAATACATGTGGGTTCTATCCCGCAAATGACTTTTTGGATGTGGAATTGTCTACTAAAAAGTTGTATACAAAATCAACAATCAACTATAATACCAAATTCAATATTTCACACATGATATAATTTAGTTATAATAAATTTCAGATGGGATAGGGATTCACCTATGATACATGATTTTTAGTTCTAATTATTTCACTAATTTCTATCTTATAAATAATACATTTAATAAATTGCATATTTTTTATATCATTTTACATCAATTAAATATTTTTACTATAGAAAAATTTTCTCACAAAAATTTACTGTAAAAAATTATGAGTGCCCATTGAACCTAAGAGTCCAATTGCTAGTTGCTATATTTTCTAGAATCATATTAAAATATTATTAATCTTTATTTCAGTAAATAAATTATAATTAGCCGATAGGCTTTTATATGTGAGCATTATAGTACTCAGAATTGTCTCACGCCGTAAAAAAAATTCACACCTTGTAAATTTTCTAATTGCTATATTTTCTAGAGTCATATTAAAATATTATTAATCTTTATTTCCTTAAATAAATTACAATTAGCCGATAGGCTTTTATATGTGAGCATTATAGTGTTCGGAATTGTCTCACACCGTAAAAAAAAATCACGCCCGGTAAATTTTCTAAACTCGTCGGTTGTTCCTATCAGCGTATTCCTTGAACTTCCTATAGATGCAAGTGCTAGTTAGCCGATAGGCTTTTATATGTTAACATTATAGTGCTGAAATTGTCTCACGCCCAAAAATTTTCTAGAGTCAGTCAGTTATTCCTATCAGCGTATTCGTTGAACCTCCTATGGGTGCAAGTGCTAGTTTTAAAAGAGGACAACCATCCAGGGTCCAAATGATCTGTAACACCATACCATTTGTTGGGAGTAATGAAAGCATTTCGTGCAGCTACAAATATCAACGCCTAACTTCAAAACAAATCCAATTTTGGGTAAAGTTTGGAATGAGTCATTCCTGTTTATAATTTGACATAAAATAATTAAATTTCAATTCACAAGCGCGGGCAAAATAGCAAACTTTATTCAAATTTCCGAAATTGTGGCATACAAGGCTGATCCGAGTCTGAAAATCATGGAGAAATAGAGTGGAATCCAAAGAAGTTTAGCAGGGAGGAAGAGGATCCCCACACAGGCCACTGTTGCTCGCGTACGAAGATTTGGGAAACTTCTGCAGAACACCTCCTTGCGGAATTTGCCCGGATAAAGAATTATGCGACAGGTTCAGATCAGACAGAGCCGTGAGATTCAGAAACCTGCTGGGTATTCCTCTGTTGAGTTTATTGTTATTGAGCGTCAGTGTATTCAACAGTATCAAATTCCCCAGCGTTTCAGGGATTGGGCCGGTGAAGTTATTGAAGCTCAGATCAAGCACCTTCAACGGCACCATGGCGCCGAGGGAAGACGGTATTTTTCCGGTGAAAAGATTGTGCGACAGAAGGAGTTGTTCGATTCCGCCCTGCAGTCTCGCATTCTCAGGCACAGGGCCAGAAAATCTGTTATGTGACAGGTCCACGAAGCGCAATGTGCCGTCGGGTAACTGGCTCTGAACAGAGAAGACGGCCGTGATGGGCCCGCTGAGAAAGTTGGAATGCAAATCCAGGCTGCCCAGGTCTTGCAGGCCTACAATTTCATCCGGGATTGACGAAGTGAAGGCATTGTTGGAAAAATTGACGGAGTACAAACCCGTCATGGTGCTCAGCCATGGCGGTATCTTTCCAGTGAGCGCATTGCTGGACAAATCGAGCTGAGACAGCCATTTTGGGGGGGCGCCGCGAATTCCACAGGCACCAAGCGAAAGGCCGAATAAAGAAGGGAGCTTTGTTATTACTGAAGGCACTGTGCCGAATTTGAAATTGTTGAAGGAGATGTGAAGCTGTTGGAGGTAGGAAAGCTCGGCGATTTCTTCCGGCAGGTTTCCGGACAGCTTGTTGTGAGACAGGTAAAGGAAAAGGAGATTCGAAAGCTTTGCTACTGATTTGGGAATGGGGCCGGACAGCTCATTGTCGTTCAGATAGATTGCCGTCAGGTTGGAGAGCCTGCCAATGGAGTATGGAATGGGGCCGGAGATTCTGTTTACGGCCACTGAAACCGTCTGCAGATTGATCAAATTGCCCAAAGAAGACGGCAGGGGGCCGGTGAGTTGGTTTTCCTGGAGGCGCAGGAATTCCAGGGAAGAAAGATTGCCTATGGACGGCGGTATGCTGCCGCTGAGGCGGTTTCTGTCAAGGTACATGGTGGCAAGATTCGAGAGCTCCCCGACCGAGTACGGAATCGAACCAGTGAGGACATTGTCTGAGACGTCCAAAAGCTGTAGCAACTTGAGGTTTCCGAGGGCCCGAGGAATCGAACCGGCCAGAAAGTTGCTGTGAAGATCGAGGCTTCCAAGCATGACGAGACGGGAAGTTATCGAGACGGGAATCGAACCTGTCAACCTGTTGCTGTAGAGATGCAGTTCTTGGAGCTTTTGCAGGCCGGCGATGCTCTCGGGGATGGAACCGCTTAATTTGTTTTCATGCAGATCTAGTTCTCGAAGCTCACGGAGATTTCCCACAGACTGGGGAATCGAACCTCCCAGCTCGTTGGTGTTAAGAATCAGCTTCGTCAGCCTCACAAGCTTCCCTATCGACCGTGGGATGGAACCGCTCACCAGCTTCAAATCATTCAGCTTTAAGATTTCCAGATACTCCAGATAAATATAGGTCAAATAAATATAAAGTCCACATGTATAAATATAGGTCAAATTAAAATCTAAACAAATCAAAATAAAATAAAACTAACATAGATATCTTAAATACATCTATCTAAAAGATGCCCAAGATACGAGTCTTGAAGCACCTAGATGACTATGACCGTGTGCAATAAAACTAAACATAGCTGACATATAAAATAACTGTTTTAAAATAAAAATATATAGCCCACATTTTTTTTATAAAACCAATGCAAATAAATATAGAGTCCATATATATAAATACAAGTCAAATTAAAACATAAACAAATCAAAATAAAATAAAACTAACATAGATATCTTAAATACATCTATCTAAAAGATGCCCAAGATACGAGTCTTGAAGCACCTAGATGACTATGACCGTGTGCAATAAAACTAAACATAGCTGACATATAAAATAACTGTTTTAAAATAAAAATATATAGCCCACATTTTTTTTATAAAACCAATGCAAATAAATATAGAGTCCATATATATAAATACAAGTCAAATTAAAACATAAACAAATCAAAATAAAATAAAACTATAGATATCTTAAATACATCTATCTAAAAGACGCCTAGAGATATGAGTCTCCATGGGCCTATATTGAAATTGTTATTGAGAATATATAGGCGCTTCAAGACTCATATATTTTGTCATCTTTTAGATAGATGTATTTAAGATATCTATGCTAGCTTAAATTTTTTATTAATTTAATACAATATATATAGAGTGAGGAGTTAAAATATATACATATTACTAGATAATGTTAGTTTTACTTAAACATTTATTTTATTTACTTTATAGATTTGCATTTCAAGATTGAAGAATCTTAAAAATTAGTTTTTAACTTAATCCAAATGATACAAAAAACTTAATTATACTTGTCTAATGGAATTAATTCCCACCAACATTAAACTAAAGTAATTTACCATGCAATTAGTTTTCTTTGTGGGATAAAACAATAATTCTTAGCTCTAACAATTAGTTTTAAATGAAATATTTTTCAATAATTTAATCAAAAACTTAATTATAATTTTTTAATAGAATTAATTGCCATTAGTAAAAATCTAAAACATAGGTCATTAAACTAAATATTAATTTTCTTTGTGGCTTTTAAAGATTGAAGAGCTATAACACTAGCCCTCATTAAACTAAAATAAAGTAATTTACCTTGCCATTATTTTTCTTTGTAGGATGTAACCGCAATTCTTAACTCTAACAATTAGTTTTTAATGGAATATTTTTTAATAATTTAATCCAAATGATAGGAAAAAATTAATTATAAATTTTTAGAGGAATTAAACCCTAACCCTAGCTCTCAAGTAAATAATTTACCCTAACGTTAATTTTCTTTGTGATTTTCAAAGATTTGTTTATGTAGGAAAAATATTAAATAAATTATAATTTATAGGTTCCATAATTTAAGCATGTAAATAGAATAAGAGTAGCATGTAAATAGAATAAGAGTAAATAATACACAATGCTAATCTAACATTTTATAAATTGATTTTGCAAGAAAAAAAGAATGGATGTATAGTCCCTTACCAATTAAACTTCTCTCCTTATCGATTAAACTTCTTCTCCCATACCAATTAAGCTTCTCTCCTTATCAATTAAACTTCTCCCAATTCATTTGCTCTATTTATATTTGATTTGATTTTTCTCAAATTTATGTTTGATTACTACTTATATTTATACAATTTATTTTTTTATGTTCATTGATTTAATAAACTTTGTCAGCTATATATTATAATTATTTAAAAAAATATGTTTGTTATTTAAGTCTTTTTATGTACACAGTCACATTACACTCCACCCCTTGCTGCCATTGTGCAAATTTCCATAAACCTACATCATTGTAAGGAGCCAATTACTCAAACTTTTTAAATAACTTTTAAGATTAGATCTTTGCTTATTGTATTTTATTTAATTCTTTATAATTTATTACACCAATATACATTACTCTCAAATAAAAATTGGAGTTTTATATTTTAATTATCAATAATGAGTTAATTTTATTTACTTAAGAGTTATTCTAGGGGGTTTTTACAATGCAATATTATGATGAAGTCTAACGGGAACTATTATTATTTCTATAAAATACAATAATAACTAGCATACCTATATTTAAAAAATATATCTAAAGTATGACTAGAGATATCCTTCTCCATGTAGGCACCTTTAAATTTTTTAAATATAGGTATGTTAATAGCATCCACACCAGCAAGCCTAATTCTAACTATATTATATAATTATATGAATTATTATATAATATAGTATAATATTATAGTATAGATTAGATATATTATTATATAATATTATAATAATAATTAAATATAATATAATACTATATTATATAAAGTAATTATAATTATAATATGTAATAATAATTAAAATTATTTTATATATTATATTTACAGTTAGAGTTAGGGGTTAGAATTAGGGTTACAGTTAGTGTTTAGGTTAGAAATACGATTACACATAGGGTTAGGGTTAGAAATATAATTATTGTTCAAATTAGGGTTGGGCTTATCATTAGCATTAAGGTTAGTGTTATTATTATAGTTACAACCAAAATTGTGGTTAGAATTATGTTAAATAGGGTTAGATTTTAACCCTTATCATAAGCCTATATAAACCCTAGTTCTAACCCAATCTGTAATTCTAACCATAATTGTATCCCTAATTCCAACCCTAACCATTAAATTGATTGTAACTCTAATTATAACCCTAATTCTCATTCTATTTGTCACACTTCTTTAAACTATAACTTGAATTCTAATTATAATTCTAGCCCTAATCGTAACCCTAATTATATCTGCAATTCCAACTCTAACCCTAATTATAACCCTAATCATAACCCTAACCCTAAACTTAATTCTAATTGTATATACTCTTAGCTATAGATAAAGGATAACCTTCCTCTCCTATATCAAGTTTCTTCTTCAACAATCATGGCATTCCTCTCTATCTCGCTAAACTAGATTTTTTGTAAATGTGATGGTACATATATTCATAATAGCTTGAGAAAGGCCAAGGAACATTTCAAATTCTATAAAACTCCCTAGGATAAAAGTTCTCCCTTAACTCTTTTCACTTGGAAAAGGACGTCCTTCGATGGTTTGAATGATTGGACATGCCTCTCCCACTTCTCACAGAGTCACAATTTTGCAAGGAATCCCTAATCTATTTTGGCCCTAGTGCTTATGATGATTTGTTGGTTCCCTCACTAAACTATGCCAAACACATTTAGTCAAGGAATACTAGAGTGAGTTTGAGAAAAAGTCATTTTTTCACATTTATTTTAGACTTGTGGTCTTAAGGAGGATCTTTAGGTAGAAGTTCTCATGTGTAAACTAGACTCCTATTGATATGATGCTCTATCCTTGGCATGACTTGTGAAAGATAAATTGACAACTCAATTATAAATAGCCATCTCCTCCTCTTTCAAAACTAGAAAGGAGATGTCAAATAATGGAACTAAACCTCCCACAAGTCACAAACTCTCTTGAGAAGAGATACTAGAGAAAAAGGTCAAGAGATTATGTTACAATTGTGATAAAAATGGGAAAAGGGTCACAAATGTAGTGAGAAACACTTGTATCTCATTGACTCTACCATGATCCCTAGTGACAATGATTAATTTTTGGATGTAGAAGAAGAGTTGGTTTCCCTAGAACAACAATCCACTCCTAATGCTAAAGCATGAATTGAAATATGGGCATTAGGAGTGGATTGTTGTTCTAGGGAAAACAACTATTTTTCTACATCTAAAAATTCCTTAGATTCATTAGGCACCATGGTAGAGTTAATGAGATACATGTTTTACTACATTTGTGACCCTTTTCCACTTTTTTATCATAATTGTAACACAATCCCCTAGCCTTTTTCTCTAGACTATCTCTTCTCTCAAGAGTCTATAAATTGTGGGGGCTTTAGTTCCTATATCTGATGTCTCTTTTTTAGTTTTAGAAGAGGAGGAGGAGCTATCTATTTTCTCTAGATGCTAATTTGTCTTTTGTAAGTCATGCCAATGTCAAAACATCACAATAGGAGTTTTTTTACACATGAGAACTTCTTGAAGATCCCCTTGAGACTAATGATGAAACAACTATAAAAATGACACATCTAAGCCACATGTTTGGTTGGCCATTTTCTTAAACTCACTCTAGTATTCCTTGACAAAATATGTATAGCATAGTTTAGTGATGGCATCAACAAAGTCATCATATACGTACTAGGGATAAAATTGGTTTTAAAGGCTTCCTTGCAAAATTCTGACCAAGTGAGAAGTTGGTGAGTCACATCCAACCACTAAAGGGCTTTCTCTTCCAAGTGAAAAGAGGCAAGGGAGAGATTTTGATCATGGAGAATTTGATAGAATTCAAATTATTACTTTCCCAGCTTGCTCAACCAATTAGCAAGATTTGTACCATCACATTTAGGAAATTCTAGAGTCTAGGTGGGCAAAGAGGACCACCTTGATTATGGAAGAAGGAAATTGAAATTGTTGTAGGAGAGAAAGGTTGGCCCTTATTTGTAGTTGAGATTAGTTGGTCAATATTTTTGGGAGAGTTGAGAGAGTTGTTCTTCAAAGTTGATGAATTTTACTTCATTTTTTATTTGTTTGTGATAAAGGTGATCATTAAGAGAGTACATAATGGGCTCCTGTGGATCCTATTGGTCTTGAGAATGATGATCTACTGCCATAGGAGTGAGAAGGATCTAAGAAAGAAGTAAACAAAGTCATATAGAAAATTGATCATCTTGAAGAGATGAGTGTAATGGGATAATCCATGTAAAGGGGTAAGAGTTTTCCTAACATCACCATCATCCTAACATGTCCCATTTACCATGTTCTTTTCCATCATTTAATTTAATTAAATAAATTATATTTAATTATTTAATTTATCAAATTCCATTTTCCCCATCATAGATTAATTAAATAAATTCCATTTATTTAATGAACTATCATACCTATCTTTAGAAAAATCTATCAAAAATATGCCGAGAGATATCCTTCTACACCTATTTTTAAATTACTTTGGCATATATAAGTTCAATAGGCATTTCAACTGTGATGTTCTTACATAGATTTTTTCTAAAGATAGGTATGCTAGTTAAAATAAATTTATATTATTATAAATACCTTATATTAATATATATTATAAATGTAATCCTCTATATAGAGGGAAAAATAACTCTTATGTGATTAAAACAAGTGCCACGTAGTGGCGAGTACCTTGCCTTTATAGTGTTGTAATAATAGTATGTGTTTTGTTGTCAATAGATGAGGTGTGACATAGCATTTTAGAGAGAAGGTGGGAAAAAGGTTGAGATGAATAGATTCTTGCAAGGTTGATGAAATCATAGTAGAGCATGTGGGAATTCAACTTTCTCCCTTTCATTCCTATGACTAAAATCTAGAGGTGTTGGGGATTTACATGGAAGAGGCTGTGAAAAAATATAACATTTTTCAATATGTGATTATTAACTTGATTCAAACAATCTCATATTTAAGATAGATCTTACAGGTTACTATTTTACTACAAGGTTTATCTAATGCAGTATCCACTTGGTAATTGCCCTCGAGGTGGATGTTAAATTAGTTATTACAGAGTGCTTTAGGTGGTGTGTCAAAAGTTTGGTTTTGGGTTCTTGCATCTGTTGGTTTTCAATATCGACCTAATACAAGGCATATTACCTAATTGGATATGGAAAGGTAGATTATTTCACATTTTGTACAAGTGGGTTCTTGCATCTGTTAGTTTTCAATATCAAGCTAATACAAGGCATCTTGCCTAATTGAATATGAAGGTGGTCGGTCTACCGAATTAGTCATAGGTTTGTTTTTTAAAGGAATAGCTTGAAGTGATGTGATCTTATAGAATGTTTTAATTGTGTGATATTCATATGTCAGATTTAGAAACTTTAAAAGCAAATGCAACTTGCAGGTTTAAAACTAGATTTCATGCCCTTTAGATCCTCCTCATGCATTGCGCCATAATGAAAGCTTCAAGACATGGTTATAAAGAATGGTTTGCTAAAATGGCTTTAAATACTTCCTACAAATGTAGCCTATGGGTGTGAGGAGGCATGGTTGCTAGATATGCATAAAATAAATGTGATAAAGTGGTTGCTAGATCTTTTTGAAGATTAAAGAATCAATGCATCAATTGTAAGGTAAACTACTTTTCAATAAATATAGGTGTGAATGTTGTTTGGTTTGGCATACTTTGCTACCAACTGTTCATCTCAATGCCTACTTTTTTTGCCATTGTTATTCTTCTTACTTAATAACTATGTATGTATACATATAGAACCCCTTTTGTGTAATAGGAAATGTAGTGAAACAAGTAATTTTATATTAATTTATATTGATCTCTCTATTTTTCTATGCTACTATTCCATTAATGGAAGTCTATGCAGAAAGTTGAACAAAATATTTTCTTTATTTGGCCTGTCTAGATCATGGTACTTATTTCACACATGCTTTCAAAAGTTTTACCTTTTTAAAATAAGGTGTATGTTTTATCTCTATTGTTTTTTATTTTTTTGATTTTTAATGATTGAGTCATTTTTTAATGTATTAATCAAAAGATGATTTATTTGTATGGAAGTTGATAAATAGTTTACATTCATCACTTTAGTTTAGATCTATAAGTGGAATAGATCTCTCATACGGATGGATTTGAACTTTGAAGTTTTAAAATTTGAATTTCTCAATTTGGGGCCATTCCCCCTCTTGTACTAGCTATTATAAGCCAACTTATTTCCAATTATATGATAAGGTAATGTATTTAAAGACTAACCCAAATTTATTTATAGTATCTATTATGAGTTAAATAAAAATTTGTTGATCACATATATAATTTGATTGTAAAAGGATAAAAATGATTACATCAACATTGCATGATCTTAAAAGCATGTTTTATGCTTTCTTGTTGTTCTCAACCTTGGTTCATTTCTATTGAATCAGTCCATCTAGGGGTTTGATTGAGGATAATATGACCATTGTAATTTAAAGTAGATTCTCCAAACTTGGTGTTTCTAAACGCTCCTTGTTCTGTATTAAATTTGGAGCATATGCACAAAGGTGAACAAGTTTCATTCAACAAAATTAGTGAGAATAGATATACAAATCACAAAATCAATGTTGCATAAAAGTCTAGTTTTGTATTCACAAAAGTGAACTAATAGTTCTTAGTTGGATTTCTAGATTAGCGACAATTGTTTGATAGGTCAAGTAAAATTCTAACATTGCAGTGAGTTGATTTTTAACATCTATATAGTGATATCTTTATTGGATCTAAAAATAGGTCCCTCATAATTAATTAATATATTATTTACATCTATCATAATATTTGATATTATTCCCAATTCATTTATCTAGGTTGATTGTTTATTTTAGTGCTTTATTTATTTACCTTAGGTTGTTTATGTGAGCGATTTTACCCTTACCTAAAATGGTGATCTTATAAGTGCCTAAATTTGAGCAGGCATACATTTTAAAGTTTGATGAAGATTTGGTGGCATAGCACACGACCATATATGGTGTAAAACAATAAAACTCTCTTGTTTATTTTACTTTTTTATTTAATTAATTACCTTAGATTGTTTAGGCGAGTGATTCTTGGCTTACCTAAAATGATGATCCTATAAGTGCCTAAATTTGAACAAGCATACATTTCAAAGATTGATGAATATTTGGTTGGATTTGGTGCTCTCTCTCGTCCCTTAAAATATTATTAATATTTGACTTTTTAATAATGAACACAAGCTCCTTTTCCATTATTTTTCTCACTGATCATCCACCCCAATGAACCATCTATTATGGTGAACAAATTGTTAGTGTATATATTTCATTTATCATACACTATAGGTGTTTTAAGCCTAACTTAGGCATCCTTTATGTATTCTTGACACATGCCTCTTTGAGGTGTCAAGTTTGTTGGATGACTCGTCCTTGTTAGTGTATATTTTACCCATGTCCTATTTTACCTCACATGGGTGAAATACACATTTTGTAAGCCTACTTATGTGGGTTAGGTGTTGACTTGGAGAGTTCAACACAACTCTCCAAGCATGTGTTGACACTCATTTGACACTTGCTAAGTGGAGTGTTGAAGTCGACTCCTAAGTTGACTCAACATCCTCACTCATTCTCACCTATTTATAATTGCCTTTTTAGCTAATGTAAAGTGGTAGATTTGGTGAATTTAGTTAGACTTGCATACGAGGGAAAAAATTATGCAAGTCCAGCCAAATTCACCAAATCCACCACTTTACATTAGCCAAAAAGGTAAGTATAAATAGGTGAGAATGAGTGAGGAGTTTGAGTCAACTTAGGAGTCAACTTCAACACTCCACTCACCAAGTGTTACATCCCCAACTTACAAATTAGACTTAATCAATTAATTGGCATGATAATCAGGAGGATTAGTCATAGTCAATTGATTTGATATTGTGCAAATATCTTATTTAAATTTTGATTATAAAGTAGAAATAGATGTTAAATAGTTTTTTAAATTAAATGATTTATGATTACGAGATTTGATAATGATGCACTAATCATGATCTTGTGGTCCTGAGTGTGACAGGGGAAAAAAATGTCCTTTGAAGAAGGAAGGAGAGTATCATCCTAGAGGAAGGGTTAGACATTGTGAAAACATAAATATGTCCATATCAACCATTTGTAAGTTGACTCATGTCATGTCTCTTGTCTTTTGTTTCTATGTTCTTGGTTTAATCTTTTGTCGATAAAGTTATCACAACAAGTCATGATGACCAGATGATGTTTTGGGAACATCATCGCTAGCTGAGAGACAATAGTGTTTAGAGACAAGGAGGTCTCTCTTACTTGTTGTTCTCAGGGTCATTATTTTCCCTAGTCATTTGATGAATGGGAATAGTCAATTTTGGGGGAGTATCACTCGACCCCGATAATCAATGTTATTAATGTGAATTCTTTTTATGAATAGTATCTCTTATTTTAATCCTTAGTCAAGGATGAAACATCTTAATAGGTTGTTACCTATAATGATATTATTGTTATTTACTTATCTTAATAATTGTATTCTTTGGAATATTCCTTAGTTGATATAGTAGATCATGAAGATTGATGGGAGGTTTGAGCTCAACCATCCCATGTTGTGCAAGGATCAAGCCACCTCTTACGGGACACTACCGAGTGGAAAGGCAGTTAGTAGGCAAAATTAGCATGCCTTGGGATTGGTTACCTTTGGTGTTGAGCTCTCCATTTGGTAAGAATCACTTTGGTGAGTTGGAAATGTTGGTTGGGGTTTTTGGAAAAGAAAGTAGGTAGCATAACTGTTTAGGGAAGAACAGTGGCAGGAGGGAGATGTGAGAAGCTAGAAGACTCACATATTGGGACTGTAATCAGTCTATTACTTGATTTAGGTAAAATCAGAAACAAATGCCCAATTACTTTTCAAATGATGAGTTTAAATCTCAGAGAACTTCTGCCCAAGTTTGTGAAACATGAAGTTTCTTGTTATTGATTAAAAATCTGAGTCACATGGCCTGCAAGGCCGTGCCATGCATGTTGTCTTTATTTCTTTTGAGTCATGGCTCTAGGCCAATTGGCTGAGCTATTCTTGTTTTTAAATCTCATATATGCAGTGGTTTTGGAGCCGTATGGCTGATCCCTTTTAAGATAACTTTGATTTATGTTTATGCTTGAAGCCTCATAAGATGAGCTTGCTAGACATAGTAATTGTTGAAACCACCCTCAAGGCTATGAGCTGAGTAGAGAACATATTAAACTTCTTTGAAAATATGCTCAAGGCTATGAGCCGAGCTAGGAAACTATGTAACTATTCTTGAAATTACACTTAGCCGAGCTTTAATATTGTGGAATCTTGTTTATGTTGAAGCTCGAGGCTTAAAGAACCAAACAATCACTATTCTTTGTTTTAATACTAGTTCAAGGCCTTAAGATTGAGCCCTGTAAAGATTATCTCTTTCTTTGAATGAGCCTTGAGTCTTTCTACTCAGCCATATTGCATTGTATGATATATTATGATAACTGGAGCTCATAGCCAAAGTGGCTGAGCATGTATTCATTACATATTTGTTAAGCCCACATCATTGGATGACAAGGGCCAAGCCTAAAAGCTCTCAAAGGGAGTTATGAATGACTCCAGGTGTTTAGTTGATAATGGATATAGTCATTCAACTATAAGGATAGTTGTGTAGGCATCAATGGTTAGCATGCAGTCCTTCATCTATAATAATAACTGTGAAATTTTTTAATATTATAAACCCAGTCCAATGACTGAGATGATTGTCAGGAAGGCAATTATAAATCGATGTGTCTATAACACCCAAACTAAACCCTAGTCGGGCTTACATTAGAAGCCGATTGTGAATTGCAAATAGAGTTGTTTAAACTATTATGAATGTTTATATGAACCTTTGAATATGAAAGGGTATGATCTTTAATGATCATAGTCTCATCATGAGATAGTTGGAATAAGTTTATAGAAGAATATAGACTAGTTCTATACGTGACTAAATTATGACTTATCGGATAATATTATAAGATATAATTTCTTTTACTTATTTGTAAACTATTAGGCTAGTGAATAGCCCTTGAGCTCATTGGGAAGATAAGAGCTATTGAACCTTAAGAAACTAATGTATTTTACTAAGGTAGGGCATGCCTTGAGTATCATGGAATCAACTTCATCATATGTGATGAAATGATATCGATATGTTAACCACAGAAGACCAAGATAGTCTTAAAGTTTGAAATTGAGATGAATTGAAACGGAACAAGGTGACATGGAGTCACTAGTTCCATGTTACAAAAGTAACCTATTTAGTTATAACTGACTTATGATGGGAGTTGAATGTTCAAGTTTGGACAGTGATTCAAATTGATCCCACATACATACAAGACATAAAGAACAAGGACATTAAGAATTGACTATAGGACATGACAACTTATATGTCAAGTTAGGGTGGTGGAAATACGATGTTCATTATGTAACATATTTCTATGAAAACCTTGGCCAAAGTAATGCATCCATCTTTGCATGCATTGTCAGTCCATAGTGACCTAGATGGCCTAGTGTCTCTAGTAGTGTCATACAAGTTAGAGTGGATCTGTAGTGTGTGACTGTGAGACATTAGGAAGGACATGACACCAGTTACTCAGATAGCTATCCAATTGGTTTCCAATGTGTAACCTTTCCGTGAAGGATACAGCCCCTTCTAGTTAGGAAGATGAGCAGGGGACCGAAGGTCCGTGGTTAGAGGAAAAGCACCAAGATGATGCTCTCCTTCCCAAGTATGAGACAAGTTGAGGCTTATGAAGACAGATGTCAATGGTTCTAGATACAGTGTTTGTATTTTGACTAGTTGGTCTATTGTAATGTAAAAATATGATTAAGATGCCTAGACCATATATTGTATTTGATTAGTAATGGATATTCACTAAGGATTGTAATGATTTATTAGATTGTAAGCTATGTTATATCCTGATTTGATTGACATGCTTAAATGATGGAAAATAATATGTTTCTTTATGTTCAAATTTTGAATATTGTAATCCATTCTTAATTAATGACTTGTTTAAGTTACATGTTTAAGTTAAATCTTGAGTTTTATGGAAAGCGATGTTACATATGGTATCAGAGCTACCAGGTTCAACACATGGATCTAATGAGGTCACTATTTGATGATTAATGTATCCAACATTAAGTATGCTAATGATTGGATGTTCTATTCCAGAATGGTAAAAATTAGAACCACACCTCGCAAGAAGGTAACAGGACATGGATGTTACCTATGCCATCAAAAGATCTTGAAGGCATGAGACTCCATGAAGGAGAAACTTGAACAAACTGGATGCTTGGTAGATGTATGGTTATCTAATGAGAAAACATTTGCTGATGCAGTGAAACACATCAAGCAAGAGTTAAGGAAAGATGAATGGATGGCTACCCTTAACTCTACTAGAACATCAGTGTCACCCTCTTCTCCTAAAGGACCAGCTAAGGGAAATGATCATAATGAATGCAATGTACCAAAGGAGGATGTGAAGGAATACCACTGTGTATCCTCACTTCCTAAGACTGAAAAGAAAATCTAATAATGGGAAGTTATCCCAATTGTAAATGATTTGCAAGAGCAAATGTAAATAGTGGATTATATGTAATCCAATGGAAATAATAATGCAATGGCAAAGTTTTGACAATCTTTCCCTTCTTGTTAAAGATTACATGAATGTGAATAGATTTGTGAAATAATTGAATTGCTTAGCATGGAAAACTAATCCATGTTTAATCTGTAAACTTCAAGAAGAAGTAAATTGCAGTAAAGGTTCAAGTTGGAACTAGAATGGAGGATAGCCAAGATGAAGGAGCACCTTCAGGGCAATCTTAGTCTAAACTAGACCAAATCTTGACTTTGTTGAAAGAAACTAGGGCGAGGGTAGAAACCCTCGAACACAAAGTTAGAGGTTAGTCAGAAGACAAGCGAGATAATTATGATGGGGTTGATGGTGAGGAACACCATAATGCACCACCCAAAGCCACCACGGAGAAAATAGCTCCACAACTAAACAAGATGGGGATAAGAGGAGCCTTATGGCTATGGCACTGTCTCGTGACATGAAAAAGGTCATGCCACCTAAATTTGATGGATCCATAAGCAGAGATGCTGTAGAGGCATGGCTTACAGAGATGGAGAAGTATTTTGAAATTAGAAATTATAATGAGGTAACTAAAGCTGTCTGGGAGCATTTTAGCTAGCAGGAGAAGCATCCACGTGGTGGATGAAAAAAAAGATGGAGTTAGGCTTGAGGTCTACAAGCCTTACTTGGGATAGGTTTGTAGAAATGTTTAGATAAAGATGGTTGCCTCAACTATTCTATGATTAGAAACTCATAGACTTTCAAAACTTGAAACAAGATTATATGACTGTAAATGAGTATTGGGAGAAATTCACTTGATTGTTGAAATATGTGCCACAGTATCAGTATATGAGAAGTTCTAGGTCTAGAATTATCATGGGGTTGAACACCTAGATTGGGGGTGAGGTTAATGTTCACAACCCTACAACCATGGAATAGGTCTATGAGAGGGCCGTTAGGCAAGAACAGAACCTGAAGGCTATATTGGCCTATAGGGAAAGAAACAAAAAGAGATATAACTGGTCTTAATCTTCTCAACCCTCAAAGAAGAAGGGGAAGAAACAAGATTATGCTAAGAAGAGTGATAAAGGGGCTAAAAATAAACAAAATGAATCCAAGGGAGATAAAAAGGGGAATAACCACTCTAAGAAGAATGGGAACAACTCTGGCAAACCTTAGGAGAGGCAAGGACCAGATAGAGGATGCTTCACTTGTGGCAGAGATCACTACGCCAATTAGTGTCCCAACAAATCATAGGGAGTGCAACCAAGAGGGAATCCTCTACCTTCCTAGCAAGTGGCATTCCAACAATGTATCCATGCATCCTTGGACAACTGTCAAAATGAGTATCAAATAACTCCAGTAGAGACAACATGTATTTTATTTGGAGTTCCAATTTTAGTTTTAATTGATGCGGCTGCCATGGAATGTTTCATTTCTCCTAAAATTGTAAATAAGATACCTACAAAAGTATGATTCATGGAAAATACTTGGTCTGTAGAGTATGCAAATCACACCAAGGCTTAGGTAGAGCAATGCTTGTTTGAAGCTCGGGTTGAACTTCCAAACTTTTCCACTGAAGTAAATCTATATGTAGGCCCATTTAGCTCGTATGATGTTATCCTAGGAATAAATTGGCTATGGAGACATCGATCCAAAGTAGACTATTATGCCAAGATAGTAGATTGTTTGGATGATCTAGGAAATCAAGTCCATATTCAAGGGAAACCTGGGGAAATTAAGCTGAGGCAAATTTTTGCCTTACAAATGAAAAGGGCACAGAGAAAAGGATGCCAACTTTTTGTTGTCAAGATGGATAAAATAGATGAAACAAAGGAAACCTACTTCCAAGATTACATGATGTTTTATGAATCCCCAAAACTTAACGAAGGATGAAGGAGTCCATATGTCAGGAAAGACTAGATATGGATAAGCATCCCCTCCTCAAAGATTTTGAGGATGTATTCCTGGATGAACTACCAGGGTTACCCCCTAAGAGAGATTTTGATTTTACCATTGATATTATACCTAGGTTAGAACCTATTTCTAAACCTCCCTACAGGATGACTACAATGGAATTAATGGAGTTAAAGGCTCAACTGCAAGAGCTACTAGATAAAGAGTTGATTAGACCCACTATGTCACCATGGGGAGCACCTGTCATTTTTGTGAAAAAGAAAGATGGAACTTTGTGGTTGCGTATAGATTAGCACATGTTAAATAAAGAAACCATTAAGAACAAGTATCCTTTACCCCACATTGATGATCTTTTTGATCAGATGAGAGGTGCAACAGTATTTTCCAAGATCGATCTTCGATCAAGATATCACCAGTTGAGGGTGAAGGATGAAAACATCCATAAGACAACCTTTAAAACCAAATATGGACATTATGAATTCACTATCCTACCTTTTGGGTTGACAAATGTACCTACAACGTTTATAAATCTTATGAACAGTGTGTTTAGAGGCTGCCTGGATTATTTTGTATTGGTATTTCTTGATGACATTTTAATCTACTCTAAGAATGAAGAGGAACATATACAACATTTGAGAATTTTTCTTCAAAGATTAAGAGAGCATAAACATTATTGGAAGATCTCTAAGTGTACCTTCTTTCAGAAATAAGTACAGTATTTGGGTCATATAATTTTAGCCAAAGGAATAGCTGTAGAACCAACTAAGATTAAGGCTATTTATGAATGGCCTGAACCAAAAAATATTCATGAGGTCTGAAGTTTTATGGGCCTGGCTGGTTATTACAAGAAGTTCGTAAAAAACTTCTCTAAAATTGCACATCCTATAACTTCCTTGCAAAGAAAGGGCAAGAAGTTTGAATGGTTAGAAAAGTGCCAGGAGGCCTTTAACCTGTTGAAGGAAAAATTAACTTCAACCCCAGTTTTAAAAGTGTCTAACCTAGAAGGTTAATTTGAAGTCATTACCGATGCCTCAGGGGAAGGCTTAGGTGGTGTACTAGTCCAAAATAGACATGTTATTGCATATGAATCGCGCAAACTAAAAAACTATGAACAAAACTATGCCCCACATGATTTAGAACTGGCAACACTCATGCATGCACTCCAAATGTGGAGACATTATCTTCTTGGAAAACCTTTTGAGTTGAAAACGTATCACCCCAGACTTAAATATCTATTCATGTTACATCCCTAATTTTGGCTTGTTTTTACTTTTTACTTTTACATGGGTAAAAGTGAATCTACTAGATAAATACTTTGACGTTGGCTTAATTGTCATTGGAAAATATTGATTTTATTTAATATCAATTATGTGATTAAATGCAATGAATATGATGTAATGATTTAGCAATTTATGTTATGAGAATTTAATTCATTGTTCATAAGGTTTATGAATGGACTAACGATGCATTGATCATGATCTGGTGAATTGCAAGTAATATGTAGGATAGTAGGTTCTTGATGACTCTCCAAGAAAGAGAGAGAGAGAGAGAGAGAGAGAGTATCTTCTAAGGAGAGGAGAATAGACCTTGGGTTACAATGGTCATTTGCCAAATGAGTATAGTGTTCAAAGAGTTAAATAACTCTAGTTGATTAAGGTAAGTCACGTTTTATTGGTTAATTCTTGGATTGACTCGACAAGCTCTCAATGTCTATTTGATTCCTTTTTGAGTTATTCATGTGTCGACCTTGTCATTTTTCTAAAAAATGATGTTGTCAAGAAAGGACGTTAGTCGTCTGTGACTAGTGTGACCTCTCGTCGATGACATCCTAAATAGTCTTCATTTGCATCGTCAAAACATAGATGGTTTAATTGTTGTCATAAATATGGTTTAAACATTGCATGGACGTTCATGACAAGCTTAATTGATGTGATATGGTATGTATATGTGAAGGGGAGACTAGCTCGACCCAAGCACATTATATACGTAAGTTTACATAAAAAATCTTTATTAATGCTATTAATAAGTATTATCATTGTACTTTGATTATTATTTCATGTAAAACTTTAGTGATCATTTGAGATGGTCAACGAAGTAATATTCACCACCTTCTCTGTTATTATGTTTATTTATTCTTGAGATGTGTTGTAGAGGGAATCTTTAAATTCTTATGAAGCAATTACTACCTCAATGTCCTCTTAATCATTCATGTATATCCATAGGACAAATCCATGATGTGGACGTAGTTGTTTAAACCATTTAACCAACTCATGGGCATTAAGATACCTATAGAGAGTTGTAGCATAGAGATACTTTATTCTCCACATAGACCTCTCATTGAGGCTTGAGTGTTTAGAGGCTTGTTAATAGGAGAAACTCTTAGTCGTAGAGAACCTTCCATCGACTAGATAAGTGGAGCCTTAATGATAGAGTCATGGGCCATTAGTGGAATTAACCAATTCTTGGTGGAAACGTAGTTTTGGTTTGAGAGTATGGGAGTGGAGTATTCATGCGGCTAGTATAAAGGAAGAACATCATTTCTTGGAGTCGAATCATATTATATAGAGCTTTAATGATTTTGAACGATTATCTTAGAGATGATAGCTCAAGAGATTCAAGGATCTTGTGAATGGAGTCATCACATTATAAATGAAATTATTTTTAACAAATACTTTATTGGAGGATGCTGTGACCTTGAGGAATTCATTTTAACTATTTTGAAGTGGAGACTTAATGATGGATAGTTGTGGAAAATAGAGAACCGACTCATAGATAAGTCATGTGTAGAGCTTTAAAAAGGGATGACTCTCCCAAAGTCAAAAAGGAGAGGAAGGAGAGCACTCTGAAAATGAAAGGAAAAGCTTGAGAATAGCAGAGCAAAGGGTGTTAACATTGTACTCAGCGAAGGAATAACTATGAGTTGTTAGCTATCTGTGACGAGGGAGAAGTGTAACAAGAGGAGTATACAATCCTGTAGATCATCTTCTTTTCATTATTTGATATATTTGCATTGTATTTGATACTTATTTTTATATCCTAGTTTTCTTTGAGCTATGAATCTTTGTTAGTGTCCAATAAGGCTGACTTTTTTGTGAAAGATAACCTTCATATATTAACTCTACTCATGATGGGCTGAATGCTAGTATGTAGACATCAATATTAAGGGAGAGTTTTTACTCAATTAATATCGTGCCCATTATATATGCCTATTCATATATAATAGATTTGGAATGATATTGTACAACTAGATTATATGTATCTTTATGATATCGCATACTGTAAATTTAGTATAAAACCATACATCCAGCAATGTAGATTTTGTAAAACATAGAATACTATGAGAATGGTAACGTTATGTTCTTTGGAAAATAATAGTTTTTAAATGAGTGTATTATCATTTTAGGATTACCTTATAATAGATGCAAAAGGTGAATTATTCCCCTCATCGCTGGTTTATTAATGTTTTGATATCTCTTAGTTATGGAAAAGAAAGAGAAATTTAACTTTGAGTTCAAGAGGTTTTTAAATGAGACATTTCACTAAGGTTGACAAACTACTCAAACTAGTCCTTGTTCTTTTGTTATCAAATCAATCCTAAGTCAATATTTTAGACTCATATGGAACCACAGGGTTTGGTATAATTAAGTTCTCTTTGTAAACAGAAAATAACCTAGTTGTAAGAGATTGAACAACCTCTTAATAGTTAAAACAATGGAAAAACAATCTTCTTTCTAGTCAAGAGTGGTGAAACCTAGAAATAACCTTGTAGTCAAAATAAGACCTAGGGGTTAATTCTTTTGCTTACTAGGTTATTACTTTATGGGAATATATTTTTTCCATTATGATAGTATAGGATGGATAAAACCTAAAAAATTGACTCGATGGGGGAATTTTATACTAAACCTTCATGATCACTAAATAGATTGACAATGGAAAGGGCAAGTACTCTATATATGAATGTTTATTCTTACTTGGTAGAGAAGAATTTACAAGTCTTAAGATATCTAAAAAATAGTATTCTCTTGTGCTTAGAAAACTATAATTTCAATTAGATATTAATATCATTAGGAGAATACTTTGCTCTAGGAATGTTCAAAGTGGGTGGATTTCCCTACATCAACTTAGCTGAAACACTCATTTATTTTGACTCTATATAGTTTAGTATGCAAAAGGAGAAGAACTTTAAACATGAATTCAAATGGATAGAAAATGGTATGAGACTATCAACTAGTTAGAGTCCAACTAAACTTGGGAGAAGATTAGACTCAGAGTTGAATCGTTTGGCATTATTGTTATTGAGGTATCCTCTTATATTTTAAAGTAGACTTGTTTGTAAGTTTGAAACGACCTTTAAGTTGAAAGAAGACTAAAGGAAAAACATTTACTTAAACACTATTCTTTCTAGATTTGATTGTTTGATATTCCATTATCATGGAAAAGGAAAGGCAAACCCTAGATTGACCCAGTAGGGTAAAGTTATTAAATGTACCCTTTTGGTTACAAATTGTTTAGTTGTTTCTATATGGGTAGACAAAGAAGGTCGAGTGCCCTAAATAATAATGTTCATTTTACTTGTCGAAAGGATGATATGTCCTTATCGATAATGTTTGTCCTTGGGTTGATAACCTATTAGATTGTTTACAAATTGACTTAAGTTTTTAAGTGTCGATAAGTCTTGGAACCTAGGGAATGCAAGGATGCAAAGGGATATCCTTGTATAAAAAGTAAATCCATGAGATCTAGGGAACAATGATAGTGTTTGAAAACCTGTCTAAGTTGGGAAGACTAGAATATTGAAGTTGTCAAGACTATATGGTAAAACATAGTTGACCAAGTCAACTATAGGAATATGATAGTATCCAAGTCGAGTTAGGGTGGGTGAACAATACGACTATGTTCATTGTGAATGTCTATTTCTATTGAAACTTTGGCCAAAGTAATGCATATGTCTCTGTGTGCATTGTCGGTTCACCATATCTGGATTACATAACCTATTGGAATGATCATACTTAGCTAGAGGGGTAAGTGCACAAAGATGAGGGATCAAAATGGGGTCTTAAGTTGCCACTTTATTTCTGAAATCAGGAAACATTGATGTTGGATGAGAAATTGAAGATAGCTACACTCAAAATTTGAAGATGGAACGAACACAAGAGTTGTAGTGCTCTGAATCTAGTTTCTAAACTAGTAATTTTTCCCAAAAATGGTTGACATTAAGGGGTTTAAAAAGGGGAGCACACAAATTGGTTCTATTTTTCTCAAAAAAACATAACATAGTGTCTAGTGTGCTCCCCCTAAAATGTTAATTTTTTTTTAGTATTTCAATAATTGCTCCAGTGAGAAATTAGGTAACACCATGTAGTTTATCTCTGATTTTTATGATAATTTTTTAATGAATAATTGATTTTTTAGTAATTTTTAAAGTGGATACATCCTGAAAAATAGAAATTTGAGCATGCTCCCCTTAAAATGTTTGAAAACTAATCAAAAATCATTTTTTTTTGAATTCGTGTAGAATGGAGTCTAGTTTCTAAAAATATACCTTATTTCAATTTTCAATGAATGGTTAAAAAAAAAGTCAAAAATACTAGACACTAGTTTTTGAAAAAAACTGGACACACCAACAAAAGAAATTCAAGATGAAACACTAAACGCACTCAAAATGTGAAAAAAATTATATGGTTAGATAGCTAACAAAGAGCTTAAGATTATGGTGTTTTTTTTAGTTTTCATTGAAAAAAGTGCCATCCTAATGATGAGCACGCTCTAGATTATCTCCATATTTTGCTAAAAATTGATAAAAACATGTCAAACAAAACTGAGCATAACGCGAGCATGTTATAACGCACTTGTGTTATGTGAAATAAAAAATGTGATCGTGTTATAATGTGCTCATGTTATGTGAAATCAACAACGCGATCACGTTATAACGCACTCGCGTTATGATGAGCATAATTAGCAATACACATGCCAATTGCATTTGCTTGAAAGTTTCTAAAGCCTTTTCAACAAATCCATTTTTTGCATATCTTGCAATCATTGTATTCCACTATAGAATATCTCTTTGAGGTGTTACGTCATACAATTAACATGCCTTGTCTATGCTTCCACACTTTACATACATGTCTACAAGGGTAACTTCACTTCCTATCATCTCTTTCACTCTATTTCTCTCCCCTCTCTACATCCTACCCTTTCTCTGAGTCTCTGCTTCCCTTCCCTCTCTACCTCCCACCTTCTCTCTCACTTTCTTCTTCCCTCCCCTATCTACCTTCTACTCTCTCTCTCACTCTCTACTTCCCTCCCCTATCTACCTCCTACCCTTTTTCTGAGTCTTTGATTCCCTCATCTCTCTAACTCCTACCTTCTCTCTCACTCTCTTCTCCCCCCTCCCTCTCTACCTCTTACCCTCTCTCTCACTTTCTACTTCCCTCACCTATCTACCCCCTACCCTCTCTCAGTCTCTGCTTCCCTCCCCTATCTACCTCTTACCCTCTCTCTTCTTCTTTCCCCTGTCTACCTCCTACGGTCCTCTCCCACTCTCTACTTCCCTCCTATCTCTTTCTCCTATCCTCTCTCTCACTCTCTACTTCCCTCCCCTCTCTATCTCTCCTCCTCATTCTTCCCATCCAATGAAATTTCATAAATTATCTTGTTTCCATTTCATCATCCCAATTTATATCCGCATCCATCTTTACATGTCCTATTTTCCTTGTTTCCATGTTCTTTGTTTACAATGGAGAGTGAGAGGGAGGAAAAGGGAGAGAGGATTGGGATGGAGGGGAGAGAAAGGGGAGAGATACCTGGTGATAGGGAGAGAGAGATAAAGAGTCCTAGTTTTCTTGTTTTGGAGAGAGAGACAGAGTGGGTCAGGTTTATGAGTTTAGGGTTGCTTAAGTTTAGGGCTTAGGAGAATTATTTAGGGTTTAGGGGTTTAGGGATGTTTAGGTTTATGGTTTATGGTTCAATGGTTAGGATTTAGGGGTATTATTTAGGGTTTAGGGGTTTTGGGAGAGAGAGAGGTTTAGAGTTGCTCAGGTTTAGGGTCATTATTTAGGGTTTATGAGCTTAGGGTTGCTTAGACCTTTAGGGGCATTATTTATGGTTTATGAGTTTAGGGTTGCTCAAGTTTAGGGTTTAGGGTTTGGGGTTAGGGTTTAGGGGTTTACAATTGCTTAGGTTTATGGTTTAGGGTTTAGGGGTTAGGGTTTATGGGTTAGGGATTTAAGGTTTCTCAGGTTTAGAGTTTAGGGGTTAGGGTTTAGAGAGAGAGAGAGTGAGGAGATCGATAGATGTTCGGAAAGACAGGGAGATAGAGTTTTAGAGTTGCTTCTAGGTTTTATGGTTTAGAGGTTTGGGGTTTAGGGTTTCTCAGTTTTAGGGTTTAGGGGTTAGGGGTTAGGGTTTAGGTACATTATTTAGGGTAACTTAAGGTTTATGTGTTAGGGATTATGGGTTAAGGTTTAGACGTTTAGGTTAGGGTTTAGAGAGAGAGGACCGATAGGGAGATATAGAGGAGACTGAGGGGAGACACAGGGAGATAGAGGGTGAGGGACATGGCCAGAGACATAGGCAGAGAGATTGAGATGTAGAGGGATGATAGAGACAAGGAGATAGGGTTTAGGGGTTAGAATTTTAGAGAGGGAGAGATATGGAGATAGAGGGTGAGGGACATGACCAGAGACATAGCCAGAGAGATTGAGAGGTAGAGAATGTTGTAAATGACTAACATATTGGTGCTTATGATGTTCTGATGGCTCCTGTGGCTGGCAAAGGGTAGAATGACACTTGTGACTGGCTAGGTGTAGAATGATGTTTGTGATTTATAGGTAGGTGCTACTAAGGAGCATATTGGCACATACAATATACAAAATGGTGCAAATGACTAATAGATTGGCACTATGATCTAATGGCTCTTGGTGAGGTATTTGTTTGATTTTGATTATTTTTGGGATCGTTTGAGATGGAGCTTAGATTGATTTGGGATGGATTTGGTATGAAATGGATTGGTTTAGGGATGATGAGAGATGAAAAGGACTAGATTAGGAATGATTTGGGAATTATTAGAATGGTTTTAGGGATGGTGGTTTAGTGCTGATTAGGGAATGATTAGAATGATTTGGGAATAGTTTAGGGATGGTATTTGAGATGAAATCTAGGTTGATTTGAAAATGATTAGGGATGAAGTTAAATTGATTTGGATGTGATTTGGGATGGTGTGAAGTGGTTTAGGGCTGATTATAATTGGTTTAGGGATGATTTGGGATTGACTAGGAATGAATTTGGTTGGAATGAAAGCTTAATGTTTTCATGTTTTCATGTTATAGAGATTGGGAGAGATAGGGAGATAGAGGTTTAGGGTTGCTTCCAGGTTTTATGGTTTAGGGGTTTAGGGTTGCTCATTTTTAGGGTTTAGGGGTTAGGGGTTAGGGTTTAGGGGCATTATTTAAGTTTTAGGGTTTAGGGTTTAGAGGTTTAGGTTTATGGTTTAGGTAGAGGGGAGAATAGGGATTCCTATCTCTATCTCTAGACATATGGATCCCTATCTCTTAATATATCCCTCGCTACCTCTCTCTGCTCCTATTTATCTCTCTCCCCGTTCCTCTACCTCTTGAAATCTCTCTCCCTATGTCTCTAGACATCTCTTTATCTCTTTCCCTATCGAGTTATCTATCCTCATAACCCCATCTCTTAATATACCCCTCTCTACCTCTCTGTATTTCCCTATCTATCTCTCCCTTGCTAGATCTATCTCCCTATATCTCCCCTCTCTCTATATATATGTATCTCTATCTTTCTCCCTTTATAGATCCCTTTCTCTATCTCAATCCCCATCTCTCCCTCTCCCCGTCTTTATCTAACCTATCCTCTCTATCTCCATGTCCCTCTCTATCTATAGGATAGAGAAATGAAGAGAGAGAGAGAGACTCTCCCATGTAGATACAAGGTTACCTTTATGTTATAATGTGAGCGCATTTTGGGAAGTATGGAAAATGGTAAAAAAGCATGTGGGATCCATGTTTTAGACCTCACATGACTATTATTCTTGCTTTTCATGAGTATATCAGACAAAAAAATGCTTTTCATGTTGTTTGACTAATTAACAATTATTTTTATATCAATCCACCACCTTTTTTGTTTGTTCAATGTAGAAGTGATTTTTCATGTTTTTGGAGAAAATTTGATTATTTAAACCGAAAGTTTCATGTTTCATGTGTGATTTTGTTTCAAAGCTAATTACCATTGATATATAGATTGAATTTGATGATATATGTTTGTTTTTTCCATAAATTTTAGTAATCCTATTCTAGAATTATATATAATTGATAATCAAACTTGTGAAAAACAAGAATTTGAGGATTTTGAAGCCATCTTTTGGATAATTGGTCAACTGCAATGTCAAATTCTAAGGTATGTTCAATTTATGTCCATTTTAATTCACATATATATGTTCTTATGTTCTTTATGTCTTTAAATGTCTTTATGTCTTTATGTTTTTATGTTCTCTATGTTCTAATATATATATGTGTCTAGGTATATCAGTTAGTTAGTCAAAGAGACTCCAAATTCCTCATGTTTCCACCTTGTTTCGGCCCTTCATGCCTTCATTTCACCTATTTTCAGCTATACAAGAGAAAAACATTATCAAATACTTCATAAAATAATTTTAGTGAACAATTGTTTGTCATACTCATATTCGAATGTATACATGGAGCCAAAATTGATTTTGGAAGACTCTTAATTTTTGCCCTAGGATGATATAGAAGGATTTATTCCTTAATACATGCATAATTCAATTCATTTAATAAAATTGTGCATGAAATGATAGTTTTCTTACAAAAATGGAGGAAATGAGCAATTATAACTCACTTTGATACCACTCAATCCATAAAAAATATGATGGAGATTATGTATTTACTTCATCAACATAACAAAATTTTAGAGAAGAGAATTATATACAAATATATGAACATACAAGCATCATGACACAAGATGATACAAAGGGAGTTACAAGGAGATAAAACACTAAAAAGGAGGTTTTCATGAGTGTAGGACAGTCACAAGTCTATATAATAGTCCACTATCATAGTCATGACCATCATGAAGTTGTTTTTAATTTATGCATTACTTAAGATGTCCTTGATCTTTTCTCATGAGTATCTAGAAGGTTATCCTCAATGGTTAATGTTCTTTTGACTATCACAAAGTTTTTGGACTAGTTTAAGACTATTAGGATAGTTAATTTATGTTGATTACAATCCCCTTCGATGGCATTCATTTTGTCATCCTTCAAAATCACCTCCATACAACTCATATATGTAAAAAATTAACCATACAATTCATGATTTCCAAACCTAAAATAATGATTTAATACTCATATAAGAGTCCAAACAATGGCCTTCAAGGGGCAAGACAGTCAAGAGCAGTCAAGGTGATGTTCTTAAGAGTTGATAGGGTCAAAGGGAGGCTTAGTATTAGAGATATACCTTTACATATTGATCTGTTAACACCTTATGGTTTCAAATAGTTTTGAAGTCTCTTGGTAGCCCTATTTTCCTTTATGGAAATACTCATGATAGTCTTGAAGGAACAAAACTATTTATGTACATCAGTCCACTATGACTATCATAGTATTAGAGTCTTGTTGGTGCCCACATGAGCAGTCAAGTTTCAAATATTTAAAGTCATGTAGGCACCCTCCCAAAAGTCCAAAAGTTCTAAGTCTTGGGACCTCATCATCATATTTCTGCCAACCTGACCTTCCGCCCAGGGGGTGATATTTTGAATATCAGTCATCTTGTGGATGATCACCCCCGATATTCTTTTATCACCCCGATGCTACTGATGTCATGATTATGTGGGGGGTGATATCTTCTTATCTACTAGCCTCATCATATCCCGAAGGAGGAGGGTCATCATCACGAAGCTACAATGCAACCAAATATTTTGTGGGGGGGGTGATATTCCAAATATCAGGTGATCTTCTAAATATCACCCATGCCTTAAATATGATTATGACATCATCAAGGTCTGAGGGGGTCATATTTCCAACATCGGTCATCTTATGATGATCCCCCCGATATTGCAAATATGACGATGATGCCATCTGGATATGAGGAAATGCGTGGTGTGAATGTGACGATGATGTCATCAGGATATCATGCGATGGGATTATCATGCAGATGGTTCGCTAATATCGGGGTGATATTTCATATCAGGCAAACATGCAGGTGGTTCACTGATATTGGGAGTCTGGCTGACAGGATATTGAACATGAGGATCATCAGTATGACAAGTAATATCAGGGTGATGTTAAATATCAGGTGAAGAGTGTTAGCTCACCGATGGCGCAGGTCATGATGATGAGGCTTAAACTAGCATCGTCGGGAGAAAAATCACCGACATCACATATCCTCATGACCTAGCTTATAAAGTATTGAGGAGGTCGCCGCAGGGTGAATGTGGGATAATTGTTTCCCTCATGATTTGAAATATCAGGGTCATATTTCTTAGCAGGAAAGTTTCAAAAGCACATAGTCCACTGCATTTCCCAAGGCCACCAGTTGGTATGCCATTAATGGCGGATGTTACAGAGTTATGGGTGATGGCGTGGATGGATCAACCACCAGTTTGAAAATGTGAATCCCCAGGCAGCGATGCAAGGCTCGAGTCCAACTACCCTGTCTCCTCCTCTACCTGCTGCATTCAATGCTTGAGCGCCATTTTCTCAGGATGAACTGTATCTAGTAGATTTTGATTTTTGCCATGTAATTAATGCTGAGTATAGCTTCTTGTTGTATTTAGGAGGCTGTATTACTCATTTGATGTTGTTTAAAACTGGACAAATTTTGGTGCTGCAATACAATATAACTTCATTGGTGACCTTGTTCTCGATGTCTTGTGAGTTTATGAGTCTCATGTTGTATGTTTTCTTGCATAAATCTACTGATATCATGCTGATTGAAATGAGTAATGTTGTATTGCATGTGTTCTATTATCTGTCTCCAAATTAATTGTGTTCTTCTTCTGAATCTTAGCATCTAAGGGGTGTTTATGATTCTAGAATATAGGTTTACTGTGTTGAATGCTTGATTTCTTACTTCTGCTCAAGGAGTAGATTGAATGTTTTAGATCAAGTGTTGGGAAGAATATATTGTAGTGAGGATGTTGTAAGTAGAGACAACTGAACACCTTGTTTTGGGAAGTATCTATAAGGCAAATACTAGAAACCCCTTGATATCCAGTCTTTGGTGTATATTTATGCTGGCCATTCGCATGTGTATATCTACTGACTCTGAGCCCTGGATAGGCACCAATCTAGTCTTGTATTAAGGTTACACCCAGGTCCTAGTTTTGCATCCAAGTACAAAATCACATTCTAAACTTCAAAACCAAACCATTGGGACTTTAGAAGTAGTTTAGGACCAAGATCCTCTATCTACAACTGAATATAGGCCCAAAGCTAGCCCCTTTGCACTTATTCCACAGTTTTGGTCTACATTCAGGAGGATCTATCTACTTTGTATCAACATCCCTCAACCTATAAGCATATCTCATGGATATTGAATAGGGAATACCCCCCTAGGTTTTGCAGAGCCTGAAGAAGAGGAGGAGATATTATAGAGTCTATCTCCTGTACTATTGGCTGCTAGCCTAGAGATCCTATTGATCATTAATGGCTACCTTGTAGGGATAACTGGGAATAAGCATCCAGTTGGATTCATAACCAACAGATTTGGTGACTCTGCTGGGGAGTTTGTGTAAGAACCCTGATTTAAAAAAAAAGAAAACAATTCCTAGTTATAGGTGGCAACTCCAAACCAATCTCCCAACTGGTAAAGTAAAGTTTGTATGCAAGGGAGAAGATCCCTACATAATCCTCTATTTGAAGTGTTACCTAGAAAGATGATGTAAAGGAAAAAAGGCACTATCTCAGCTAGTCATGAGGGTTCTCCTAGAAATACTGATAATGTCCAAGATAATCCTGGGTCTTCAGGGCAACATGCATCTTGCTTTTCAAATGCAGAGGCTAAGATTCAAGATATGTATGAGAGACAACAAGGTGGTGGTCTGAGAATGAGGTCAGAGGTTTTCCAAGAATGCCCTTTCTTGGACCCCAGTGACAGCTTTGAAGAAACTGAATCTCCAAGGGATGATGATGATGGCCAAAATGGAATAAGACCATCTTCTTCTATGCCCAACGATGAACAGTTAGCTGAAGAGATTAAAAGCCTGAGGGCTGAATTTGAGTATCTACAGGCTGTGAAAATTAGAGATGACATGAGACAAAAGGTACAAGCTTTGAGGGCTATTCAACAAGATGCAATCCCCACCCTTGATAACACAAGTGTTTTGAGAAACCAACACAGAAATGAAGTCTATCATCAATAAAATGATCAAATACAGAATGCAAATAATGCTAGGGTGCAAATAAATCATGTAAGAAATCTAGATGTAAATAGGAATGCAAATGCAAATCAGTTTGGTAGATAGCCAATGCAGCTGGACAGATTCAGGCAGCTTGTTTTTTATGGTATTCCTGGTTACCCTAACCCCATTGACAAGCATGTAAGGCCACAGGTGCCAAAATTTTTAGGAAATAATGTTATATCAGGTGATGATCATTTAAAGGCTTTTCAAAATGTCATGGACAACTTTGAGGTTGAGCATGAGGATGTTTTTATGAAGTTGTTTATGCAATCCCTAGTTGATGAGGCTAGAGAATGGTATAGAGGTTTGCCTGATAGGAGTGTTTCATCATGGGATGACTTCAGAAGGATTTTTAAGGAGCAATATGGTGACAAAACTGACCCAATCTTTTTCGTAAATGAATTCACTAATATCACTAAGGGGTCTAATGAGTAGGTTATAGATTTCAATGCTAGAATCACTAAAGTACTGAATAGGCTGCCACCTCATATGAGACCTAATGAACCAATGTGCATAGTGCTCTATATAAATGCATTTGATGCCAAGAGAAATTATGGATTAAGAGACAAGGGTCCAAATAGCCTCAGGGATGCTTTTAGAATTACAATAAAATATTGAAAATAATAGGAAAGTATCTGGTAAAACAAATAGAAGTGATGATGTGAAAATCTTGCAGAATCCAAATAAGCCCCAGAATACTCAAGGTAATACATCTACCCCTGAAGACAAAATAGATAAATTGACAAATGTTGTTAAGGACCTAAGTCACAGACTAGCTAAAAATGAAAAAGGGGTAGGTCCTGACAGGCAGGTTTACCAGAGATAGGAAAAGAGACCTTCATTGCATGATATGCCATATCACACAAACTGGCATAATGGTAAACTAGTTCTTCCAAATAGAAACCCTAGTCAAAGAGCTCAAAATGTTAGAGAAACACTGACCCTTTGAAGAAAGCTGTAAATATGGTCAATGACACCCCATGGTGCATCATATGTCAAATGCCTCACTCACATCCATAGTACATGATTGCTCAGTCCTTGTAAGATAATGTTGTTGCATGTGATGATGCAATGAGCCACATTGCATGGAGGATGATAATGTCAACATGTTGTCTACAAACTGGGAATATCCTTCTCATGATGCTGATGCAAGCATAAATAATGAGGTTCAGGTCTGTCAGCAGCCTTCCTATGATGAAGATGATGAGGATAGTTATGTTTATGCTCAAAACTCTCACATCTTTCTGAATAACTTGAGGAGACCTTCTGATGAAGAAATCAGAGCCTTCACAACAGCTGTTGCTCAAGTCAAAAGAAATTATAATCTTAGAGGTAAGGCTCGGGTAAGTAGCTCACACCAACCAGAAAATACTCTTGTGAGCCAGCCAATGTACAGTCATAAAGGGACAGAAACACAAAAGAAACAATGGAGCACTAATAAGTAAAATTTTAAGAAAAAAATAGGTCTTGATCCTCAAGGACCAGAAAATAGAATTCCCCAGGTTGAGAATCAAAACAAAAATTTTTAGATCAAAGACAACAGCTAGGGAGCCATAAAAATTAAGGCTAGATCACTTCAAGATAGAAACAAAATTGTGGATTAGGTTACAACTATTATACAAAATTATGCCCCATTTGACATAACTCAAGTCCTATCCCAGATAAAGGTCTCAGTTTCATTGGTGGAATTGATGAAAGTGGATGAATTCAGAAATAAAACAGTATCCCTAATTTCAGGCATACCTTGTCAGGCCAAGCAAAATGTTAAAGATCAAGGTAAGAAACAAGCCTTATATATTGATGAGGATGGAGTTCCTGAAATATACTTGGGGGTGACCATGACAAAGTGCCCTTCACAGGTTGAGCCTTTTTATGTCTCCCTGGTTATTAATGGAAAAATAGTTAGGAACTGTATGCTTGATTCTAGAGCATCAACAAATATCATGCCTCTGGCTATTATGCAACAAGCTAGATTAAAAATAGACAAGGCATGTGGGAAGTGCCATACCATGGATGCTAGAGAGGTACCAGTCATTGGAATTATGAAGGATGTGGATTTTAGATTGGCAGCATATCCTGAAAAAACCTACAAAATGAACATAACAATTGTTGATATCAAGCCACAATATGGTATGTTACTATCAAGAAGGTGGGCAGCACTCATTGGTGGGAGTATGCAACTAGATCTGTCATATGCTATGATCCCAATGAATGGCAAGGATGTCAAATTGATTAGAGAAGAAAGATCACTAGACATAGTTGAAGATCAAGAGTCAGAGGAGCACATTTGTTTTGTAGATACTAATTGTGAAAATTTTAGAGTTGTCTCTGGTGATCAAGAAGGTAAAAAGAAAGGTACTTGCATTCAAGAGATTGACTTACAGGGTCTATGGACCATGTACTTTGATGGAGCTTGTTTAAAAGAAGGCTCTGGTGCTAGAGTTGTGTTCTTGTCTCTAGCTGGTAAGCTTCTAAAATTCTCTTTTCTGCTGAAGTTTGCTTGTACAAATAATATTACAGAATATGAAGCTCTATTGTTAGGATTGAATGTGGCTCTAAAGCATGGAATTAAGATGTTAAGAGTGTTTGGAGACTCAGAGTTAATTGTCTCCTAGGTTAGAGATAGGTATGCCTCAAAAAACAAAAGGTTGAAACAGTATAAGCATGATGTTTGGGATACAATTGAACTATTTGATGCATTTTCAATAAACTGGATAGAAAGGTCAAAAAATGTCATGGTAGATTTTCTAGCCAATATAGCCATAAGGCCAGATGACATCACTCTATCAGATGTTACAAATGTTGAGGTTAAACTCAGACCTGCAGTACCAGATAATGTATGTAGTTGGCAGGTGTTTGATGATGATAAAGATTTGCTAAGATTTTTACCTTGCATTGATGAGTATGAGAACCAGGAAATGGACTTTCAGAACCTTGTAGAGGTTGTAGATGGAAGAGAAACTCTCTTAGGGAAGGAAGTAATTCAACTCAAGACAAATAAAATTCCCAGAGGGTTAGTTGCCTTAGAGAGAACTTTTGACAATATGGACCAATTTATTACAAAGACATCTCCCACAAACAAGGATAACTTGGAGGAGATAAACTTGGGGACATCCCATGCCCCCAAGAAGGTATATATTAGCAAATAGCTCAAGCCACATATCAGAAGTATGCACTACTAAAAAGATATAAGCATGTTTTTGCCTAGTCATACGAGGACTTGAAGGCCTATAGAGAAGATTTATTCTAGTATGAGATCCCTTTAAAGCCTAGAGCTAAACCATTTAGACAACAACAAAGACCTACAATTGTGAAGTTTCCTTGGGTTCTTTCACTACAACATGGGATCTTAGGGTGATGCCATTAGGAACCTACGGCATAGTCCTTGGCATGGACTGGCTTGCGGCTCACAGAGCCAAGATGGATTGCTGTCAGAAGATGATTAGTTGCACAGATGATCATGGCACACCAGTAGAGATAGTGGGCATACAGAAGCCCATGACTGCTCAAATGATATCCGCTCAGCAACTTAAGTGTAGTAGCTCAAGTCAAAATTAATTATAACCTAAGAGGTAAAGCTCAGGTGAATGATCCACGTTAGTGACATGACACTTTTGTGAGCCAACCAGTGCACAGTCACAAAGGGGCCGAATCACAAAAGAAACAATGGAGCACTAATAAGCAGAATTTTAAGCAAAAAATAGGTCATGATCCTCAAGGACCAGAGAATAGAATTCCCTAGGCTGAGGATCAAAACAAAAATTCTTAGATTAAAAATGACAGTTAGGGGGTGTAAAAATTAAGGCTGGATCATCTCAGGATAAAACTAAAACTGTGGATCATGCTACTACTGTTATAAAAAATTATACTTCATTTGACATAACTCAAGTCCTGTCCTAGGTAAAGGTCTCTGTTCCATTGATGGAGCTAATGAAAGTTGAAGAGTTTAGAGATAAAGCATTGTCCCTAATTTCAGGAGTGCCTTGCCAAACCAAGCCAAATGATGAACCTCAAGGTAGGAAACAAGCCTTATGTATTGATGAGGATGAAGTTCCTGAAGTATACCTAGGGATGACCATGACAAAGTGCCCTTCACAGGTTGAGCCATTTTATGTCTCCCTGGTTATCAATGGAAAAATAGTCAGGAATTGTATGCTTAATTCTAGAGCATCAACAAATATCATGCCTCTAGCTATCATGCAACAAGTTGGATTAAAGATAGACAAGGCATGTGGGAAGTGCTATGCCATGGATGGTAGAGAAGTACCAGTCATTTCAATTATGAAAGATGTGGCTTTTAGACTGGCAGCATATCTTGAAAAAACCTACAAAATGAACATAATAGTTGTTGATATCAAGCCACAATATGGTATGTTATTGTCAAGAAGATGGGCAGCATTGATTGGTGGAAGTATGCAATAGACCTATCATACGCCATGATCCTAATGAATGGAAAAGATGTCAAACTAGTTAGAGAAGAAAGGTCACAAGAGACAGTTGAAGATAAGGATTCAGAGGAGCACATATGTTTTGTAGATACTGAATATAAAAATTTCAGAGTTGTCTCAGGTGATCAAGAAGGTAAAGAGAAAGATACTTGTATTCAAGAGGTTGACCTACAGTGTCTATGGACCATGTATTTTGATGGAGCTTGTGCAAAAGAAGGCTCTGGTGTTGGAGATGTGTTTTTGTCTCTAGCTGGTAAGCTTCTAAAATTCTCTTTCTTGCTGAAGTTTGTTTGTACAAATAATATTGCAGAGCACGAAGCTTTGTTACTAGGATTGAATATGGCTCTGAAGCATGGAATTAAGATGATAAAAGTGTTTGGAGATTCTGAGTTAATTGTTTCCTAGGTAAGAGATAAGTATGCTTCAAAGAATAAAAGTTTGAAACAATATAAGCATGCTGTCTGGGATACAATTGAATTATTTGATGCATTTTCAATAAGCTGGATTGAGAGATCAAAGAATGTCATGGTAGATTTTTTGGCTAATGTGGCCCTAAGGCCAGAAGATATAACTCTGTCTGGCATTACCAATGTTGAGGTTAAACTTAGACCTGCAGTACCAAACAATGTATGTAGCTGATAGGTGTTTGATGATGATAAGGATTTGCTAAAATTTCTGCATTGTATAGATGAATATGAAAATCAGGATATTGATTTTCAAAACTTTGTGGAAGTTGTAGATGGAAAAGAAACTCTAATGGGGAAGGAATTAATTCAGCTCAAAACGAATAAGATTCCTAGAGGACTTGTTGCCTTAGAAAGAGCATTTGACAATAGAGACCAGTTTGTTACTAAGGTATCTTCTACAAACAAGGATGATTTGGAGGATATAAACTTGGGGACACATCAGGCCCCCAAAAAGGTATACATTGGCAAATAGCTCAAGCCACATATCAGAAGTATGCTGATTGCATTACTAAAAAAATATAAGCATGTTTTTGCCTAGTCATATAAGGACCTAAAGGCTTATAGAGAAGATCTATTCCAGCATGAGATCCCTTTGAAGCCCGGGGCTAAGCCATTCAGACAAAAACAAAGGCCAATTAACCCAACCTTAGCTCCAAAAATGTAGCAAGACCTTGTAAAGCTTAGGGAGGCTAGAATAATTATGCCAATCAGACATTCAACCTAGGTGTCTAACCTTGTCCCAATCAGAAAGAAAAATGGTGATGTCAGACTTTGTGTTGGTTTTAGAAATCTAAATGTATCCTCTTTGAAGGATAATTATCCACTACCCAACATGGAGGCTATGCTACATAAAGTGACTGGCTATGAACTTTTATCCATGATGGATAGATTTTCAGGGTACAATCAAGTGAAGGTGAAAGAATCTAAACAATACAAGATTGCCTTCACCACTCCATGGGCAACCTATGTATATGTGAGAATGCCATTTGGACTAACAAATGTAGGTGCTACATTTCAGAGGGCCATGGATGTTGCTTTTGTAGGATTAATTGACTCAATCTTGGTTGTATATCAAAATGACTTAACTGCTTATTCAAAGGAGGAGGAGCAACATTACATGCACTTAGAACAAATTTTTGTTAGAGCACTAGAATATGGCATCTCACTCAACCCAAAGAAGTGTGCTTTTGGGGTAATAGAAGGAAAACTGTTGGGGCATATTGTTTCCAAGGATGGGGTTAGGATTGATCCTGAAAGGGTGGCTACAATTGACAAAATTTAGATCCCTAGAACAGTGAAAGGTATTCAGTCCTTCTATGGACAAATTAATTTTGTTAGAAGATTTGTTCCTAATTTTGCAGAGACCACAAAGGATATCTCTAAAATGTTAAAGAAAGGTGCAATTGTCAAATGGGAAGATGAAGCAATTAGATCTTTTCAGAACATCAAAGAGGCTATAAAGATGGCTCCTATTCTAAAATATTCTATTTTTCTAAGCCATTTCAATTGTTTTCATTTGCTTCTTTCCATACTATTGCTGCATGTCTGGTATAGAAAAATGAGGATGGTTTTGAACAACCTATTGCCTTCTTCAGCATGTCATTGCAGGCAACTGAATTAAAGTATGATATCATGGAGAAACAAGCATATGCATTAGTTAGAGCAGTCAAGAGCTTCAAGCCATATTTAGTAGGCTCTCAGATAGTTGCATGTGTGCCCCATGTAGCAGTTAAAGATATTTTTACTTAGCAGGAGGTAACTGGAAGAAGATGCAGATGGATAAATAAATTACAAGAATTCAACATAGAGATACAAATCACAAAGCTGGTAAGGGGACAAGATTTGGCAAAGATAATGACAGAATCAAATCTGGAAGCATGCCAAGTGAACATGGTACAAAATGAAACTGTTAATATGTCAAAATCTGACTGGTATAAGGACATTGTATATTAGTTGCAGAATTTGAATTGTCCTTCCCACTTCAGTGATAGTCAGAAAAGGACCTTGAAGTTACATGCAATCAAATACATAATTCTTCAAGGAGAGTTGTATTGGAAGAATCCTAAGGGTGTCCTACTCAGGTGTGTGAATGAAAATGAGGCTGCTGATATTTTAAATGATCTACACAAAGGAGTATGTGGTGGACATTACACTGCCAAGATAACAACCCACAAAATTCTTAGAGTAGGATATTGGTGGCCAACTCTTTTCTCAGATGCACAAAAGTTGGTAAGAAAATGTGACTCATGCCAAAGGTTTTCAGGAAAGCTCAAGTATGAAGGTGCATTACCCCTTAGGACTGTAACTGTAGAAGCTCCATTTCTGCAACGGGGGATTGATTTTATAGGGGAAATCTCAGAAAAATCAAGTGGAGGACATAGTTGGATTCTAGTTGCTATTGATTACTTCACTAAATGGATTGAAGCCATTCCAACTAAAAAAGCTACAAGCAAAGTGGTGATGGATTTCATTCTAGAAAATATTATTATCAAATTTGGAGTACCTATCAAATTGGTCACAGATAATGCCATGTGTTTCAGATCTGGTGAGATTGTTGATTTCTGCAACAACCATGGGATTAGTTTGTCACATACATCACCATACCACCTGCAAGGAAATGGTCAAGCAGAGTCTAATAATAGAAGCCTCATGAAAATCATCAAAAGGATGGTAGACAAAAACAAGAGGGCATGGGATTCAAAGTTAAGGTTGGCATTATGGGCTAACCGGGTAACAGTGAAGAAATCAACCGGAAGGTCACCTTTTGGGTTAGTATATGGTGCAATAGCTAAATTACCTATGAATAATCTCTTGCTAGTCTATAGGTTTGTACAAGAAAATGATACAGAGGTTGAGGACTCAATGACAGAAAGGATAAATTAGTTAGTTGCATTAGATGAAACTAGAAGAGAGCCATACAAGACAAACATCAAGAAACAACAGAGAATGAAGTATCTATTTGACAAAAGGACTACGGAAAGGAAATTTCAAATAAGTGATTTGGTCCTTGTCTGGAATGCCAGGAATCAAGATAAGGGCAAGCATGGTAAATTTGAGCCCTTATGGGTGTGCCCATATCAAATCAGCAACACTCATGAAGATGATTCCTACTTTCTCCAGGCCCTAGATGGTGAACTATTGGAATTGCTTGTGCACGGTAAATTCCTTGAAGCTTTTTTCTCATAAATGAGATAACTTTTTTGCACACTGTAAATTAGATGTAAATGGTCTATATTTACCTTGTATAGTCGATGTTGTTTAGCATTTTGTGTTCTGCCTAGTCTGTCTTGGAGTGATTTGGTTCTCGCTGCAGCCTTGCGCCTGCACGTCCCTAATCGAAGCCTATGTTGGTGCCCAACTAGGGTTAGGGTTTTAATCTTGAGTATTTGCAAGTTTTCTTTTTTAAACCCTAAAATTTATGAGGCATGAGGTTTTGTTAAGTTAGGGTTTCTATCTATGTTGCATCTTTCAATGTCTATGTGCATCATGTCAGATATGTTTGCGATCTTGAGGCTTGAAACCTAAAAAATTCAAAGTCAGAATCTTGCCTCAAGAAGCCTACCATGTGGAAGAGTGTGAAATTCTAAGCAGGATTACCTTTTGTATCACTTTGAAATTCAGCCAAGTGAGGAAGTTATAGCCTACCAAAGTTCTGGTCTGACCTGATATTTTTGAGGGGGGTGATATTTCAAATATTAGTCATATTCAAGGATCACCCTGATGCTGCCGCAAAGTTTCAATATAACCCGATATTCTGAAAGGGGGGGAGATCATGTCTCAAATGTCAGGTGATCTTAGTTATGATCACCCCTATGTTATTTTATCACCTCATGTTCACTTCATCACCTAATCCGTGAAGTACGAACGTCAATTTTACATGAGGATGATATCTTCTTGTCTAGCAACCTGATTTTCTTGAGGGGGTGATATTCCAAACATTAGTCATCTTACGAATATCACCCTATTTTGTCAATATGATGGTGACGTCATCAGGATCCGACAGGATGCATCATGTAGTCTTCGGCATGGCAGTTATTCTTGGCAGCTTTGCTAAGGGTCCCACCAATCGCTGATGATGGCATGAATTTGATTAGGAGGTTCATTGGTGAAGTATTTGGTATGTATATGAGTAGGAGGATCTTTCTCCGATGCATTAGGTTACACCGATGAGGATGGTCATCAAGATGATTTTGAATATCAAGTGATGTGGTCAGGGTGATGTGACATATCAGAGTGATATTACATATCGGGATATCATGCAAGAGGCAGTATCGGTGCAGACGAGGAGGTGTCATGATGAGGTCTTGGTAGATGGTTCATTGGTCATGCAAGGTAAAATTATGTGACACCATATATGATCACGGCCTAGTTTATAAAGTGTTGGAGAGGTCGCTGTGGGATGAATGTGGGATAATTAGTTCTTGCATAATTTGAAAAATTAGGGTCATATTTCTTGGTGGGAAAATTTCTAAAGCGCATAGTCCATTACATTTCCCAAAGCCACAGGTTGGTATGCCTTTAATGGAGGATGTTACAGGGTATGGGTGAAGCCATGGACAGATCAACCACTCAATTAAAGATGTGAATCACCAGGTGGCGGCACAGGGCTCGAAGTTCAACCACCCTGTCTCTTCCTCTGCCTACTGCATTCATGTGTTGAGTGCCATTTTCTCATGTTGAACTGTATCTGGTAGATTTTTTTAATTTTGCTATGTAATTAATGCTGAGTGCACTCTCCTACTATATATAGCAGACTGTGTTGCTCATTTGTAAGGTTGTTGAAAGCTGGACAAATTTTGGTGTTGTGACAAGATACAACTTCATTGGTGGCCCTGTTCTGGATGTCTTGTGAGTTTATGAGTCTTATGTTGTATGTCTCATGCATAAATTTATTGGTTTCATATTGATTTAAATGAGTAATGTTGTATTGCATGTGTTTTGTTATCTGTCTCCAAATTGAGTGTGTTCTTCTTCTGACTCTAAGCATCTAAGGGGTGTTTGTGATTCTAGAATATAGGTTTACTATGTTGAATTCTTGATTTCTTACTTCTGCTCAAGGAGTAAATTAAATGTTTTAAGTCAAGTATTGGGAGGAATGTACTGCAGTGAGGATATTGTAAGAAGAGACAACTGAATACTAAATTTTGGGAGGTATCTGTAAGGTAGATATTAAAAGCCCCCTTGATATCCAGTCTTTGGTATATGTTTATGCTAATCATTCACATGTGTATGTCTATTGACTCCAAGCCCTGGATAGGCACCAGTCTAGTCTTGTATTGAGGTTGCACCCAAGGTCCTAGTTTTGCATCCAAACAACAAAAATCAAACTCTAAATTTCAAATCCAAACCTTTAGGACATTAGAAGTAGTTTAGGATCAAAATCCTCTATCTCACAACTGACCATAGGGCCAAAGCTAGCCCCTTTGCACTTATTCCACAGTTTTGGTCTGCATAAAGGAGGATTTTTTTGTTTTATGTCAACATCCCCCAGTTGACAAGCATATTTTATGGATGTCGAATAGGGAATACCCCCTAGGTTTTGTAGAGCCTAAAGAAGAAGAGGAGATATCTATAGAGTCTATCTCCTATATTGTTGGCCCCTGGCCTAGGAATCATGTTGATCAATGATGGTTACTTTGTAGTGATAATTGGGGAACATTCAGTCAGATTAAGAACAAACAGATGGGAAGGTAAATTTGGAGAAGGTAGATACTTTGAAGAATGTTGTAGATGCATTAATGAAACTAGTTAGCACAGAGAAGTTAAGATGGTGTTCAGAGTCTATGGGCCTCTCAGCCTATAACAGTTAAATCATGTTATTCTATTGGCTCTTACAAGGTGTTCGACAAGTGGGAGAATGTTGGGAATGAAGGTGTCTCAACCTTGGTAATTCCATGCATTATTTTGATTGTATTTATTTATTCATTGCCGATGATGCAAATTAATTGTAAATTCCATATTGTCATTTTGTGGGATGTGGCAGGGTGATGTGTCATCCTACATGGAAGATGACAAGTTTTAATTTTTTTCTCACATGAGGAGATAGGCATCCCACTTTGTGGTAGGAATATTTTTCCATATGTTGGCATCTTGGATGTTGTGTAAGGGAATATTGACCGAAACATTATGACAGATTCTGATGACTAAGTTATGACAAGTAAGAGTCAAAAATAGAAGATTGTAAGACAGGTGAAGACATGTGTTGAAAAACATCTTTGAAAAAGGTATCTTTGGGTGGCCCAAGGTGGCTATGACATGTTGTAAGAGAATATGCTATTTATAGCCTGTGTATGATAGATTCTCTTACAGCTGTAATTTGTAACTACTATGACAGATTCTGTGACAGTCGTAAGAGTCGTAAGAGCATCTATCATAGCTCATTTTGGAAATAGGTGACCTCTTTGGAATGGGGTGTGTGGACAAGTGTTAGAAGCATCTTAAAATGTTGACCAAGTGTCCATAACATCAGTTTTGGGCCATGAGGCCAAGTTGGATGCCTATTCCAAGACAGAGTCAATTTTACCTTGTATATTCTATATAAATAGATGCTTTGAGGAGGCATTGTATTATGAGATTGACAGGTACTGTTATGCTACTGGATTGACTCCAAACACGAGTGTTGAAGACTATTTAAGCTTGCATTGCAAGTGTATTGTAAACCATATTTAGTTTTGATAATACATTGTGGAGGTTTTTGAGTGTGGGGTTTTTCACCCGGTAAGGGTTTTCCCCATGATATATCTTGTCTCTCTTCTTCTGTCTTCTTTCTAGTTCTATGTATTGCTGGAATATCTTTGTTATATGTTTCATGTTTTTGAAATTGTAAAAATTAAATTGAATTTGCATAACTCTCCCCTCATTAGATTAGTGTAGGAAGCAATTTCTGCACACCCAGCTTCCTTCCAATGCCTATGGCTGATTGAGACAGCTGTTAATAATTACATGAGGTATTAGTCTCAAATCAGTATATATATATATATAAGTAATGGTTTATCATGACAACTACCTTGATCATTTAATCTTTGATCAAAATATGATAATAATAATAAGTTGAAAGGCTTACGAATAATGTGAAAGGGTCGAGCTTGTCTCCCCTTCATAGACTCTTGATAAATCATGTCAACTTGTCTTGATAAGATCGTCATATGACATTTAGTGTCAACAAATTGAACATTCTATGACTTAAGGATGCTAACACATCAATTTTACGACAATGTTGATGTAAGATTACGTTATTCATAAACGGACATTGTTCTACTATGAAGATGTTGTCTTCTTTTACAAACAACAATGTTGACACACACACGACTAGCCCAGAAAAGAATCAAAAGATATTGACCACTTGTCAAATAGATCCAAGAGTTATATAGACAAAACATGACTTACTTCTATCAATACTTGTTCACGTTTTGTTAAACACTTATACTCATTTTGCAAATGAACACCTGTAACCCAAGGTCTATATTTATCTCCTTGAAAGATACTCTCTCTCTTTTCTCTGAGAGTCATCTGCAATCTGCAATCTTATATAACACTTGAACTTGACAGATTATGATAAGTGCATCATTATTCAAACAATAAACCAAATTCTCATAATGGAATTATTAAATCGATATAACATTTGCATATCAATAATTCCATAAATGACATTCAACAGAGTCTATATTTTTCCTTGATATTAATCTAAACATCAAAACAGATTTACTTATGTCCAAGTAAAAGTAAAAAGTATTAGCAAGACAAAATTAGGGATGTAACAAAATACTTTAGCTCCTCTAGAACAACAACACCACATTTTAAAGAAGAGAAACATGTTTTTGAGAGCCTTTACTTACTTTCAGATGTTGAAAAAGCAAAAAAGTGTTTTTTTAATAACTTTTGACTAGGCTCATATCTTTATATTAAAATTAGTCAATTTGAGTATAAAATCTTCCTGAAGCTTCCCATAAAAGGATTTCTCTCCAACTTTTAAAAATCCTGAAAATTAATTGTTTCTGTAGCTTGTGGGGAAAAAATTTCTAATTTTAAATTATCCCAAATGGTGATGAATTTGGCCATTAAACCTTCACAGCATTATGAAAAATATATCTAAGAATATCCCTATAAAATTATGTCATCCCAACATTCATATATTTCTGGAAACAATTATTTCCATAAAACTGCCCTACGAAGCCTTAAAACAATAATTTGGTGAAAATTAAAATTTTGCAAATCTAAGCCAACTTGAACTTTCCTGATGTTGTGAGATGCCTAAAAAGACCAAAGAAAACCAAAACACATACCAAAACTAAAATTAAATGAAAATATTTTTGGGTGATGCAGGATTGCCTGTGGACCTAGATGCTCCTGCATCATACAATTATGATAAAAAATGGAAAAGGTTCATAAATGTAGTAACACTTGTATCTCATCAACTCTACCACTATGCCTAATGAATCTAAGGAATTTTTAGATGTAAATAAAGAGTTTTTTCCCTAGAACAACAATTGACTCCTAACTCCCATATTTCATTTTATGCTTTAGCATTAGGAGTGGATTGTTGTTATAGGGAAACCAACTCTTCTTCTACATCCAAAAATTTCTCATAGTCACTAGTGATCATGGTAGAGTCAATGAGATACAAGTGTTTATCACTACATTTGTGATCCTTTTCCCATTTTTATCACAATTGTAACATAATCTCCTAACCTTTTTCTTTAGCATATTTTTTCAAAAGAGTGTGAATTGTGGGAGTTTTAGTTCCATTATTTTATATCTCCTTTTTAGTTTTGAAAGAGGAGGAGATGTAGATATTTTTCATTGGGTTGTCAATTATCTGTCTCAACTCATGCCAAGGCTAGAGCATCATGATAGGAATCTAGTTTAGACATGCAAACTTTTACTTGAAGATCCTCCTTAAGAAAAATAGTTTAAAATAAATGTAAAAAATGGCTTTTTCTCAAACTCACTCTAGTATTCCTTGACTAAATGTGTTTGGCATAGTTTAATGAGGGCACCAACAAATCATCATAAGCACTAGGGCCAAAATAGATTATGGATTACTTGCAAAATTTTGACTAGGTAAGAAGTCGGCGAGTCATGTCCAATCATTGAATCCATTGAAGGACATCCTTTTCTAAGAGAAAAGAGTCAAGGGAAAAATTTTGATCCTAGGTAATTTAATAGAATTTAAAATATTTCTTGGCTATTCCCATGCTACTATGAATATTTGTACCATCACATTTACAGAAAATCTAGTTTAGTGAGATAGAGAGGAATGCCATGATTGTGGAAGAATGAACTTGATATAGGAAAGGAAGGTTATCCTTTATCTATAGCTAAGAGTAGATAGTTTATATTTTGGGATCTAGTTGGTAGAGCTAGTCTTCAAAGTTGATGCTCCTTACTTGATTTTCCATTTTTATGTGATCAAGCTAGTCATTGAGAGAGTGCACAATGGGCTCATATGGATCCTGTTGGTCCTAAGAATGGAAAACTATCACCATAAGGGTGAGAGGGACCCAACAAATAAGTAATCAGAATTATATATTGGAAAATTGACTAGATTAAAGGGAAGCATAATAAGACAATCCACTGAAAGGGGTAAGAGTTGTCCCTAACCCAAAAAAAGGGTACCTAGAGTTATATGGAAGATTGATTAGATCAAAGAGATGAGTGTAATGGGGCAATCCATCACAAGGGTGAGATTTTGTGTCATTTATGGTTTGTATATTTTTAGGGTCCAAATAAAAAAGTAGCGTCATTGTAAATATTCCTAAGCCAATATTCATATGTGATTTGTAGAATGAAGAAAATACATCCACACAACCACACATGTTTAATTGGCATCTTAATGATAAAGTTAAGGGTGTCCTCAAGATACATAGGATGAGAAAGAAGGTCAACCATGCACACATAATGATCACTTGTAGGTGTAATGCAATAAGGGTTACACATCCACTTTAAACATGCATGGTTGCATGCACATAGAACACAAGCAAAGCTTGAAATGTCTAGATATGCTTCAAAGTGCTTCATTAATTTAAAGATTTTGAGAACAACCTTGCAAAATTCATTTTGTACTATCCTAGAATGATTGTATTCCATGATACCACATTTTTTTGATGCATTTTGTCAAATAGTCCACGTTCCTTGTCTATGCTTCCACATTTTCAATACATGTCTACCAAAGCATTTCCAACTATAATATCTAACAAAAATCCCCCTTCCATTATGCTTTGATGGATGTTCATACCATGTTCTAAAGCTCACATTTTGGTATAGGTAGGGAAGATGCTAGCTTTACAACTACCAATTTCATTTGCTTGAAAGTTTCTAAAGCCTTATCAACAAATCCATTTTCTTGATATCCTACAATAATGGCATTCCATGAGACCACATTTCTGTGAGGCCTACTTTTTACACTACTGTTCATGAGACTATTTGCAGTGATATTGACTATTATTTATATGTTGAGAGACTATTGTTCTGGAATTTTACTTATTAAACCTAATTGTTTTTAAGGAAAATATTGTGCAATGATAATTAGATGTTGCTTCTATGAAAATGATGAATGGATATGGAACTTCAATGTGATTATATGGTAGAATGTTTAAGATGCATGTATTTAGTTTTTCTTTGGCTATGATATCTCTATGTGGTATTGACTTCGAGTTTGAGTGTGTAGGTATTACTAACGAAACCACAAATATAGGAGACCATCTCATACCTATGTTGTATCCCTTGTGAGGTGATCTAGTTCCATGAGGAACTAAGATCAACCTCGTGTTTGGAAAATATTGTAATGTTGTAATGTGTTAATGTTGCATGAGGTCATGGGAATAAGGGTTATCTTATGATTTACTTTTATTATGATAAGTCTTGTAAGAAATGTTGTTTTAATCTTGTTTAAATTTTAATTCTTTTAGACCCTTTTTATTGTGTTTCATTTGACTCTGGGAGTTCTAACTAGGCAAAAATTAACCCTGGGTTATACCTCATGGGTTTAGTGACCTTTTTGACTAGGATAACCTTGGGTTAACCTCCATATGGTCACTTAAACTTCACAGTGAAGTTAAGTGCCGAAATTGGAAGCATGGGGACAATGGGATGAGTGGAATCCACTCTCAGGGCCACTTCCAAGTCATGGAACAACTCCACGATTCCCTAATAATGGAGTGTTTGTCTCCATGTGCCTCTCTTTGGTGGGGTTCCCCTTATTTAGGGTAGTGTGTCATCCACTTCCCTTGTATTTTATTTTTTACTTATTGTATTTTAAATTCTCCATGTGTTGTTAAAAGGACTATAGTGGGTAACCTATTGAGTGGGGATTATTTGTTTTATGACCACTAGGATAATGAATGAGTTGTGGATTAGTTATTTAATGCCACTTGAGAAATTAGGAAAATGGAGGGAATTAGTTTTTAAAAGAGAGAGGAGGAGGGGGAGAGTAAGGGGGTTGGTTTATTGTGGAAAGAAGGAGATTTTGGGAGGAGGAGGCTAGAGAGGAGCTCTTCATCAAATTTCTTCCATAATTGGGATTTGAAAGGTTGGTGAACAAGACTACTCTCTTATGTAATCTGATGCTTGATATGTTTGTTTGTTTCTTGCTTGATGAATGAGTTTGCAAAAGTCTTCTATGAGTTTTCAGTTATTTTGTTTAGGGTTTGTTTTTTTTAGGTGTTGAAAGAGCTCCTTCCAGTTGGAAGGCAATGCTCATCTTGTATAGGGAAGGGGAGGTGTGACCCTCCTCGGGTGTCATCTTGTTCCTTGATATATGTAATGCCTTGAGGGCATGTTGGTACTTATTTAGCCTAGAGGGCTTATGGCTTTGAGAGCCTATTGGGATATCCCTGGTGATTTGATTTATTAGAAGGCTTGAGGCCTTGTGGAAGGAGAGTAAATTGTTGGCTTGAGGCCTTGTGGAAGAAGAGTAAATTGTTGGCTTGAGGCCTTGTGGAGGAAGAATATATTGTAGGCTTGAGGCCTTGTGATACAATGTGATAAAATGTGAAAGGATGACACCTAGAGGTAGAGATTGTCTACTTCCCTACCCTCCGTGAACTCACCTAAGCTAAGTCTGTGTATTGTGAGTCAACTATGGGGTGTGTGTATTAATTGCTTTGTTATTGTTATTCAATTGTTGTGAAGTGTTGTTTTGTCTATTCTACCCTGGTATGAGGATGGTCTCCCTCGCTCGGGGGTGACCCTCTTGTGGGTCAAAGGTAGGGAGGAGAGATTGATGGTTCTTGTTGTCTCCCTTGTTGTCTTGCAGGTTACTATTGGAGCATGTAAAAAGGATTGAAGAAGTTTTATCTTGTTAAAGAAAATTGTTCTTCCTTCCTATATGTAATGAGAGCTTGGTCATTGTAGTTTCATTATGTAAAAGATGTAGAGAGAACTTCTCTCTTGATTTTGTTGTAAAAGTTGTTACCTTGGGAGTGGAGAGATAAACCTCCCTTATTATGTTAATAGTTGTGACTTTAAGTTGGTTACTACAATACATCATTTGTATGCTAGGGAGAGGAAGGTAATTCCTCCCTTAGAGTGAATTTGAGTTGTGGAAATTTTACAATTGTTTGTCATCTTTTGGTTTTATCAAAATGTAACTTGTGTGAATGTTGTTGAGTTGGATCAGTTGTTTTAAATTATATCTTGTATTACTTAGTGAGAAAGTGTATTTTACTGTATTATGGAAGTTGCATATTTACCTTGAAAAATGAAAATTAAATCTTGAGTTAAGATTGCAATGGGAATGAATTCAAATCAAATTTTTAGTTGACTATGGTGTGTTATTGAAATGAAAAGATTTATAGTTTCTTGTATTTACTTCTAATTTATAAGTGCATTTGAAATGGAATATTTACGTGATAAATTACAAATAGCAATACAGATTTAGATGGTTAATGTTTCCTTTTCATTTGAATAACTGCTATATTGAAAATTAAAAAGTTTAAGGTAGTGAGGAAAGAAATTACCTTGAGCTTCATTAGATATGTTTATATATATTTTTACTTATAAAAGATAGTGGATAAAATTTGATATAGTTGTACTAGTATTTTGATTATTAAGTGAATTTGTGAAAACTAATGTATATATATATATATATATATATATATATATATATATATATACTGTAATAGTTCATTCAAATGAAATTGTGGAAATAAAAATATTGAAATACTTGTGAATATATATATATATATATATATATATATATATATATATATATAATAGCTTAACTTAAATGTATTTGTGAGAGCCACACACACACACACACATAATTAATAATAAATAGAAATTTCAAATTTCCAAACAAACTATTCTAAGCAATGTTCGCTATGTTTTTCACACAGTCGAATGTACATATGATGGGCGGTGGGGTTTTTAAACCCCACCGAAATTTCTAATAAGCCATGGGTGTGGGGAGGGGCAGAGCCCCACCCACACCTCACGCAATGGGATGTGGGTGGGGCTCTACCCCTCCCCACACCCCCACCATGTGTCCACACCTCCCGTGAGCCGCGGCCCAAACTCCCCTTTGCCCACTGTTGCCTGCACGGTGAACCTCCAACCCACCGCCTTCGCCAACACCTCCACTCTGTCCCTCCATGCTCCATTCACCCCTACACCTTCGACCACCACCGGTGCCTTCAGCCCCCTCCTGCCAGCATCGACCTCCTTCTCTGGCGCCGTGGCCATAACCCTGCAAGAAAACAATACATACATCAATAAGAAATGTTAGGGTTATTTAACCCTAACATATGAGTTGGTAAGTTTAAACAAAATGGTATTTAATTTAAGTGGAATTCCCACTATCATACTTAATAATATTTATCTATACATAAATATATATATACATATCTTTGTATATATATGTATACTTATATATATATCAATTTCAAATGCGTATGCTTGCACTATAAGGACAATTATATATATATATTATGGGTGGAGTTCCCATTAGCACGGTTAAATTGTAAATTAATAAGAAATTTTTTAAATAGTATTAAATATCATTATATATATTTAGATATATATATATAATCTTTGAGAATAAAGAAGTTTGTTCAAAGGGATATTGTTTTAAAATGTATATATGAATATATATATATATATAATTATATATATATAACAATATATATATATATTATATTTGTTCATTCCTTAGTTCGGAAAAAGAATTTTGTTTAAATAAATTTAAATATATATATATATATATGAATTTATATATATATATTTAAATATATCATAGAAGAGAGCATAAAATAGAGACAGAATATTGTTAAGATCCTTTTCATAGAGGAGTAAACAGAGATTTGCGAGGAAGGAGTTAATAGTTTTAGATAACCAATCAGAGATCAATTACCTACCAAGAGAGAACCCTAAACGAAGCAAAATGAATCTGACTCTAACTTAGTGATCGATATCAACATACACATGTGCATGGACTATTCCGTATCAACATTCACTTAGACAACTTAAACATACACAACCGAGCACACATACATGTGCAAGGTGAAGAATTTAAGTAGAAAAGAAATTTCTTTTTTAGTTCATATCATGTCTACATGTCATGTGTGGACATAACATGCGTGATTGCGTGTTGTGAACGCACGTGAAATGTGGGCATGACATTTGGTATCAGAGCTCGGTTGTTTTAAAACACTGGGCTTGTATGAGCACATTATCAATTCCATGACCAAACTGACTAGAGGTTACCTCATTTTGTAGGATGCCTCCCAGACGAGTTTGGCAACTAGTGTCCCACCGCACTCCAGCCACCAAGGTACACACTGATTCTTCAGCTATGGGACCGGATCAGCCAGCCCCACCAGAATAGCAAATTCCACAAGCTCAGCCAGTTCTACAGGCACAACCAGTTCCTCAGGTACCGCAAGCACCACCCGCCCCACCTAAGATGGGACCACAGATATTACAAGCCTTACAGGCTATTTTGGATAGGCTTCCACCAGCCATAGTTGAGTCGTGCATAGAACCACATGACGAGCCCCATGATGTTCTGTGAGAGGAGCCACGCGTGGAGGCACAAGATGAGTCTCATGTCGAGCCACGTGAGGAGCCCCGCATAGAGCCGTAGGGGGTACCACGTGTGGAGCTGGATATCAAGCTGCCTGATACAGAGGAGGTTGGTTCAGCTGGCAGGGCCCGTAGCAGGAGCCCCACACACCATGTCAGGCATGACGAGACAGTGAGAGTAGAGCATTTTGGTCCCAGGCCTGATGAGTATCATGCAGAGGAGCCTTATAGGGGGCACAGTGACAGTGGAGATCCCATTAGGGATATACTGAGATTAAACCCTCCTACATTCGTTGGAACTACAGAGGGAGCCGAGGCAGAGGCCTAGCTTATCAGTTTGGATAGGTGCTTCACGTTGCGTCCATATGCAGGCAACATGAAGGCCCAGGTGGCAGTGCATTTATTATGGGATGCAACAACTACATGGTGGCGCACTAAGGAGTGCAAGTGCCACCTTTCCATAGATACACTCTCATGGGAGACTTTAATTGAGCGCTTCAACACGTGGTATCTATCAGACCACTACCGACAGCGTCGTATTGACGAGTTTCATGATCTACAGCAGAAGGGACTCTCAGTGGCACAGTATGAGAGTAAATTTACAGAGTTGTCTAGATATGCAAAGTATCTCCATGATGAGAAACTCCTGGTGCATAAGTTCATCAGAGGTCTAAACCACAGTATATCAGGACCTGTTCGGATGGCAGATCCGCAGACACTAAGTGATGCTGCCAAGAAGGCTTATATTGCTAAGGAGATTCAGGGACGGGGGCAGAACTCTCACCCTCAGTTCTAGGATTAGGGACAGCAGTAGCATCAACAGAACTTTCATAGGATGACATAGCATTTCCCTAAAGGAGGATATAGTTCAACACCATTACCTCCTAGGCCCCCATAACAACAGCAGTCACAGCAACAACAGAAAGCTAAAACACAACAGAAATCATATGGGGGAAATAATAGAGGTTGGCAGCAGCAGGGCCCACACAGAGATCAGAGACAGCAGGGACCACCTGCGGGACCCGTGAGGCCGCAGCAGTCGTATAGGGGTTCACAAGGGTCTACTGGCAGAACAAGGCAGCAGTAGTCGAGTAGGACTCAGACTGTACAGGTATAGGTTAGAGGCCCTTGTTATAATTGTGGTGAAATAAGACACATAGCTAGAGAGTGCCCACTGGGTTATATAGCTGGGGGACAGCATCATGCAGGAGGTTCCGAGCAGACAGTGGGTGACGTGGGTAAATCCCACCGTATGTTTGCAGCAGTTGACAACCGCCGGGCCAATTTTTAGGCCTCAGTTATCGAGACAGTAGGTATGATTGCAGAATCTCCCATCTCTATCCTTTTTGACTCTAGAGCTACTGACTCTTTTATATCTACATCATTGGTGGAACATTGCAGGCTGGTGGCTTCTAGGCAGGACATTAGGTGGGAGGTCGAGTTGGCCTCTGGGGCCAGGATGTCAGTTGATTCCGTTGTCAGGAATTGTGAAGTTTCCTTGGGTTCTTTCACTACAACATGGGATCTTAGGGTGATGCCATTAGGAACCTATGACATAGTCCTTGGCATGGACTGGCTTGCGGCTCACAGAGCCAAGATGGATTGCTGTCAGAAGATGATTAGTTGCATAGATGATCATGGCACACTGGTAGAGATAGTGGGCATACAAAAGCCCATGACTGCTCGAACGATATCCACTCAGTAACTTAAGCGTTGCATGCAGAAGGGATGTTAGTTATTTGCTATCACAGTCAGTGATAGATCAGAAGAGGAACTAGAGACTACATTAGATGACCACCCCATCCTAAGGGAATTTGCAGATGTCTTCCCACCAGAGTTACCTGGTATGCCTCCATACAGAGAAGTTGATTTCCACATCGATCTAGTACCTGAGGCAGAACCAGTATCTCGGGCTCCTTATAGAATGACTACACATGAGCTTACAAAGTTTAAACTACAGTTAGAAGAATTACTAGAGAAGGGACACATTCAACCTAGCGTGTCTCCATGGGGCACACTGGTTATCTTCATAAAGAAGAAAGATGGATCTCTTCAACTATGCATGGACTACAGGTAGTTGAACAAAGTGACGGTGAGAAACCGATATCCTCTGCCGAGGATTGATGATCTTTTTGACCAAATGCAAGGAGCTAGAGTGTTTTCAAAGATTGACCTAAAATCTAGTTATCACCAATTGAGAATTACAGACGCAGATATTCATAAAACTACTTTTCGAACTAGATATGGTCACTATGAGTTCACAGTGGTACCCTTTGGATTGACGAACGCTCCTGCAGTGTTCAAGAGTCTCATGAATGGGGTGTTTCGTACCTACCTAGATTGGTTCTTGATCATATTTCTTGATGACATCTTGATCTATTCACGGACCGAGGAGGAACATGTGGACCATTTGCGTCAGGTAATGCAGTGTTTACGTGAGAATCAGCTGTATGGCAACCTGGCAAAATGTGCCTTCTTCAGGACAGAGGTGCAGTATTTGGGACATATATTATCAGGTAATGGTATCTCTGTAGATCCATTAAAGATCAGGGCAATTTAGGATTGGCTAGCACCCACCAGTGTTACAGAAGTGAGGAGCTTTATGGGACTAGCCGGTTACTACCGTAGGTTTGTCGAAGGTTTGTCCAAAATAGCTCATCCTATCACGTCCCTTCAGTGAAAAGGGAAAGGATTCACGTGGACTGAGCAGTGTGAGAAGGCCTTTGGGATCCTTAAGGAACGTCTTACCAGTGCTCCCATATTAGCTATTCCTGATCCGGTAGAAGATTTTGTTGTCTGCACGGATGCATCTTTAGAGGGATTTGGTGCTGTGCTTATGTAGGGTGGTAGAGCGATTGCTTATGAATCAAAAAAGCTTAAAACACATGAACTAAACTACCCTATGCACAATCTAGAGCTAGCAGCTGTTATTCATGCTCTTGTTCGATGGAGACACTTTCTCTTAGGCTGACGCTTTGAGCTCCATTCGGACCATCATAGCTTGCAGTATATTTTCACTCAGCCGAATTTGAACGCCCGCCAGTGGCATTGGATGGAGTTCTTATGTGAGTACGACTTTGATGTCCATTACATCAAGGGAAAGGAGAATGTGGTCGCCGACGCGTTGAGTTGAAGGCGCCATGAGATCCTGACTCTGACCTTGCAAGTGGATTTAAGAGAATGTATCTTACAGCATCTGCCTAAGGACGAGTGGTTTCTTGAGGTGTAGTAGGAGATTCAGAATTAGAGGGTCTTGAAGGATAAATTCGTAGGATATTCCCTGGAGTCAGATGGTTTACTTAGACATAAGCAGCGCATCTATGTACCCCGTGCGGGTGATCTACGTGCAGTGATACTCTCTGAGGCTCATAGAGCACCCTATGCAGCTCATCCAAGAGTGAAGAAGATGCATGCGGACTTGAGGTAGTTATACCATTGGGCTGGAATGAGACGTGATATTGTAGAGTTTGTTGCTTGATGCCTTGAGTGTAAGAGGGTCAAGGCCGAGCATCAGCATCCCGCAGGACTCTTATACCCACATTAGATACCTGAATGGAAATGGGACACCATTTCCATGGATTTCATTGTTGGTCTACCTATGTCATCATGATGCCATGATGTCATCATGATGCCATGATGTCATCATGGTGACAGTTGACAAGTTGACCAAGGTGGTGCATTTCTCACCAATACGCACAACGTACAATGCACCATCAGTGGTGAGGGTATTTCTAGATTAGATTATCAGACTGCATGGAGTACCTCACCGTATTATATCTGATAGAGACTCTGTTTTCACATCTTCATTTTGGAGAGCTTTACATCAAGTGTTGGGCACATAGCTCAACTTTAGTTTCGCTTATCATCCTGAGACCGACGGCCAGACATAAAGAGTTAATTAGGTGTTAGAGGATATGCTGCGTATGTATGTTATGGATCATCAGTCTAAATGGGAGGAGTATTTGTATTTGGTTGAGTTTGCCTATAATAATGGGCATCACAGCTCGTTGGGTATGCCTCCTTACCAGGCTTTATACGGCAGACCTTGCATAATGCCTTTGAGTTGGGATCGGTTAGAGGACCGAGTTGCCATTGGTCCCGAAATAATCTAGGATATGGAATAGCAGGTTACCTTGATCAGACAGAGACTGTAGGAAGCTCAGGATAGATAGAAAAAGTATACAGATGCAAAGAGGATAGATCGAATCTTCTCAGTAGGTGACAGAGTATTCTTGAGAGTGTGACCGCATAAGAGTCCATTCTGTTACGGAAAAGGCTCTAAGCTCGCACCCCGGTTTGTAGGACCTTTTGAGATCCTAGAGAGGATAGGACCTGTAGCTTACTGTTTAGCCTTGCCACCTAGCCTATCTCGTATCCACGATGTCTTTCATGTTTCAGTTTTACGTCATTATATATCTGACTTGTCTCACGTATTGGATTGGAGTGCTCTTCAGGTAGAGGCAGATGGATAGTTGCCTTTGGAGCCAATACGCATATTGGCTCATTGGACGTTGGGCCTTCGAGGTCGAGAGCTGGACTAGGTTAGGGTCCAGTGGGATATGTACGATGAGGTCACTGCAACATGGGAAGATGCTACGAGGCTGAAGACGCTTTACCCTCACCTCTTTGATGACTTCGAGGAGGAAGTACAATCTTAGGGGGAGAGGATGTGAGGCCTACGTTTTACACTATTGTTCATGAGACTATTTGCAGTGATATTGACTATTATTTATATGTTGAGAGACTATTGTTCTAGAATTTTTCTTATTAAACCTAATTGTTTTTAAGGAAAATATTGTGCAATGATAATTAGATGTTGCTTCTATGAAAATGATGAATGGATATGGAACTTCAATGTGATTATATGGTAGAATGTTTAAGATGCATGTATTCAGTTTTGCTTCAGCTATGATATCTCTATGTGGTATTGACTTCGAGTTTGAGTGTGCAGGTATTACTAACGAAACCACAAATATAGGAGACCATCTCATACCTATGTTGTATCCCTTGTGAGCCAATCTAGTTCCATGAGGAACTAAGATCAACCTCGTGTTTGAAAAATGTTGTAATGTTGTAATGTGTTAATGTTGCATGAGGTCAAGGGAATAAGAGTTATCTTCTGATTTACTTTTATTATGATAAGTGTTGTAAGAAATGTTGTTTTAATCTTGTTTAAATTTTAATTCTTTTAGACCCTTTTTCTTGTGTTTCATTTGACTCTAGGAGTTCTAACTAGGCAAAAATTAACCTTGGGTTATACCTCATGGGTCTAGTGACCTTTTTGACTAGGATAACCTTGGGTTAACCTCCATATGGTCACTTAAACTTCACAGTGAAGTTAAGTGACGAAATTGGAAGCATGAGGACAATGGGATGAGTGGAATCCACACTCAAGCCCACTTCCAAGTCATGGAACAACTCCATGATTCCCTAATAATGGAGTGTTTGTCTCCATGTGCCTCTCTTTTGGTGGGGTTCCCCTTATTTAGGGTAGTGTGTCATCCACTCCCCTTGTATTTTATTTTACTTATTGTATTTTAAATTCTCCATGTGTTGTGAAAAGGACTATAGTGAGGAACCTATTGAGAGGGGGTTATTTATTTTATGACCACTATGATAATGGATGAGTTGTGGATTAGTTGTTTAATGCCACTTGGGAAATTAGGAAAATGGAGGGAATTAGTTTTTAAAAGAGAGAGGAGGAGGAGAGTAAGAGGGTTGGTTTATTGTGGAAAGAAGGAGATTTTGGGAGAAGGCGGCTAGAGAGGAGCTCTTCATCAAATTTCTTCCATAATTGGGCTTTGAAAGGTTGTTGAACAAGACTACTCTCTTATGTGATCTGATGCTTGATATTTTTGTTTGTTTCTTGATTGATGAATGAGTTTGCAAAAGTCTTCTATGAGTTTTTAGTTATTTTGTTTGGGGTTTGTTTTTTTTGGGTGTTGAAAGAGCTGCTTCCAGTTGGAAGGCAATGCTCATCTTGTATATGAAAAGGAAGGTGTGACCCTCCTAGGGTGTCATCTTGTTCCTTGATATATGTAATGCCTTGAGGGCATGTTGGGACTTATTTAGCCTAGAGGGCTTATGGCTTTGAGAGCCTATTGGGATATCCCTGGTGATTTGATTTATTGGAAGGCTTGAGGCCTTCTGGAAGGAGAGCAAATTGTTGGCTTGAGACTTTGTGGAAGAAGAGTAAATTGTTGGCTTGAGGCCTTGTGGAGGAAGAATATATTGTAGGCTTGAGGCCTTGCGATACAATGTGATAAAATGTGAAAGGATGACACCTAGAGGTAGAGATTGTCTACTTCCCTACCCTCTGTGAACTCACCTAATCTGAGTCTGTGTATTGTGAGTCAACTATGGGGTGTGTGTGTTAATTGCTTTGTTATTGTTATTCAATTGTTTTGAAGTGTTGTTTTGTCTATTCTACCCTGGTATGAGGATGGTCTCCCTAGCTTAGGGGTGACCCTATTGCAGGTCAAAGGTAGGGAGGAGAGCTAGATGGTTCTTGTTGTCTCCCTTGTTGTCTTGCAGGTTACTGTTGGAGCATGTAAAAAGGATTGAAGAAGTTTTATCTTGTTGAAGAAAATTGTTCTGTCTTCCTATATGCAATGAGAGCTTGGTCATTGTAGTTTCATTATGTAAAAAATGTAGAGAGAACTTCTCTCTTGATTTTGTTGTAAAAGTTGTTACCTTGGGAGTTGAGAGATAAACCTCCCTTATTATGTTAATAGTTGTGACTTTAAGTTGGTTACTACAATACATCATTTGTATGCTAGGGAGAGGAAGGTAATTCCTCCCTTAGAGTGAATTTGAGTTGTGGAAATTTTACAATTGTTTGTCATCTTTTGGTTTTATCAAAATGTAACTTGTGTGAATGTTGTTGAGTTGGATCAGCTGTTTTAAATTATCTCTTTTATTACTTAGTGGGAAAGTGTATCTTACTGTATTATGGAAGTTGCATATTTACCTTGAAAAATGAAAATTAAATCTTGAGTTAAGATTGCAATGGGAATGAATTCAAATCAAATTTTTAGTTGACTCTGGTGTGTTATTGAAATGAAAAAAATTATAGTTTTCTTGTATTTACTTCTAATTTATAAATGCATTTGAAATGGAATATTTACATGATAAATTACAAATAGCAATACAGATTTAGATGGTTAATGTTTCCTTTTCATTTGAATAACTGTTATATTGAAAATTAAAAAGTATAAGGTAGTGAGGAAAGAAATTACCTTGAGCTTCATTAGATATGTTTATAAATATTTTTACTTATAAAAATATAGTGGATAAATTTGATATAGTTGTACTAGTATTTTGATTATTAAGTGAATTTGTTAAAACTGATGTATATATATATATTTATATTGTAATAGTTCATTCAAATGAAATTGTGGAAATAAAAATATTGAAATACTTGTGAAAATATATATATATATATATATAGCTTAAATTAAATGTATTTGTGAGAGCAAGATACACACACACACACACACACACACACATAAATTTAATTAATAATAAATAGAAATTTCAAAATTTCCAAACAAACTGTTCTAAGCAATGTTCGATGTGTTTTTCACACAATCGAATGTACATATGATGGGCGGTGGGGTTTTTAAACCCCACCAAAATTTCTAATAAGCCACGAGTGTGGGGAGGGGTAGAGCCCCACCCACACCCCACGCAGTGGGATGTGGTTGGGGCTCCGTCCCTCCCCACACCCCCACCGTGTGTCCACACCTCCCGCGAGCCGCGGCCCAAACTCCCCTCCACCCACTATTCCCTACGCGGCGAACCTCCAACCCGCCGCCTTCGCCAACACCTCCACTCTATCCCTCCACCCTCCATTTGCCCCTGCACCTTCGACCACCACTAGTGCCTTCGGCCCCCTCTTGCCAGCGTCGACCTCCTTTTCTAGTACCACTGCCATAACCCTACAAGAAAACAATACATACAGCAATAAGAAATGTTAGGGTTATTTAACCCTAACATATGAGTTGGTAAGTTTAAACAAAATGGTATTTAATTTAAGTGGAATTCCCACTATCATACTTAATAATATTTATCTATACATAAATATATATATACATATCTTTGTATATATATGTATACTTATATATATATCAATTTCAAATGCGTATGCTTGCACTATAAGGACAATTATATATATATATATATATATATATATATATATATAATATATATATATATATATATATATATATATATATATATATATATATATATATATATATATATATATATATATATATATATATATATATATATATATATATATATATATATATATATTATGGGTGGAGTTCCCATTAGCACGGTTAAATGTAAATTAATAAGAAATTTTTTAAATAGTATTAAATATCATTATATATATATATATATATATATATATATATATATATATATATATGTAATCTTGGAGAATAAAGAAGTTTGTTCAAAGGGATATTGTTTTAAAATGTATATATGAATATATATATATAATTATATATATATATATATATATATATATATATATATATATATATATATATATATATTATATTTGTTCATTCCTTAGTTGGGAAAAAGAATTTTGTTTAAATAAATTTAAATATATATATATGAATTTTTATATATATTTAAATATATCATAGAGGAGAGCGTAAAACGGGCAAGATAGAATACTGTTAAGATCCTTTTCATAGAGGAGTAAACAGAGATTTGCGAGGAAGGAGTTAATAGTTTTAGATAACCAATCAGAGATCAATTACCTACCAAGAGAGAACCCTAAACGAAGCAAAATGAATCCGACTCTAACTTAGTGATCGATATCAACATACACATGTATGTGGAATATTTCGTAGCAACATTCACTTAGACAACTTAAACATACACAACTGAGCACGCATACACATGCGAGGTGAAAAATTTAAGTAGAAAAGAATTTTTTTTTTTTAGTTCGTATCATGTCTACATGTCATGTGTGGACATAACATGCATGATTGCGTGTTGTGAACGCACGTGAAAAGTGGGCATGACAATTTCTTTGAGACATTTTGTCAAACAGTTCACACACCTTATCCATGCTTCCACATTTTGCATACATTCCCACCAGAGTAGTAGCAACTATAACATTTGACAAAATTCATCTATACTTTACGCTTTGATGGATGTCCATACCCTTTTCTAAAGCTCCCACTTGGTATAGACTGGGCGGATGCTGGCAAAGGTTTCTGGTGTACACTAGCCAATTGTATTTTCTTGAAAGTTTCTAAAGACTTTTCAAAAAAGCCATTTTGTGAAATATGTTGCAATCAAGGGATTCCATGAGAACACATTTCTTTGAGGCATTCTATCAAATAGCTCATTGGCCTTGTCTAAACTTCCATATTTTGCATATCTTGCATTCATGACATTCGATGAGATGACATCTCTTTGATGTATTTTATTAAACAGTTCACGTGCCTTGTCTATGCTTCAACATTTTCCATACATGTCTACTAGGGTAGTTGCAACTACAATATTTAACAAAATTTCTCTATCCATTTATCCTTTGATGGATGCCCATATGTTTTTCCAAAGCTTCCATTTTGTCATAGGTAGGGAGGATGCTGGCAAAGGTTGCAGAATTTGTCTTTACACCAGACAATTGCATTTACTTGAAAGTTTCAAAAGCCTTTTCAACAAATTCATTTTGTGCATATCCTACCGTCATCATATTTCACGAGATCAAATTTCTTTGAGGCATTCAGTTAAATAGTTCCAAAGATCCCATTTTGGTGCAAGTTGGTAGTATGCTTGCAAATCTTAATTGATGGAGTTGGAGACCTATTTGTTGTATATGGTGAAATAGTGTGGATACATACACTTGCTCCTAAAAAAAGCACCCACATAAATAGAGCCTCTAAAATTGAGTGAGAGGGGCAGTTCAAATTAAACTTATAACCAATTTACAAGTAACTGTGAGTAGTCACAATTTGTTGAAATCAATAGTTTATGTATTGTTAATGCAATACAAACATAACTAATGAAACATAAGAAAGATGGTCCATGAGCCTTTGACTTAGAGTGTGTTGTTTAAGCCCAACCATTTCTAGACAGCTTGTTGTGAGGCAAGTAGAGCAAAATGAGCCTTGAAAGCTTTACTACTGATTTGGGAATGGGGTCGGAGAGCTTATTGTCATTCAAATAAATTTCTGTCAGGATGGAAAGCCCGCCGATGGAGTCTAGGATGGGGTCAGAGATTTTACTTTCAGTGATGGAAACCCTCTGTAGATTGACCAAATTACTGACAAAAGAATGTAAGGGGCCAATCAGTTGGCTTTCTAGGAGGCATAGGAGTCCCAGTGAAGTGAACTTGCCTATGGTTGGTAGTAGGCTACTATTGAGGCAATTTCTGTTGAGGTACATGATTGATAGATTCAAGAGCTCCCTGATCGAGTATGGAATCAAACCGGTCATAGCATTGTGTGAGATGTCAAAAAGATGTAGCAAATTGAGGTTTCTAAGGGCCCGAGGAATCAAAACGGCCATAAAGTTGTTTTGGAGATCAAGGGTTTTAAGCATGATGATATGGGAAGTTATCAAGACATGAATTGAACCTATCAACCTATTGCCGTAGAGATACAGTACGTGGAGCTTTTACAGTTTGGTGATGCTCTCAAGGATGGAACCGCTTAAATTGTTTTCTTGCAGCTGGAGCTCTTGAAGCTCATGGAGGTTTCCCATGGACTGGGGAATAGAAAAACCTCCCAACTTGTCAATGCTGATAAATAGGTTCTTTAACTTCACAAGTTTTCCTATCAACCACGAAATAAAACCCATCATCTCCTTTAAATCATTCAGTTCTAAAATTTCTAGGTGCTCCAAATTGCCCAGTGCTTCTAATATGCTACCCTTCTTCTGCATATCAAATATGAAGTCATCATCTAAAATAAGCCCCTGGAGATGAAGCCCCACTACTCATCCTATCTGCTTGCTACTTGTGACCCCCCACCAGACACAACAATTAAATCCCTTCCATGAAAGTAGTTGCTGGGAATTTTCCTCGATGATCCCTACCCGACATTCCAAGCAACTTCCCTCCAAAGCATTCATTGATATAACCAGCAATGCAATAAATAATTTCCTTTTTTTTCTAGCAATTAATCTCTTATCTCCCCCAAATTTTACATCGTCTTATGGCATCTTAAAGTTAGATAAGACGATTGCTTGCTTTAGCTAAAGCAAATTATTCAAGGCTAAAAAGAAAATGGATGTTGATGATAATAAGTTTTCACTTTTACATCCAATAACTATGATCAATTTGGTCAAATCGCTCACATTTGATGCTCAAACCTAAAGTCAATATTGGTGGCAAGTGCAGTTTCCAAGATATTTCCTTCTTCAACAAGTTTCCCTTAGGAGCAAAAAATAATTTTTTTCTTGTCTTCACATTTACTTTTTGGTAGTGAGATTTCTATGTTTTAAAAAAAAGTAACTTTTTCTAGTTGAAAACATTTAATATTTGAAATTACATCTCCAACTCCATTTACTTTTTGTAACTACCAGTCGAACATCTTGTTGTAGTATGACAAATCTCTATAAAAAGTACACGTACAGTTGCGGAAAATCCTTTCCTCCTCCATAGAAAGTTATAGGTCTTCATTTTCCATGTGTAAACATGATAGTGCAACTGTAGCTAACCAATTTCACCATAAGAAGTACATTTCCAACCCTCTTTTCTCCATTTTTCTATCATTTTCAAACATATTTTTTCAACTCAGATCTAGGACAGCAATTTAGAACCTCCTAGAAGGCCGCATCAGTCATGTTCAAGGTTGCAAATTAGGTATACTATCATTCATTTCATTCTCACTCAATTACAAGGCTTTGTTTGAGTCATTTTTATCACTTTTGGCTCCAAATGTGCATGTACACCAATAATTTAGGTATTATTTTGTGTTGTTCCATCTCTTGGGGTTTGTCTTCATGCTTTTTTACATCATCTTGGCTCCATTTTGTAGGTATAGTAGTGGTACAAGTCTGAAAATTAAGTTCTTTCATGGATGGGACAACAATGCATCTCCAAATCTTCATGTTTCCATGATGCTTCCAGCTTGTCTCCACATGTTTCCATGATGCTTCCAGCATGTCTCCACATGTTTCCATCCTCCTTGACTTGCAAACAATAATTCCAAGCATCAAATTCATTATAAATATATCATTTCCAATCAAGAATTACCAAAATCATGGTCATTTTATGCATCAAATCAATCTTCTTATAAAATTGTCAAAGTTGTTAAATTGCCAAGTTGTCATTTTGCATTAAGGGTGCTTCCAATGTTTTCCTCATATTTTCAAGAATCCAAAAAGTTTCATGAAGGTTTCTAACATGTTTCCATTTTCCAACTAAGTTTCATTGCATACTTTACCTCATTTCATCACTACAATAACTTTAGGATAGTTTTGACAACTTTTGGAACAATTTTTTGGGATGCTTAATCTCTTCTTAACCACTTGAAACCTTTTTGAACACTCACATACAACTTCCAAAATCCATTTCATGACAATTGTTTTGAGAGATAAGCTCTTAAATGACATCCAAAAACTAGAAATGTCTTGACTAGATTAGTAGACAACATCTCTCAAAATTCTTGTCTTTTTGTCAAATTTATTGCAATATTGCAACTTCAAAATTTTAGTCACTTTGATTTCCACCATGGATATCCATAATTCTCATCATGTTCTCTTTGGTTTCTTCTTCTATATCACACTTAATTTGTTCCATTGTAGCTTCATATTTCTCTCTTGCATTACCAGTCTTCATTTGTTTTGGCTTCAACATCTCCGATAACGTCGTCTAGATTATTGCTATATTTACTAGAGTCATATTAAAATATTATTATCTTTATTTCCCTAAATACATTATAATTTTAAAAGAGGATAACCGTCGAGGGGCCCAAATGATATATAACACCATACCATTTGATGGGGGTAACGAAAGCATTTCGTGCAGCTACAAATATCAATGCCTATCAGCAATCATAGATCCAACTTCAAAAATTCAATGCCTGCGTATAATTATGAAATAAAATAATGAAATTTCAATTCGCAAGAGCGGACAAAATATCAAACTTTATTCATATTTCCGAAATTGTGGCATACAAGGCTGATCTGAGTCTGGCAATGATGGAGGAATAGAGTGGAATCCAAAGAAGTTTAGCAGGGGGGAAGAGGATCGCCACACAGTCCACTGTTGTTCGCGTACGAAGATTTGGGAAACTTCTGCAGAACACTTCCTTGCGGAATTTGACCGGATAAAGAATTATGCGACAGGTTCAAATCAGACAGAGCCGTGAGATTCAGAAACCTGCTGGGTATTCCTCCGTTGAGTTCATTGTTATTGAGCGTCAGTGTATTCAACTGTATCAAATTCCCCAGCGTTTCGGGGATTGGGCCGGTGAAGTTATTGAAGCTCAGATCAAGCATCCGCAACTGCCCCATGGCGCCGAGGGAAGACGGTATTTCTCCAGTCAAAAGATTGTGCGACAGAAGGAGCTGTTCCATGCTGCCCTGCACACTCGCATTCTCAGGCAGATGACCAGAAAATCTGTTCTGCGACAGATCCACGAAGCGTAATGTGCCGCCGGGGAACCGGCTCTGAACAGAGAAGACGGCCGTGACGGGCCCGCTGAGAAAGTTGGAATGCAAATCCAGGCTGCCCAGATCTCGCATGCCTGAAATTTCGTCTGGGATTGACGAAGTGAAGGCGTTGTTGGATAAATTGACGGAGTACAAACCCGTCATGGTGCTCAGCCATGGCGGTATGGTTCCGGTGAGCGCATTGCTGGACAAATCGAGCTGAGACAGAGGAATCTGAGAAAGCCATTTTGGGGGGGCGCCGCGAATTCCACAGGAAGCAAGCGAAAGGGCGTATAAAGAAGGGAGCTTTGCTATTACTGAAGGCACTGTGACGAATTTGAAATTGTTGAAGGAGATGTGCAGCTCTTGGAGGTTGGAAAGCTCCGCCATTTCTTCCGGCAGGTTTCCGGACAGCTTGTTGTGAGACAGGTAAAGGAACTGGAGCTTCGAAAGCTTTGCTACCGATTTGGGAATGGGGCCGGAGAGTTCATTGTCGTTCAGATAGACTTCATTCAGGTTGGAAAGCCTTCCGATGGAGTCTGGGACGGGGCCGGAGATTCTATTTACGGCGATTGAAACCCTCTGCAGATTGATCAAATTGCCGAAAGAAGACGGCAGGGGGCCGGTGAGCTGGTTTTCCTGGAGGCGCAGAAATCCTAGGTTAGAAAGCTTGCCTATGGACGGCGGTATGCTGCCGCTGAGGCAGTTTCCGTTCAAGAACATGATCGATAGATTCGAGAGCTTCCCGACGGAATCCGGAATCGGACCAGTCAGAGCATTGTCTGAGACGTCCAAAAGCTCTAACGACCTCAGGTTTCCGACGGCACGAGGAATCAAACCGCCCAGAAAGTTGCCATGGAGATCGAGTCTTTGAAGCATGAAGAGACGGGAAATTATCGAGACGGGAATCGAACCTGTCAAGCTGTTGCTGTAGAGATGCAGTACATTGAGCTTTTGCAGGCCGGCGATGCTCTCGGGGATGGAACCGCTTAAATTGTTTTCTTGCAGCTGAAGCTCTCGAAGTTCCCGGAGATTTCCCACGGACTGCGGAATCGAACCTCCCAGCTTGTTGGTGTTAAGCAACAGCTTCCTCAGCCTCACAAGCTTCCCTATTGACGGCGGAATGGAACCCGTCACCTCCTTTAAATCATTCAGGTCTAAAATTTCCAGGTATTCCAGATCTCCCACCGCCTCCGATATACTGCCCTTCATCACCGTATCAAATATGAAGTCGTCGCCGGAAAGAAGCCCCGGGAGACTAAGCCCCACGACCCGCCCTGTCTGGTTATTGCATGTGACCCCCTGCCACACGCAACAATTAGAACCTTTCCATGAAACCAGCCGCTGGGAAGTGTCCTCCATGATCCCTGCCTTAAAGCTCAGCAGGGCCTGCCGATCTCCCACCCAGCATTCCAAGCAATTGCCCTCCAAAACACTCACCCATATAACCAGCAATGCAATAAACAATTTCATTGTTTTTTATAGCAGGCGTAAATTTTCTTTTTTCCCCTCTGAATGGCTCCAATGGCTATGCTCTTGATATAATATTATGTGGATTGCTCATAAAACCATCATAATAACAACATTGCAGTATAAGATGTGATTCATATGGCTTGGACGATGGTCAATTTATACATTCATGACAAGAGATATGGAGGGTTGAGATTAAGAAGTGGAGATAAAATGGATGGTTGAGATTAAGAGGTGGAAGAGGGAAGCTCCCAAGGCATTATTTTATGTAAATGGTAGAGATTTGAAGATGTAGTATGGAATGTGTGGTTAGGATAAAGAGTTAGTTTGACTTTGTGGACAAATCATTTATTAATTGCGGCAAGGGATGAGGATGATGACCTGAAAATAGGCAAGGGATGAGGATGAGGACGTGAAAACGAATAATTAATTAACTACGGGGACATTAAAGGGATGACTGTGACAATTGAAAAGGCAAGGGATGAAGATGATGACGCGAAAATGAATAATTGATTACGCGTACATTAAAGGGATAATTGTGACTGTGTACATAAAAATTAAACCTGAAAATAGGCAAGGGATGAGGATGCGGACGTGAAAACAAATAATTAATTAACTACGGGGACATTAAAGGGATGATTGTGACAATTGGAAGGGATAATTGTGACTGTGTACATAAAAATTAAACCTTAAAATAGGCAAGGGATGAGGATGCGGACGTGAAAAAGAATAATTAATTAACTACGGGGACATTAAAGGGATGATTGTGACAATTGGAAAGGGAAGGGATGAAGATGATGATGCGAAAATGAATAATTGATTACGCGTACATTAAAGGGATAATTGTGACTGTGTACATAAAAATTAAACATAGCTGACATAACATAGATATCTTAAATACATCTATCTAAAAGACGTGATAATTGTGACTGTGTACATAAAAATTAAACATAGCTGACATAGCATAGATATCTTAAATACATCTATCTAAAAGATGTGGAGAGATATAGTCTCGAGGGGCCTATATTGAAATTTCTTAACAGATAGATGTATTTAAGATATTTATGCTAGTTTAATAATTTTATTAATTTATTACAATATATAGATTAAATGCTAGTTTTACTTAAACAATTATTTTATTTACTTTATAGATTTACATTTCAAAATTGAAGAATCTTAAAAATTAGTTTTTAACTTAATCCAAATGATACAAAAAAACATAATTATAATTGTCTAAACTAAAGTAATTTGTAGGTTCTACACTTTAACTACAAATTTCTTTTTATTTTAATGAGTGACATGTAAATAGAATAAGAGTAAACAAGTGCCATGTCGTGGCCAGCCTTGTAGTGTTGTTATTATAGTATTTGTTTAGTTGTATTTTTTTTTTGTTGATTAGCTATTGATTGTATATATGATTTGTTTAGTTGTAATTTTTTTGTTGATTAGGTATTGGTTGTATAGACAAATTGCATTCCAATAATTGAAAAATTAATTTTTGAAGAGTGTTGAAATGTCTTTGGTAAATAAAATTGAAATCTCAAAAATAATCTAATTTGGTAAAAATAAAATAGGACTAAAATATTTCCTTAACTATAAAACTAAACTTTACAAAGCCTATTAAATGACACAATTATTTCCTTAAAATGTAATAATACTAATACTTTTTTTATTTAAAATGAATTAAAATATTGTAAGTTTGAAGAATAAAATTAAAAATGTAAGAAATATTTTTCATAATAGTGTAGATTTTTAACTTTTGACTAAATAAAATTGAAATCCTAAATTTTTAACTCTTAAGTAAATAAAATTGAAATCCCAAAAATAATCTAATTTCATAAAATAAAATGTGTAGAACCCTAACCCTAGTTGGGTGTGGAGAGATTTGAAATGTCTGCCTAAGATATTAAAATGTAATAATATTGAATACTATTACAATTTAAAATGCATTAAAATATTGTAAGTTTGAAGAATAATTACACAATATAATAACAATAACATGAAATCTCAAAAATAATTTAATTTGGTAAAAATAAAATAACACTTTACAAAGCCTATTAAATAACAGAAATATTTCCTTAACTATAAAACTAAACTTTACAATTGTAGAGGAGGAAACATAATTAGATTAATAATCCTTACTTACTCATGGGAAAAGCTACAAGATTGTTGGGCCCAACAAGAGTTTGTGGCCACCACTACAATTAAACAACTTAACCACCAAACCATGCCCTTAATAACAATTAGAATTATTATTATTTCTATAAAATATAATGTATTTAAAAGTTATTCTAGAGGTTTCTCAAGTGCACGATATTCATTGTCTAATGGAACTATTATTATTTTTAAAAAATATAACATGAAACGTAAATAAATCAAAATTCCATTAGTTGGAGTTTATATTTTAGCTATAGTTAATTTTATTTGGTTAAGAATTATTCTAGGGGTTTTTCACATGCATTTGAAGTCTAAGGGAACTATTATTATTTCTATAAAATATAATAATAAAAATAATTAGTTGGAGTTTTATATTTTAGTTATCATTAATAGTTAATTTTATTTATTCAAGAGTTATTCTATAGTATATTTTTAAGTAACCTAAGTGGCAACACGAAGTGGAGTGTAATGGCATGAGGTGTTAACAAAAATAAATTTAAAAATAATTATAGCTGACATATTAAAATAATAATCATAAACATTACAAAAATATAGTTGAGAAATGTAGATTAATAATTTAGAGCATAACAAGGACAAAAGGATAAAAATTTATATAATCATCTCTCAAAATTATTTTGGCTTGCTATTAATTTGTATGCTTTAACTTGGTGTTAATGGTGTATGCATATATCATTTCATATTACTGGTTCATATAAAAAAAAAAAACTTAAATAATTTTTCATGGAACTTAGCATTACCTGAGTTATTTTATTTACTTCTTATAATTTACAAACATCATAATATACATTCCCAAAAAATCCCATTTACTTTTAATATTCTTTAACCCCCTTTCTTGATTCTCTCAATAATAGATATGAATTTTCTTTTTAAAAATATTGTATGCAAGCCCACAAAATATCTATTTTATTTTCTTTCATAAATTTGCTAAGTGTTATGTATAAATTTTTAAGGTAAGTACTACTAGAGGGGGTAGCTCCCTTTTATTGATAAGAAAAAACATTACATTGCAAGAAAAATTGTATTGATTCCATCTGCCAATACATTAACCCTCTCCAACTATTGAGGGCAAAAGAGATCACCAAAGACACTAACAAAGTTGGTAAATGCAGTCATCTCACAATTTTCTAGACAATTGTGGAAAAATTTGAGTGCTTCTGCCACATTCTACTTCTTTTTTACTACTTCAATGTTGAAGACTTCTGCAATGAATCCTTTCTTAGGATTGATATTGATCTTTGTTATGGACTACATCACTTCATCTATTATTTCTTCGCTCACCACAAAACTAGCAAACCTTGAGGCCTAGTGCATTGCTCTAGTGGCTTGGGTCACATTGGTGCAGAAGATCTCTAAGAGTTCTCCATCGTGGGTATGCTCTACCTGCATAGCCTTTTGCCCAATGATGTTTTTAATTGCTTGTCTGATCTACTCATCCTCTATTTTGAAGAGTCTCATGAGTTAGAGCTCTGTGTTGTCGTCTTCGCACTTACACTTCAGACCAAAATGCTTCTTGTTTGCCATAGCTGTTGTGTGGGTCTGCATTTCATTTTCCATTATATAGGCATTCACCCACTATATTCACAGTGCCCTCGACATCCTTCCATAGAAAAATGTGGGGTACCTTCTATGAGTTTCTTAGTGCAAACTTTTCTTCTATAGAATATTGTTTTAGCTCCACCTTTTTTGCCCAATGTACCTCACGAGATGCAAACTTTGCCTCCCAAGAGTACCTTAGGATCTCAATAAGGATTATATAGAGATTTTTTGGAGGATTTTTATTCAATCGAGGCCATCATTTTCCTCCATTTATTGAATCAAACTCTTTCAAGGTCTACCAACCTAATCTATTACTTAATCTCTCCACATATTAGGTCCACACACAATTTGTCATTTCTACCTACCTTGTTATAGCATGTCCTTTTAATAGTGCTTACAGCCTAAGAGAATGTACTGGTGCCATCTCCAAGATGTGAGGTCACCCTTAGCTTCCTTGGTCTTCTGGAATCCCATCTAGAGTCCCTTCTTCCTTGGTTATGATTTCAAGTCTCAGCCATCTACATGAATCCAAATCCATAATTGTATATTCGTTTTGATATACCTCTTGATTTGCTAGTAAGTCTGCTTCTTAGTTGGCCTCCCTGTAAATATGGGAAACTGAGAATTCACCCATCTCACTCATTATCAACCAAGCCTTGTCTATCCAATGCTTTAACTTCCAATTTGAGGTGTCTTTTTTTAGGATAGATTGAACACATAGAAATGAGTTTCCTTCTATATCTACATTTTTTAGTCCAGTCCTTTTATAGAGTTCAAGTCTCATTACCATTGCCTCAAACTCCACCTCATTATTGGTGGCATACCCAACCTTTCTTGAAATTACCTCCAAACATCTGCCACAGTCATCACTTATGACACATCCAACACTAGCCAAGCCCAAGTTGCCTTTTACGGCATCATCAAAGTTTATCTTAACTCATCTACAAGCTTGGGGAATCCACATCGCCTCTCTACTTGTCCTTCTCTTGTCCTTGAGCTCTCCTATGGGTTATCTTAGTTGTCTCCAATTAGATTGTAGTTCTTCAGCCTAACTTGTGAAAGTTGTCCTTGCCTTAATCTTACATTTGGCATTTGCAACCTCACAAATACTTTCTTCTACCATTCTACAAATTTACTCCTCAGAGTTGTGCTCATCTCTCAATATCCTCCTATTTCTTTCTTTCCATAGTTGCCATACTAAGAGGGATGACGATATTATCTAGACATCTACCCAAAGGGCATTTCTTTTGATCCTTGGCCAACTTTGCATGACTCCTACTACTTAGTTTTGGCAAGGCATGCTCTAGCTGAGACTCGCATGTAGCCAGTCCCATTCAAGAGGAGGTGGTCAATTGTTTCTTCCTTGTTACAGCATAGCGGGCACCTCGAAGGGTCGTGGATTCTAATAACTGTAAGTTTGTCTACTGTTAGAATTCTTTTATGAAGAACTGTCCAAAGAAAATTCCCCCACTTTGGGCATGATTGAGGAGTGCCAGCAGAGGGCTGTGGGCCAATATTTTAGCATATAGGTGGCATTTTGGATTGCATAACTAGTTTTGACTATATATTCCCCCATTTTGGAACCACACCATATGATTTCATCCTCCTGGTTGTTTAATTGTATTTTCTGTTGCTTTAGTTCACTTTGAAGAAATTGTTTTGTCTCATCGGCCAATGGTCAAGCCTCTATGCTAATCCATTCATAATTATCCCCCACCATATCTAAAACCTTAATTACATAATCTATTAGCTTTGAACCTACCATGGCCTGTAATGATATCCACCTACTCTACCATACTGTGCAGATCTCTGAGGGGCAAATGGCCATTCCAAGAGTCCAACTAGAAATTTGCCAATTTACCATTGTTTACTTTCCACATTAGATGATTAGTTATAAGATTTCTACTCTCCCAAAGGAATTTCTAGATCGCCGAACCTCCTTTTTTTTAGCCATTTTTAGGATTCGATTGGGCTCTTGTTCATCCCAATATTTATTATAGACGATTCTACACCAGAGGTATTTGGGTCCCTATACATTTTCTAGGTGAGCTTTGTACCCAAAGGCAAATTTTTATTTCTCTTTTTTCTGAGACCAGCCCCACCATCCTCTTTGTGAGAACATGCCTTATCCCAATGAATCAAAGGGATTTTCTTTTCTTCGTTTGACACTTCTCAGAGAAACCACTTGAGGTAGCCTTCTAAGTTGACTTCCACTTTATGGGTAATTTGGTAACATGACATTACATACACCGGGACCGCAGATAGTACCGAGCAGATCATTATTATTCTCCCAACCAATGTGAACCATTTTCTCTTCCAAGCAGAGGCTTTGTTCCTACAATTTTCTATTACCTCCTCCTAATGATTTGACCTACAAATACCAGCAAAGATTGGGGCACCAAGGTATTTGGCTGGTAAAGAGGAGATTGAGAACACAAGAAGATTTGTTATTTTCTTTTATGTTTGTTTCTTGGTGTTCAAGAAGAAATTTTTTGATTTCTCATAATTCATCGATTGGCCTGAGATCTTGGTGTAGTCTTCCAAGGTATCCTTGATTACTCTAGCTTCCATCATATTAGCTTCTCCAAAAACAATAGTGTCATCCACAAACTATGCATGGGTGATAGGATCAACATTGTCTACCACTTTTAGTCCTTTCCATAGTCCATCTCTTCATTTTCTAATGGCTCTTCCCAATGCTTCTACCATAATTACAAAGAGGAAGGGGGAGATGGAGTCTCCTTGCCTCAGCCCATTTGTGGCTTCAAAAAATCCACAAAGAGACCCTTTGACCAAGACCAAATACCTGGTAGTAGATATAGAGAAGTGAATCAATTCTAGCCAATGATTGTTAAAACCAAACTTTCACATTACTACCCTTAAGAAATTCTAGTCAACTCTGTCATATGCCTTCTTGACATCCAATTTTAGTAACATGCCCTTTATTCTATCCTTTGATATTAAGCATATTATCTCACTAGTGATTATGATACTATCACTAATCTCTCTCCTAGGGACAAAGTCATTTTGTTCTTCTGATATTATCACATCTAGGACTAACTTGAGGTGATTGGCCAGCACCTTGGAAATTATTTTATATGACATTGCAAATTGAGAAATTGGTCTAAACTCATTGAAGGAATTACATACCAAGTTTTTGGGGATGAGGGCCACCACCATGTTGTTAATATCTTTGACAAACTTCCTCTTTGTTCTAAATTCCTCCACAATCTTCCAAATTTCATTTCCTAAGAAAGACCAACATTTTTGGTAGAAGCTAGAGGGGAAGCCATCTGGTCCTGGAGACTTATTGGGGTTTAGCTAGAAGACCACCATCCTGACCTCCTCCATAGATGTTGGAGTAGTGAGCATACTATTATTTGCATCTAAAATAAGATTTGGGATGTAGTTAAGGGTGTGGGAGCACATATTGGCTGGAGAGAGCAGTTTGTTCACCAGTAAGCCATGGAAATTATCCACAGCCTCCTCTTCAATGTCTACTTTGCTTTTGGCTATTGTTCCATCTCTATTTCTTCTATTCTATTTTTCATTATTTTTTCTTTGGAAGATGCATGAAAAAATTTGGTATTGGAGTCCCCAACCTTCAGCCAGACCTCCCTAGCCTTATCTCTCGAAAAAATCTCCTCACGTGCTAGCACCTCCTTGTGTTCATGTTTGATCTTTTGTTCTAGCTCAAAGTCCTCTTTATAAATGCCTACTGCAATTACTCAATTATTTAGCTCCTCCAAGTCTTGCTCTATGTGAGTTTTTTCTTCAAAAAATGTTTTTGAATTCCTCCTTATTCCATTTCTTCAGCTTAGCTTTAATATATTGTAGCCCTTTTGTAAAGAAGAAGCTGATCGTCCCAGACACCTGGCATTATTTCCACCACCTTTCTAGGTTTTTGACAATATTCTCATCCCACCACCACATGTTTTCAAATTTGAAATAATTGCACCTAGGGCACTCCACCAATTTTATTTCTAAAGAGACTGAAGTGGTCTGATACTGAGAGCGGTAGAATCTTAGGTTTAGAGCTCATTGACTTATTTAACCAGGTGTGGGAAATCATAAATCTAACCAAATTTCTTCAAGATAGTATTGAAGCCAAGACACTGGTTGGTCCATGTGAAAGTGCCATTTTGAGTCTCATAGTCTATTGCCCCTATTTGTTCAACAACCAATTTGAAATCTTTTATAACTCTGTTTTCCTTTTTGAGGCCACCACTTTTCTCTTTTAGATTGAGGATTGTGTTGAAGTCTCCACCTATGATGTATGGGGTAGGAGGGAGGTACTTGATCTCAGTTATCTTCCATCTTGATTGGTCCATAAATGTTGAGCAAATAGAATTGGATGTTGGTGTAAGAATTCCTTGCCAGACAAAGCATCCAGTTTGGCTGTGAGTCAATTACATCGATTGAGACACTACAGTCTTTCCACATTATTCCAAGTACACCTGCTATCCCACAAGCCACCTAAAAATTTCTAGACTAGTTCTTGCAATATTTGGTGAATTTTGAGGCATCTATGATCCCAATTTTGGTTTCTTGAAAGATGACAATGTCCACTAGTAGCTTTTCAAGGTGATGCTTAACTAAGCATTGTTTGTCAGGGGCATTTAAGCCCCTGACATTCCAATTTATACACTTCATTGTTGACTAAGGGAGGCCATTCCTCCCTTGGCTATCATGAATTTTTTTAATACCGGTGAAGCCTTTTTCAACCACTTCTTCTCGCTTATGTTTCTCTGATTTTCTTCCTTTGCTTTTCTTGGTTTTTACCAACCCCAAGGGATTTTCTTCTCACTTATGTTTCTCTGATTTTCTTCCTTTGCTAATGGATCTTGGATCTATTATATCAATATAATCATGGTCCAACTCTCCCCAGCTTTTTGATTCATCTTCTTCATCTAGCTGAATCTCCTCCAAAACTAAAGAATTCCCCCCCATCAATGTTCACTTTAGTGTAGTTGTCCTCTTTCAGAATGTTCACTTCCAATGCTAATGTTCACTTCAGTTAAATTATTTTATCAAATATCATACTATGTAAAAAGAGCTTAGAATCATAAAATTCTCCAATATTATAATTATGTCAATTGTTGGCATTCTATATCCCATGGTTGCATCAAAGATTATCAAGATGAAAAAATATGAAGAATAAACACCATTAAAAAGTGTTTAACAAGTTACATACCAAATTGTTTCAATAAGAACGAACATTTCCAAGGTTTCATTTAAAATATAACTATTAAGAAATTAGGTTTTTGTTATGCAATTCAATTGTATTGTGAAAAATTCACACAACACAATATAAAATAGATTACAAATTGGAAAGAAATGTATTGAGATTATGGAAATATTTAGACTACAAGATTATTAGAATAGTTATTAGATTTTTTAATATTTGAACTTTTTTGGCTTTCAAATAAGCAAAGTTTGAACTAAAAGAGTGTAATTTTGGGTTTAAAAAAGTAAGATCCTAAAACAAGGCCAAGAGATCCAAACAAAACATGAGTGATTTGTGGAACTCAAATCAAACAACCATGATATGAGTGATTTGTGTAATTTTGAAATGTAAGAGTATTTGCAAAGAAATAGATAAGAATATTATGTAGACAAATACTATTCTTATGTGTACATGTACTCAGGTGGCAATGTACATGTGTTGGAATATTTCATATTATATGTTTGGCTTATGATGTCAAATGATCTCTTTAAACAATTACTCCATACCAGATGGTTTTATCTATTAATTACATTTGGAAATTAATATTGTACCAATGAAATCATTTGAAATGACCCAACCAGGTAACACTAACACTAACACTAACATTAATACTAACTCCGGTGTTAGAATTAGGGTTAGGGTTGTAATTAGTGGTATAGTAGATATGAAAATGAAAACCTAATGGGATTGGCAAGGGTGGTTGGGGTGGACCTAAGGGATAGATCTCAACATAGCACAAAACTCTAAAAGAAAAGATATAATAATGGAATAATGATAAGTAAGAATTAACAATCCCTCAAAAGATCTAAAAAATGATAATGCTATCAGAAATCACATATCTAAGACCCTAAAAGTGATATATCATACAAAATGTGTACCAGGTCAGCTCATGGTGGGAAATAAATGGGCAAGAGTCAAGAAAATTATAAGTTTTAAATTTTGAAATTCAGGGGTCAATTCCATGTGATGTAATCTAACAATTAAATATTGATGTGGGATAATGAAAAATTAATATGGAGCTGAGGAATGAGTTTATGACATGGGTTAGAGTTAGAATTAGGGTTAGAGTTCAAGATAAAATTAAGCTTAGCAATAGAATGAGGCTTAGGGTTAGAATTAGGGTTAGAGATAGAATTGGAGTTATCGTTAGGTTTAGAATTGTAATTAGAATTATAGTTAGAATTATAGTTAGAATTAGGGTTAAGGTTAGAATTAGAGTTAGGGTTAGCATTACTATCAAAATTAAGGTTAGGGTTAGGGTTATAGTTATAATTTGGTTTTGAATTATTAATATAAGTAGTATTGGGGTAAGAATTAGGGTTAGGGATAAAACCAAGATTAAGATTATAATTGGATTTAGGTTTATAGTTACAATTATGGTTAGAATTAGGGTTAGGATTATAATTAGAATTAGTGTTTGAATTAGGATTAGGGTTAGGGTTAAGGTTAGAATTAATGTTAAAACTATGATTAGAATCAGGGTTAGGGTTGGGGTTAGAATTAGGGTGAATGTTAGGGTTAGGGTTATAATTACAATAAAAAAACAAAGGCCATTTACATTTATATCTATATATAGAACTATGGTTAGAATTAGCGTTAAGTAGATCTAGGGGTAGAATTAGGGTTACAATTATTATAAGGATTAATGTTAGCGTTAGGGTTATAGTTACAATTTGGGTTCAAATTAGAAGTTAGGCTTACAATTACGGTTAGGGTTAGGGTTCAAGTTCAAGTTAGAATTAGGGTTAGAAATATAGTTGTTGTTAGGATTGGGGATAGAATAATGCTTAGGGTTAGAATTACTATCAGGATTAACGTTAGGGTTAGGGTTATATTATATATAATTCTAGCATACCTATTATATTATATAGGGACATATATAAGAGTAGAATTAGGGTTAGGATTACAATTAGGGTTAGGGTTAGCATTATTTTAGGATTAAGGTTAGGGTTAGGGTTATAGCTATAATTTGGGTTTGAATTAGTATTGAGGTAAGAATTAGGGTTAGGAATAAAATCAATATTAGAATTATAATTGGATTTAGGGTTAGGGTTAAATTACGATTAGAATTAGTGTTAGAATTAGGGTTAGGGTTAGGGTTTAGGTTAGAATTAGGGTTGGGATATGGGTTGGAATTAGGAATAGAATTAGGTTTAAATAGATCTAACGGTAGAATTAGGATTAAGGTTACAATTACTATCGAGGTTAACGTTAACGTTAGGGTTAGGGTTATATTATATATATTTAATATATAATATATTATAATATATCTAGCCCATATTATAATATAATATTATATAATTATAATAATTCGTAAGATATATAATATAGTTAGAATTAATCTTGCTGCTCTATATGCTACTAGCATCCCTATATTTTAAAAAATATCTAAAGTACATCAAGAAATATCCTTCTCGAGGTGCCTATTTTTTAATCAATTTACCACACACAGGTGGAATAGTCTCCTAAGAAGGATATCTCTTGGCATACTTTAGATATATTTTTTATATATAGGTATGCTAGTATAGAAACATTTATATAAGTCTTTATGATTTGTACATAACTCTCAAGTAAAGAAAATAACTATAGAATAACTTTTAAGTAATTAAAATAACTCTTTAACTAAATAAAATTAACTAATGATTGTTATCTCTATCTAAAATATAAAACTTCAACTAAAATATAGCTTTGCCACAAAGCATGCTTCCAAGCTCCCCACTAAAGATGCCAAATCTCTTTGGCCAAGGAACACTAAAAGAACAAATGAGAAGAACACTCCACATTACTATTATAGAGGAAACAAATAGGACCTTAGAAACCCCTCTTCTATAAGTTATCCCAGTGAGGCACATATTACAAGAAACCAAACAAAGGAAAAAGTCACATTTAAGCCACACAAACTTACACTAAGGGAAATCAATCTCCCCAAACCTCTACCTATCTAACTCCTAATATCCTAAAGCAACTGAATACACACCTTTTGGATTAGGACTCCAAGCAAGAGTATCATGCTCTATCAAAGAACTACAAACTCTACTAGCAAGAATCCTAGCCAACTCTTCCTAATCCTCTAACAAACCCCCATGCAACCACTCAGAAGAATCTTTCCATCTACACACCTCCACCTAACCGAAAAGCTAAATAGATTTGAAATGCTCAACACGACACCACCCTTCTTCAAGGAAGAGGTTGCACAAGGGTTGTAAGTTTAGAAGCATAGACAAGATAGGTAGGAAACCATCCCAAGAATCATACCAGAACATAGCCTCATATCCCCTATTACAAATCCAAAACAACCCCTACTTAATTAAATTGGTGCCCCTTTTAAGAGTTCCCTAGATCATGGAGCCATTATCAGAGAGGCTAATCCTAGGAACCACATCACTTTCCACTCGTTCTAGATACTTATTGGTAAGGATCTTCGCCCAATCCTAATCCAACAAATGCACCACCTCCAATACAACTTAGTTGCTAAGGCATGACCAGAAAGATGTGCCTGACAAAGGCCAAGATCTCCCTCTTATTTAAGCCTACAAATGGATTCCCACTTAACTGACTCCACTTTGAAGAATCCAAATTACCAGCCCATAAGAACTGTCTGGAAAGGGTATCAAATTCGTTAATGAAAATTGAGGGAACACCCTAAACAAAGCACCTGTAAATAGGGAGAGCTTGAATCACAGATTTCAATAAAGGCACTCTCCCAGTAGAATAAATCCATCTACAAGTTTGATGACTAACCTGCTTATGAAACTTGTCAAGAATATCTTACAAAAATCCCCTGGACAAGGTACCAACATGGATGGGGATATCAAGATAAACAAGAGGAAGGGTCCCAATCTGAAATATGAGAATCCTTGCAATCTTGATCTAAATAACCCTAGGAGTATTAAAGAAGAAGACAGAGGACTGGTCTTCATTAATCCTCTATCCCAAGGCTGCCAGATAAATATCTAAAACTCTTCTTAAATTAACCACCTCATTGACTCCATGTTATGGGAAATTTTCCCCAAAAATGGAAAAAAAAAGCTATTTAAGAATAATCCTTTGAAATTATAAGAGGATAAAGTTTATTTATCCTTTATAATTAAAAGAGATATGGAAAATAAAGGATATTATGATCCTTTTGGTTAAAATGGAGATAAATAAAGAATAATTATGAATATCTCTTTTAAAATGGAGGAATTATTATGTTTATTAACTAATTATTAATGATGACCTTTTGTGAAAGGGTGTGATGGTTTAGAAACCACCCCTTAAAAGGTTATATAATACATTCATGTGAGACTTGGAAATGACATGGATAACACTCAAGGAAGATATAATGAAAGAAACGCAAGAAATCACGAAGGAGAAGGATTATAGATTTGACAGGCAGTGAGCATTAGAGAAGGGGCACACAATGTTTGTCCAACTTGGGGTACAACATATATTTGGGATTTTCTTGGCTAGGGCTTGTGTGTACACTTGTGTTGAGCATGTTTTATTGAACATGGCTCTGGAGCACTTGTGTGTGTGTTTTCTAAAAAAGAGCTGAATGCTTGGGAAACACGTGGTTGGTTCTAAATAAGAACTAGATTCCTCCTGGAAGTGCTCACTTACTGAAAGGGGGTTGAATTTGTAATCTATTCTCTGGAGTGACATTTGGAAGAACTTCTAATATCTAAAAGATACGTATTTATTCCTTTCTATGATAGAAATTAATGAAGTATTGAACTTATTGTTAATAAAAAGATATTGATGGGTTTTGATGTTAATATGATTATGTGATTATGTTATCTAAATTGTTTTGTTAATAATTTACTTAAGATTTTTTATCAAAATATTACATGTTGTAATTTTCATTTGATATTTATATTTATTTGTTATCTTTACATATTCTTTTAACTATCTTAACTCTAAATATTAACCATAACAAATCTACTGCATTAGTTAAATACATAGGGGGAAAATTAGCATTACATTTGGTACCAGAGCCTAAAACAATCTTGTTCTTGTGAGAAGCCTTTCTTAACATGTAAGGATATATTATCATTGGGATCAACAATAATGTAGATTACATCCTTGAAGAAAATTATTTCTATTAACAATGAGATTGAATACTACACTCAATATCAGTGTGTTTTGTTGGGTATCTACAATAGATATGGCAGCCTTAGCACCACCTCAACAATGTTGTACTCCTAGTGTAGTAAATTATTTTTCCCAACTATGATTATCAACATAATGACTACTTCAATTACATGAGTCATTAAGCATACTAGCATTAAAGGCTTTACAAAAGAAAAAGGAATAGTGAACATTTTTTTATAAGCACATAAGGCTATCACATGTTAAAGTCTTAAAACACTAGATGATCCAAATGTTGCAAGATAATAGATATCCAAAAACAAAGACATCCTCCAATTTACTTTTATACAGTAATTTATTAGGCACCTAATAAAACCAATATTCAAGACTAGTATAAACATGCATAAGATATAATATTTTTATGTCTATTCTTCTATGACTTAGTAGGAAAGTAAAATATAACATAATTGAATAACATAGCAAATATATACGAATGGCAGTTGTGGATTGCAAGAATAGGATATATTTTATATCTTTAAATTTATTATATAGACAAGCATAAAGTATTATCAAAAGTCACAATCTTCAATGATGCCTTTTAAGAAACTGACTAAACTTGCTAAGAAATTTAATCAAACTTTGTTTTGGCATTGTTGCCTCTCCTCCTTTGCTAATATCTATTCAATGAATTTGATCACTTAAGGTTAAGATTGCAGTAGTCAACTATGTCAAGTTTAATTCTCAAGCAGCTCTGCAAAGAATGGTAGCTCGATGCCTTGATTTAAGAGTCAATTATACTATACACACATTTAATGTCTAAACAATTTTGTAGAACTTCAGTATAGCTAGACCTTAGAGTTTTCTCACAAGATGTTTTCTACCTCTACCAATTAATCATAAATACATTAGACTCAGAGATAATTTATAAACTAATAGAAAGTGTAATATCTTAAGAAAACATGTACGAGGACACTCTATATGATGAATCATCAAATATTGAACCCATCAAGTATATGTTACCCAATGTGAGAAAGGAATTCAATGGAAGTTAACAGATATTGGATAAGCTCAAAGGTGTATCATAAGAAGAATCAGATGGTGAATGGATGATAGATTTATTTACTTGGTTCTATATCATTGGTATTTGAATACTAATTTAATCAACTCCTTGCTAAAGGATAATGTAATTAGCTAATTGATCATATTGTGGTAGTCTTTTGTACCATAATTCTCCCTATGATCCATCACCCATGTACTTTTGTAGTTCAATAATAACAAAAAAAAAAGTGTTTTGTTCTTTCTTCTATTGAAGTCATGCCCATTCGACCAAGCTATCGAAAGGGTCACATCCTATGTTTCGAAGGATGATGTTATTCGGTTTGGTAGAAGTATTCTAAATAAAACAAACTAACCTATAACATAATGGACAATGAATATAATTTATATCTAATTATCTCCCAAAGCTCACACCATGTAGAAATGAATGTTAATATCTATACAAATGATAATTTATTATTTCAAGAACATTTTTGTGTGAAACCAAATGATAAATAAAAGTAAAATAATTAGAGTTTATTTTTTTGAGTTATGCTAGACATTGTCTTTTGGCATTAGCTATGGAGAGGTCTATAGTTTATTAATAAGGCAGATTTCATCAAGCAACATCTTGTGTAATGTTTTGATTGCAATCAATTTAGTGGATATTATATATTTTTATATTATTATATCCCAAATGTGATATCTAGCATTATTCATTTGTGGAGTTGTTGGTGGGACATGCAAAATATTATCACTTGAAATGGATGTGTTCTTATACCAATGAGTCGTCATTCCTCATAAGAGTAGTTGGAGATTACTACAATTAATGATAATATGTAGTTGTTCATCTAATGGAGCTGCATAGTCTATAGTGTCTAATAGGTTATTTTGTCTCATCACTAATAAACTTGATCAATGCTTGCCTCTTCTAGCCAAGAATCAAAGTATTAGCCATCACTTTTAAAATTTATTGTTCCTTGTATGGGTCACTATACTTTTTATTTTCTACGTGTGTGTCATGAACATTCGTTTTCTTTCTTAGCACTTTCCAATATGCCTTGACCTTTATCCTTTCCTTCTATCAAGAAACTTGATCTCTAAATGTTCTCAAACTCCATTTTTATCATCGATTAGTTAGTATGTCTCATATTATCCATATATGCATTTCTCTTTTCACCCATGATGAAACTGTAAAGTTCTATATCAAGATGAGGACTTCATTTTTGTCAAGGGGATTATTATTAATCCTTGATTCTTTTTGAATGCTTTTTAAAATAGATTAATGAGCAAAGTCTATATCTTCTTGATTAAGAATGGATGGTTGTATATTAATCATTGGTCACTTGTTCTTCATGGATAACAAACTACTTCCTAGATTTAGCTCTCTCCAATTCAAGTTTTCAATTTAGGATTGAGGTTGATGCTTTGGTGTTAGGTTATTGGTTTCCTCCTATAGCTTTCATTTTGCTTTATTTGCTCCATCAGTTTTATTGATTTTTTACTTTAATAGTGTCTCCTTTATTTGGATGTAAGTTCATTAACTCCTTTGACTATATTATTCGTCTAATTATTTGTCTTCTTTATATGGTGCCTCTACTTATACATATGAAAATTATTTATCAATCTAATTCTTGATCTCTTCTACCATCGAGATCTTGAATAAAGTTAAAATACCTTGACAAGTGATTGGGTAGATGGCACTTCAGTTAATCAATCTTCAACTTGATGGTCTCTCTAAACAGTTGGTTTTGCTCACACTCTTCCTTGGTTAACTTCTTCTATCTGTCCTTATTGTCTTTGATTGGCTCCTCAACTTGTTAGTTCATTATCTCTTAATGTATATATCCATTTTAGTGTGTCCTTGTTAATGTTTTTATCAACAAACTTTATAGTTGAGCTGGCTTTATACAAACAATATCATCAAAATTCTTATAACAATAAAATATCCAACAATAATCATGAAAGAAATAATAGACCAAGTATTTTCTAATGTAAGTTACATTGTTGGCCCATAACTCACATGTCCCAAGATCATTTTCACATTTTAAACTTTGGAAAATATGGTGTTGTTTAGGTAAGATGAAATAATTCTTTTAAAAGATATGAAACCAAAATGGTTATCTTAGCATCTTTCATGAGGACACGTTGGAATTTACAAGGGGGGAGCAAATCTCAAATTCAAGCCATTCTTAAGATAAAATAAAACCCTTTTTATGATATGCAAGTTCCTCAACAAGTTATTAGGAAAAGAGATAGTTTATGTAATTCATCTGGAGTGAGATCTGGAGTGAATCATGCAGTTCTCCATTTCCTTCAAGGACCTATTCTTCTATTCTACAGCACCATTCTGCTGAGGATTGTATGGAACTGAATGCTGTAAATCAATCCCCTCTGAAGTACAAAACTACTCAAAATGATGGTTGACATACTCATCACCATTTTCAGTGTGAAAAACTTTGATGGCTTTCTTGGATTGCTTCTCTACAAAAGTTTTGAAGTCATAAAAATAGTCAAACACGTCTAACTTCTATTTGCAAAAGTACACCCAAGTATAGCAATAAAAGTCATCAATGAATGTGAGGACATATCTAGCCCTACTAAATGAAGGATGTTGGAATGGACTAGTCAAATCACTATGAACTAACTCCAATATTTGTGAAGCTCTCCATGCCTTACCTTTGTCAAACTTTTCCTTAGGATGCTTACCAAGAATGCAGCCTTGGCAAACACCACCTGAAAACTAAACTAAAGGCAACCCTGTGACCATGTTCTACTGGTTGAGCTGCTACAAGTAGTGATAGTTAAGATGGCCAAACTACTCATGCCATAGTCTACTAACATCATCATAATGAGTGAGAAAAACCATCGAAGGAGGATTAGGAACAAAGTGAGAAATTAGATAGAGTCATGACTGATGATCTGCTCTCCTAACTGCAATTATAGAACCACTATGCAACTCATGAATCTCCACTGAATCAGGAGTGAACTCAACCTGCTTACGTAATCCTATGTGAGTGATCTAATATACTAACATGTGATTAGTTGATAATGAGGACACACAAAGAACATCATAGAATGTGCCATCCCCCACATCAATAGAGCCTCTCCCACACACCTCAATGAGAGTGCCATCACCCATCAAAATAGAAGGCATAGAACATAGCTCCAAAGATGCAAGTTCTTCTTTAGATGAAGCCATGTGGTGTGAAGCACCTGAATCAAGAACCCAAGTGGATGGTGAAGAAGCAATTGCTACAAGGGCCTTGCCCTTTCCTTTCCCCGTGCTATTTTCTTTTGCCTTGTTAGACCCCTCATTTGAACTTTGTTTGATAGACTCGGGAACATTGATATTATTCTTCTCAAGAATGTGTGTCAAGTGATCAATTTGTTTCTCTAGACACTTATGTTCATTATGACTAGGTCTTTTATAATAGACACATTGAACCTTCTCTTTCTTAGGCTTGTCACCCTTAGAAGATTGGATCTCATTAGTTGTTTTTGAAGCAACTAGTATCTAATCCTTCTTCTCCTTGCTAATCCTTTGTTTCTTATCCTTATTCTTGTTGTTACTACTTTGTCCTTTCTATTCTTTTGTGCCTTGGTTGGCAGTGAGGGCATGTGACTTAGAGGACTGAAGAGTGCCCGTTTGGATTAGCTTATCTTGTTCCCGAGTGAGAGAGATAGTAAAACCATCTAAAGATGGCATGGTGAATTGTGTACCAAGTGCACCCCTAGTAGCATAGAAGGTAGAAACAAACATAAAATATTCTGAACTTAGCTTAGAGAGAATACTAAGAATCAATTTTTTATCTTTGTTTTCAATTCCACATTGTTTTAACTAGACCCTTAGTGATTTCAATTTGGTGAAGAAATCCTGGATTGTGTTGAAATTACCTGGACTTAAACTTATTAGTTCATTTTCCAACATGTGACCCTACATTGAATCTTGTGTGCCAAATAGTGTTTCTAGCTTTGTCCAGATGTCATTTGGAGTATTTAAAGACTAAATGTGGAAGAGCAAATAAGGAGAAATAGACAAACACAATGTTCCATAGGACTCATCGCATTTGTTAAACCACTTAGGCTTATCTTCATCTTTAGCAGGTTCAATTTCAAGTCCCATTGTTATCCTATGTAATCCATCTTTCCTTAAGTAGATTGTCATGTGTGATTTCCACTCAAAGTAGTTGTAAGAAGTTAATATGGGTACTATTGTTTGATCCATGATGAAGAAATGCTGAAAAGAAGAGAACACACACAAGACAACCCCCCCTTTTCACTCAATCAAAGAACCCCCCAATAAAAAATAATTTTGGCACTTTATAACTAGTGTGTTTACAACTACCACTAGCAAGAAATACTAAGTGATCTTGATTTCAATGCCTTACAAAACTTTCACAAATTGGGTGTATGTTGAAACTACAATACTGGAACCCTGTCAAACAAAACTAACAATGCCACTATGATCTACTCAAAAAATCATGCACTTTCAAAAAAGAATCACCTCGATACGAGGTCATATGTGAAAGTTATGATCCTCTGAAGTTCCAAAAAATGGGAATTGAGCAGCATCACCTCTGAAAATCTATAATTTATGGAAAAACCATGTACTGGAATCAAGAATCATCTACACCACTATGAAAAGCATCAAAAATAGACAAAGTCAATAAAAGAAGCTCAAGAAATGGAGCTAATATGAAATAGAACAGAGCCTTTGAAGTTCAACATGAAAAAGTGAAAACTCCAATGGAGAGGGGTCTGTGAGAAACCTCTGGCAAAAACACTACCAAAGTTAGCTATCCACCAAATTTACCTCCAGATTTGGAAATCTACTAATTTTAGAATCCTACCAGAAAACTGGCAAACCTGCAACTATTGCCTGAATGATCACCAAATATAGCGACATTGCTAAAATTAGCAGAAGCCACTAAAAAAACTTTGCTAATTTAAGGCACAAATGCCAAATACAAGGCATGCAGGCTAGTCGGTATAGGCTCAGAGGCCAAATTATAAAGGTAGAGTAAAGAAATAATGGCATATTTGAATGGCACTAAGGCCGAAATGAAGAGGCCAAAGGCCTTGAAGAATGGGGGGAGGGGGCTCGCAGCCACTCTTGTGGCCACCCTCAAGGGTCTGTGGACCCAAAGAATGGGTCACACCCAATGGAGGGGGCTCAGTCCGCTTAAAGGGTCCCGAGGCTTTTACGAAAGGCCAAAGCCCTTTAAAACCAATGCACAACACTTCTTTTATATATTTTTTTTGAAACTCTTTTTAATAAAAATTGCACCAAAAAATGTGTTGCGAGGCCAAAATGGCCTCCAACAAATTTTTTTTGCCTTTTGGTCTTCCGGCACCGAACTTGGTCAAATTATATATCAAAATTCACTTGCAAGGCCTCTCGGATGCAATGACAGGGCCCTTTTGGCTTGAAAATGCTCCGATAGAAAGTTGATTTTTATATTTGAGCACAAAACCCACATTCTGCAACTGTGTCAAATGATCTCCAATTTTGGTGAAATGAAAGCCAAATCTAAATTTCTTGAGCTTTTTGGATGCATTGGAACAAATAGAAATGTTGCTAGTATAACCAAAAACATTGCAATCACTTGAATATCACAAAACACATGCAAACCCTAGAGATTAAAATGTTTCCTTCAAACTTTTCTAATTCTCCATATCATCTAAAGATGCAAGAGAACAACATATTAGGTTTTTAGGAAAACCTACAACAAGATTTATTAGCGCCCCCCCCCCCCCCCCAAATCTCGTAAATAAGAAAACTAAAATTTATTCTTGCACATAGAATCTCTTTGATACTATGTTAGAATATGAAAAGATGATTAACCCAAAAAACTAGTACAAAGAATAGATATATAAACTATGAATGCAAATGATACAAAATCAAAATAGCAACACAGAGTTAGTTTCCACAAGAGTAATTCAAATGCTACAAGAGAAATAGCATTAAGAGGATGCAAAAGCAAAAGATACCAAATACAAGCCAGATAGCATGCTTATATAGATCAAGGAGAGGGACTCAGAGGTGGCAACATTGACCCATGAGGAGCAACAATCTATTAGACTAAATATAGCAAAGTATCTTCCCAAGATAGCTAATGGTTGCCCACATGTAGGAAGGTGACACCTCATAATCCTCTCACCTAATTAAACATGCTTTATTAACCTAAGCAAGATTAATAAAAGGTGTAGGAGAAACCTAGGAATATAGGGAAAATAAATAAACCAACTAGGAAATAAAAACCTACACTAACAAGGTTAAAGCTCCTAAAACAAAGTTACTATTTGAGCTTCATATATTGTGAGTTAATCCTCACCATGGTTTTTCCCTTCTAAGGTTTTCCACGTATAGATTTGGTGTTATGTGTTGTTGTGCATTATGTTAATCTTTTATGTTCATATTGTAATGCCTAAGTTCTGATATGTTTTGGATAAGTTGAAGTTGTTAAAATTGAGAATTGTTTAGATATTGATTCACCCCCCCCCCCCCCCCCTCTCAGTATCTTGGTGTGTCTAAAAAATTTTCCCACAGGGTTTTCTCCTTTACTCCGTTTGTGAGAGACTTTAATTTTGTACATGAGTACCTCATAAGGCCATGTTGTTAGGACTTATTTTTTAGAGATTTGCTCCCTAAGTATCACTTAAGAGGGGTTGTTAGTGTAAAAGGTGTATTTAGTCATCTAGTTTACTTCTATCTAGTTTCATACTAGCTTGAGTTCACTTAGTGGTTTAGTTGTCCCACCTCATAGACATATGACACATGCTCTCACACTTGTCCCAAGTGTTCTACATGTGTCACACATCATGGAGGTTAGTTAGTGTTTGACTCTCACCTTCTCACTTGCTCCTTGTCCTACATACACAAGGAGTTCATTGTACATTCTCATACATTTTATGATAGTTTTCAACCTCTTGCTTTGTGCATATTCATCTTGGGGAAGTTTTGGTTATTCGATTTATTTCATTGCTGCTACCTTAGCACTTGAGGATACTTCAAATGATGGTCATGATATTCCACCACCACCACCTCCACCTCCTCCTACTCAAGTTTTTCCTAGATGGGCCCACAATACTATTCAAGAGGCTAGTGATGGTGACAAGTTGTCATTGATGTCAAAAGTGTGTTCATGCTTCATCTAAAGGTCACTTCACCCACCTTTACCAAATACATTGGTCTTCTTTTCCTTTTGTTATGGGTGCTAAAAATAAATCTAAGTCTATTTTTTAGTGTGGAGCACCAATATCATGGAATTTGAATAAGCTATAATAATAGCTTAGAAACCTTGTTTATCAGGTTTTATTTATTTTTGTGGGGGCCATCGAATGCATATATGGAAGCATGTTTTTATAAATTGAAAAAAGCATCAAAATTTATATACAAGATATGCCTTGTAAAGTGGAGCACGATTTATAGACCATGCTTTAAGGAAATTAAACAAAGCTTTATGAAGCCCAAAAAAATGGAGGTCTCTATTTATTTTTGACTAAGCATTATAAATTCAAACGGTTGCTATTTGAAGGGGAATGCTTTATTCATGAAAAAAGCTTTGAAATATTTAAGAAACTTGTTGAATATTCTTTTTAAGGAGGAGCATGCTTTGTATAAAGCATCAAATGTTTTTTTATAAAGAGCTTTTTACATGAAAAGCTACGAATCTTTTAGAAACCTCTTAAAAGGAGAAAAACTTATATTATTCTAAAGTCCTTTTTTTTTAAGGATTAATAAAATTAGAATTTTTCTATTTTAGAATAATATGGAGATGATAAAGGTTTTTTAAGAGTTTTTTTTGTGCTTTAAAAAGGGCAATTTTTCTTGTGGAGATTTTCATGACAAAAAGAGGAAGTTTTTAAAGGTTATTATTAGAAGATATTTTTGTGAAGGTTTTATTTGCAGATGGATAGAGAAGATTTATTTTTGGAGAGATATATTTTTCTGGTTGAAGGCTTTATATTTTTTTTAAGACAATATTTGCAGAGGAATATAAATAAAATCATTTCATTATGATTTGATTTTATTTTGAAGGACTAATATTCAGATTGAAGATTTTTGCAGAGAAGGAGAATGATTTTTTTTTGGAAGAAGAATATGAAAACAAGCATGAAAGTTTTTTTTGAAGATGATTTTATTTTGCTGATCGAAGTTTGTTTTTTCCAGAGAAGATCAAGGTTTTGGAAGTGTGTTTTTGTAGAGAACATGAAGTGTTTTCAAATGAGATTTGATATTATATGTTTTTGTTTGAAGATTTTTTTTGATTAGGCACAGAAGAGAATATAAAAAGATTTATTTGAAGAAATTGAAGAAATGAAGAGGATACAAATAAAAGAGATTTTATTTTCTCCTACAAATTGTTTTTTTATTGAAGACAAAATGTTCAGATTGAAATGGATATGAAAGGTCAATGAATTTTTGAAGAGGATTTTTGCAGAGGAAAGGAATATGAAAAGATATTCAGAATTTGTATAAAATTATTTTCCAGGTGCATTGATGTGTGTGGAACTGTATACAGAAATGAAGACATTTTCTATGACATCCTTTTGAATGATATAGATTGAATTGAATCAAGCAAGAAGATAATATGAAATTGAATATGCAGAAATAATCTAAATTTGGTGAATGAATTGTTTGAGCAACAGATGCAAGATTGGAGACATACACATGGAGAAATCACAAATGGAGGTTGTATTATGCAGAGATGAAATATTGAATTGAATGGAAACAGAGTGTCCGCCTGATCTTGTTTATTACTTCAAGTGAAGATTTGGTTTGCCAGTGAGGCCTTGTATTAGTCAGTGAGGCTTGTTGGTCAGTAAGACCTATTTGTTTACCAGTGAGGTATATCAGTGTTGGAAGTGGGTGCTTTTTTTTGGTATTGGAGTTGGTGCTCCATAAGGAGTTGGTGCTCCATAAGGAGTTGGTGCTCCTAGATACATATTGTAGCCAGTGAGGCATGTTTTATCAGTTAAGCTAGTGAGGCAGTTCTGGAGTGGTTTTTCTACCCCTGGAGGGTTTTCCACTCGTGCAATTCTTGTGTCTTGATTCATATTGACCTTCTCTCTGTGGTTGTATGTTTTACTCATGAGTTTTTGTTTTTCATTCTCAATTATGTGCATATGTGTTTGACAAATCAATGATAGCTTTCTCTCCTTGTGCCCTGCAAGTTAAAGTTTGTAAAATGATTTGAAAATTCACATAACACTGATTCACCCCCCCTCTCAGTGTTGTCCTTGACTCCTACAGCTAGATCTTTAGTTGGTGATCCTATATGTTCTTGCCACACTCATTCATAGACTTCTAGCACTAGTCTTTTGGGTCATGCTATATCCACTGATCCACATAGTTTTTCAAAGGCTTCAGGCATTCTAGAGTGGGATAGTACTATGATGGATGAGTATTCTTCTTTGATGCAGAATAACACTTAGGATTTGGTTTCCCTTCCTAAAGGAAGAAAGATGGTTCGATGCAAGTGGGTGTACCACACCAAATATGCAGTTGATGGCTCTATTGAAGGATACAAGGCACATCTTGTTGCTAAGGGTTTTTCATAGGTTGAGGGTATTGATTACTCCAAAACCTTTGCCCTTGTAGCCAAGATGGATTTTGTTTGGCTTGTTCTTTATATTGCTACATCTTAGAGATGGCAGGTATTTCATAACTAGATGTGAAGAGTGTTTTCTTGCATGGTGATATTCATGAGGAGATCTACATAGAGTAGCCTCCAGGATTTGTGCAAGACTCTTCACTTGTATATAGGCTTCAAAATTCTTTATATTGTCTCGAACAAGACCCTCGAGCTTGGTATGAGAAGATTGATGGCTTCTTGCTTTCATCTAGTGTTACTCATTACCATTTATCATGGAGATGATCTTTTGATACTAGTCTTGTATGTAGATGATGTGTTCATCACTAGCAGTTCATCATCCATGATTCAGGATATTTAACATTCTTTGTTAGAGCACTTCAACATGATAGATCTTGGGCTTCTACATTACTTTCTCAGTCTTCAGGTTATTCAGTCTCTTGAGGGGATCTCGATATATCAGTAGAAGTATTCCATTGACTTGCTTCATTATTTTTGTATGGATGATTGTTAGCCTACGCCTACACCATTTCAATTTGGTGTAACTATGACTGTTGCTTGCATTTCACCTTGTGTTGATGCTACTTTGTATAGACAGTTAGTTGGTGGTCTTTTGTATTTGACACACACTCGTCCTGATATAACCTTTGCAGATGGGCTTGTGTCCCAGTTTTCACATGATCCTCATGAGAGTCATTAGTAGGAAGCCAAGCATATTTTGAGGTACATTCGAGGCACTACATATTTTGGCATTCAATACATACTAGGTGCTTCACACATAGTAGGCTTCACTTACTCAAATTGGGCTGATGATGTTGACTCACAGAAGTCCACTTTCTAGGTTTATTTTTTCCTTGGTTCAGGTCTCGGTGCATGGTCTTGCAAGAAGCAATATGCTATTGAATTATCATCCACTGAGGCTGAGTATTGAGGTGTAGTACTTGCTAGCCAAGAGGTTCTATGGCTTTGACAACTTATGATAGAGTTTGGTCTACCACTTGATCATAGCACTATTCTTTGGGAGGAATTACATGAAGAATGCGACCCTTATGATAAATGCTATTCTCACATGTTTCCGCAGGTACAAGCAATAAGGGATCTACATACTAAAACATTATTGTTAGAAAATATCTTAACTAATAAATTATACAAAATAGTAGAGTGGTACTAGAAGATGAAATTAAGAAAAGAAGTCTTTGATAATATCAAAGAGGCCTACAAGGAGGCTAATAGTCACATATTGTCTCTAATTTATGAGATAAATTATTCTTTGAGAGATTGCCTAGTGATCAATTTTGATGATTTGGCTCCATATGATGTGCAAGGTTGTAAGGATAAGCTGTATCAAAAAATTTTTAGGCAAACTACATTGAATGGTGTGGGCATATTAGATAAAGTCAGCGATCTTTGGACTACTTTCATCACATTCTAGAAAAGCAAAAAGGCAGAGGAGAAAATGTATATCCAATACTGTGAAGAGCTAGAGATCCTTAGATTCAAGGTGGATCACATCAAGGACCTGAACCCCACTGACATTAATTCAACATTATTAGCTTGGGTCAACTACAACAACAAAAAGGTAGTAGAAGATGAAATAGATTTTCATATAAGGAACAACATAATGTAATACCATCACAAATATATATTGTTGTATTTAGGTCATGCGACACTATTTTGTCTTTATTATGTCTTGAAAATTGCCTTTTCATTATGTATAGCCAAATGGGTATCTAATTTATCCAAATTCAATGTATTTGGGGGCCATTTTTCATCCTTTTCCCACAAGCCAAATTGTAATCAAGGAATGAGAAATGTTGTTGTCAATGCTCTAATTGTGTTAAATTTGGGCCGTCAGTGTTGAGTTAATCTCCACCGTTCATTCAAAAGATTAGTATGGTGCGTCTCCTATATAGAGGGCCATTGTTCTCTCATTTGTAAGACTCTTGATGCTGAATTGTTGATGCTCAACCAAATTCTATGATTAATACAAAGCAAGTTACTATGGGTTCTCTGGGAATTTGTCTCTTGTATTGTTAATTTAGTTTCATGGTTCACATCTTGATCTGTATTAGTTAGATTGTGCTTTTGTAATACTATTGATTTGTTAAAGGTATTTGATGAACATTCTAGTCCATACTATTAGTTACTTGTTGATTGTAAGTATATATGTATGGTTAGCTTGGCCTTTAGTTTGAACAAAGTTCAATTATATTTCAGGAGTTGAATTATGCCATTAGTTGGGTATTTGATAGATGAGTGTAATCTAAAAATCATAAGAAATCCATAGAAGATAGCATTATTTTCTGTAAAGTTGTAGTAATCTCTATTACTTGGTAGAACAAAAAATTGGTTAAATTTATGAATGTTTGTCTACCAGATGCAACCACTTTATTGTGGATGTCACTTAGGATCTTTCTAAACCCCACTTCCTTTAATATTTTCTTTTAAATCAACTAATAGATTTAGGTTTTCTAGCAACATTTCACACTATCATATCTACTAAAATTATAAGGGTTTACATGAATTGTTGTTCTAATCTATCCAATCTATCAAATTGCATGTAAGACCCCTTATAGGAATAGCTAGTACATTCCAATTGAGAAATTCCAAGCATGCTAAGACCTAGTTGTATTATCCTTGGAGTAGTATTACCTAGGCTAGGATACTTTTCAAGAGAGGTGTGATACCAACAATCATACCTACATTGTTGTGTACTAAAAACACCATAAAAAATAGGCTGAACTAAAGTTGGGCTGAGTACCCAATGCCTGCTACAATGCCCTCCAAAATGCTGATGTGAACATTGAATCCTTGTCAGATATAATACGGTGAGGAACCCCATGTAATCTCATAATGTCATCCAAGAAGACCCACACCACTATAAGTGCATTATACGTCATGTGTACTGGTGAGACATGCACCACCTTGGTCAACTTGTCAATCATCACCATGATGGCATCATGGCGACGAGATGACATAGGTAGACCAACTATAAAATCCAAGGAAATGGTGTCCCATTTCCTCTCTGGTATCTCATGAGGGTACAAAAGCCCTGTTGGATGCTGATGCTTGACCTTGACCCTCTAGCACTGAAGGCATTAAGCAATGAAGTCTACAATATCTTGTCTCATGCCCACCTAGTGATGTAGTTGTCGCAAATTGGCATGCATCTTCTTCACCCCCGGGTGTGCTGCATAAGGTGCTGTATGAGCCTCTGATAAAACTACTATATGTAGATCATCTACACGAGGTACATAGATGTGTAGTCGAGGTCTAAGGAGCCCATCTGCCTCTAGAGAACAACCTACAAACTTTCCCACAAGGGCCCTATGTGACTGGATCTCCTGTTGTACCTCAAGAAACCACTCATCCTCTGATAGATGTTGTAATATGCGCCCTCTCAAGTCTACACCAATGTCAAGGTTAGGATCCCAAGGTGCCTTTGACTCAATGCATTGGCAACCACTTTCTCCTTCCCTTTGATGTAGTGCGCACCAAAGTTGTACTTGCAAAGGAAATCCATCCAATGCCATTAGTGAGCATTTAGATTCAGCTACGTGAAGATATATTGTAGACTGTGATAGTCCAAGTATAGTTCGAAATGATGTCCCAATAGAAAGTGCCTCCATCGAACAAGAGTGTGAACTACCGCTGTGAGCTCCAAGTCATGTCTACGATAGTTTAGCTCATGGGTCTTGAGCTTTTGCAACTCATATGTGATTGCTTGACCATCCTGCATAAGTACAACTCCTAATCCCTCTAATGAAGCATCTATGCAAACCATGAAGTCAACAGTTAGATTAGGTACTGCTAAGATAAGAGCACTAATGAGACGATCCTTGAGGACCCCAAAGGCCCTCTCACACTTCTATGTCTATGTGAAACTCTTCCCTTTTTGCTGAAGGGGAAGTGATGGGGTGTGCCATCCTGGAAAAGCCCTCAACAAATCTGTGATAATACCTAGCTAACCCCATGATACTCTTGACCTCTGTAACGCTAGTGGGTGCTGGCCAATCCCTAATAGCCCTAATCTTTGATGGATCTATGGAGATAACATCGCCATATAGGATGTGTCCCAAGTATTGTACCTTTGATTTAAAAAAGATATACTTTGCCAAGTTGCCATATAGATCTACTACTCTCTCAAACAGTGTAAAACCCGGCGTAAGTGCTCCATGTGCTCCTCCTTGGTTCATGAATAAATTAATATATTATCTAAGAATATAATCACAAACCGATCCAAATAGGTACAAAACACCCCATTCATGAGACTCATGAACACTGCAGGGGCATTCGTCAATCTGAAGGGCACCACGGTGAACTCATAGTGGCTGTAGTGAGTCTAATAGGTGATCTTATGGATATCCACCTCTCTAATGCGCAACTGATGATACCCAGACTTCAGGTCAATCTTAGAGAACACCCTGGATCCCAGCATTTGATCAAATAAATCATCTATTCAAGCCAAAGGATAACAGTTCTTCACTGTCACCTTATTAAGCTACCTATAGTCCATACAAAGATGAAGAGACCCATCCTTCTTCTTCACAAAGATAACCCGTGCGCCCCAAGGTGAGATATTAGGTTAGATGTGCCCCTTCTCGAGCAACTCCTCTAACTGTAGCTTGAGCTCTGTGAGCTCATGGGTAGTCATCCTGTAAGGTGCATGAGACACTAGCTCGACACCTAGTACAAGGTCAATGTGAAAGGCAACCTCTCTGCGAGGTGGCATCCTTGGCAACTCAGGTGGAAATACATTGGCAAACTCTCAAAATGAGATGATCATCTAATGATGCCTCTAGCTCATCCTCTGATCTATCACTAATAGTAATGGTGAACATCTGGCAACCCTTCTGCATATAATGCTTAAGCTATTAAGCGAAGATCATGCAAACTGATGTGGGCTTCTGAATGCCCAAAATCTCTACTACCATGCCATGGTCGTCTAAGCAACCTATTGCCTTCCAGAGACAATCTAGCTTGGCTTTATGAGCTTCAAGCCAATCCATGCCTAACACGACACCATAAGACCCCAAGGGCATAAAATATAATTTGACAAAAAATAATGAAATTTTAATTCATAAGTGCAGGAAAAATAGCAATCTGTATTCAAATTTTCAAAATTGTGGCATACAAGGCTGATCTAAGTCTGACAATCATGGAGGAATAGAGTGGAATTGAAAGAAGTTTAGTGGGGGGAAGAGGATCCCCACACAGCCCACTATTACTCACATACGAAGATCTAGGAAATCTCTGTAGAATACCTCCTTGAGGAATTTGACCAGATAAAGAATTATGCGATAGGGCCAGTTGAATCAAAAATGTGAGATTCATAAACCTACTGGGTATTCCTCTAGTGAATGCATTGCTGGACAAATTGAGATATCAGAGCTAAGAAATCTCATTAATTTATTCTGGGAGGGTTTTAGTGAGCACATTGCTAGACAAATCGAGCTGAGATAGAGGAGTCTATAGCTGGGACAACCGTTTTGAGGAGGCACCGCAAATTCCACAGGCAGCAAGGGAGAGGGCATATAAAGAAGGGAGATTTGCTATTACTAAAGGCACTATCATGAATTTGAAATTATTGAAGGAGATGTGAAGCTCTTGGAGGTTGGAAAGCTCTACCATTTCTTTCGGCAGGTTTCTGAACAGCTTGTTGTGAGACAGGTAAAGGAAAAGGAACTTCGAAAGCTTTGCTACCGATTTGGGAATGGGGCTGGAGATCTCATTAGCAACAATTAGTCATTCCATGAAAAAAGCCATTGGGAAGGGTCCTCCATAATCACTGCCTTAAAGCTTAGTAGGGCCCACCGATCTCCCACCTAGCATTCCAAGCAATTGCCCTCCAAAGCACTCACTAATATAAGCAACAATGCAATAAACAATTTCATTTTTCTTTTCCCCAGGTAATATCTTTCCTTTACTTGAAACCTTTTTCTTCTCCCAACCAAACTCCAATGGCTATGCTCTTTATAAACTCTTATGTGGATTGCTCATAAAACCAACGCAATCTTAGTATAGTGGAGACTACATAATATCAAAATGGTAGCATAAGATCTGATTGTTATGGTTTAGTTGATCGTCAATTTATACATTCATTATAAGAGGTATGGAGTGTTGATATTAAGAGATGTAATAGATGGTTGAGATTAAGAGCTAGAGATGAATGGCTTAGATTAAGAGGTGGAAGAGGGAAGCTTCCAAGGTATTCTTTTATGTAAACGGTAGAGATTTGAAGATGTAGTAGGAATGTGTGCCTAGGACTTTGGGGATAGTCATTTATTGATGAGGATGATGACATTTGAAACCAAATAATTAATTACATTGATATTAAGGGGATGACTGTGACCATGTACATAAAAACTAAACATAGCCAACATATATTTAGAAAAAATTATAAAATAAGTGTTTTAAAATAAGAATATATAGCCCACATATTTTTATAAAACCAATGCAAATAAATATAAAGTCTAGATAAATAAAATAATGTATATAAATTCAAGTCAAATTAAAACATAAATAAATCAAAATAAAATAAAATATGACCAAAGCAAAGAAGTTGTAAAGTAAAATTTGAAGAATTGGATTGTGCAAATTTCCATAAACTTGCATTACTATAATGGACATTCAGGGGATGATACATAAAAACTAAACATAGACAACGTACATAATTAGAAAAAAATTATAAAATAAGTGTTCAGAAAAAAAATATAAAATAAGTGCTTAGAAAAAAATTATAAAATAAGTGTTTTAAAATAAAAATATATAGCCCATATATTTTTATAAAACCAATGCAAATGAATATAAAATCTAGATATATAAAATAATGTATTTAAGTACAAATCAAATTAAAACATAAATAAATCAAAATAAAATAAAATATGACCAAAGCAGAGAAGTTGTGAAGTAAAATTTGATGGAGTTGGATTGTGCAAATTTCCATAAACTTGCATGACAGCAAATTACTCAAACATTTTAAATAATTTTTACTTGCTTATTTTATTTAATTCTTTGTAATTTATTATACCAATATATATTGCTCTCAAATAAAAATAAAATAAATAATTGGAGTTTTAAATTTCAATTATCAATAATGAGTTAATTTTATTTACTTAAGAGTTATTCTATAGGTTTTTTATAGTACACAATACTATTATTTTATCTTTTTTATCAGTTCAAAGTAGCTAGGGCTGCACCATTGTCTTAATTGTAAAATATCAACATTACATAGCAACAGGGGAGAATAAACTATCACCATGGACAACACAGAGATCCCAACATCATACATAAAACTACCAAGGAACCATATGCAAAATGTTGCCAACCCTACCAAACCCTAACAACCAGCCATTACATACAAGCTTTTTATAAGATTTTTATAAATAAAATATAGGGCAGAGCCCTGGAAGCAAACCCACCCCCTAATGGAAGACACACCACTCATAGACTCAAGTCGCCCTAACCCTTGGCCACTCTCAGTTGGCAGAATCCCCCTCATCTGCAAGCCCTTCCTCCACTATGAAGTCTTGAAGACATGTTGTGTCGTCCTCTCGAAGCATCTCTAGAATTTGCTTGAGGAACCCAATTCCCCACATCATAGCTGAACAAAATTGAGGCAAAGATTTTGGAGAAGTGATGAAGACTAGAGGAAAATGCTCTGGTGGCTGGCCTTGATGCTGAATAATATAATAATCTCCTAGGAGCATAACTCCCCTACCCTCCTCATAATTGTTCAGAATGTACTCCAACCCTCCCAGAAACCTCCCTTTGATGAGTTTTGTAAAGTACTAACAATTCCACAAACATACATAACTGAAGATAAGCTAAATTAACTACAGGTAAAGTAAAGTAATTACATCTACATCATCAAGTAAAAGAGATAAATTCAACATCTATTATCTGTGATGATTTAATTCATAAGTTTTATATACAATCATGGTACAAATCATCTTTCTGAAGTACAATTATATAGCTTTCTGAAATAACTATGTACAAGTTTCAATAATGGCTTTACGCCTTACATATCATTTTGATTTCAATGAAGATATACATCTGTCAACAAGAACAAGTAAAATCCATCACAATTAGTCTTCAACTGCCATCGACCATCTAGCCATCTGCTGCATCAAAGGACCAGAACTTGGCTTAGATACTTTTCCACCTAACCACGAAGCTTGTGTTTCCTCGATATTCCTCAACTGAGGAATACCTGACCCTGCTTAAAGGACCTAGCAACCTGCAAACAAGTGCAGGGTAGAATCTGGTGTGTGCCTATTAACCTACATGCATCTTAACTAGAATGCAACATCTCATTAACATGACATGGCAGTGAAAAATAATGCATAACTAGGCAAATAAACCATCTATTTTAGTGGTACACATGTTTGTTTCAATAGCAAATTACATTCACCAAAGTATTAACCATTTTAACAGTGTGTATGTTTTGAAAAGAAAACCTACTTCCCTATTTCGCTGTATTCAACACTCGTCTTAGAAGGCAATCTTTCCAAAAATCATAATACATAGAAAAACTCAACTAGCCCTTCACAAACAATGCATAATTTTACAAAATTAAAGAAGATATCAACTACTTTCATGCAAGAAACAATACACGTAGGGATATTTCATTCAAGTGATTTCAAAAGTTGTATACTTTCATTTGAAGCTAGTTTTCTTTTTTTTAGCATCACAATGTGTTTTATATTCAATTTCATTTGTTTGGTTCATATCTTCATCATTGTGGGGTATTGACAAGGTTTATTTATCATAATATGAATAAAACTCCCATCTATATGCTTTCATATAGTGTAATTATAGATAAAGTTGATATGGTTTTAACTATGTTTAAATTGTATACTCAAACTTATAATGCAAGATTTTTAATACTAAACCTATCAAAATGTGTGAACAATAATCAATTAAGAAAATGAAGCCTATTCTAAAGATCAAAGGAGGATGATCAAGTGCTATGTGGTCCCTATGCTTTAGAATTGTTAATTCTTGGCAAAAATTAGAAGAACCTAGAGCCATTAAAATATTATGGTTTACAAGACAAAACAAATAAAGAAACTGATGCCCAGTATGGTGAAATATATGATATTTATTGTAATGGTGAAATATATGTTCTTTACTGTCTACTAGGCTTGATTAGCTTTTAAGTGATTACATGTTTTTAACATAAAAAAGAGTGATTGGAATTAAAAACACAAAGGCCAACCACAGGAGATCCCATGCAAGACAATCATTTAGACGAATCTAAAAGATATGATGCTATTCCTATAAACAAAGGTCATTCATAAAATGTCACAAGTAAAGCTATAGGATTAATTCCTTGGCCGACATGCCATTTTCAATGTCTCAAAAGTTTGAAATAATCTAAAGGTAGACTCAAACATGTAAGGGATTGGTTCAAATGAATCACAGTTCATAGAGAAGTTTCTAAGTGTGTTCAAAGGCAAGGTTGATCTAGTGCTTTAAAATTCCATTGATAAAGCATGAAAAACGTAGGCCAAAAGGCCTAACGAAGGTTAAATTTAATGCATTGCACATTTAAAAGATAGGTAGACTGAGTAAGGAAATAGAGGCGATCGGAGATAAGTAGAGGGCGATTAATATTAATACAACTCGAGTAAAGTTGCTAAGGACATTCAAGAGTGAGAGAGTTTGATCTAAAATTACTAGAGTCTAAATACCATCTTAGGTCGATCTAGCAGAATGAGAGTTGATTTCAGGTAAAATAAATTCAAATTAAGAGAGAGATGGATCGCATGGCACAAGGTGGATTTAAAGAGAAGAAAGAATTGAAGGTATAGAAAAATAGTTCGGGTAAAACTTTCACATTGTGTGGCCTTTGTTATGGCACAACATTATCATCTTCTTATTGTTTCTGATAATGGACGATCAGTTTATAATACCAGAGATCAGACTTAAGCTACTAAAAGGAAACATAATGAACATCGACTAAAGTATGTACTAGATGTCATTTAAAGTAAGATATGTCGATTGAAAAGAACCGCAGGCCGCTTAGGCATCTAAAGAAAACCAAGGGGATATAATTTATTGCCTAGAATGTAATTCTGGAGTCATTTTAAGGGAAAAGGGGCTGCTCAGTCCAGATTTGGCCGATTTACCATAATATTCAGGCAAGGATTTGAAGGAATACAAAGAAGAATACCTATATTGGCACTTGTAAGAATGTTGATCTCCTTTTGATCCTCAACTCTTTCTGCTTTTCTCCCAACTCCTTGCATCCTCCCCTTTCTCTAGTTATCTCCATCCGTATGAGTATATCTTTCAAAAAGTTTTTCTCTTGTTTTTATTAACTTCCAAAAACCCTAATTTTTCTTGTCACTTCATTGATCTCTCTCCATGCAAAATTCTCATCTGTTTTTATTTTATTTTTAATAAACTCTTCTTCATGCATGAGTAGTATCTCCATGATTATGTGAATGTAATTAATCTTATATAAATAAAGATTTTAAATTAAGTATTTTATTATTTCTCTTCTTAATATGCCATTAATATTTATTTGCTTTTAAAATGAAACCTAAGCTATATATTTTATATATAGATTATAATTTACAATTTAATATTCTATTTTTAAAATAGACAATTTATGAATAATTTATTTTTGAATCCTTTCACAATTAAAAAAGAATACTTAAAATAAACACTACTAATTTCATATACATCTAATATTATTCTTTATATACATAATTGCAAAGTAGGCAAAATAGAAGACATCATTAATATAATTACAATAAAGTGGGTATTTTATATTTTTCCTTGAATTAATATTTTTAATACCATATATCTATTTAGATCCAATTTATAAAACTAACTCATTCATTTTGACAAAACAAGCATCGCAACCAAGCATAGAGGCAGTACGAGATAATGACATTATCAAACAAAGAGCAATAGGCAAACATTCATTGAACAAGAACATAATTCTATGTGAGTGTGTGACACCAGATAAAACCCATCGATTATTTCCAAGTAGCTAGGTCCCCTCTACCTGACACATGTTCTTGCCTTCAACAAAACCTGCATTCATTCCCACTTATTTCCCATAGTCAATAGGTTAGTTCCAAAAATATAGCCAAAGCGACATAAGGAACTAAATCACAAATTCACTAATGTATCATAATCAATAATCTAATGTCATCAGTAGAGTTCAATAGTTTCTATGCATTAATGGAAATGAAATCAATCATGAAGGTCTGAGACGTGAAATGTTTTTGCACAATTGACTGGCCAATTCCTTGGACTCTCCTGCCTCCAACACAGACGCAAGGAACATGGCCACCACGTTGGTATTCACCCTATGCCTATGCTTAGCCTGCAATAAGACCTCTCCCAGAACCATCTTCATAGCGTGCAAATTGAGTCCATGCCTAGACTTGAATATCAAACCCAATCTTTTATCTGTCACCTTTCCTAGAAATACCAGTTGCCTGCTCAGGCATTCTAGAACAATAGGGGTGTCCATAGCAATTGCCAAGCCTATCAATCCAAAAATGCAAAGAAAGATTCAAAATGAATTTCGTTGGTGTTTAACCATTCCTCCATTTAATGCTACCTCTAGCTCCATCCTTGAATTCACACGCTTCTAATCATGAAATGAAACCACTCTACCTCCCTTTGTAGGAAGAGTGCAATTATCGATTTAAGTGACTATGTCACCTCTATCGATCCCCGACCATGAAGCCTTTTTGGCTAGCTCATTCACTAACTCATTCCCTTCCTGATATATATGGGAGACCTTGTATTCGATCATCTCCTTTAGGATTTGAGAGATGGGTTCAAGCCATCTTCTAAAATTCTAGTTTCATGTCCACCCAGCTCGAATGGCATTGATTGTAATCAATGAGGCCCCTTCTAGATGAACTCTTCTTAGATTCTGACTCTTTGTACATTGCAATCCTATTAAAGCCATTCGAAACTTAGCTTTGTTGTTCATCCCTACCCCTAGATAGATAGTTTTTTCCAAGATCTTACGACCTTCATGATCTTTGATCATGCATTCTGCACCACTTTACCTTGGGTTTCCCTTAGCTGCCCCATCGAAGTTGATCGTCATCCATCCCTCTACTAGGGCTACCCGTATTACTTCTTTTCTTGCCTCCTTATCAGGTTTAACCCTTGAAACCCCATTAATGGGGGGACACAATTCTATTATTATTCCTATAAAATATAATAATAAAAATCCTTAGTTGAAGTTTTTAATTTTAGTTATCAATAATTAGTAATAGTTATTCTATAGGTTTTCACACTCTATGGTATTCATTGTCTAACTAATGTAGAACTATTATTATTTCTATAAAATATAATAAAAATAAAAATTATTATTTGGATTTGTATATTTTAGTTATCAATACGGAGTTAATTTTATTTACTTAAGAGTTATTCTATGTTGGGTTGTACTAGGGTTTTTCATAGTGCACATTATTCATCTCTCTAAGGAATGTGGAACTATTATTATTTCTATAAAATATAATAATAAAAATCATTAGTTAGAGTTTTATATTTCAATTATCAGTAATGAATTAATTGTATTTACTTAACTGTTATTCTACAATATATTTTATAGTTATAGTTTCACAACCTATATTTTAATTGGAGTTTTATATTTACACCGAGAGGCGAAGCCTAGAGGTGTCTACAATGACAGTACAAGGATGTGTGTACATTTTTATTCTTTTAATTTAAATTGACGTCTCCCAACCTGTCATAACTAATTTAAAAACAATTTAAACTATTTAATATTGTGGATAGAGGGAATACTTTCCCCACTATCCAAAGCAGTGGGACTGCAGTTCAAATGTTGTGGGTAGCTAGGGTTTGCGTTGGAGCCTGCCACGGTTCTTCTGCAGCGGGCAGAAAAAAATTGATGAATTAAGTCGTGTTTCCCATTCTTTATCTAAGAAGCATGTAGATTTAGCATTATATTGCCAGGATAGCAGGGAGACATGTCTCCAGGCATCTCCATTTAAAAAAACCTTTTATTTCAGCGATTTTTCTTAGTATTTTTTGGATGCCTCCCTTGAATTCTCTATATCTTCCCGATCAGTGAAAGGTTTGGCGTGGAGGATTAAGCGACCTTCCATGAACTGCATCCTTCGTTTTGCAGTGTAGGTTAAAATGCAGGCGCCTGCAGATGCCTCCTCATCACCGGCTTCATTTATTCATTTGGTAAAGCATTGTATCTATCTTTTACTTTGGGATTATAAATATACTCTAAATTTTGGTCAAGTAAAGCATACCATTGATTTTATGTGTTCTGCGTTCTCATGGTTTAAGATTCGTTTGCTGTGCGGTAATGGTTGGTAATATATATAGACGTATTTGTATTTGTGCAGGTTCAGCATTTAATTGAGAAGTGTTTGCTATTTAACACGGATCAACAGGAATGTGCTCAGGCACTTTGTAGGCACGCTAATATTGCACTTGCAACAACTGTTACAGGTGTAATGTAAATACTTAGCACCATGCTGCTTCTTTCAGATTTTGATGACCCAAATAATAAAAATAAGATGTCGGTTGTTTAAATTTTTCCCATTTTTATGCAGTCACTATTTCATTTTTTTTTCTTTCTATTTTTATTTGTAGAAACTCTTCTATTCAGGTCAATTTATAAATTTAAAAAATTCAAAAAAAATGATTTTAAATTTTAATTGAGTTGATCAAAATAAAATTGCCTGGGAACTTAACATTAATTAAAAAGTCCATGATTCTTGAACTGAATACGTAGGGTTTGCAAAAAAAACTATCCCAATGTTTATCTTTTTTTTTTTTTAATATTGAATGAATCTTAATTACAAGAGAAAAAATAGTCATAGACTGTCAAAATAATAAAAAACTACAGCAGTACACAGACATAAAGCATTTGGGATAAAAGAGAGAAAAACTTAGAACAGTTTCTTTGGGCTATTTGAAATTAAATGATTTTTTTTTAATTTATTTTCACATTTAATTCAACCTTTGCATATTTTCTTATTAGTTGTATCTTTTTCTATTTTTTAAAAGTTCTCCTCAGAATTATTTTTTAAGATAGAATTAGGGTTAGTATTAGAGTAAGAATTAGATTTCAAATTAGAATTGTGGTTAAGGATAGAATTTGCTTAAAATTAAAATTATGGTTAGGGTTACAATTAAAATAATGTTTATGGTTACAATTGTGTTTACAGTTAGAATTGGAGTTAGGTTAGGATTAGGGTAAGAACAAGGGTTATGGTTAGGGTTATAATTAGGTATAGAACTATGGTTAGAGTTAGAAATAAAATAGAATTATATAGGACTACAATTAAGGTAATGGGTTAGAATTAGGGTTAAGTAGGTTTAGGGTTAAAGTATACAATAATTACAATTATAGTTTAAAATAAATTGATTAACCATCCATCAAATTTTAGACTTGAATTTACACCTAAAAAATAAACAAATAATATCTATTCATAAGTAACACAAATTTGATAAATAATAATGTATATAACAATTAAAAGGGACATGTTAAAATGGACATCTTGTTTTCTTAAATAAAAAATGGGTATGTAAACTAATTTTTTAAAACTATTATATTAGTTTAAGTAAGTGGTGGATCACTTGCCCGAGTTATAGATGTTAAATAAACATTAATAAACTTAGAAAAGAAAACATAATGTTAGGGTTAAATCATAGTTAGAATTAATTTTTAAATTAAAACCATGAGTTAAAAAAACATAAAAAATATATGAATTCCAAAATGTTCAAAATTCTTTTAATTAGGTTACTATTAGAATTAGGGTATGAATTACAGTTAAGATTAGAGTTACAGTTAAGGTTAGAACTAGAGTTAGGTTGAGGGTTAAAATCATAGTTAGAATTAGGATTAAGGTAAGAGTTAAAATTGGGAATATTGTTAGACTTAAAATTAAGGTTATAGTCAGAGTACAATCAAGGTTATGATTAGACTTAGGGTTAGGGTAAGAGTTAGGAGTAGGATTCCTATTAGAATTAGGGTTAAAATTAAGGTGTGCTACTATTAGAATTAGGTTAAGAATTAAAGTTACACTTAGGGTTAGGATTGAAATTAGAGATAGGGTTTGCAAAAAACTATCCCAATGTTTACCTTTGGCATAAAAGAGAGAAAAACGTAGAACATTGTCTTGGGCTACTTGAAATTAAATGATTTTTTTCATTATTGAATACTTATTTTCACATTTAATCTAACCCTTGCACATTTTCTTATTAGTTGTATCTTTTTCTATTTTTGAAAAGTTCTTCTCCTCAAAATCATTTTTTAGGATAGAGTTAGGGTTAGTATTAGAGTAAGAATTAGATTTCAAATTAGAATTGTGGTTAAGGATAGAATTTGTCTTAAAATTAAAATTATGGTTAGGGTTACAATTAAAATTATGTTTATGTTACAATTATGTTTACAATTAGAATTGGAGTTAGGTTAGGGTTATAGTTAGGGTTATAATTAGGTATAGAATTATATTATATGGTTATAATATAATAGTGAAGCTTTCAAATAGTTTTACTTTAAAATAATTATTCTAATTTAAATTATTTATTGTGATTTAAAATATGGTTACTATATTTATTAGTATAAACATTCTCTATAAAATGTTATAATATTACTATAATATAATAATATAAATATAATATTGAAGCTTTCAAATAATTTTATTTTAAAATAATTATTCTAATTTAAATTATTTATTGTGATTTAAAATATAAATCCATTTTAGTGTACTTTAGATATATTTTTCAAATATAGCTATACTAGTTTATATTTTAGATAGAGATATCAATCATTCATTAATTTTATTTACTTAAAGAGTTATTTTAATTACTTAAAAATTATTTTATAATTATTTTCTTTACTTGAGAGTTATGTACAAATCTTAAAGAATTATATAAAGTTTTCTATATAAGTTATCCACTTTTTATTTTATATAATATATATTAATGTAAGGTATTATAATAATATAAATTTATTTTAATCAATTAAAAGTTCTTTTTCCTGTATATAGAGGAATACATATATAATATATATTAATATAAGGTATTTATAAGAATATAAATTTATTTTAACTAGTATATTTATATTTGAAAATATATATCTACAGTACGCGGAGAGATATCTTCCAATTTGTTCACATTTGTTGGCATTTATAAATTGAATATTTGATATGCTCACTTGAGTTAATTTAATCTTCAACCCTTGTTGTGAGTGTAGAATGCCTCTCAGCCTAACTAGCATACCTATATTTAGAAAAATCTATGTAAAAACATCACATATATGTTAGTTAATTAAGTAAATAGAATTTATTTAATTGATCTATGATGGGGAAAAAGAATTTGATAAATTAATTAAATAAATATAAATTATTTATTTAATTTCAATGATGGAAAGGGACATGGTAAAGTGGACATGCTATTTAATTCTTTATAGTTTATTATACCAATATACATTACTCTCAAATAAAAATAAAATAAAAAATTGGCATTTTAAATTTTAATTATTAATAATGAGTTAATTTTATTTACTAAACAATTATTCTATAGTTTTTTCACATTGTATGGTACTCATTTGTCTACCTAATCTAGACCTATTATATTATTATTTCTATAAAATATAATAAAAATGAAAACTATTAGATGGATTTTTATATTTTAGTTATGAATACGAAGTTAATTTTATTTATTTAAAACTTAATCTATAGGTTTTTCATAGTGCACAATTTTCACCTATCTAAGGGATCTAAAACTAAAATCATTAGTTGGAGTTTTATATTTTAATTATGAAGTTAATTTTATTTACTTAAGAATTATTCTAGAGGTTTTTCATAGTGTACAGTATTCATCTTCTAATTGAACTATTATTATTTTTATAAAATATAATATGAAACATAAATAAATCAAAATTTCATTAGTTGGAGTTTTATATTTTAGTTATAGTTAATTTTATTTATTTAAGAGTTATTCTAAAGGTTTTTAAGAGATATTCTAGAGGTTTTTCACATTGCATAGTATTCATCTCTCTAATGAATTTGTGTAGATATTATGATTAAGTATAATGGGAAATATTATTATTATAAAATATAATAATAAAAATCATTAGTTGGAGTTTTATATTTTAATTATCACTAATGAATTAATTTTATTTACTTTAAAGAGTTATTCTATAGTATATTTTATAGTTATAGTTTGACAACTGTGAAGCTATATTTTAGTTGGAGTTTTATATTTTACATAGAGATATAAATTATTAGTTAATTTTATTTACTTAGAGTTATTTTAATTTCTTAACATTTATTCTATAGTTATTTTCTTTACTTGAGAGTTATGTACAAATCTTAGGAATTATATAAAAGGTTTCTATATAACTTATCCACTTTTTATTTTATATCTAATATATATTAATTTAAGGTATTATAATAATATATATATTAATGTAAGGTGTTATAATAATATAAATTTATTTTAATCACTAAAGAGATTACATATATAATATATATTAATATATGGTATTTATAGAAATATGAATTTATTTTAACATACACATCTTGAGAAAAATCTATGTAAAATAAATGGAGAGATATTGTCGATTGAACTTATATACAACAAACTAATTTAAAAATAGGTGTATTTTAAATAGATTTTTCTAAAGATAGGTATGCTAGTTAATTAAATAAATAGAATGTATTTAATTAATCTATGATGGGGAAAATGGAATTTGATAAATTAATTAAATAAATATAATTTATTTAATTAATTTAAATGATGGAAAGAGACATTGTAAAGGGGACATGTTAGGATGATGGCAATGTTAGAAAAACTTAGGATGATGGCAATGTTAGAAAAACTTAGGATGATGGCGATGTTAGAAAAACTCTTACCCCTTTTAGTGGATTATCCCATTACACTCATCTCTTCAAGATGATTAATTTACTATATAAATTTGTTTACTTCTTTTTTGGATCCTTCTCACCCCTATGGCAATAGATCATCATTCTCAAGACTAATAGGATCAACAACAACCCATTATGCACTCTCTCAATGACCATCTTTATCACATACAAATAAATCTTGAAGTAAGGTTCATCAACTTTGAAGAACAACTTTCTCAACTCTCCCAATTTCTAATCTCCTTCTTCCACAATCAAGGTGGTCCTCTTTGGCCCCCTAGAAACTAGACTTTCCTAAATGTGATGGTATAAATCTTCCTAATTGGTTGAGCAAGGGAAAGTAATAATTTGAATTCTATCAAATTATCTATGATCAAAATCTCTCCCTTGCCTCTTTTCACTTGGAAACAAAAGCCCTTTAGTGGTTGGATGGGACTCACCCACTTCTCACTTGGTCGGGATTTTGAAACGAAGCCTTTAAAACCTATTTTAGCCCTAGTATGTATATGATGACTTTCTTAATTCCATCACTAAACTATTCGAGACATATTTAGTCAAGGAATACCAGAGTGATTTTAAGAAAATGGACAACCAAACATGTGGCTTATATGTGTCATTTTATAGTTGTCACATCAGTGGTCTCAAGGGGATATTTGAGAAAAATTTCTCACGTGTGAAAAACTCCTATTGTGATGTTTTGGACTTGGCATGACTTACAAAAGAAAAATTAACATCTATAAAAAAATACCTAGCTCCTCCTCTTTCAAAACTAAAAAGGAGACATTGGATATAGGAACTAAAGCCCCCACAACTCATAAACTCTTGAGAGAAGAGATAGTAGAGAGAAAGGCTAGGGGATTATGTTACAATGATGCAAGTGGTACTCCCACTCGCTGTTGAAACACACATAATTAATCTTGCACAAGTAGAGACTCTCTCTACTCACAAATTGAACTCACAAACCATATAAGATTCAAACAAAACAATATTTCACTTTATTATGCCAAATCCATACATCAATCAAATTCTACAACAACATTACAAATGCAGTCTTCAATGGATACTCTCTCTTTGAAACCTGCACACACACAACTTCCATGGCTTCCTCTACATACATGTATTCACTCTCACCTCTACACCCTTCCCATGGTGGAGATTTCCCTCTCTAAAATCTACCTCTAAGAAATATGCCTCTAATCTATTGAAACATTTATTTAAATAACTCTTCATCTACAATGTTCGACTTTTCATATTCATCAAAATAGTTTAGTTCCTCTAGAACAACAACACCATGTTTTAAAGAAGAGAATCATGTTTTTGAGAACCTTTACTTACTTTCGGATGCCAAAAAAGCAAAAAAAGTGTTTTTTTTATAACTTTTGTCTGGGCTCGTATGTTTACATTAAAATTAGTCAATTTGAGCATAAAAACCTCTTGAAGTTTCCCATAAAAGGATTTCTCTCCATTTTATAAAAATCCAAAAAATTAATTGTTTTGTATCTTGTTGGGAATATTTTTTTTAATTTTAAAATTTCCCAAATGGTGAAGAATTTGGCGACAAAACCTTCACAACATTATGCAAAATACATCTAATAATACCCCTATAAAAGTATTTCATCCCAGACAATTGTTTCTGTAAAAATGCCCTATGGAGCCTTAAAATAGTTATTCGGTCAAAATTAAAATTTTGAAAATCTGAGCCAACTTGAACTTTCCTAATGTTGAGAGATGCCTAAAAATACCAAAGAAAAACAAAACACATACCAAAACTAATTTTAAACTAAAATATTTTTGGGTGATGCGAGATCGCCTGTGGACCTAGATGCTCTTGCATCAGACATGTCGTGTAAAACGTTTGTGAGCATGGGTTCACAAAGGTGGAGTAGAATGGTATAACCATTCTTCTAAATCACAAGCAATTTGTAGTGAACTCCATCACTATGGCATGTGCACAAAAAATTATTTCTTTTTCCTTCTCTTCCAGCATTTCGGTCGAACAACTATCATCCTCCTCCCGCAACTCTGCTCTACACTCTTCTTCTCTCTCATGGACTCATGTCCACCATGAACCATCCTCTTCCACAAAATAATATATTATCTCTTCTCCTTCTTAATGGGTTTTGGCCCACTGCAAACTGACCATCTCCACCAAAATCTTACAACATCCTTTACAACTTCTATATACAAATATTCAACATTCACATACCAATCTGAAACTATATGATCTCTTTTTCTATCTACTTGTACTAACTCCTTCTTCATCTCAATAATATGCAATTTAATATCAACTTCCTTATTACTGAATTCAAAAGAATTAAATTTTACCTCTTCTTTTGCTGTTGCAACATCGCTCTTTTCATCCTCACCGACAAGCTGCTTAAACCACTCTTCTTCCACCACCAAAATCTACAACATCAAATCATCTTCTACCTCATCCTTTGCTGCAACCTCTTCACATTCCATCACTACAATCACATCTTCCACAACTACATCTTCAACCACTGCTTTACACAATCCTTCATCTTGCTTGACCAATTCTTTCCACTGCCTTGCTTCCAATCTATCCACTCTCACAATAATGTACACCACCATCTCAAGGATCTTCCTCTTTTCATACTGTATCTAGTGCTCCCATATCATGGGCTTCTTTGTAAAAAAAATCCCCATCTTATTTGCTACAATCTTCCACAATTCTCACCTCATGCTCTGTAATTTGCCATCACACACTCAATCTGTAAAAAAAATTCATTAGTGGCTCCCTGGCTCTCGATTGCTTAGTGCTTCTCTACCTGCAGCATTCCTCACACAAGCTCTCCACAACCTCTTCACTCTTTTGTAGGTCCTGATGTATCCTCTACACTCTTAGGACTACCAGCTTTGATACCATTTGATGCAAGTGGTACTACCACTCACTGCTCCAACACACACAATTAATCTTGCACAAGTAAAGACTCTCTCTGCTCACAAATTGAACTCACAAACCATACAAGATTGTAAAAAAATAATATTTCACTTTATTATGCCAAATCCATACATCAATCAAATTGTTACACCCTGTGTGTTTTTATCCATTTACTTTTTACCTAGGTTGGTTAAATTATTTGAATAATGGGTGATTATGAAATTCTTGCATTTATCTGTATTGAGAATATTGAATTGAAATATGTTGGAAATGGAATAATGCAATATCTTGTATTATATTTGATTATTGTATGAAATTGTATAAAGCAAATGGTTATATATTTGATCAGCTAACTACTGTGATGATGATCTAAGTGGATCTAGGAACAGGTTACTCCTTTGAAAGGGAGGGGAAGTATCACTCAAGAGAAGGACTTGGTCTGGTAACCCTAGTTAAACCTAAGTTGAGTAGCACACACACATCCTATTTTGACCTAGGTTGAGTCGAGTCAGTGTGGGTAGCGGTAAGTGATCTAAGTTGAAAATTGCATCTTGTTTGGATATTCAAACCTACACATTGTTAAGTGTTTGTTTGTTTAGGCAAGTTTTTCTTTGGAGATTATAGTTCATGCAAGTCCACGATATGTTCTTATGTATGAGTCGATACGAGCATGAATATATGTAGGTAGACATACCTAAGTACATTCATGAGTGTATTTCTCATAGATAAGGAGATATCAATTTGGACCATGCAAGAATTATCATCTCTATTGTTTTCTATGACATTATTGCGGATTTAATTAAGCCTTGCATTATTTTTCCAACGTGATTTTGACTATTTTCCTAGAAACCATTTTTACTATATTTTTGGAAATGTGACTTTTTAGGTGGCAATTTTATGGACAGGGTGGAATGTTTTAGAAGTCTGATTTTTATTAAGATTGATTATGTGTCCTCTTATGTGTCTTGTATTTTCATTATTCTTTTGACACCTCTAAATTGGTTGCTAATTAAGTGGAGTGGTGGCATTTTTCCTAGCTAGTTTGTAACTTGATCTCTCTAGGGGTTTTTGTATATAAAGAGGTGCTCTCCCTCATTCCAATACAGACATTTTTCAATCAAGAGCCTTCTTAATCTTGCTATTGAGTTTTTAAGCTAGTTTTGAGTTTTGTTATTTTGATTTTGGAGAGTTGTTCTACTTGGAGGAATGATCTAGTGTGTTGGAAGGAGCTTAGGTGAGGGATTCTTTGATTTGTTGGAGCTATTATCACAAGCATGAGGATTTTTATTTTATTATGCTTCTCTATTTTGAATGGCATTTTGTGTTATTGTTATGATGGAATGAATTGTGTTATCTCTTTGATTGCTTACTTGAAGGTATATTATATATATTTAAATAGTAATAGTTTTACATTATGAAATAATCTCCTTAGTGGGAATGGGTGCCTAGATGGGGTTTGTATGATTATTTTGGGCTATGAATAAATAATGGTATAAGAGGAAAAGATAGTAACAATAGTTTGCAAATGGTATTACTTAGAGATATGTGTCCTAGTAAAACATGAAAAGAGGTTAGCCTTGGGATAAGACATCTAATTAAGAGGTAGATAACCTAGTATAGAGATTGTTATCTTTCCCAATCAAGATAAAATGGTGGTTGAATATGAGACAAGAAAACTTTGGCCAAAGTGGTGTGAATAGCCAACGTTTACATTGTCTAGGTTCACTGTGATCCAAGTTTGTATTTCTAGTAGGGATAGGATATTTTGATGGTTGTAGCCATAGTTTGATAGTACTAGTTAATGTAGGACATAACACCATGCTCAAATTAGGATTATTTTATTTGGGGTTACCATACCAATCCCTTCGTTGAAGGGTAGGCTATTTTCCAGTTTGGTAAATGTGCAGGGGACTGCAATAAGTCCATGGATGGAGGAAAAGTGCTTGAGTGATGCTTGCCCTCATGTAGTTGGTGGCAAAGAATATTGAAGACAGATAAGTATACTATCATGTGTTTCTATTTTTTAGTTAAGCTCTTGAAGCTTGTATGTATATTATGAAAAAGTTGTAAAGATGAATATTCAAAATTTGTTACTATGAAATGTAATTTGGATTATGCAACGGAAGTTTGAAAAATCTTTTCAAATGTGCATCTTATTGAATGAATTTAAGGAAAAAAATTATTGCTATTGTTATTATATGTTGATTGTATTACTTTAGAGTTAAACTTAGTAAATTTTAGTTTGTAGAACAAGTGGCATGTTACATGTGGTATCAGAGCTATAGGTTCAGCTCTGGAACCTATGTGCTCACTATGTCTTTCCCATCCAACATTAGGAGAACCTAATGTTTGGAATTCTTGTACCAGGATGGTGTGACTCATAACGGCTGCTAGGAAGTCGATTATCAGGAACAAGTGCTACCTTAGGGTCAAGAAAGAAAGGGAAGCCATTGTTTGAACCAATCAAGGAACCAAAGATGATAGTGACCTATGGTTAGGAGATGAGGAGACCATGAGTCATGCACTTTCTCAAATATCCCAAGAAAATAAAAAGATGAAGGAGGCCATGTACTTCAATCATCTACCAGCGGTCTCGCCAACCAAATCATCATCTTTGCCACATTCTAGGATTATGCCCTCGGAGAACAGTGTGAGCTCAGCTATGTTGTCTAGGGACACACGTATTCCTCCATTAGTAGAGATTATTGTAATATCTTCTAGTGATGAGTTAGAGGGATATGTAGCTTGAAACTATGTATCTAAGGAAAAATCAAAGGGGTATCACCCACTTGAGAATAATAAACCCAAACCAACATCTGAGGGGTTTACCCCACTTGACTATGTATCTAAAAGTGAATCTGATGGATATTCACCTCTTGACTATATTAATAGTCACTCTATGTAAATCAAGGATATTGAAATCCTTATTTGAATGAATAAAAGAAAAAATTGTTTTACCAAAAATTGAGTTGTGTATTCTTTTGAGATAAATGTTTGGAAATATGACTATTGGGTTCATGGGAAAAATATTAAATGTTTTTGAAACAATAGGAAATAACATAGAAGCTAACCTTATGGAACCCACATGGCAGTCTTTCTTGTCAAGATGGCTTGTCAAGATGGTTAGAACAAGAACTAACATGGGTGGAAGCGAGGAAGTAGGACAAGGAGCTGAGAATATGGGCACTAAGTTAGATCAAATCCTTGCAATCTTGATAGAAAGAAGAGAAAGAGTTGAACTTTTGGAACAAGGAAAAGGAGGAGCTGAAAAAGAATCACCATCTAAGGACAAAGTTCCTAGCAAGGAGAATGAAGGAAAAAATTCTTGAGCTAGTGGACATGAAGATAAAGCATCACCAACCCAATCTAAGTCCTCATCTCAATCACATTATGAAAGGACTAAGAGAAGGAGAATGGCCAAGAAATTATTTTAGGATATGAAAAAGATTATACCTCCAAAGTTAAAGGGTAGTACCAGTGGTCATACAACTGAGGCATGGCTAGTGGAAATGGAAAATTATTTTGAAGTCACCAAGGCAATATGGGGAGCATTTCAATTATCTGGAGAAGCATCCAACTAGTGGATGAACAAGAAAATAGAGTTAGGACTCAATTCTACTCAAATCACCTGGTCTAACTTTGTGGAGATTTTTAGGAAACGTTGGTTACCCCAACTTTTCTATGATCAGAAGCACACAGATTTTCAAAATCTCAGGCAAGGAGATTCATCTATCAGTAAATATTGGGAGAAGTTTACCTGACTTCTCAAATATGTTCCTATGTATCAGGAAGATGAACGTTTTTGCATCAAAAAGTTTTTTATGGGGTTAAACAATCATATAGGAGGAGAAGTGCACATGAATGGACCTACTACCATGAACCTTGTGTATGAAAAAGCTCTCAAGCAAGAGCAGAAGCTAAAGTCCATCGCCAACTACCGTGAAAAGAGTAGGAAGAAGTTCAATTGGACTCAAAACAAGCAAGTTGTAGGAAAGCCTAGTGAAGGGCAAGGATTATTGAAGCAAGGGGAAAAGAGTTTTTAGAATAATTGGAACGAACCAAGGAGGGATCATAAAGGAAATAATGACAGTAAGTTCCAAAATACCATTAGAAATAACTCTAGGAAAACTAATGGGAAGAAGGGGCAGGCTAATTAAGAATGTTTTGCTTGTGGTGGTGAACACTTTGCAAGTCAATGTCCCAATAAGCCATCAAGGTTACAACCTCATGGAAATTCTCTACCTCCATAGCAGGAGGTGTTTTAACAAATGATGTAGGCTGCAGTAAATGGTACTAGGCAAGATGAATATTAGATTACTCTAGTAGAAGTAGCAGGTACTTTATTTGGCATTCCCATTTCTATTTTAAAAGATACTAGTGTCACATAAAATTTCATTTCACCTAGAATAGCTAATAGAATGTCTAGAAAATTTGGCTATATGGAAAAGTCTTGGGTTGTAGAATATGCAAATCAGACAATAGCTAAGGTGGACCAATGTCTATTTGAAGCATGAGTTGAACTTCCAAGTTTCTCTATAGAGGTTAATTTGTATGTAGCTCCCTTAGGATCTTATGATGTCATATTTGGGATGAATTGGTTAAGGAGGCATAGGGCTAAGGTAGATTGTTATGCAAAAATGGTAGATGTCTAGATGACCTTGGGAACTAGGTATCTTTACAAGGGATGCCTAGAGAAGTTAAGTTGCATCGAATATTAGCTATTCAAATGCATAGAGACAAGAAGAAAGGTTGTCAACTCTTTGTAGTGAAAGTGGAAAAACATGTGGAATGCGAATATGAAGATGGGGAGATTGAGAATGTAGAAAATACAGATATGGAGAGATACCCTATCCTAAGAGATTTTGAGGATGTATTTCTAGAAGAACTACCTAGATTACCTCCTAGGAGAGTGTTTAATTTCTCCATTGACATTATTCTAGGATCAGAACCTATCTCCAAGGTATCGTATAGAATGACGACAACTAAATTGATGGAGTTAAAGTCTCAGTTGAAAGAATTCTTGTCCAAAGGGTTGATAAGGCCAAGTGTTTCGCTTTGGGGAGCACCAATGATTTTTGTCAAGAAGAAGGATGGGACACTACATTTGTGCATAGATTACTGGATGCTAAATAAAGAAATGGTGAAGAATAAGTATCCATTGTCACGTATTGATGATCTCTTTGACCAGATGCGAGGTGAAACTATGTTTTCCAAAATTGATCTAAGGTCGGGATATCATCGGTTGAGAATCAAGGATGAAGACATATCTAATATTGCCTTCAGAACTAGGTATGGACATTATGAGTTTACTATTTTACCTTTTGGGTTAACAAATGCATCTATAGAATTCATGAACCTTATGAATAGCATGTTTAGAGACTGTTTGGATAAGTTTGTGCTGGTCTTCTTGGATGACATTTTAATTTACTCCAAGAATGAAGAAAAACATCTACAACATTTGGAACTGGTGCTCCAACGACTGAGAGAGTGCATAAGTTATATGGAAAAATTTTCAAGTGTACTTTCTTTTAGAAGGAGGTGCAATATCTAGGGCATGTAATTTTAGCAAAAGGAATTGTAGTCGATCCAGCTAAAATCAAGGCAGTGCTTGAGTGGCCAGTGCCAAAGAATGTTTTTGAAGTAAGAAGTTTTATGGGTTTGGCAGGATATTACCATAAGTTTGTGGAAAACTTTTCAAGTATAGCTTTTCCTATCACTTGTTTACAGAGGAAAGGGAAAAAGTTTGATTGGACTGAAAAATGTCAAAGAGGCATTTGATCTCCTAAAGAAGAAGTTAACCACGAGTCCAATTTTGAAGGTGCCAGATCTAGATGGTAACTTTGTTGTCATCACAGATGCATTAGGAGAAGGTTTGGGTGGTGTTCTAATGCAAGAAGGACAAGTCATAGCTTACGAGTCTAGGAAGTTGAAACTGTATGAACAAAATTATACTTCGCATGATTTGGAGTTAGTAGCAGTTGTCCATGCATTACAGATGTGAAGACACTATTTGATGGATAAACCCTTTGAGTTGAAAATAGACCATCATGGTTTGACGTATCTATTTACTCAATCCAATATGAATGCAAGACAAAGGAGGTGTTTAGAGTTGATATTAGACTATGATTTTGACATGAACTACATCAAGGGAAAGGAGAACAGAGTTGCTGATGCCTTAAGTCAAAGAAGACATATATCTTCTTTGGTATCTATTTAGACTAATTTCAAAAGTCAAGTATTACAAGGATCTAAGGGTGACGAGTTCTATGAACAAGTCAATCAAGCACTCATGGATAATTTGAAAGATAGGAGGTATGAAGGTTTTAGTTTTGAACCTAATGGATTATTGAGATTTAATGGAAGAATTTATGTTCTTGATATTGGTGAGTTAAAGAATTTGGTATGGAAGGAGGTTCATAATGTGCCATACTCCAAACATCTTGGTGTTACTAAAATGTTAGTGAATGTGAAGCCATTGTATTTCTGGAAAGGGACGAAAGGAGATGCCACAAGATTTGTGGCCAATTGTTTAGAATGCCAAAGATTCAAGGTAGAACATCATCATCCTACGGGGTTTTTATATCCCCATGATGTAACAGAAAGTAAGTGGCAGGTTATTAGTATGGATTTTGTGCAAGGTCTTCCCCTATCAACCTGAATAAACACAATGCCATTTTGGTAGTTGTAGACAAGCTTACTAAAGTAACACATTTCATACCAGGAAATTTAATGGATGGAGCTCTTGTAATAGCTCATAAGTTTATCCAAGAGGTGTTTAGATATCATGGAATTGTTGAGAAGATTATATCTGATAGGGATGCTTGAGTAACTTCTAGGTTTTGACAAACCTTATTTTCTTCACTTGGGACTCAGATCAATATAAGTTCATCTTATCATCTATAAATGGATGGACAAATGGAAAGAGTAAACCAAGTGTTTGAAGACTTCTAAGGATGTATTGCATGGATCAGAAATACAACTCGGAGGATTACCTACCTTTGGTAGAGTTTGCATACAATAATTCTTATCATTTTCCAATAAACATGGCTCCGTTTGAAGCATTATATGTCAAGAAATGTCAAACTCCTATAAGATGGGATAACCTAGAAGATAGGGTATGTCTTGGGCCAGAAATATTGTTAGACATAGAAGAGCAAGTTAAGGTTATTAAGCAGAGGTTATCATAAGCTAATGATAGGCAAAAGAGTTATGCAGATGCCAAATGGGTTACTAAGAATTTCTCTATTGGGGATAAGGTTTTGTTGAGGGTTAAACCGCAAAAGAGTTTGATAAAGTTTGGAAAGTGATGCAAACTAGCTCTGCACTATGTCGATCCATTTGAGGTCCTAGAAGAAGTCAAACTTGTTGCATACAGAATTTCTCTGCCACTAGCTCTTGCTAGGATGCATAATATTTTTCATGTGTCGTATCTTAAGAAGTATGTTCCAAGGGATAACCATGTTATTGATTGGAATGCTTTACAGGTACAAGACCCAAGAGTGGTAACAATTGATCCTATCAAGGTGCTCGAAACGTATAAGCTTCACTTATAAAATAGAGAGGTTTTGTAATGCAAGGTCCAATGGGATCAGTATGCAAAATATTTTGCCACTTAGGAAGATTATGTTGAGATGAAGTAGAAGTTTCCTCAAGTTGTTCTAGATTTTGAAAGTACTTGAAAATAATATGTTTTGTGATATGATACTCTTTATGTTTTTTTTATATTGTGATAATACTTTATATTTAAAAACAATCATCAGGGACGATGATTCACAAGGGGAGAAGTATGTTACACCCCATGTGTTTCTATCCATTTACTATTTATCTAGGTTGGTTAAATTGTTTGAATAATGGGTGATTATGAAATTCTTGCATTTATTTGTATTGAGTATCTTGAATTGAAATATGTTGGAAATGGAATAATGCAATGTCTTGTATTATATTTGATTATTGTATAAAATTGTATAAAGAAAATGGTTATATATTTGATCAGCTAACTACTATGATGATGATCTAAGTGGATGCAGGAATAGGTTGCTCCTCCGAAAAGGAGGGGAAGTATCACTCAGGAGGACTTGGTCTTGTAACCCTATTTAAGCCTAAACTAAGTAGCACACACACATACATCCTATTTTGACCTAGGTTGAGTCGAGTCAGTGTGGGTAGCAATAAGTGATCTAAGTTGAATCTTGTGTCTTGTTTGGATGTTCAAACCTGCATGTTGTTAAGTGGTCATTTTTTTAGGCAAGTTTTTCTTTGGAGATTATAGTTCATGCAAATCCATGATATATTCTTATGTATGAGTCGATACGAGCATGAATATACATAGGTAGACGTACCTACGTACATTCATCAGTGTATTGCTCTTAGATAAGGAGATATCAATTTGGACCATGCAAGAATTATCGTCTCTATTGTGTTCTATGACATTATGTTTACAAAGATTTCATGACGATAAATGAAATTAGGTATATTAAGTTATATGTGATTTTACGTTGATGATATATATATAATAAAAGTGACTCACATATTATGTTGGATACATTTCATACTTTATAGGTTGGTGGCCTTTCATGGCACACGGTCTTATAGACTTAGTGGGTAGCACATAACACACATCATGGAGGCACATGTGTTAAGGCCGTTTGGAGGCCAAGTTAGTTAGGGAGCATTGCATGAATATAAGCCTATGGAAGCACTTAAACTTGGACCTTTTGATTAATGTTTTATGAGTTTCAAAACAAACTCTTTTGGGCAAGCTTGACTTTGTCTTGAGCTCATGAGGATTTGGAAATCAATTTGCAGATTTAATTAAGCCTTTCATTATTTTTTCAATGTGATTTTGACTATTTCCGTGGAAACCATTTTTACTATATTTTTGGAAATGTGACTTTTAGGTGGCAATTTTATGGAGAGGGTGGAATGTTTTAGAAGTCTAATTTTTATTAAGATTGATTATGTGTACTCTTATGTGTCTTGTATTTTCATTATTCTTGTGACACCTCTAAATTGGTTGCTAATTAAGTGGAGTGGTGGCATTTTTCCTAGCTAGTTTGTAGCTTGATCTCTCTAGAGGTTTTTGTATATAAAGAAGTGCTCTCCCTCATTCCAATACACACATTTTTCAATCAAGAGCCTTCTTAATCTTGCTATTGAGTTTTTGAGCTAGTTTTGAGTTTTGTTATTTTGGTTTTAGAGAGTTGTTCTACTTGGAGGAGTGATCTAGTGTGTTGGAAGGAGCTTAGGCGAGGGATTCTTTGATTTGTTGGAGCTATTATCACATGCATGAAGATTTTTCTTTTATTATGCTTCTTTATTTTGAATGGCATTTTGTGTTGTTCTTATGATGGAATGAATTGTGTTATCTATTTGATTTCTTACTTGAAGGTATATTATATATATTTAAATAGTAATAGTTTTGCATTATGAAATAATCTCCTTAGTGGGAATGAGTGCCTAGATGGGGATTGTATGATTATTTTGGGCTATGAATAAATGATGGTATAAGAGAAAAGATAGTAACAATAGTTTGCAAATGGTATTACTTAGACATATGTGTCCTAGTAAAACATGAAAAGAGGTTAGCCTTGGGATAAGGGATCCAATGAAGAGGTAGATAACCTAGTATATAGATTATTGTCTCTCCCAATCGAGATAGAAGGGTGCGCGAATATGAGACAAGAAAACTTTGGCCAAAATTGGTGTAAATAGCCAACGTTTACACTATCTAGGTTCACTGTGATCCAGGTTTGCATTTTAATTAGGGATTTCATATTTTGATGGTTGTAGCCATAGTATGATAGCACTAGTTAATGTAGGACACAAAACCACACTCAAATTAGGCTTATTTTATTTCGGGTTACCATACCAATCCCTTCGTCAAAGGGTAGGGTTGTTTACCAGTTTGGTAAATGTGCAAGAGACTGCAATAAGTCTGTGGATGGAGGAAAAGTGCTTGAGTGATTCTTCCCCTCATGCAGTTAGCATGCAGTTGGTGGCTGGGAATATTGAAGAACGACAAGTATACTATCACGTGTTTCTATTTTTTAGTTAAGCTCTTGAAGCTTGTATGTATATTATGAAAAAGTTATAAAGATGAATATTCAAAATTTGTTACTCTGAAATGTAATTTGGATTATGCAATGGAAGTTTGAAAAATGTTTTCAAATGTGTATCTTATCAAATGACTTTAAGGAAAAATTGTATTGCTATCATTATTGTATATTGATCGTATTACTTTAGAGTTAACTTTAGTAAATTTTAGTTGGTAGAACAAGTGGCATGTTACACAAATTCTACAACATTACAAATATGGTCTTCAATGGTTGTTCTTTCTTTCAAACCTACACACACACAACTTCCATGGCTTCCTCTACATATAAGCATTCAGTCTTACCTCTACAACCTTCCCATGGTGGAGATTTCCCTCTCTGAAATCTATCTCTAAGAAATCTGCCTTTGATCTATTGAAACATTTATTTAAATAACACTTCATCTGCAATGTTTGGCTTTTCGTATTCCTCAAAATATTTTAGTTCCTCTAGAACAACAACACCACAATTTAAGGAAGAGAATCACGTTTTTGAGAGCCTTTACTTACTTTCGGATGCCAAAAAAGCAAAAAATGTGTTTTTTTATAACTTTTGACTGGGCTCATATCTTTATATTAAAATTGGTCAATTTGAGAATAAAAACCTTTTGAAGCTTCCCATAAATGGATTTCTCTCCAACTTTTAAAAATCCTGAAAATTAATTGTTTATATAGCTTGTGGGGAAAATTTTTCTGATTTTAAATTCTCCCAAATGGTGAAGAATTTGGCCATGAAACCCTCACAACATTATGAAAAATACATCTAAGAATATCCCTATAAAATTATTTCATCCCAACGTTCATATATTTCTAGAAATAATTGTTTCCATAAAACTACCCTGCGGAGCCTTAAAACAATAATTCGGTGAAAATTAAAATTTTGCAAATCTGAGCCAACTTGAACTTTCTTGATGTTGAGAGATGCCTAAAAACACCAAATAAAACCAAAACACATAGCAAAACTAAAATTAAACTAAAATATTTTTGGGTGATGCAGGATCGCCTATGGACCCGAATGCTCCTGCATTTATGATAAAAATGGAAAAGGTTCACAAATGTAGTAACACTTGTATCTCATCAACTCTACCATTGTGCCTAATGAATCTAAAGAATTTTTAGATGTATAAAAAGAGTTATTTTCCCTAGAACAACAATTGACTCCTAATTCTCATATTTCAATTCATGCTTTAGCATTAGGAGTGGATTGTTATTATAGGGAAACCAACTCTTCTTCTACATCCAAAAATTCCTCATACTCACTAGCATCATGGTAGAGTCAATGAGATACAAGTGTTTCTCACTACATTTGTGATCCTTTTCCCATTTTTATCACAATTGTAACATAATCTCCTAACCTTTTTCTCTAGCATCTCTTCTCAAAAGAGTTTGTGAATTGTGGGAGTTTTATTTCCATTATTTGATATCTCCTTTTTAGTTTTGAAAGAGGGGGAGGAGACGTCTATTTTTCATTGGGTTGTCAATTATCTCTCTCAAGTCATGCCAAGGCTAGAGCATCATGATAGGAATCTAGTTTAAACATGTGAACTTCTACTTGAAGATCCTCCTTAAGAAAAATAGTTTAAAATAAATGTGAAAAAATGACTTTTTATCAAACTCACTCTAGTATTCCTTGACTAAATGTGTTTGGCATAGTTTAGTGAGGGCACCAACAAATCATCATAAGCACTAGGGCCAAAATAGATTAGGGATTCCTTGCAAAATTCTGACTAGGTGAGAAATGGGTGAGTCATGTCCAATCACTAAATCCATTGAAGGACATCCTTTTCTAAGAGAAAAGAGTCAAGGGAAAAATTTTGATCCTAGGTAATTTAATAGAATTTAAAATATTTCTTGGCCTTTCCCATGCTATTATGAATATTTGTACCATCACATTTATAGAAAATATAGTTTAGCGAGATAGAGAGGAATGTCATGATTGTGGAAGAAGGAACTTGATATAGGAGAGGAAGGTTATACTTTATCTATAGCTAAGAGTTGATGGTTTATATTTTGGGATCTAGTTGGTAGAGCTAGTCTTCAAAGTTGATGCACCTTACCTGATTTTCCATTTTTATGTGATCAAGGTAGTCATTGAGGGAGTGCACAATGGGCTCATATGGATCCTATTGGTCTTGAGAATGGAAAATTATCACCATAGGGGTGAGAGGGACCCAACAAATAAGTAATCAGAATTATATGGAAAATTGATTAGCTTAAAGAGAAGCATAATAGGACAATCCACTAAAAGGGGTAAGAGTTGTCCCTAACCCAAAAAAAGGTACCTAGAGTTATATGGAAGATTGATTACATCAAAGAGATTCGTGTAATGGGACAATCCATCACAAGGGTGAGATTTTGTGTCATTTATGGTTTGTATATTTTTAGGGTCCAAATAAAAAAGTAGTGTCACTATAAATACTCCTAAGCCGATATTCATATGTTACTTGTAGCATGAAGAAAACACATCCACACAACCACACATGTTTAATTGGCATCTTAATGATAAAGTTAAGGGTGTCCTCAAGATAGCTAGGATGAGAAAGAAGGTCAACCATGCACACACAATGATCACTTGTAGGTGTAATGCAATAAGGGTTAGTCATGCACTAAACCTGCATAGTTGCATGCACATACAACACAAGCAAAGCTTGTAATGTTTGGATATGTTCCAAAGTGCTTCGTCAATTCAAAGATTTTGAGAACAACCTTGCAAAATTAATTTTCTCCTATCCCAAAATGATTGTATTCCATTAGACCATGTTTCTTTGATGCATTTTATCAAATAGTCCACGTTCCTTGTCTATGCTTCCACATTTTCCATACATGCCTACCAAAGCATTTCCAACTATAATATCTAACAAAAATCCCCCTTCCATTATACTTTGATGGATGTTCATACCTTGTTCCAAATCTCCCATTTTGGTATAGGCAGGGAGGATGCTAGCTTTAGAATTACCAATTTCATTTACTTGAAAGTTTCTAAAGCCTTGTCAACAAATCTATTTTCTAGATATCCTATAATAATGGCATTCCATAAGACTCACATTTCTTTGAGATATTCTATCAAACAATTAACGTGCCTTGTCCATGCTTCCACATTTTGCATACATTTCTACCAGAGCAGTAGCAACTATAACATCTGACAAAATTTATCTATCCTTTTATGTTTTGATGGATGTCTATACACTATTCCAAATATGCCACTTGGCACGGACTAGGAGGATCTTGGTAAATTTTTCTGATATACACCAACCAATTGTATTTGCTTGAAATTTTCTAAAGACTTTTCAACAAATCTATTTTGTGAATATGCTACAATCAGGGGATTCCATGAGAACACATTTCTTTGAGGCATTATGTAAAATAGTTCATGTGCCTTGTCTGCACTTCCACATTTTGCATATCCTACAACCATGGCATTCCATGAGATGACATCTCTTTGAGGTATTTATTAAACTGATAAAACATAGAAAAGAGGGCCTACCAGCCACATCTAAGTTAAAGCTCAGAGTGTGTTGTTTAAGCCCAACCATTTCCAGACAGCTTGTTGTGAGATAGGTAGAGGAAAATGAGATTTGAAAGCTTTGTTATTGATTTTGGAATGGGGATAGGGAGAGGAAAATGAGATTTGAAATCTTTGCTACTGATTTTGGAATGGGGTTGGAGAGCTTATTATCATTTAGATAGATTTATGTTAGGCTGGAAAGCCTGCCAATGGAGTCTGGGATGGGATTAGAGATTTTATTTCCAGTGATGGAAACCTTCTGTAGATTGATTGAATTTTTGAAAGAAGAATGTAAGGTGACGATCAGTTGGTTTTCCTGGAGGCGTAGGAATCCCAGCAAAGAGAGCTTGCCTTATGGATAGAAGTATGTTACTATTGAGGCAATTTCTATTGAGGTACATGATTGATAGATTGGACAGCTCCCCGACTAAGTATGGAATCAAACTAGTCATAGAATTGTGTGAGATGTTGAAAAGCTGTAGCAACTTGAGGTTTCTGAGGGCCCAAGGAATGAACCGACCAAATAGTTGTGGTGATCAAGGCTTTTAAGCATGATAAGATGGGAAGTTATCGATACATGAATCAAACCTATCAACCTGTTGCCATAGAGATGCAGTACGTGGAGCTTTTGCAGGTTAACAATGCTCTCAGGGATGGAACCACTTAAATTGTTTTCTTGTTGCTAGAGCTCTTGAAGCTCATGGAGAGCTTTCCCATGGACTGGGGAATAGAAAAACCTCCCAGCTTGTCAATGTTGATAAATAGATTCCTCAGCCTCACAAATTTCCCTATCGATCATGAAGTGAAACCCATGATCTCCTTTAAATTGTTCAGGTCTAAAATTTTGAGGTACTCGAGATCACCCAATGCCTATGATAAGCTACCCTTCTTCTACATATCAAATATGCGCAATGCATCTGATAAGCAACCCTTCTTCTACATATCAAATATGAAGTCATCATCGAAAATAAGCCCCTAGAGATGAAGCTTCATTACTCATCCTATCTTCTTGCTACATGTGACCCCGCGCCACACCAGTCTACTTAAATATCATCCATTTCAATGGTCAAACAACCAATAGCAAATTTACACTTCATTCACATCAAAAAGTGCTAAATATTTGTCCTATCTTTATTAGTCAAAATTGACCTTTAACTATTGAAGTGGATGATATTTAAGAATAATCCCGCCACACACAACAATTACCTACTGGGAATTTTCCTTGATGATCCCTACCTTGAAGAACAATAGTGACCAATTCTCTCCCGCCCAACATTCCAAGCAACTTCCCTCCAAAGCACTCACTAAATAAATAATTTTTTTTTTTTTTGGCTAGCAATCAATCTCTTTATCTCCCCCAAATTTTATACCATCTAGTGGCATCATAAAGTTAGATAAGACGATTGCTTGTTTTAGCTAAAGAAGATTATTCAAGGATGAAAAGAAAACATATGGTGATGATAATAAGTTTTCACTTTTACATCCAATAGCTACGATCAATTTGATCCAATGGCTCACATTTGATGCTCAAACATAAAGTCAATATTGGTGGCAAGTGCAGTTTCCAAGATATTACCCATCATCCCCCTGTAGCTTCTTCAACAAGCCTCCGTTAGTAACAAAAAATAACTTTTTTCTTGTCTTCACATTTACTTTTTGGTATTGATCTTTCTATGTTTAAAAAAATGAAACTTTTTCCAGTTGAAAACATTTAATATTTGAAACTACATCTCCAACTCTATTTACTTTTTGCAACTACAACTCCAACATCTTGTTGTAGTATGACAAATCTCTATAAAAAAGTACATATACAGTTGTGGAAAATCCTTTCCTCCTCCATAGGAAGCTGTAGGTCTTCATTTTCCATGTGTAAACATGACAGTGCAGCTGTAGGTGACCAATTTCACCATTAAAAAGTGCATTTCTAACCCTCTTTTCTCTAGTTTCTATCATTTTCAAACATATTTCTTCATCTCAGATCTGGGACAGCAATTTAGAACCTCCTAGAAGGCTGCATCAATCATGTTCAAGGCTGTAAATTAGGTATACAATCATTCATTTCATTTTCACTCGATTACAAGGCTTTGTTTCATTCATTTTTATCACTTTTGGCTCCAATTATGCATGTACACCAATAGTTAAGGTATGATTTTGTGTTGTTCCAGCTCTTGGGGTTTGTCTTCATGCTTTTTTACATCATCTTGGCTCCATTTTGTAGGTATAGTAGTGGTACAAGTCTGAAAATTAAGTTCTTTCATGGCTGGGACAACAATGCATCTCCAAATATTCATGTTTCTATGATGCTTCCAGCTTGTCTCCACATGTTTACATCCTCCGTGACCTGCAAACAACAATTTCAAACATAAAATTCATTATAAATATAGCATTTCCAATCAAGAATTACCAAAATCATGGTTATTTTATGCATCAAATCAATCTTCTTGTAAAATTGTCAAAGTTGTTAAATTGTCAAGTTGTTGTCATTTTGTATTAAGGGCGTTTCCAATGTTTCCCTCATATTTTCAAGAATCCAAAAGTTTCATGAAGGTTTCTAACATGTTTCCATTTTCTAACTAAGTTTCATGGCATACTTTACGTCATTTCACCACTACAATAACTTTAGGACAGTTTTGACAACTTTTGGAACAACGATACAGTCCTTTTTTGGGATGCTTAATCTCTTCTTAATCACTTGAAACCTTTTTGAACACTCACATAAAACTTCCAAAATCCATTTCATGACAATTGTTTTTAGAAATAAACTCTTAAATGACATCTAAAAACTAGAAATGTCTTGACTAGGTCAGTAGACAACATCTCTCAAAATTCTTGTCTTTTTGTCAAATTTGTTGCAATATTGCAAGTGTCACTTTGATTTGCATCATGGATATCCATAATTCTCATCATGTTCTCTTCGGTTTCCTCCTTCTATTTCACACTTAACTTGTTCCATTGTAGCTTTATATTTCTCTCTTGCATAACCAGTCTTCATTTGTTTTGGCTTCAACATCTTCGATAACATCGTCTAGATTATTGCTATTATTTCTAGAGTCATATTAAAATATTATTAATCTTTATTTCCTTAAATACATTATAATTTTAAAAGAGGATAACCGTCCAGGGGCCCAAATGATATGTAACACCATACCATTTGTTGGGGGTAACGAAAGCATTTCGTGCAGCTACAAATATCAATGCCTATCAGCAATCATAGATCTAACTTGAAATCAAATCCAATGCCTGCATATAATTTGACATAAAATAATGAAATTTCAATTCACAAGAGCGGGCAAAATAGCAAACTTTATTCATATTTCCGAAATTGTGGCATACCAGGCTGATCTGACTCTGACAATGATGGAGGAATAGAGTGGAATCCAAAGAAGTTTAGCAGGGGGGAAGAGGATCGCCACACAGTCCACTGTTGTTCGTGTACGAAGATTTGGGAAACTTCTGCAGAACACTTCCTTGCGGAATTTGACCGGATAAAGAATTATGCGACAGGTTCAAATCAGACAGAGCCGTGAGATTCAGAAACCTGCTGGGTATTCCTCCGTTGAGTTCATTGTTATTGAGCGTCAGTGTATTCAACTGTATCAAATTCCCCAGCGTTTCGGGGATTGGGCCGGTGAAGTTATTGAAGCTCAGATCAAGCACCTGCAACTGCCCCATGGCGCCGAGGGAAGACGGTATTTCTCCACTCAAAAGATTGTGCGACAGAAGGAGCTGTTCCATGCTGCCCTGCACACTCGCATTCTCAGGCAGATGACCAGAAAATCTGTTCTGCGACAGATCCACGAAGCGTAATGTGCCGCCGGGGAACCGGCTCTGAACAGAGAAGACGGCCGTGACGGGCCCGCTGAGAAAGTTGGAATGCAAATCCAGGCTGCCCAGATCTCGCATGCCTGAAATTTCGTCTGGGATTGACGAAGTGAAGGCGTTGTTGGATAAATTGACGGAGTACAAACCCGTCATGGTGCTCAGCCATGGCATTATGGTTCCGGTGAGCGCATTGCTGGACAAATCGAGCTGAGACAGAGGAATCTGAGAAAGCCATTTTGGGGGGGCGCCGCGAATTCCACAGGAAGCAAGCGAAAGGGCGTATAAAGAAGGGAGCTTTGCTATTACTGAAGGCACTGTGACGAATTTGAAATTGTTGAAGGAGATGTGAAGCTCTTGGAGGTTGGAAAGCTCGGCGATTTCTTCCGGCAGGTTTCCGGACAGCTTGTTGTGAGACAGGTAAAGGAAAAGGAGCTTCGAAAGCTTTGCTACCGATTTGGGAATGGAGCCGGAGAGCTGATTGTCGTTCAGATAGACTTCATTCAGGTTGGAAAGCCTTCCGATGGAGTCTGGGATGGGGCCGGAGATTCTATTTACGGCGATTGAAACCCTCTGCAGATTGATCAAATTGCCTAAAGAAGACGGCAGGGGGCCGGTGAGCTGGTTTTCCTGGAGGCGCAGAAATCCTAGGTTAAAAAGCTTCCCTATGGACGGCGGTATGCTGCCGTTGAGGCGGTTTCCGTTCATGTACATGATCGACAGATTCGAGAGCTCCCCGACGGAATCCGGAATCGGACCAGTCAGAGCATTGTCTGAGACGTCCAAAAACTTTAACGACCTCAGGTTTCCGACGGCACGAGGAATCAAACCGCCCAGAAAGTTGCCATGGAGATCGAGTCTTTGAAGCATGACGAGACGGGAAATTATCGAGACGGGAATCGAACCTGTCAAGCTGTTGCTGTAGAGATGCAGTACATTGAGCTTTTGCAGGCCGGCGATGCTCTCGGGGATGGAACCGCTTAAATTGTTTTCTTGCAGTTGAAGCTCTCGAAGCTCACGGAGATTTCCCACGGACTGCGGAATCGAACCTCCCAGCTTGTTGGTGTTAAGCAACAGCTTCCTCAGCCTCACAAGCTTCCCTATTGACCGCGGAATGGAACCCGTCACCTCCTTTAAATCATTCAGGTCTAAAATTTCCAGGTATTCCAGATCTCCCACCGCCTCCGATATACTGCCCTTCATCACCGTATCAAATATGAAGTCGTCGCCGGAAAGAAGCCCCGGGAGACTAAGCCCCACGACCCGCCCTGTCTGGTTATTGCATGTGACCCCCTGCCACACGCAACAATTAGAGCCCTTCCATGAAACCAGCCGCTGGGAAGTGTCCTCAGTGATCCCTTCCTTAAATCTCAGCAGGGCCTGCCGATCTCCTACCCAGCATTCCAAGCAATTGCCCTCCAAAGCACTCACCCATATAACCAGCAATGCAATAAACAATTTCATTGTTTTTTATAGCAGGCCTAAATTTTCGTTTTTCCCCCTCTGAATGTCTCCAATGGCTATGCTCTTGATATAATATTATGTGGATTGTTCATAAAACCAACATAATAACAACATTGCAGTATAAGATGTGATTCATATGGCTTGGATGATGGTCAATTTATACATTCATGACAAGAGATATGGAGGGTTGAAATTAAGAGGTGGAGATAAAATGGATGGTTGAGATTAAGAGGTGGAAGAGGGAAGCTCCCAAGGCATTGTTTTATGTAAACGGTAGAGATTTGAAGATGTAGTATGGAATGTGTGGTTACGATAAAGAGTCAGTTTGACTTTGTGGACAATCATTTATTAATTGCGGCAAGGGATGAGGATGATGACCTAAAAATAGGCAAGGGATGAGGATGAGGACGTGAAAACAAATAACATTAAAGGGATGATTGTGACAATTGGTAAGGCAAGGGATGAAGATGATGACGTGAAAATGAATAATTGATTACGCCTACATTAAAGGGATAATTGTGATTGTGTACATAAAAATTAAACATAGCTGACATAGCATAAATATCTTAAATACATCTATCTAAAAGACGTGATAATTGTGACTATGTACATAAAAATTAAACATAGCTGACATAGCATAGATATCTTAAATACATCTATCTAAAAGACGTGGAGAGATATAGTCTCGAGGGGCCTATATTGAAATTTCTTAATACATAGATGTATTTAAGATATTTATGCTAGTTTAATAATTTTATTAATTTATTACAATATATAGATTAAAGAGCTAAAAAATATACATATTACTATATAATGCTAGTTTTACTTAAACAATTATTTTATTTACTTTATAGATTTACATTTCAAAATTGAAGAATCCTAAAAATTAGTTTTTAACTTAATCCAAATGATACAAAAAAAACATAATTATAATTGTCTAAACTAAAGTAATTTATAGGTTCTACACTTTAACTACAATTTTCTTTTTATTTTAATGAGTGACATGTAAATAGAATAAGAGTAAACAAGTGCCACGTAGTGGCGAGTACCTGCCTTTAGTTGTATTTTTTTTTGTTGATTAGCTATTGGTTGTATATAGGATTTGTTTAGTTGTAATTTTTTTTGTTGATTAGGTATTGGTTGTATAGACAAATTGCATTCCAATAATTGAAAAAATAATTTTTGAAGAGTGTTGAAATGTCTTGGGTAAATAAAATTGAAATCTCAAAAATAATCTAATTTGATAAAAATAAAATAGGACTAAAATATTTCCTTAACTATAAAACTAAACTTTACAAAGCCTATTAAATGACACAAATATTTATTTAAAATGTAATAATAATAATACTTTTATAATTTAAAATGTATTAAAATATTGTAAGTTTGAAGAATAAAATAAAAAATGTAATAACATGGCGAAATATTTTTCGTGATACTGTAGATTTTTAACTTTTGACTAAATAAAATTGAAATCCTAGATTTTTAACTCTTGAGTAAATAAAATTGAAATCCCAAAAATAATCTAATTCCATAAAATAAAATGTGTAGAACCCTAACTCTAGTTGGGTGTGGAGAGATTTGAAATGTTTGCCTAAGATATTAAAATGTAGTAATATTGAATACTATTACAATTTAAAATGCATTAAAATATTGTAAGTTTGAAGAATAATTACACAATATAATAACAATAACATGAAATCTCAAAAATAATTTAATTTGGTAAAAATAAAATAACACTAAAATATTTACTTAGCTATAAAACTAAACTTTACAAAACCTATTAAACTAAATTTTACAAAGCCTATTAAATAACACAAATATTTCCTTAACTATAAAACTAAACTTTACAAATCTTGCATATTTGTATTATGTGGAGAGCCCTGGCCCTAGTTGAGTGTATAGAGATTTGAAATGTCTGCTTCAGATATTAAAATGTAATATATTAATACTATGATAATTTAAAATGCATTAAAATATTGTATGTTTGAAGAATAAAATAAAAAATGTAATAACATGGCCAAATATTTTTCATGATAATGTAGATTTTTAAGTTTTTAATAAATAATATTGAAATACTATATTTTTTTTTACTCTTGAGTAAATAAAATTGAAATCCAAAAAATAATCTAATTTCATAAAATAAAATATGTAAAACCCTATATTTTAATAGTATTATTAATATTATAACTTTGTCCCTTTGACAAAAAGTAATTTTTACATTTAGCTAATGAATTCTTCCCTCTCATGATTATTGCCATCCATTCAGACATGACTTTACTAGTGGGAGACAAAATTTGTGTTCATAATTTGTTTACTTGCCACATCCTCCCCCCAAACCAAAATTCTCTCCGCATTTATAGCTTTTTGTTGCACTCTCCTACAATCCGAACCAAAATTCTCTCCGCATTTATAGCTTTTTGTTGCACTCTCCTACAATCTGTAGAGAAGAGGTCATTTTTTTTCAGTGAATGACAATACAAATAAATCATTTTTCAATAATTTTTTGTTAAAAATTTATCATGTTGACATAGGAAAAGTACAAATTTAAATCAAATTTGCCCGACAAGAAAAATAATCATGTCTTTTGATTGGTTTACAATCAATAGATTAATAACTAGATAAGTGCTAACTCATTGCAATAGTATTGGCTGAAGGTAGATAGATTAATAACTAGATAAGTGTAAAATAATCATGTCTTTTGATTGGTTTACAATCACTAGATTAACAACTAGATAAGTGCTAACTCATTACAATAGTAGGACAAGAAAAATAATCCTACCTTTTGATTGGTATACAATCAATAGATTAATAACTAGATAAGTGCTAACTCATTGCAATAGTACCGCCCGAAGGCAGATAGATTAATAACTAGATAAGTGCTAACTCACAATAGTACTAGCCAAAGGCAGATAGATTAATAACTAGATAAGTGCTAACTCATTGCAATAGTACATAATGGATGGACAGAAGTAAAGAGGAGGAAATAGATGGTAAAAGGTGAAAAGATAAGTGCTAACTCATTGCAATAGTACATAATTGATGGATAGAAGTAAAGAGGAGGAAACATATGGTAAAACGTAGATAGATTAATAACTAGATAACTCATTGCAATAGTATATAATGGATGGGCAGAAGTAAAGAGGAGGAAACAGATGGTAAAAGGTAGATAGATTAATAACTAGATAAGTGCTAACTCATTGCAATAGTACATAATGGATGGATAGAAGTAAAGAGGAGGAATAGATAAGTGCTAACTCATTGCAATAGTACATAATGGAATAGTACATATTAATAACTAGACTAACTCATTGCAAAATAGATAAGTGTTAACTCATTACAATAGTACATATTAATAACTAGACTAACTCATTGCAATAGTACATAATGGATGGACAAAGTAAAGAGAAGGAATAGATAAGTGCAAGTGCTAACTCATTGTAATAGTACATAATGGATGGACATAAGTAAAGAAGAGGAATAGATAAGTGCAAGTGCTAACTCATTGCATTAGCAATAGTACATATTAATAAGTGCTAACTTATTACAATAGTACATAATGGATGGACAAAAGTAAAGAGGAGGAATAGATAAGTGATAACTCATTACAATAGTACATATTAATAACTAGACTAACTCATTACAAAATAGATAAGTGCTAACTCATTGCAATAGTACATATTAATAACTAGACTAACTCATTGCAATAGTACATCATGGATGGACATAAGTAAAGAAGAGGAATAGATAAGTGTAAGTGCTAACTCATTGCATTAGCAATAGTACATATTAATAAGTGCTAACTCATTACAATAGTACATAATGGATGGACAAAAGTAAAGAGGAGGAATAGATAAGTGATAACTCATTGCAATAGTACATATTAATAACTAGACTAACTCATTGCAAAAGAGATAAGTGCTAACTCATTGCAATAGTACATATTAATAACTTGACTAACTCATTGCAATAGTACATAATGGATGGACAGAAGTAAAGAGGAGGAATAGATAAGTGCAAGTGCTAACCCATTGCAATAGTACATAATGGATGGACAAAAGTAAAGAATGCCTACAAGATTGTTGGGCCCAATGGGAGTTTGAGAGCGACTTAACCACCGAACCATGCCCTTAATAACAATTAGAACTATTATTATTTCTATAAAATATAATAAAAATAAAAATGATTAGTTGGATTTTTATATTTTAGTTATGAATACAGAGTTAGTTTTATGTATTTAAAAGTTATTCTAGAGGTTTTTCAAGTGCATGGTATTCATTGTCTAATGGAACTATTATTATTTTTATAAAATATAACATGTAGTGCCCCTCCGTTCTCACCTTGGATGTACAGGTGAACTGATCAAGGCACATGAGGATGAGGGTAAAATAACAGGAATAATTATGGTAAGGTATACAATTGATATTGTACAATATAGATGGATGTTTTATCCATGCGAGGTTTCATATGATAGTTAATGTGTTTTATTGATAATCTCTATTGCGACACTGATAATGCAGGCTTCGACATTATTTTGTATTCCAATGATCAAGATGTCGATCTTACTACAATTGTTATGGATCTCATGGACTGATTCTATTAGATTTATGTGTTATGATGATGCTTCTGGGACTTATTCAATGTCATGCACCTATATGTTTAGTGTATGGTTCTGTTCAGATAATGAGGTAGATTCGAGTGGTTATGATCACGTGTTATCTAATCTAGATTGATATGATGTGGAGAGGACGATGTCACATCACTTGCTTGTGAGTGCCCTGTGATATTGTGATTCCTTTTCCACCTAGTGATAGCTTTGTGCATTTATATATATATACTTAACTGTGTCATTTGCTGCAGGATGCAGGTATCTAGCATCGACTCCACCTGAAATAACAGGTCTGAGCATGCCTTGAACCCAATGGATAAGTTGTACCGGAGATAACTTAAGGTCCCACATCCCAAGTCATCATCCTCAATCAGGATGCATGACATGTCTAGTTCAATTGTCAGTTCTGTCAGTATGTCGGGTCTTGCTATTGAGGTATATTTGATGGAACTTGTTTGGTTAAGTGTGTTTTGGCCTGGCTTGTGAGCATGTTTGATTCGGCTTTTAACGGTTGTCCTACTCAGTGGGTTATGTTAGATGCTTTGATTGCGTTATATAGTCATGTTATTATTTGATCCACTATAATACTTAACAAGATTACATCAATTATCATTATTAATAATAAATAAGGTTAAAATGATAACTGATAATTACCTAGCTCAAGGAAATTACCCTAAGTTGTTTGAATGTGAATTACTGTTAGTACATTGAGTTATTTGGGGGTAATTATAGATGTAAATAAGTTTTAGTATCTTAATATGTTATTATGATTTCGTAATATTTATTTTAGTTTAGGGAATAATATTTCTCATAGTTATGTTGGTAAAAAGGTTCAGATTATTACTCGTGCTATATTAAATAAAATACATAAATTAATGTGTCTTGGTTCAAAGGTTATAAAAATAAGGTATAAATAATTATAACAGATATGATAAATATATATATATATATATATATATATATATATATATATATATATATATATATATATATATATATATAGTATAATACTAAAATAAAACATTATAGTGTTAGTTGAAAATTAAACTATGAGCTGTAAGGAGATAAATTTAATTAATAATTGTGATAGTTAGCATGGGATCATGTGCCAAGCCCTCTTCAAAGGTGGGAAGAATCTAGAAATTAGGGCAGATCTCTCCCTCTCTCTCACTCTCGGGGGAAAAGGGGGAGGAATGGAGGAGAAGATAAGCATGACAGAGCTCCAATGTCGTGGAGGAATTGAGCCGTTGAGGCATAACCCTGCTCTATAAATACCTAATACAACAGTTTATGAGGGGCGTTGAGTAGTGGTTTGAAGGGAAATTTTAGTTAAAGCCCTGGAAGAAAACCAGATTAATGTCACAGGATGCATCTCACCGGTAAGTATGATTTGAGATTTTAATTTTTGAATTTTCTTTTGATGCTCTTAAAATTTTGAAGTTACAAATTCCTTCATGAAATTTTCCCTGATTTGGAGATTTGTGTATTTCTCAGTTGCTATTTATTAATGGAGGGTTCACTTAGGGTTTAGAAATTATTTGGAAAATGTATTTAAATCTCTGCTAATTAGTGGAGCTTCTGTCAGGGTTTAGGAAATGATTTTTGCATAATTTTGTGTAGCTTAAAAAAAAAGAGTAAAGCTCTTACTGTGTTTCTTCCTCTCATCGCCATTAATTACTGTATTGTTTAGTGTATGGAAAAGGGTGGGCTTCGTGACTGGAGGTTGGAAGAAATTGGACTGGTCACAAGCTTTCACAATCCTAAACTATGTAATGGTGTTTTCCGTTAATCACAGAGATAATCAGATGTGAAGCGACATAGCATGGCCGTCCCATCTTGTTTGTCCTCTTTTTCTTTGTTCCTTCATTTTGCTTTTCTAGAGAATGGGAAAGTGTATAAAAGCCTATTCCATCGTAGGACCTCTGCAACAGTCTGCATCATTCCAATCAGGCTAGTCTCTACACTGCATTGTTACGACCTAGGCAACGTCATATTTGCATGCGAGATATTAACTTCTTTTGTGGACCATGGGATTAGATTTGTCTCCTATCAGATCTGGCAGGAACTGCTTAGTTTCATGCCAAGGTGAAATCGAAGGCTGTGATGTTTGTTTGTAGCCGTCAAGTTACATGGGAAACCTTATTTGCCATTGAGGGAGAATACATAAGGGTTGCGATTTTAGGTTTTTTTTGTCAAGGATGTGATTCTAGATTAAGAAAATCCCTGCACACAGTTCTGAACCTCCTAGACCAAGCTCATAGTAAATCGTAGGAAAACTATCAACTCTAGAGTTTCAAAGATCAAGCCTAGGATCTGTTTCACATTATCTTATGAGCGGCAGGAACCCAGATGTCATAGTAAGAAATGGGCAAACTGTGCAGCTATGTTTTTATCATATCTTTTGATCCTGCATGGTAATCAATATATCTTTTCCTGTCATCAGCGTGGTGGATAGTAATATACAGTTTTAGGGTTCCAAATCAGCGAAGGAAGGCGGTTAATTATGAAGTTCATCGTTTGAAACTAAAATAGTGTCTAATATGTATTCAAGTGTTTAATGGTAGGCAGTTCTAGGGTTTCAAAATTAGCGAAGGAAAGCTGTCAAATATGAAGTCCATCGTATGAAATTAAATTAGCATCTTATATGTGTCGAGTGTAAATAGTAGATAACTCACACGATTTCATCTGCATTGGAATCATACGTCCCATTGTCTCAGCATCTCTGCAAGAGAAATATGAGTGATATGATGTGCTCTTATATATGAAGGACGATGGAATTTGATGCTCATGTTACGAGATATGAAAGGAACACTAGATAATTATATCTCTTGGCTGAATGAAATGGCAGGCTCATTGTGGCGGGATTGCTGTAAGGTTTGTTTTACATCAAAATTAGATGCGATGTCATTTTGGCATTTGATTTATTTGTGCTACAAAGATCGATTACGTGAGGTTGTCCAGTTGCACCATCATTTTTTTTATTCTAGCATCTGAAGCAATCCATACATTCTCAGTGATGGCGAATTTAGGCCTCTAGTATAAGATATTGTTCTTCCAAAGGGTGAGAATCAAAATAAAAAATAAAAAATGGATATGTATTGCAGTGCATAAGGATCCAAAGATTCCCTTCTGAAATCTCATATATTGGGTTGGAGTAATGATCCTTCGTAGTGGTTGACAACGCGAGGGTGGCACAGTCATGGACCTAATGAGATTGGAAGATATCTTAGTATCCCCTATTCTCACTCCATTTTTCAAGGAAATGTGGAACTGAGTGGAGCAAAAGATAAACAGGGAGCTTACCAAGTGGTAAGGTCATCTGATTTGAAAGACTAGCAGATGCCAGGTTTGTCAAGAAGTATTTTATCATACAGTATATGTTATGTTTATTGTTTATGTTCTCTTATGCACATTTGAGCAAATGTATAGACTTGTCAGGTGATATTTATGGTCAGTTGGCAGAGGTGTAAAGAAGAGATGTGTAGGCAGTTAGAAGATTTGCTTTAGACAAGAGATAGAGTGGGTTTGTATTGAAGTACCTCACGTTGCAAGCTATTCTAACAATTATCACACAGCTTAGCTAAACGTCTGTAATGATGAACCAAAGACTGTTCTAGCAATTATCACGGCTTATCTTTCTATACTAGAGCATCGCCATCACAGGTGTAGTTGGCCTCTTAATAATTATATTTATTATATATATATATATATATATATATCATCATATCTTCCTGCACACGCCAGGGCAGTGTCATATGCATTCCGTTACTTGCGCTCTCATCTCTCCTGGGCACGCTACACTCCTCAGCACTAGCTTCAACCATGGCCTTTCCATACTTGGAAGCAGTTGTTGGATTCATGATCTTCATGTACTTTGTTGAGACATACCTTGATCTACAGCAACATGCAGCTCTTAAGCTTCCCCATCTGCCTAAGCCTATAGAAGGAGTGGTGAGCAAAGAGAAGTTTGAAAAGTCTAGGGCCTATAGCATTGACAAGAGTCGATTTCACTTTGTTCATGCTGCAGTGACAATCATTGGAGACGCTTTAATTTTACCTTTTAGAGTATTACCATGGCTTTGGCAGAAATCAGAAGTTGTAGTTTTAAAGTTGGGGTTGGATCCTCAAAATGAAATCATTCATACGTTGGGATTTTTGGCAGCTGTTACTCTGTGGTCTTAGTTCAAACCTGTGCACCAAGTTCAGTGTCACACTATGGGAAATCAGTTCTGTATGCTTGTAGAAATGCCAAAACCTTGTGTCCCATCAGTTTAGGGTTGATATCATGATCTTTCCAATTAAAGAGCTATATAATGATTGTTTTATTATATTGGAATAATTTATTAAGATAATTATAATGCATATGCTCTAGATAGATAAATTATGTTTGATGCATGTAATATTCAGTTGCTAATAAATTTAATTTAAATTGTTATTGAATTTATTATGATTTCTTGATAATGATTTGTTAAGATTGGGAATTGGATTGGTAGGTTGGAATTTAGAGGTATAATCATTGTAAGAAGTATTTGATTTATAAGAATTTTGTAACTAATATTACCTATGCATTTGTTAGGTGAAGGTTATGTTTATATGTAATTGATGATTGGATTATTATACCAGATAGGATTAATATTTATTAAACTAGAACGAAGATATATGAATTCTTGTGGAGATATTACTTGTATTTGGTTGTTAATATGATGAAATGTAAATTGATATGATTAAATAATTAGTGTGGATGAAATTTAATTTAGGTTGATTGGTTTGGTAAGATCATTTCATAAGGCTTTTGTTAAGTTGAAGTTGGGTTGAAAGCTTGGAGTTAGGTGAAACAACATTGGACTTGAAATTTTAGCCTTATAAGTGAAACCTATAGGTAACTGAATGACTAAGAGATTGAATTGCTTTTGTAATAGAAATTTATGTTGTCAGTGAAGTTGATTAGTTGAAATCTCTTACTGCAAGCAAAATTTTTATGAGAGTGAGTCTTTGTGTAAATTGTTAAGTTTAGGTTCCAGAGGCATAAGGTAATAGGATTTGTTCGTATGTATTCTATTCGTAGTTGTCTTGAAATGAAGATGTTGTAAGAACATGATGTCTCTTGTCGGTGTATGTGGATCTTGATGATGTACTTATTGTGTCATGAATTTATTTCATTGGGTTTAAATTTCCTTCATGTATGTGTTGAAATCAAGCTTGTGATTAGTATGGAAATGGGGAGATCTTGTAATTGTAATGAGAAACTATTTGGTTCATATCTGTGATTGGAAGAGCAAGATGACCCATACCTTGCTCTGGATATGTGTTATGATTATTGCGATTGATGACTGAAAGTTTTCGGACAATGATCTAAAGGTTGGTTATCGTGACTATGTTTTGTATGCAAGAAGGGAAATGCCTTGCATTGTTTATGTATACTTATCAGTATGAAAGTGATTGTCTTGCTTGATGGTTCGGGTTTCTAGATGCAGGTAGGGGATTGGCTTTCAATGTGGGGCCGGCGCCCAAAGTGGCTGTCAGGATAACCCATTGAAAGTTGTTAATTAAGTGAAAACCTAAAAATAAACTGGGGGGAAAAGGGTAAAATACACATTAACAAGATAATTGGATTTCCTCACCCATGCCTGTAGTGCTCGTTTAGACTAAGGATGGGTAGAGAAGGCCTGGTCAGCAAGATCAACTTCCTTGTCTTCACGAAAGGAAGTTTGATGCCGCATGAGTCACCCTATGGGGCCGGCGCCTAGTGAGAGGCTGTCAGGATAACCATAGATGGGGGCCGGCGCCTAGTGAGAGGCTGTCAGGATAACCCATGTTAGGACCATGCGATGACACTCTCCCTACTGTAGCCTAGCACTCCCTAGTTGTATTCTCCCCATTTGTCTTGTGTTGCCTCTGGAAGTGATATTGAGTTGTTTGTGATGTTGTCATGTGTTGTGATGGAGTTATATTTAGTCCTTGTTTCTATTAGGCACTTGTCTACCTAACTGTATGATGTTGTGGGACCTTATGTTATCTCCTAGCACGGGGGGTGGACCTCAGGGTTCCACATGGTCGGGTGGATGTGCTTTATCTCCATTGGTTTTTCCTTGCCATTATTCGTGTGCAAGAAGGTTGTAACTCCTGTAGCAAATTCAGATCATGTACCAGTTTATGAAGACAGTACTTATTGCTCATGTACCATACTGTGTATCTGGTTATTAATAATGTTTGTAATCCATTGTAAACAAAAGTTGGTGATGTAAACAATATTATGTTGTATCCTCATATGTATGAAAAAACTGTAGTTGTATTTGTTATGGATGATTATTTATTTGATGTCATGGAAATGTATAAGGTTATTCAATCAACGTAATAAATTTAGAATGATTCATTGTTGTCAAGTTAATGTGTGATGTGTGAGAAAACATGATAGTAGGTTTTGTCAATAATGCAGCCATGGAACCCTGGGAGAATGTTACTTGTATAGATAAGTTAAATGTTACCTTGTTATTCTTTGTATTTAAAAAAAAAAAATTGTCCGATTTGTTTAGTGTAATTGGGTTGTTCTCTAGTGTTTCATGGTGGGGCGTTACATAACATGAAACATAAATAAATCAAACTTCCATTAGTTGGAGTTTAATTTTAGCTATAGTTAATTTTATTTACTTAATAGTTATTCTAGGGGTTTTTCACATGCATTTGAAGTCTAAGGGAACTATTATTATTTCTATAAAATATAATAATAAAAATAATTAGTTGGAGCCTTATATTTTAGTTATCACTAATAGTTAATTTTATTTATTCAAGAGTTATTCTATAATATATTTTTAAGTAACCTAAGTGGCAACATGGAGTGAAGTGTAATGGTATGAGGTGTTAACAAAAAACAAATTTTAAAATAATTATAGCCCACATATTAAAATAATAATCATAAACATTGACAAATGCAAATTAATAATTTAGAGCTTAACAAGGGCATAAGGATAAAAATTTAAATAATCATCTCTCAAAATTATTTTGGCTTGCTTTAATTTGTATGCTTTAGTTTGGTGTTAATGGTTTATGCATAGATCATTTCATATTGCTGGTTCATATTAAAAATAAATAAATAATTTTTCATGGAACTTAGCATTACATAAGTTATTTTAGGTATTTTTTATAATTTACAAACATCATAATATACATTTCCAAAAAAAATCCATTTACTTTTAACCATAACCCCCTTTCTTGATTCTCTCAATAATAGATATGAATTTCCTTTTTAAAAATGTTGTATGCATGCCCACAAAATGTCTACTTTATTTTCTTTCATAAATTTGTTAAGTGTTCTATATATATATATATATATATATATATATATATATATATATATATATATATATATATATATATATAAGGTAAGTACTATGAGAGGGCGTAGCTCCCTTTTATTGATAAGAAAAAACATTACATTGCAAGAAAGATGGTATTGATTCCATCTGCGAGTACATTAACCCTCTCTAACTATTGAGGGGAAAGGAGTTCACCAAAGCCACTAACAAAGTTGGTAAATGTAGTCATCTCACAATTTTTTAGACAATCGCAGAAAATTTTGAGTGCTTCTACCACATTCTGCTTCTTTTTTACTACTTTAGCATTGAAGACTTCTACAATGAATCCTTTCTTAGGATTAATATTGATCTTTTTTCTGGACTGCATCACATCATCTACTATTGCTCTACTCACCACAAAACTAGCGAACCTTGAGGCCCGGTGCATTGCTCCAGTGGCTTGGGCCACATTGGTACAGAAGATCTCCAAGAGTTCTCCATTGTGGGTATGCTCTGCCCGCATAGCCTTTTACCCAATGATGTTTTTAATTGCTTGTCTAATCTACTCATCCTCTAGTTTGAAGAGTCTCCTGAGTTGGAGCTCCATGTTGTCATCTTTGCACTTACACTTCAGACCAAAATGCTTCTTGTTTGCCATCGCTATTGTGTGGGGGTTTGCATTTCATTCTCTATTATCTAGGTGTTCACACACTGTATTCACAGTGCCCTCGACATCCTTCCATAGAAAAAAGTGGGGTACCTTCCATGAGTTTCTCAGTGCAAACTTCTCTACTATAGAATATTGTTTCAGCTCCACCATTTTTGCCCAACTTACCTCATGGGCTACAAACTTTACCTCCCAAGAGTACCTTAATATCCCAATAAGGATTATATAGAGATTTTTTGGAGGATTTTTATCTGACTAAGGCCATCATTTTCCTCCACTTATTGAATCAAACTCTTTCAAGGTCTGCCAACCTAATCTGTCACCTAATCTCTCCTCATATTAGGTCCACACACAATTTGTCATTCTCCTTATTTTTTCATAGCATGTCCTTTTAACAGTGCTTATAGCCTAAGAGAATGCACTAGAGCCATCTCCAAGATGTGAGGTCGCCCTTAGCTTCCTTGGTCTTTTGGAATCCCATCTAGAGTCCCTTCTTCCTTGATTATGATGTCAAGTCTTGACCATCTACATGAATCCAAATACATAATTGTATATTCGTTTTGATAGACCCCTTGATTTGCTAGTAAGTCTGCTGCCCGGTTGGCCTCCTTGTAAATACGGGAAACTGAGAATTCACCCATCTCACTCATTATCAACCAATCCTTGTCTATCCAATGCTTTAACTTCCAATTTGAGGTGTCTTTTTGTAGGATAGATTGAACACACAGTAATGAGTCCCAGGCTTCTATATCTACATTTTTGAGACTAGTCTTTTTATAGAGTTCAAGTCTCATTACCATTGCCTCAAACTCCACCTCATTATTGGTGGCATACCCAACCTTTCTTGAATTGCCCCCAGACATCTTCCATGGTCATCCCTTATGACACATCCAACACTAGCCAATCTTGAGTTGCCTTTTACGGAACCATGAAAGTTTATCTTAACTAGCCCACAAGCTGGGGGAATCCACTTCACCTTTCTACTTGTCCTTCTCTTGTCCTTGAGCTCTCCTACAAGTTTTCTTAGTTGTCTCCAATTAGATTGTAGTTCTCCATCCCAATTTGTAAAAATTATCCCTGCCTTAATCTTACATTTGGCATTTGCAACCTCACAAATACTTTCTTCTGCCATTCTACAAATTTGCTCCTCAGAGTTGTGCTCGTCTCTGAATATCCTCCTGTTTCTTTCTTTCCACAGTTTCCATACTAAGAGGGATGGCAATATTATCTAGACATCTACCCAAAGGGCATTTCTTTTGACTCTTGACCAACTTTGCATGACTCCTACTACTTAGTTTTGGGAAGGTGCGCTCTAGTTGAGACTCACATGTAGCCAATCCCATTCAAGAAGAGGTGGTCAATTGTTTCTCCATTGTTGCAGCAAAGCAGGCACCTTGAAGGGCCATGGATCCTAATAGCTGCAAGTCTATCTACTATTAGGATTCTTTTATGAAGAATGGTCCAAAGCAATGCCCCTTCTTTGGGCATGATCGAGGAGTGCCAGTAGAGGGCCGTGGGCTAATATTTTAGCATACGAGTAGCATCTTGGATTGCATAACCAGTTTTGACTATATATCCCCCCATCTTGGAACCACACCACATGATTTCATCCTCCTGGTTGTTTAATTTTATTTTCTATTGCTTTAGTTCACTTTGGAGAAATTGTTTTGTCTCATCGGCTAGTGGCCAGGCCTCTATGCTAATCCATTCATAATTATCCCCCACCATATCTAAAACCTTAATAACATAATCTGTTAGCTTTGAACCTACCATGTCCTGTAATGATATCCACCTATTCTTCCATGCTGCGTAGAGCTTTGAGGGGCAAATGACCGTTCTAGGAGTCTAACTAGAAATCTGTTGATTTACCATTGTTTACTTTCCACATTAAATGATTAGCTATAAGATTTCTACTCTCCCAAAGGAATTTCCAAATCGCTGAACCTCCTTTTGCGTTAGCCATTGTTAGGATTCGATTGGGCCCTTGCTCATCCAAATATTTATTACGGAAGATTCTACACCAAAGTTTATTTGGGTCCCTATACATTTTCCAGGTGAGCTTTGCATCCAAAACCAAATTTTCATTTCTCATTTTTCTGAGACCAGCCCCACCATCCTCTTTGTAAGAACATGCCTTATCTCAATGAATCAAGGGGATTTTATTTTCTTCCTTCAACCCTACCCAGAGAAACCGCTTGAGGTAGCCTTCTAAGTTGACTTCTACTTTATGGGTAATTTGGTAACATGACATTACATACACTAGGACCGCAGACAGTACCAAGCGGATCATCATTATTCTCCCAGCCAACGTGATCCATTTTCTCTTCCAAGCAGAGGCTTTGTTCCTACAATTTTCTATTACCTCCTAATGATTTGACCTACAAATACCAGCAAAGATTGGGGCACCAAGGTATTTGGCCGGTAAAGAGGAGATTGAGAACTTAAGAAGATTTGTTATTTTCTTTTATGTTTGTTTCTTGGTGTTGAAGAACAAAATTTCTAATTTCTCATAATTCATCGATTGGCTTGAGATCTTGGTGTAGTCTTCCAAGGTATCCTTGATTAGTCCAGCTTCCATCATATTAGCTTCTCTAAAAACAATAGTGTCATCTGCAAATTTTGCATGGGTGATAGGATCAGCATTGTCTGCCACTTTTAGTCCTTTCCATAGTCCTTCAGCTCTCTATTTTCTAATGGCTCTTCCCAACGCTTCTACCATAATTACAAAGAGGAAGGGGGAGATGGAGTCTCCTTGCCTCAGCCCATTTGTGGCTTCAAAAAACCCACAAAGAGACCCATTGGCCAGGACCGAATACCTAGTAGTAGATATACATAAGTGAATCAATTCTAGCCAATGATTGTTAAAACTGAACTTTTGCATTAGTACCCTTAAGAAGTTCTAGTGGACTCTATCATACGCCTTCTTGACATCCAATTTTAGAAACATGCCCTTTATTCTATCCTTTGATATTAAGTGTATTGTCTCACTGGTGATTATGATATTGTCACTAATCTCTCTCCCAGGGACAAAGTCGTTTTGTTCTTCTGATATTATCACATCTAGGACTAACTTGAGGCGATTGGCCAACACCTTGGATATTATTTTATATATGACATTGCAACTTGAGAAATTGGTCTAAACTCATTGAAGGAATTACATACCAATTTTTTGGGGATGAGGACCACCGTGGTATTGTTAATATCTTTGACAAACTTCCTCTTTGTTCTAAATTCCTCCACAATCTTCCAAATTTCATTTCCTAAGAAAGACCAACATTTTTAGTAGAAGCTAGAGGGGAGGCCATCTAGTCCTGGAGAATTATTGGGGTTTAACTGGAAGACCACCGTCCTGACCTCCTCCATAGAGGTTGGAGTAGTGAGCATACTATTATCAACATCTAAAATAAGATTTGGGATGCAGTTAAGGGTGTGGGAGCACAGATTGGCTGGAGAGAGCAGTTTGTTCACCAGTAACCCATGGAAATTCTCCACAGCCTCCTCTTCAATCTTTGCTCCGCTTTTGGATATTATTCCATCTCTATTTCTTCTATTCTATTTTTCGCTCTTTTTTCTTTGGAAGATGCATGAAAAAATTTGGTATTGGAGTCCCCCACCTTCACCCAGACCTCCCTAGCCTTATCTCTCCAAAAAATCTCCTCACGTGTTAGTACCTCCTTGTGTTCCTGTTTGATCTTTTGTTCTAGCTCAAAGTCCTCTTTATACATACCTACTATAATTACTCAATTATTTAGCTCCTCTAAGTCTTGCTCTATGTGAGTCCTTTCTTCAGAAAACGTTTTTGAATTCCTCCTTATTCTATTTCTTCAACTTAGCTTTAATATATTGTAGTCTTTTTGTAAAGAAGAAGCTGACCGTCCCAGACACCTAGTATTCTTCCTGCCACCTTTCTAGGTTTTTAACAATATTCTCATCCCACCACCACATGTTTTCAAATTTGAAAGAATTACACCTGGGGTGCTCCACCAATTTTATTTCTAAAGACATTGAAATGGTCTGATACTGAGAGTAGTAGAATCTTAGGTTCAGAGCTCATTGAATCATTTAACTAGGTGTGGGAAATCATAAATCTATCCAATCTCTTTGAGATGTTATTGAAGCCAAGACACCGATTGGTCCATGTGAAAGTGTCATTTTGAGTCTCATAGTCTATCACCCCTATTTCTTCAACAAACAGTTTGAAATCTTGTATAACTCTGTTTTCCTTTTTGAGGCCACCACTTTTCTCTTTTAGATTGAGGATTGTATTGAAGTCTCCCCCTATGATGTATGGGGTTGGAGGGAGGTACTTGATTTTAGTTTTGATTTCTTCCCAAGTGGCCCAGTTATCTTCCATCTTGATTGGTCCATAAATGTTGAGCAAATAGAATTGGATGTTGGTGTAAGAATTCCTTGCCAGACAAAGCATCTAGTTTGGCTATGAGTCAATTACATCAATTGAGACACTACAGTCTTTCCACATTATTCCAAGTCCACCTACTATCCCACAAGTCGCTTGAAAATGTCTAGACCAGTTCTTGCAATATTTGATGAATTTTGTAGCATCTGTGATCCCAACTTTGGTTTTTTCAAAGATGACAATGTCCACCAGTAGCTTTTCAAGGTGATGCTTAACTAAGGGAGGCCATTCCTCCTTGACATTCCAAGTTATACACTTCATTGTTCACTAAGGGAGGCCATTCCTCCCTTGGCTATCATGCATTTTTTAGTACTGGTGAAGACTTTTTCAACTGCTTCTTCTTGCTTATGTTTCTCTAATTTTCTTCCTTTGCTTTACTTGGTTTTTACCAACCTCGAGGCCTTTGAGGTAGATTGGCTAATGCATCTTGGATCTATTATACCAATATCAACATGGTCCAACTCTCCCCAGCCTTCGAATTCATCTTCTTCATCCAGTAGAATCTCCTTCAAAACCATAGAATTCCCCCTATCAATGTTCACTTTAGTGCAGTCATCCTCTTTCAAAATGTTCACTTCATTCGCCATTGCCTCCTTTCTACCCATGGAAGTGTCAGTGGCCTGGTCATCTCCTTTGGGAGTTGCCACCTTTTCCTTAGGGCTTGTATGGGTCTCTTCTTGACAGCCTTTATTTTCTCCTACACAATCAAGGTTATCATTCTTCTTTGGTTCTGCCACCTTTTGTGGGTTTTTACCTTAACCAGTCTCCTTTCTTGCTTGGTTGTGCTCTTTTGGCACCCATGCTTTTTGAAATCTAGTTTTAATTTTGAAATTTTTTTCCTTGTGGTCCCACCTTTGACATCTCCCACAATATAGTTTCTCTTCCTTGATTTCTAATTGTTGGATCCAGTCATCCCCCTCTACACTTAGTTGGATTTCTTTTGGGATTTGTTTGATTGCTACAACTTTTATTTGAGCATAGAGATACGAATCACCTTCAATAAAGTCTCCATCGGTGTCAATTAGAGTTCCAAGAGATCTTCCAATTTTCTCGAGGAAGGCTTTCGACTAGTATTCAATAGGGAGATTATACAGGTGGATCTAGAGTGGCTTGTCATAAGGGCTTAGATTTAATAGGTTGAAGTTTGATTTCCATTTCTACATATACAACAACCAATTGCCCATCTCCCAAAGCCCTCCTTGAAGCACTTTCTCCCTCTCCTCCATAGAGATAAAGAAGACACAGAAGAAGCCTTTGGGAAGAAATTTAAGAAGATACTCCATTCTCCAATTTTCCACAATCCAAGCCTTTATTCTGCCCCTATCCATCCTTGTCCAATAAATCTACCAATAATCACATAATCTTCCACAATTCTGACATCTTCCATCGTTTCTTCCGCCACATCAATTATTTGTAAATCTTTATATTTCTCCAGATGCCCACCACCTTTGTCTACAGGGGGTTTTCATTGCGGGTGCGAATGAGGATTCACAAAATTCAATGGGTCTTCCCTCTGCTCCATTTAATTATTATAATGTATTTATATTTTTGCTAAGTGTTATATTAAAAGTTAAAAATAGTATAATTCATTCTTTATCTTAAAGTTTTTGGTGATTAAGTAAAAACTAAATATATAAAACTAATTAATTACATTATTCATGGACATTTCTAATAACTACTACAACCATTTTTGGAAATATATATATATATATATAAAAGCAATGTATATATAGTATAATCACTTTTATTAGTAATATACAACATATATTAATAATTAGGGATAGAATTAGGGTTACATTGGAAATTCCATCTTTGGAAATTAAATCCATGAGCCTCCAAAAAGTAAAATCTTTTAACTACTGTATTAATTGTTTTATTTCTATCAACTCTATATACATATAAAATATTCAGTTAAATTATTTTATCAAATATCATACTATGTAAAAAGAGCTTAGAATTATACAATTCTTCAATATTATAATTATGTCAATTGTTGGCATTCTATATCCCATGGTTGCATCAAAGATTATCAAGGTGAAAAAATATGAAGAATAAACACCATTAAAAAGTGTTTAACAAGTTACATACCAAATTGTTTCAACAAGAACTAACATTTTCAAGGTTTCATTTAAAATATAACTATTAACAAATTGGGTTTCTATTATGCAATTCAATTGTATTGTGAAAAATTCACATAACACAATATAAAATAGACTACAAATTGGAAAGAAATGCACCAAGATTATGGAAATATTTAGACTAGAAGCTTATTAGAATAGTTATCAAAAATTTTAATATTTGGACTTTTTTGGCTTTCAAATAAGCAAAGTTTGAACCAAAAGAGTGTAATTTTGGGTTTAAAAAGTAAGATCCTAAAACAAGGCTAAGAGATCCAAACAAAACATGAGTGATTTGTGTAATTTTGAAAGGTAAGAGTATTTGCAAAGAAATAGATAAGAATATTATGTAGACAAATACTATTCTTATGTGTACAAGTACTAGGGTGGCAATGTACACGTGTTGGAATACTTCATATTATATGTTTGGATTATGATGTCAAATGATCTCTTTAAATAATTACTCCATACCAAATGGTTTTATCTATTAATATACATTTGGAAATTAATATTGTACCAATGAAATCATTTGAAACGACCCAACCCTAACACTAACACTAACTCTGGTGTTAGAATTAGGGTTAGGGTTATAATTAGTGGTATATTAGATATGAAAATGAAAACCTAATGGGATTGGCAAGGGTGCTTGGGGTGGACCTAAGGGATAGATCTCAACATAGCACAAAACTCTAAAAGAAAAGATATAATAATGGAATAATGATAAGTAAGAATTAACAATCCCTCAAAAGATCTAAAAAATGATAATGCTATCAGAAATCACATATCTAAGACCCTAAAAGTGATATATCATACAAAATGTGTACCAAGTCAGCTCATGGTGGGAAATAAATGGGCAAGAGTCAAGAAAATTATAAGTTTTAAATTTTAAAATTCAGGGGTCAATTCCATGTGATGCAATCTAACTATTAAATATTGATGTGGGACAATGGAACACTAATATGGAGCTGAGGAATGAGTTTATGACATGGGTTAGAGTTAGAATTAGGGTTAGAGTTCAGCATAAAATTAAGCTTAGTGATAGAATGAGGGTTAGGGTTAGAATTAGGGTTAGGTTAGAATTAGGGTTAGGGATAGAATTGGGGTTATCATTAGGTTTAGAATTATAGTTAGAATTAGGGTTAGGGTTAGAATTAGAGTTAGGGTTCTAGCATTACTATCAAAATTAAGGTTAGGGTTAGGGTTATAGTTATAAGTTGAGTTTGAATTAGTAATATAAGTAGTATTGGGGTAAGAATTAGGGTTAGGAATAAAACTGAGATTAAAATTACAATTGGATTTAGGTTTACAGTTACAATTATGGTTAGAATTAGGGTTAGGATTATCATTAGAATTAGTGTTTGAATTGGGTTTAGGTTAGAATTAATGTTAAAACTGTGATTAGAATCAGGGTTAGGGTTGGGGTTAGAATTAGGGTGAATGTTAGGGTTAGGGTTATAATTACAATAAAATAACAAAGGTCATTTACATTTATATCTATATATAGAACTATGGTTAGAATTAGGGTTAGAATTAGGAATAGAATTAGGGTTAAGTAGATCTAGGGGTAGAATTAGGGTTACAATTATTATCAAGATTAATGTTAATGTTAGGGTTATAGTTATAGTTTGGGTTCAAATTAGAATTTAGGCTTACAATTAGGGTTAGAAATATGGTTACTGTTAGGGTTGGGGATAGAATTATGCTTAGGGTTAGAATTACTGTCAAGATTAACCTTAGGGTTAGGGGTGTATTATATATAATTCTAGAATACCTATTATATTATATAGGGACATATATAAGAGTATAATTAGGGTTAGGGTTACAATTAGGGTTAGGGTTAGCATTATTTTTAGGATTAAGATTAGGGTTAGGGTTATAGTTATAATTTGGGTTTGAATTAGTATTGAGGTAAGAATTAGGGTTAGGAATAAAATCAAGATTAGAATTATAATTGGATTTAGGGTTATGGTTAAATTATGATTAGAATTAGTTTTAGAATTAGGGTTAGGGTTAGGGTTTAGTTAGAATTAGGGTTAAAGCTATGATTATAATTTTAGGGTTAGGGTTGGGATTACAATTAGGGTTAGAATTGGCCTGAACATTAGGGTTAGTGTTATAGTTACAATAAAACACCAAAAGTCATTTATATTTATATCTATATGCAGAACTTTGGTTAGAATTAGGGTTGGGATATGGGTTGTAATTCGGAATAGAATTAGGTTTAAGTAGATCTAAGGGTAGAATTAAGATTAAGGTTACAATTACTATCATGGTTAATGTTAAAGTTAGGGTTAGGGTTATATTATATATATTTAATATATAATATATTATAATATATCTAGCCCATATTATAATATTATATTATATAATTATAATAATTCCTAAGCTATATAATATAGTTAGAATTAAACTTGTCACTCTGTATGCTACTAGCATAGCTATATTTAAAAAAATATCTAAAGTACATCAAGAGATATCCTTCTCAAGGTGCCTATTTTTTAATCAATTTACGACACATAGGTGGAATAGGTGCTTGGGAAGGATATCTCTCAGCATACTTTAGATATATTTTTTTAAATATAGGTATGCTAGTATAGAAACATTTATAGAATTCTTTATGATTTGTACATAACTCTCAAGTAAAGAAAATAACTATAGAATAACTTTTAAGTAATTAAAATAACTCTTTAAGTAAATAAAATTAACTAATGATTGTTATCTCTATCTAAAATATAAAACTTCAACTAAAATATAGCTTCTCCACAAAGTACGCTTCTAACCTCCCCACTAAAGATGCCAAATCTCTTTGGCCAAGGAACACTAAAAGAACAAATGAGAAGCACAATCCTCATTACTATTATAGAGGAAACAAACAGGACCCTGAAAACCCCTCTTCTGCAAGTTATCCCAAGTGAGGCACATTTTACAAGCAACCAACCAAAGGAAAAATCGCGTTTAAGCCACACAAACTTCCACTAAGGGAAATCAATCTCCCCAAACTTCTACCTGTCCAACTCTTGATATCCTAAAGCAACTAAATACACACTTTTTGGATTAGGACTTTAGACAAGAGTATTATTCTCTATCAAAGAACTACAAACTCTGCTAGCAAGGATCCTAGCCAACTCTTCCCAATCCTCCAACAAACCCCCATGTAGCCACTCAGAAGAATCTTTCCATCTACACACCTCCACCTGACCTGAAAGCTGAATAGATTTGAAATTCTCAACACGACACCACCCTGCTTCAACGAAGAGGTTGCACAAGGGCTGTAAGTTTAGAAGCGTAGACAAGATAGGTAGGCAGCCATCCCAAGAATCATACGAGAACATAGCCTCGGATCCCCTATTACAAATCCAAAACAACCCCTACTTAATTAATTTGGTGCCCCTTTTAAGAGTTCCCTAGATCATGGAGCCATTATTGGAGAGGCTAATACTAGGAACAACATCACTTTCCACTCCCTCGAGATACTTATAGGTAAGGATCTTCACCCAATCCTGATCCTAACAAGTGCACCACCTCCAATACAACTTAGCAGCTAAGGCCTGACCAGAAAGATTTGCCTGACAAAGGCCAAGACCTCCCTCTTATTTCAGCCTACAAATGGATTCCCACTTAACCGACTCCACTTTGAAGAATCTAAATTACTAGCCCATAAGAACTGTCTAGAAAGGGCATCAAATTCGTTAATAAAGCTTGAGGGAGCACCCTAAACAAAGCACCTATAAATAGGGAGAGATTGAATCACAGATTTCAATAAAGTCACTCTCCCAGTAGAAGAAATCCATCTACAAGTTTGATGACTAACCTATTTACAAAACTTGTCGAGAATATCTTGCCAAAATCCCCTGGACAATGTACCAACATGGATGGGGATATCAAGATAAACAAGAGGAAGGGTCCCAATCTGAAATCTGAGAATCCTTGCAATCTTGATCTAAATAAGCCTCGGAGTATTAAAGAAGAAGATAGAGGACTTGTCTTCATTAATCCTCTATCCCAAGGCTGCTAGATAAATATCCAAAACTCTTCTTAAATTAACCACCTCATTGACTCTATGTTATGGGAAATTTTCCCCAAAAATGGAAAAAAAAAGCTATTTAAGAATAAGCCTTTGAAATTATAAGAGGATAAAGTTTATTTATCCTTAATAATTAAAAGAGAGATGGAAAATAAAGGATATTATGATCCTTTTGGTTAAAATGGATATAAATAAAGAATAATTATGAATATCTCTTTTAAAATGGAGGAATTATTATGTTTATTAACTAATTATTAATGACAACCTTTTGTGAAAGGGTGTGATGGTTTAGAAACCGCCCCTTAAAAGGTTATATAAGACATTCATGTGAGACTTGGAAATGACATGGATAACACTCAAAGAAGATATAAGGAGAAAAAGACAAGAAATCACGAAGGAGAAGGATTATAGGTTTGACAGGTAGTGAGCATTAAAGAAGGGGCACACAACATGTGTCCAACTTTGGGTACAACATATAACTGGGATTGTCTCAGCCAAGGCTTGTGTGTGCACTTGTGTTGAGTATGTTTGTTGAACATGGCTCTGGAGCACTTGTGTGTGTGTTTTTGAAAAAAGAACTGAATGCTTGGGAAACATATGGTTGGTTCTGAATAAGAACTGGATTCCTCCTAGAAGTGCTCACTTGCTGGAAGGGGGTTGAATCTATAATCTATTCTCCGGAGTGACATTTGGAAGAACTTCCAGGATCCAAAAGATATGTATTTATTCCTTTCTATGATGGAAATTAATGAAGTACTGAACTTATTGTTAATAAAAAGATATTGATGGGTTTTGATGTTAATATGATTATGTGATTATGTTATCTAAATTGTTTTGTTAATAATTTACTTAAGATTTCTTATCAAAAAATTACATGTAATTATCATTTGTTATTTATATTTATTTGATATCTTTACATATTCTTTTAACTATCTTAACTCTGAATTTTAACCATAACAAATATGCTGCAATTAGTTAAATACATACGAGGAAAGTAGTATTACATTTGGTATCAAAGCCTAAAACAATCTTGTGCTTGTGAGAAGCCTTTCTTAACATGTAAGGATATATTATCATTGGGATCAACAATAATGTAGATTACATCCTTGAAGAAAATTATTTCGATTAACAATGAGATTGAATACTATACTCAATATCAGCGTGTGTTGTTGGGTATCTACAATAGATATGGCAACCATAGCACCACCTCAACAATGTTGTGCTCCTAGTATAGTAAACTATTTTTTCCAACTATGATATCAACATAACGACTACTTCAATTACATGAGTCATTAAGCATACTAGTATTAGAGGCTTTACAAAAGAAAAAGGAATAGTGAACAATTTTTTATAAGCACATAAGACTATCACATGTTAAAGTCTTAAAACACTAGATGATCCAAATGTTGCAAGATAATAGATATCCAAAAACAAATACATCCTCCAATTTACTTTTATACACTATTTTCTTAGGCACCTAATAAAACCAATGTTCAAGACTAGTATAAACATGCATAAGATATAATATTTTTATGTTTGTTCTTCTATGACTTAGTAGGAAAGTAAAATATAACATAATTGAATAACATAGCAAATATATACGAATGGCAGTTGTGGATTGCAAGAATAGGATATATTTTATATCTTTAAATTTATTATATAGACAAGCATAAAGTATTATCAAAAGTCACAATCTTCAATGATGCCTTTTAAGAAATTGACTAAACTTGCTAAGAAATTTAATCAGACTTTGTTTTGGCATTGTTGCCTTTCCTCCTTTGTTAATATCTATTCAACGAATTTGATCACTTAAGGTTAAGATTGCAGTAGTCAACTATGTCAAGTTTAATTCTCGAGCAACTCTGCAAAGAATGGTAGCTCGATGCCTTGATTTGAGAGTCAATTATGCTATACACACTTAATGTCTAGACAATTTTGTAGAACTTCTAGTATAGCCAGACCTTACAATTTTCTCATAAGATGTTTTCTACCTCTACCAATTAATCATAAATACATTGGACTCAGAGATAATTTATTAACTAATAGAAAGTGTAATATCGGACACTCTACTATGATGAATCATCAAATATTGAACCCATCGAGTATATGTTACCCAATGTGAGAAAGGAATTCAATGGACGTTAAGAGATATTGGATAAGCTCAAAGGTAAGAAGAATCAGATGGTGAATGGATGATAACTTTATTTACTTGGTTCTATATCATTGGTATTTGAATTCTAATTTAATCGACTCCTTGCTAAAGGATAATGTAATTAGCTAATTGATCATATTGTGGAAGCCAATTTTCTTAGTATCGATGTATTATAAATTCTTACCTTCCCTTTGGCTGGTAACGATAATAGTCTTTTGTACGATAATTCTCCCTATGATCCGTCATCCGTGTACTTTTCTAGTTCAATAATAACAAAAGAAAATGTTTTGTTCTTTCTTCTATTGAAGTCATGCCCATTCGACCAAGCTATCGAAAGGGTCACGTCCTATGTTTCAAAAGATGATGTTATTCGGTTTAGTAGAAGTACTCTAAATAAAACAAACTAACCTAGAACATAATGGACAATGAATATAATTTATATCTAATTATCTCCCGAAGCTCACACCATGTAGAAATGAATGTTAATATCTATACAAATGATAATTTGTTATTTCAAGGACATTTTTGTGTGAAACCAAATGATAAATAAAAGTAAAATAATTAGAGTTTGTTTTTTTGAGTTATGCTAGACACTAGTCTTTTGGCATTAGCTATGGAAAGGTCTATAGTTTATTAATAAGCAGATCTCATCAAGCAACATCTTGTGTAATGTTTTGATTGCAATCAATTTATTGGATATTATATATTTTTATATTATTATATCCCAAATGAGATATCTAGCATTATTCATTTGTGGACTTGTTGGTGGGACATGCAAACTATTATCACTTGAAATGGATGTGTTCTTATACCAATGAATCGTCATTCCTCATAAGAGTAGTTGGATATTACTACAATTAATGATAATATGTAGTTGTTCATCTAATGGAGTTGCATAGTCTATAGTGTCTAATAGGTTGTTTTGTCTCGTCACTAATAAACTTGAACAATGTTTGCCTCTTCTAGCCAAGAATCAAAGTATTAGCCATCACTTTTAAAATTTATTGTTCCTTGTATGGGACACTATACTTTTTATTTTCTACGCGTGTCATGAACATTCCTTTTCTCTCTTAGCACTTTCCAATATGCCTTAACCTTTAAACTTTCCTTCTATCAATAAACTTGATCTCTAAATGTTCTCAAACTCCATTTTTATCATCGATTAGTTAGTATGCCTCATATTATCCATATATGCATTTCTCTTTTCACCCATGATGAAACTATAAAGTTCTATATCAAGATGGGGACTTCATTTTTGTCAAGGGGGTTATTATTAATCCTTGATTCTTTTTTAATGCTTTTTAAAATAGATTAATGAGCAAAGTCTATATCTTCTTGATTAAGAATGGATAGTTGTATATTAATCTCTGGTCACTTGTTCTTCGTGGATGACAAACTACTTCCAAGATTTAGCTCTCTCCAATTCAAGTTTTCAATTTAGGATTGAGGTTGATGCTTTGGTGTTAGATTATTGGTTTCCTCCTATAGCTTTCATTTTTCTTTCTTTGCTCCATCAGTTTTATTGATTCTTTACTTTAATAGTGTCTCCTTTATTTGGATGTAAGTTCATTAACTCCTTTGACGATATTAGTCATCTAATTATTTGTCTTCTTTATATAGTGCCTCTCCTTATACATATGAAAATTATTTATCATTCTAATTCTTGATCTCTTCTACCATCGAGATCTTGAATAAAGTTAAAATACCTTGACAAGTGATTGGGTAGATGGCACTTCAATTAATCAATCTTCAACCTGATGGTCTCTCTAAATAGTTGGTTTTACTCACACTCTTCTCTTCTATGCATTCTCATATGGATATATCCCCAAAAAAGTTGTAATTTCCTTGGTTAAATTCTGCTATCTTTCCTCATTGTCTTTGATTGGCTCCTCAACTTGTTAGTTCATTATCTCTTAATGTATATATCCATTTTAGTGTGTCCTTGTTAATGTTTTTATCAACAAACTTTATAGTTGAGCTGGCCTTATACAAACAATATCATCAAAATTCTTATAACAATAAAATATCCAACAATAATCATGAAAGAAATAATAGACCAAGTATTTTTTAACGTAAGTTACAGTGTGGGCCCATAACTCACAGGTCCCAGGATCATTTTCACATTTTAAACTTTGGAAAATATGGTGTTGTTTAGGTAAGATAAAATAATTCTTTTATAAGATATGAAACCAAAATGGTTATCTTAGCATCTTTCATGAGGACACATTGGAATTTATAGGGGGAGAGCAAATCTCAAACTCAAGCAATTCTTAAGATAAAATAAAACCCTTTTTATGATATGCAAGTTCCTCAACAAGTTATTTGGAAAAGAGATAGTTTATGTAATTCATCTGGAGTGAGATCTGGAGTGAATCATGGTGCAAGAAATTTGATGTGAATCATGCAGTTCTCCATTTCCTTCAAGGACCTATTCTTCTATTCTGCAATACCATTCTGCAGAGGATTGTATGGAACTAAATGTTGCAAATCAATCCCCTCTGAAGTGCAAAACTGCTCAAAATGATGGTTGACATACTCACCACCATTTTTAGTGTACAAAACTTTGATGGCCTTCCCGGATTGCTTCTCTACAAAAGTTTTGAAGTCCTGAAAATAATCAAATACCTTTGACTTCTATTTGCAAAAGTACACCCAAGTATAGCGATAAAAGTCATCAATGAATGTGAGGACATATCTAGCCCTACTAAATGAAGGATTTTGGAATGGACTAGTCAAATCACTATGAACTAACTCCAGTATTTGTGAAGCTCTCCATGCCTTACCTTTGTCAAACATTTCCTCAGGATGCTTACCAAGAATGTAGCATTAGAAAACACCACCTAAAAACTAAACTAAAGGCAACCCTATGACCATGTTCTACTAGTTGAGCTGCTGCAAGTAGCGGTAGTTAAGATGGCCAAACTATTCATGCCATAGTCTACTCACATCATCAGAATGAGTGAGCAAAATATTCGAAGGAGGATCAGGAACAAAGTGAGAAAATAGATAGAGTTGTGACTAATGATCTACTCTCCTAACTGCAACTATAGAACCACTATTCAACTAATGAATCTCCACTGAATCAGGAGTGAACTCAACCCACTTGCCTAAACCTATGTGAGTGATCTGATATACTAGCATGTGATTAGTTGATAATGAGGACACCCAAAGAACATCATGGAATGTGTCATCCCCCACATCAACAGACCCTCTCCCACACACCTCAACGAGAGTGTCATCACCCATCAAAATAGAAGGCATAGAACACGGCTCCAAAGATGCAATTTCTTCCTTAGATGAAGCCATGTGGTGTGAAGCACCTGAATCAAGAACCCAAGTGGATGGTGAAGAAGCAAATGCTACAAGGGCCTTGCCCTTTCCTTTACCCTTGTTGTTTTCTTTTGCCTTGTTAGACCCCTCATTTGAACTTTGTTTTCTTATGTTCATCATGACTAGGCCTTTTACAATAGACACATTGAACCTTCGGTCTCATTAGTTGCTTTTGAAGCAACTAGTATATGATCCTTCTTCTCCTTGCTATTCTTTTGTTTCTTATCCTTATTCTTGTTCTCACTACTTTGTCCTTTCTGTTCTTTTGTGCCTTGGTTGGCAGCCAGGGCATGTGACTTAGAGGACTTAAGAGTGCCCATCTAGATTAGCTTCTCCTGTTCCCGAGTGAGAGAGATAGCAAAACCATCTAAAGATGGCATGGTGAATTGTGTACCAAGTGCACCCCTAGTAGCATAGAAGGTAGAAACAAACACAAAATATTCTTAACTTAGCTTAGAGAGAATACTAAGAATCAGTTGTTCATCTTTTTTTTCAATTCCACATTGTTTTAACTATAGCCCTAGTGATTTCAATTTGGTGAAGAAATCCTAGATTGTGTTGAAATTGCCTAGACTTAAACTTATTAGTTCATTTTCCAACATGTGACCCCGCATTGAATCTTGTGTGCCAAATAGTGTTTAAAGACTCAATGTGGAAGAGTAAATCAGGAGAAATAGACAAACACAATGTTCCATAGGACTTGTCACATTTGTTAAACCACTTAGGCTTGTCTTCATCTTTAGCAGGTTCAGATTCAAGTCCCATTGTTATCCTATGTAATCTAGCTTTCCTTAAGTAGATTGTCATGAGTTATTTCCACTCAAAGCATTTGTAAGAAGTTAATATGGGTACTATTGTTTGATCCATGATGAAGAAATGCAGAAAATAAATGCTGAAAAGAAGAGAACATACACAAGACAACCCCCTCTTTTCACTCAATCAAAGAACCCCCCAAATAAAAAATTATTTTGGTACTTTATAATTAGTGTGTTTACAACTGCCACTAGCAAGAAATACTAAGTGGTCTTGATTTCAATGCCTTACAAAACTTTCACAAATTGGGTGTATGTTGAAAATACAATACTGGAATTCTATCAAGAAAAACTAACAACACCACTGTGATCTACTAAAAAAACATGCACTTTTAGAAAAAGAATTACCTTGATACGAGGTCGTATGTGAAAGTTATGATCCTTTGAAGTTCCAAAAAATAGGAATTGAGTAGCGTCACCTGTGAGAATCTGTAATTTATGGAAAAACCATGCACCAAAATCAAGAACCATCTACACCACTATGAAGAACATGGAATATAGCTAAAGTCAATAAAAGAAGCTCAGGGAACAGAGCTAATATGAGCTAGAACGGAGCCTTTGAAGTTCAACATGAATAGTGAAAACTCCAATGGAGAGGGGTTTGTAAGCAACCTCCACCAAAAACACTGCCAAAGTTAGTTGTCCACCAAATTTACCTCTAGATATGGAAATCTGCTAATTTTAGAATCCTGCCAGAAAATCGGTGAACCTGCAAATACTGCTTGAATGATCACCAAATATAGCGACATTACTAAAATTAGCAAAAGCCACTAAGAAAACTTTGCTAATTTAAGGCACAAATGCCAAATACAAGGCCTGCAAGTTAGTTGGTATAGGCTCAGAGGCCAAATTACAAAGGTAGAGTAAAGAAATAATGGCGGGTTTGAATGGCACTAAGGCCAAAGGCCTTGAAAAATGGGGGGCGAGGACCTGTGGCCACTCCTGCGGCCACCCCTCAAGAGTTAGCAGACCTAAAGAATGGGTCGTGCCCAATGGAGGGGGCTCGGTCCCCTTAAAGGGGCCCGAGGCCTTTAAGAAAGGCCGAAGCCCTTTACAACCAGTGCATAATGCTTTATATATATATATATATTTTTGAAACATTTTTTAATAAAAATTGCACCGAAAAATGCGTTGCGAGGCCAAAATTGGCCTCCGGCAAAAAAATTTTGCCTTTTGGTCTCCCCGCACTGAACCTGGGCAAATTATATATCAAAATTCACGTGCAAGGCCTCCCAGATGCAATGGAAGGGTCCTTTTGGCTTGCAAATGCTCTGATAGAAAGTTGATTTTTAGATCTGAACACAAAACCTAGTTCTGCAACTGTGTCAAACGATCTCTAATTTTGGTGAAATGAAAGCTAAATCTGAATTTCTTGAGCCTTCTGGATGCATTGGAACAACTAGAAATGTTGTTAGTATAACTAGAAATGTTGCAATCACCTGAATATCACAAAACACATGCAAACCCTAGAGATTAAAATGTTTCCTTCAAACTGTTTTGATTCTCCATATCATTTGAAGATGCAACAGAACAACATATTGGGTTTTTAGGAAAACCTACAATAAGCTTTATTAGTCCCCCCACAAATCTATCAAATAAGAAAACTAAAATTTATTCTTGCACATAGAATCACTATGATACTATGTTAGAATATGAAAAGATGATTAACCCAAAAAACTAGTACAAAGAATAGATATCTAAACTATGAATGCAAATGATACAAAATCAAAATAGCAACACATAGTTAGTCTCCATGAGAGTAATTCAAATTCTAGAAGAAAAATAGCATTAAGAGGATGCAAAAGCAAAAGATACCAAATACAAGCCAGGTAGCATGCTTATATAGATCAAGGAGAGGGACTCAGAGGTGGCAACACTGACCAATGAGGAGAAACCATCTATCGAACTAAATATAGAAAAGTGTCTTCCCAAGATAGCTAATGGTTGCTCACATGTAGGAAGATGACACCTCATAACCCTCTCACCTAATTAAACATGCTTTATTAACCTAAGCAAGATTAATAAAAGGTGTAGGAAAAACCTAGGAATATAGGGAAAATAAATAACCCAACTAGGAAATAAAAACCTACACTAACAAGGTTAAAGCCCCTAAAACAAAGTTACTATTTGAGCTTCATATATTGTGAGTTAATCATCACCGTGGTTTTTTTGCTTCTAGGGTTTTCCACATATATTTGGTGTTATGTGTTGTTGTGCATTATGTTAATCTTTTATGTTCATATTGTAATGCCTAAGTTTTGATATGTTTCAGATAAGTTGAAGTTGTTAAAATTGAGAATTATTTAGATACTGATTCACCCCCCCTCTTAGTATCTTGGTGTGTCTAAAAATTTTCCCACATGGTTTTCTCCTTTACTCCATTTGTGAGAGACTTTAATTTTTTACATGAGTACCTCATAAGGCCATGCTATCGGGACTTATTTTTCAGTGATTTGCTCCCTAAGTATCACTTAAGGGGGGTTGTTAGTGTAAAAGGTGTCTTTAGTCATCTAGTTTACTTCTATCTAGTTTCACACTAGCTTAAGTTCACTTAGTGGTTTAGTTGTCTCACCTCATAGACATATGACACATGCTCTCACACTTCTCCCAAGTGTTCTACATGTGTCACACATCATGGAGGTTAGTCAGTGTTTGACTCTCACCTTCACACTTCCTCCTTCTCCTACATATACAAGGAGTTCATTGTATATTCTCATACATTTTATGATAGTTTTCAACCTCTTGCTTTGTGCACATTCATCTTGTGGAAGTTTTGGTCATTCGATTCATTTCATTGCTACTACCTTAGCACTTGAGGATACTTCAAATGATGGTCATGATATTCCACCACCACCAACTCTGCCGCCACCACCTCCACCTCCTCCTACTCAAGTTTTTCCTAGATGGGCCCGCAATACTATTCAGGAGGCTAGATCTTTAGTTGGTGATCCTATATGTTCTTGCCACACTCATTCATAGAATTCTAGCACTAGTCTTTTGGGTCATGCTATATCCACTAATCCACATAGTTCTTTAGAGGCTCCAGGCATTCCAAAGTGGGATAGTGCTATGACGAATGAGTATTCTTCTTTGATGAAGAAAAATACTTGGGAGTTGGTTTCCCTTCCTAAGGGAAGAAAGATGGTTCGGTGCAAGTGGGTGTACCATACCAAATATGCAATTGATGGTTCTATTGAAAGATACAAGGCATGTCTTGTTGCTAAGGGTATTGATTACTCCAAAACCTTTACCCTTGTAGCCAAGATGGATTTTGTTTGCCTTGTTTTTATATCGCTACATCTCAGAGATGGTAGGTATTTCATATGGAGGGTATTGATTACTCCAAAACCTTTGCCCTTGTAGCCAAGATGGATTTTGTTTGCCTTGTTTTTATATCGCTACATCTCAGAGATGGTAGGTATTTCATATGGATGTGAAGAGTGCTTTCTTGCATAGTGATCTTCATGAGGAGATCTACATGGAGCAGCCTCTAGGATTTGTACAAGACTCTTCACTTGTATGTAGGCTTCGACATTCTCTATATGGTCTCAACCAAGCCCCTCAGTCTTGGTATGAGAAGATTAATGGCTTCTTTCTTTCATCTAGTGTTACTCATTGCCACTTAGATCACACTGTTTATATTTAGCATCATGGAAATGATCTTTTGATACTAGTCTTATATGTAGATTATTTGTTCATCACTAGTAGTTCATCATCCATGATTCAGGATATTCAACATTCTTTGTTGGAGCACTTCAACATGATAGATCTTGGGATTCTGCATTACTTTCTTGGTCTTCAGGTTATTCAGTCTCTTGAGAGGATCTTGATATATCAGCAGAAGTATTCCATTGACTTGCTTCATTATTTTTGTATGGTTGATTGTAAGCCTACGCCTACACCATTTTAGTTTGGTGTAACTATGAATGTCACTTACACTTCACCTTTTTGGCAAGAGACACTATATGCACTCATGAATGTTGTCATTGATGGCAACAAAGGTTATCCCACACATCTGCAAGACATGATAGGTCCTCACCGGAAGTTAGATCGAAGAAGTGTTAAGGTCCAGTAAGCAAGAACAGAGTAGTCAGTAAGGTTTGACAGACAGGTCTAGATCTCTAAGTAGAAGTATCGCAATGAAGTGTAGATTTGGAGAAGTCAAGAGGAGTATCTTGATTGATAGATTCCAGGGTTTGAGCCTCCGGTGTGGAAAGGATAAAGAAATATGAATGCTTGAATGTCAGGTTCCCAAGTGACAGTGTGAACAGAGGAAGAACTGACTGGCAGAACATCAAACATTATTCTGGATGTGTTACTGATGATGGAAAAGGTTCTTAAGGCATAAGTTATGTTTGGATGTCGTGATTGATGACTTCTACAAGTTTATGCTTGATTCGCATTACTTGGTGTGCAAGGATTCAGCCGATAGATCAGAGTTTAAGGAAATTATTAACTGTTCCAGATGGCGACTAGAAAGGTGATGAAATCACTTGTGCGGATATATATATAGGATTGATTTAGATGTGAGAATACGTGTGGAGTATTGTGTAGTGCGAAGAAAAGAAGAAGAGCAGAGTGAAGATAGTAGAAGAGGTCTAGAATGTGACAGTACGGCTGCATCAAGAGAGAGTAAGAATGAAGTGTAGTAGATCAGTTTACTGAGCTTAACTGGAACTGAACCTCAGCATGTGTGGATGCTTCTCATCAGTTCAAACATTGTGTTATTTTCCTTTCTTGTAGACAGTGTGTCTCCTGTAGGCAGTGTGCCTCTTGTGAGCAGTGTGCTTGGGCAGTGAGCCCTAATTGGCAAGTGCCATTTTATATTTCCATTCTTCTAACAAAGAATACAATCTTGGGTTAATCACCCTCAAAAATATTGTGCCATGTGTATTTCCATTTCATGGTTATGTTTGCTTAATTGAATTAATACTGCATTGATTATTAAGAAAGTTCAGAAAGCAGAAATAATTAGGATAACTAATTCACCCCCTCTCAGTTATCAACAATTGGTATTAGAGCCAAGTTACTCCTAATAGAGTCTAATAGCTTGAGGAAGATCTAGAAATTCAAGTGGATGTATATGGTTTAAGGGAGCAACTCAAGACTGCCCTTGATGATCTTGAGCAGTCAAACTCTGAAGTCAATGAGTTAAAGGAAAGACTCAAATAGGCTGATGATTTCATGAGAGAACTAAAAGACAAATTAAGTCTCTCTACGAAAAAGAGAAAGGAGCTACTTCAGTAATTGGCAAGTCAAAGTGAAGCTAATGATACAAATGAAGATCTGAAGGAGAAAACCAAGTTATGTGAAAAGTTATCAAAAGAAATCATTATGGTAAGACATGAAATGGAATGAGGAGTTATGAAGTTTACCCAAGAGATTGAAGAGAAAAGAAAAACTAAAGATAATCTAAGACAATCTCTCAAGGAGAAATCAGAAGATTGCCACAAGATGGATAGAATTATCAGACATCTTGAATCTGATCTTGAAGATGCTAAAGATAATGAAGAAAAACTTGAGGATCAAATTGCCTCTCTCAAAAGGGATCTTCAAACAGCAAATGAATATAAAGAGAAATTCAAGATAAGTTCTACTCAGCTTGAAGTTCTTCTTGAAAGCCAAAAGAGGGCAGATGACAAGTGTGGTTTGGGATATGAGAAAGGAGAAAGCTCTGGATCCGGTCAGAAAAATTTTGGATCAGAAAATCTAAGGAACATGCCTAGAAGATCTCTGGTAAGGCAGCCTAATGCTCAAAGATATCCATCCTTCAATGGATACTGCCACAACTGCAATAAATTTGGTCATAAAGCTAATCAGTGTGGAAAGAGAATGAACCAGACTAACTCATCCTTCTCCGGACAGTGTTTCAACTGCAAGAGGTATGGTCACAAATCTCATGAATGCAGAAATATGCAAATGAACAAATCATTCAATGGTAGATGCTTTGCATCCAATAGAATAGGTCATATGTCTAATCAATGCAGATCAAGAGGATATCAATCAAATATGCATAGAAATATTGTTTGCCAAATTTGCAATAGATCTGGTCATATTGCAAAATTCTGCAGAAACAAGAATTAGGACAAAAGAGGTCCAATATATCATAATTCGAATCAAGACAAAGGAAAAACAAAGGTGAATGTGAATGAAGTCAAAAGTGAAATGATCAAGATTTGGGTAAAGAGAAGTACAGAGAATGTAGAGGATGGATCCGCACCAGAATCTGGTGTTGATATGCCTTCCGAAAATTAAAGGGTGAGCTCTGGCTCAGGGGGAGTCACAAGGAAAAACTCTTTTTCCCCCAGCCAGACTTTCGGTGCCTAAATTTGGCACAAGAGGTGTTGCGGATTAAAGGGTCTTCAGAGAAACATCTAAAATAGCTTTGGTAAAGAGGTGGAAGATCCGCAAGAAGTTTTGATCAAGCAAATCTTTAAAATCTAATCCGGTTTATCACTCTTCCGGTAAAAACAAGAGCTTCTCAGATTAGATCCGGTATTGAGGAATCTTAATTTGCAGACAAATGGATTGTCTAAAGAAAGGTAAGAAAGCCTATAGGAAATCACCGAGGACAACTCTAAGTATATCACTGTGATCTGAAAAGATACATATTTTAGAGTAAAGAAAATAGAGCAACCGGAACAATTTAAGTTGCACATTTATTGCAATGAAGAATTAGGGTTTGCACAGAAGTATAAGGGCTCATTCGCTCATCATTTGCACATTCACATTCGAGTAGAAGAGGAAAAGAGCTTCACAAACAAGTCTCCTTCATCTCTCACAAGGATCAATCGCAGAATTCAAGTCAATTGGTGATCTTTTCAGCTCATTCCGGGAACCCTAAAAGATTAAGAGGTATTTTCCACTTTTGAAATCCATTTCTGAATCCTTTTAAGATGGACACATCAAATTTTGTAAAGATCTCTTATAGGCCGCGCCCTAAATTTAGAAAGCATCCCTATAAATCCCTAGAAGTTGATCCCCTAGGCGCATTTTCAAGCATTCCGCATGGGGTTTTACACGTAGAAGATGTTAGGGCATATGTTCATGCAAACATTGAAGAAATTGGGGAATCCAAACTGGTTGATATCTATCACAAACACCTGATAGATGACTCTTTTGAGCTCAAACCTCAGTATAAAGCTATCTGGGACAAGCCTTTTGCACAGTGCATTCACTTCCCCTATTTTGCAGAAGACGAATAGGTCCGGTACGTATTAAGCAGAATACATGATAACTTCATATGGTTGAATAGACCATTCAAGCTCATAAAAGATGTCATTAGGGTAGTTACCAGATTGTACTCATCCGGTGGGATACCTATTCTAAAATCTGTCAAAAATCAAATGGTGAATGAGGCTACTGGATCAAAGTTTGATAAGAGGGCAATGACAATTGAGGATATCACTGATCTGGATATCAAGTTTGCATCCATGATCATCGGATACAAAATATATCACTCTAGCAGGGAAAACGCAGTACCTAGAACTGCAATATATACTGCCTATGAAATGTTAAGAAAGAATGCTGACTATGATCTCTATGAGCTCCTTATGAACCAACTTCTAGAAAATCTACAAAAGATAAAGAAAGAAAAGAAGAACTCCTTCAAATACAGTGGCTTGATACTATGTCTATTCTTCTATTATATGAATGAGCTACCCGGATCTAGTGGTTGGATATGGCAAAATGACAGATAGGTTGCCATACAAATAAGGGATTATTTGCATGGACTTGGTGATGTTAAGGCACAGAATACAGCACTCTAGGGCTATTTCAAGAACTTTCAGAGTATGATGCAAGCAAGAGAGAGAATCCCCCAAGCTCTAGTTGAAAAGTATAAGGATATTGTTTGCTTCATGGTAGAAACTGATCAGTGCCTTATGGAGGCAGTGGAACCAAGAATAGTATGGATCATGCTGATGGGGTATGAAGTTGATGAGAAAATTGTTGAGCTGCATATTGAACACATGTTAAGTCAGCCAAAAGATCCCAAGGCAGAAAGGTTTGGAACCTTTGAGGAGCTAAGTGTAAAGATTCATGTGGAACTCAGACAACCAGAGATCAAGAGGAAGGTAAGAAAAGAAGTTGAAGATGTTGCAAAAGGCTTTGGCATATCAAAGGAGGCACTTGATGCCAACAGGGAAAAGATGGAAAGGGCTAAGGAAGAGAAGAAAAAGGCAGAAAAGAAAAGTGAGGAAAGTGCTTCGGTAAAATCTTCCACCCAGGCCAGATCATCAAAGAGATATGCACCTACCACTACCAAAAGCTCAAGGCCATCAAAATCGGAAGCAAAATTATCCGGCAAAGGAGAGAAAAGAACAAAGACAAAAGCCACAAGGGCTTATGCCAGTCAAAGGGATGAAGAGGAGACTAAATCTGATGAAGAAATCAGGAAAGTGAAGAAAAAGAAGAAAACATCTAGTGAACCCTCTACTGGACAAGAGGAAGAAGAAAAGACAAAGGAATATGTTGAAAAACCCACTCTTCACATTGATGACATAATCAAATCAGTCATAGTGGACAAAAATCTTCAGCCAATGATTAAGTTCTATGATGATTATGGTGAAGCAGATCAGAAGATATTGCAAGATGCCACAGTCAGGTACCTAAATATCTACAACAAAGCATTTATTGAAATTATATCTCTGATCCCCAAAAGCTTGGAGAAGGAACTAGAAATAAGAAAGAACAATGCCCAAGCCAAAGACCTAGAAATCCAAGAACAGATAGCAATTCAGTTATATCCTTCAATCGATCCCAAGAAAATGAATATGGTATTCAAAGATTGTAAGGATGAGTTCAGGAGCAAAGCAAGGATGAATCAACTTATGCTCGAAGAGACTGAAAAAGTTGCAAAAGAGACAGAAGAGATCCTCCGGAATGCATTCAAAAGATTCAACATTTCAATTATAGAGGACTTGGGTACTGACCCCTCGACCACAAGTGTTGCAGAAGAGTCTACTGAGAAAATGACAAAAGAGGTAATGAATACCGGTGCAGAAACAGCTAAGGACTTGGAATCCTCTGCTCCAGAAGAGGTGGCCCATGAACAGACTAACATTTCTCCTCCGGATTCCCCTGTTGACCCCAGATCTAAAGAAGAAGAAATAATAAAGGAGAAAGAAAAAGAGGTGAAAAGTAAAGAAGGAAGTCAAGCTGAAAAGAACATAACTGACACTGCAGAAGAGAAGAAGAATCTGTCAAGGACTTCTTGACAAAAGAAACTAATGAGATGGATGAACTGGAATTACTAAAAGGGCCATTTGATTTTGACTCTCTATCTCCGATACAAACAATGAAGATAGCTTCATTTGTAAATGCGAAGGCCAAAGAGAAACTACTAAAATCTCACATGGAAGACTGTGAGCTTATAGAGATAGCATCCGGAGTGTTGGAAAAGATCATGCCATCTTTTCAAAAGGATCTCACAGCCTCTTCCTCTGGTAATCTCAAAACTCTAGTCAATAGTGTTAGCAAACATTTTAATTCTCTAGAGAAATTAGCTGAGAAGAAGGTCAGGAAAGAATTTCTGGATAAGAGATTCTTAGAGCTGCAAGGGTTAATATCAAATGATAGAAGAGTTATGGGTATTGGGATAAAAAGTTTGGAAAATGCCCTTAAGGATGGAGGTGATGTATACAAATTTTGTATATCCTGGTCTAAAACAATAGTGGAGATTGAGAAGAAAATAAAAGAATAGGAGGATAAAATGATAAAACTTTCTCAAAATTTTGATCCACTTACTACATCCATAATAAATCAAGAATGTCAAATGGTTGCAGTTTTGAATGAAATTAAGAAGCTTGAAAAAGAGAAGAAAAATAGAATCAGTAGGTTGAGTGAGCTTAGAGGGATAATTGTCCCTAAGTTAGAGGCCATGCATGAGGCCATAAAAGAAGCTCAAATCACAACCCGGACCAATGATCCAACAGATCTAAAGAAGGCAGATGTGTTTGCATTCCTGTTGAGCGGTCATATATCAATTTTGGATAGAATGAAGCAAAGTTGGGCTACAGAATTCATTCAATTGAAAACAACTTTTGCAAACATACTTCAGTACATGTAAGTATTCCATATGTATATACTTATGCAGACAAGATTTTGAAAATTTTGGTGTGCAAACCCTACCCTTTGCCATTGATGTCAAAGGAGGAGTGAGGAGTAATGAAAAAATGAGGAATCCAACTAAGGGGGAGCTTTGGTAAATGTACATAGAGACAGAGCATCAGCCAAGGGGGAGTATAGTGTGACACTTAGTCATTTTTCACTAAGTGTTGCCATCAATGCCAAAGGGGGAGATTGTTGGCAAGAGACACTATATGGACTCATGAATGTTGTCATTGATGGTAACAAAGGTTATCCCACACATCCACAAGACATGATAGGTACTCACCGGAAGTCAGATCGAAGAAGTGTTGAGGTCCGGTAAGCAAGAACAGAGCAGTCAGTAAGGTCCAACAGACAGGTCCGGATCTCTCAGTAGAAGTATCTTAGTGAAGTGTAGATTTGAGGAAGTCAAGAGAAGTATCTTGACTAATAGATTCTAGGGTTTGAACCTCCGGTGTGGAAAGGATAAAGAAATATGAATGCTTCAATGTCGGGCTCCCAAGTGACAGTGTGAACAGAGGAAGAACTGACTGGCAAAACATCAGACATTATTTTAGATGTGTTACTGATGATGGCAAAGGTTCTTAATGCATAAGTTATGTTTGGCCGACATGATTGATGACTTCTACAAGTATATGCTAGATCCGCATTACTTGATGTGCAAGGATTCAGTCGACAGATCAGAGTTTGAGGAAATTATTAATTGTTCCGGATGCCGACTAGAAAGGTGATGAAATCACTTGTGCGGATATATATATAGGATTGATTTAGATGTGAGAATATGTGTGGGGTATTGTGTAGTGTGAAGAAAAGAAAAAGAGCAGAGTGAAGATAGTAGAAGAGGTCTGGAATGTGACAGTACAGCGGCATCAAGAGAGAGTAAGAATGAAGTGCAGCAGATCAGTTTACTAAGCTTAACTAGAACTAAACCTCAGCATGTGTGGATGCTTCTCATCAGTTCAAACATTGTGTTATCTTTCTTTCTTGTAGACAGTGTGTCTCCTATAGGCAGTATGCCTCTTGTGAGCAGTGTCCTTGGGCAGTGAGCCCTAATTGGCAAGTGCCATTTTGTATTTCCATTCTTTGAACAGAGAATACAATCTTGGGTTAATCATCCCATGATTTTTTCCCTTAACAGGGTTTCCACGTCAAAAATATTGTGTCATGTGTATTTCCATTTCATGGTTATGTTTGCTTAATTGAATTAATGCTGCATTGATTATTAAGAAAGTTTAGAAAGCAGAAATAATTAGGATAACTGATTCACCCCCCCCTCTCAGTTATCAACACACCTTGTGTTGATGCTACTTTGTACAAACAGTTAGTTGGCAGTCTTTTGTATTTGACACACACTCGTCCTGATATAACCTTTACTGATGGGCTTGTCTCCCACTTTTTAGATGATCCTCATGAGAGTCATTGGCAAGAAGCCAAACATATTTTGAGGTACATTCGAGGCACTACACATTTTGGCATTCAATACATACTAGGTGCTTCACACATAGTAGGCTTCACTGACTCAAATTGGGCTGATGATGTTGACTCTCAGAAGTCCACTTCTAGGTTTGTTTTTTGCCTTGGTTCAGGTCTCGGTGCATGGTCTTACAAGAAGCAATATGCTATTGCATTATCATCCACTGAGGCTAAGTATTGAGGTGCAATACTTGCTAGCCAAGAGGTTCTATGGCTTTAACAACTTATGATAGATTTTGGTCTACCACTTGATCATCGTACTATTCTTTGGTGTTATAACCAAAGTGTCATTCATATTTCTCACAATCTAGTTGAACACTAGAGGATGAAGCATGTTGAGATACACATGTATTTCATTCGACATCTTATCCAGGATGGTGTTCTCTCCTTAGAGTATTTGTCTACTTGGTAGAAGTTTACAGACATCTTCACTAAACCTTTTGGGATTGTGTCACTATCTTGAGTTGTGACATATGCTTGGGGTGAATCAATTTGTCCTTAGGGGGTCATCTTGAGTCCTCCTTACTTTGTCTCTTTTTTGGACAGGAGTTTTTTCCCATTGGGTTTTCTACTTTTCTCCATTTGTGAGACTTTATTGTACATGGGTACCTCATCAGGCCTAGTAGTTGAGACCCATATTTTTGTATCTATTTCACTTTTGTATTCTCCCCAAGTATCACTTAAGGGGGGTGTTAGAGTGAATAATTTATCCATTCACTATAGCTTAAGTTTACTTAGGTTGATGAGGTTAGACATCTTGTCTAACTGAATGTGCAACCTTTTAGTGGTTAGAGGTTACCTAGTTGTTTGGTAAACCTCATGTGCATACCTTTTGAGGTTGGAAGACTTTTCATCTCACCTCAAAAGGCACTTTGTAGTAATCCAACACTTGTCACACAAGGTTTTTGGTTTGCACATTCTAAGCGATCTAAAGGTTGACACCTATAGGACATTTGTCTTTATGCATGTGCCACATCATGGGGCACTTGTCAATCCAAGTGCAAGTTGGATTGCCTCTTCCATGCATATATAATGAGGCATTCTCATGTAAATTTGAAAGTGAGGTTAATATATGTTTATACTCCACATTCATATGCTCATTGATAGTTATTGGCTTTGTTACTTTGCTCAATTCATTTGTGGAAGAGTTATTTGATGTTGCATTCATATTGCTGCTCCAACATAAGATTCCTACACATGTCTCCCCACATTTGGGGACATAGATTGATGCTCAATTAGTTGAGTAGTTCTATGGATAAGTTACAAGTAAGGGAATAGGGTGAGAGCTCCATTAGCCTACATACTTCTTGTGAGCATGAGACATTAATTGCAAATTTGTCTGGCTTCATTTTAAAAACCTAGAAAAATCTGTAACATATTGTGTGATCTAGTAGTGTCTATTAAGAATTGTGGCTATAAAAGTTGAAGATTAGGGTCAACAAAACTGTAATGTGAAGACATATACAAATTTTATGAGAACCTGAGAATTTTATTGATAATAATTTGTCCACCCTAGATGTTGATCTTTCCAAGATATAAAAATAGTGATGATCCATTTTGATTTTAAATGTGATTGCACATTTTCTAGCTATTTACTCAAATTTTCTGAAATTATATTTTTTGTTCAAATAATTTTTTTTTAAATGATCATTAATTCTATTAATCATGGAGTTAAAACTAAAATCAAAATTTATTTCTTCAATTATTGATAACTATCATAGCATTTATTCTAATGGAACTTTTGCTTTGTTTTAGGGAAAAGTCAATATAAAATCAAAGAAAGGGGAAAATTTTGAAGTTCCTGATGATTCTATAATTCAAAACAAGGTATTATATTTGTTTGAAGTACATCCTGTATCAGTTACTACTCTTGCATCTGTAAAAAAAATTCTCTTGAAGTTTTTGACTGTGTATTTTACAATACAAATTCAATTGTAGGATCTAAACATGGATTTACTCCATAATTAATTGCCAAATTACATAAACTAAGTGTCCTAAATGATTCGTCTAAGTATTTTTTTTTAATATATGATATTGTTCTATGCAGGTGGTCAAGAGTGTGGAGGATATCTAAACTAGCTTGTGATTGCCAGATGCATCAATTTTTTTAATTTATTAGGCTTGTTGTTAAAGATTGTTAGAGTTGAGTATGTTTCAGGTAAATGCAACATAACTTTTCTAAAAATTTTATTTCAAATAATTTGGTGGTGGTTTTGTTATGGCTCCCACCCATGCAAAAAGTTATTATTACATCCAATATTACAAAGCCATCATATAATCAGATAAACACAACAAAAAAACTATGGGAACATGCTAGTATGCAAGCCAGACTAGACTAATACAACCACAAGAAGGCCTGGATTGAAAATGGATACTCCAACCACATTTGCCAAAGGACAAACAAAAAAATGCAACAAGTATCAAGCAAACCATGGGATTAAACTACTCCTCACTTCTCTCTGCTAATTGGCTCCTCTATGACCAATTCTACCACCTCCTCCACTATGCCCTAAGCTCCTTTTGGCCCACCTTGCTCATGCCAGTAGTTAATAGAACCCGCCAGAGAGGGGGAATGGACACCCTTACAAAGCTCACGACATTGCCTAGAGCAATGTATTTGCAAAACACTGGGATGGTATAATCACTTGCAACCTCTAGCCACTTGTGGTTGTGGGATACATGATGCCCTGCCAACACTTTACCTACATCACAACAGTAAACCCTTAGAAGATCAATTGCTTGTTCCATTGTGTCATACTTCTTCTTTTTGTTATCTTGCTACCTTGTGTAAAACAAAGAGGCTTCACCTTCCACTAGCTTAACCTCAATTTTGTTATTATCTCCTTGTACTCTTCTTATAATTTGATTTGATCATCTCTCAAATGGAAGACATGTAGGGTGCAGATCATTCCAGGTGCAGATTCAATCAAGGGAGTTTGGAGCAATTGGTTAAAATAAGACAAAATACGGGGCTCAATCTACCGCCATCAGTCTCTTTCTCCAATGCAAGCCATGAATTTTGGCAAGGAGTAAGTACTGTAAATTGTTGATTGCATTTCCAAAATGCTAAGGATGAGATAGTGTACATGACAGTGTAAATGCACTCCAAGCTCTTTGGATTGAATTTGCATCTTTCTACTAAAGCTTCCACCGCCAAAAAATAAAGTGAATACATGTGGGTTCTATCCTGCAAATGACTTTTTGGATGCGGAATTGTCTACTAAAAAGTTGTATACAAAATCAACAATCAACTATAATACCAAATTCAATATTTCACACATGATATAATTTAGTTGTAATAAATTTCAGATCGGATAGGGATTCACCTATGATACATGATTTTTAGTTCTAATTATTTCACTAATTTCTATCTTATAAATAATACATTTAATAAATTGCATATTTTTTATATCATTTTACATCAATTAAATATTTTTACTATAGAAAAATTTTCTCACAAAAATTTACTGTAAAAAATTATGAGTGCCGATTGAACCTAGGAGTCCAATTGCTAGTTGCTATATTTTCTAGAATCATATTAAAATATTATTAATCTTTATTTCAGTAAATAAATTATAATTAGCCGATAGGCTTTTATATGTGAGCATTATAGTGCTCAGACTTGTCTCACGCCGTAAAAAAAATTCACACCTCATAAATTTTCTAATTGCTATATTTTCTAGAATCATATTAAAATATTATTAATCTTTATTTCCTTAAATAAATTACAATTAGCCGATTGGCTTTTATATGTGAGCATTATAGTGTTTGGAATTGTCTCACACCGTAAAAAAAATCACGCCCGGTAAATTTTCTAAACTCGTCGGTTGTTCCTATCAGCGTATTCCTTGAACTTCCTATAGGTGCAAGTGCTAGTTAGCCGATAAGCTTTTATATGTGAACATTATAGTGCTGAAATTGTCTCACGCCCGAAAATTTTCTAGAGTCAGTCAGTTGTTCCTATCGGTGTATTCGTTGAACCTCCTATGGGTGCAAGTGCTAGTTTTAAAAGAGGACAACCATCCGGGTCCAAATGATATGTAACACCATACCATTTGTTGGGAGTAATGAAAGCATTTCGTGCAGCTACAAATATCAATGCCTAACTTCAAAACAAATCCAATTTTGGTTAAAGTTTGGAATGAGTCATTCCTGTTTATAATTTGACATAAAATAATTAAATTTCAATTCACAAGCGCGGGCAAAATAGCAAACTTTATTCAAATTTCCGAAATTGTGGCATACAAGGCTGATCCGACTCTGAAAATCATGGAGAAATAGAGTGGAATCCAAAGAAGTTTAGCAGGGAGGAAGAGGATCCCCACACAGCCCACTGTTGCTCGCGTACGAAGATTTGGGAAACTTCTGCAGAACACCTCCTTGCGGAATTTGCCCGGATAAAGAATTATGCGACAGGTTCAGATCAGACAGAGCCGTGAGATTCAGAAACCTGCTGGGTATTCCTCCGTTGAGTTTATTGTTATTGAGCGTCAGTGTATTCAACAGTATCAAATTCCCCAGCGTTTCGGGGATTGGGCCGGTGAAGTTATTGAAGCTCAGATCAAGCACCTTCAACGGCACCATGGCGCCGAGGGAAGATGGTATTTTTCCAGTGAAAAGATTGTGCGACAGAAGGAGTTGTTCGATTCCGCCCTGCAGACTCGCATTCTCAGGCACAGGGCCAGAAAATCTGTTATGTGACAGGTCCACGAAGCGCAATGTGCCGTCGGGTAACTGGCTCTGAACAGAGAAGACGGCCGTGATGGGCCCGCTGAGAGAGTTGGAATGCAAATCCAGGCTGCCCAGGTTTTGCATGCCTACAATTTCATCCGGGATTGACGAAGTAAAGGCATTGTTGGAAAAATTGACGGAGTACAAACCCGTCATGGTGGTCAGCCATGGCGGTATCTTTCCGGTGAGCGCATTGCTGGACAAATCGAGCTGAGACAGAGGAGTAACAGTATGCAGCTGGGACAGCCATTTTGGGGGGGCGCCGCGAATTCCACAGGCACCAAGCGAAAGGCCGAATAAAGAAGGGAGTTTTGCTATTACTGAAGGCACTGTACCGAATTTGAAATTGTTGAAGGAGATGTGAAGCTGTTGGAGGTAGGAAAGCTCGGCGATTTCTTCCGGCAGGTTTCCGGACAGCTTGTTGTGAGACAGGTAAAGGAAAAGGAGATTCGAAAGCTTTGCTACTGATTTGGGAATGGGGCCGGACAGCTCATTGTCGTTCAGATAGATTGCCGTCAGGTTGGAGAGCCTGCCGATGGAGTATGGAATGGGGCCGGAGATTCTGTTTACGGCGATTGAAACCGTCTGTAGATTGATCAAATTGCCCAAAGAAGACGGCAGGGGGCCGGTGAGTTGGTTTTCCTGGAGGCGCAGGAATTCCAGGGAAGAAAGATTGCCTATGGACGGCGGTATGCTGCCGCTGAGGCGGTTTCTGTCAAGGTACATGGTGGCCAGATTCGAGAGCTCCCCGACCGAGTACGGAATCGAACCAGTGAGGACATTGTCTGAGACGTCCAAAAGCTGTAGCAACTTGAGGTTTCCGAGGGCCCGAGGAATCGAACCGGCCAGAAAGTTGCTGTGAAGATCGAGGCTTCCAAGCATGACGAGACGGGAAGTTATCGAGACGGGAATCGAACCTGTCAACCTGTTGCTGTAGAGATGCAGTTCTTGGAGCTTTTGCAGGCCGGCGATGCTCTCGGGGATGGAACCGCTTAATTTGTTTTCATGCAGATCTAGTTCTCGAAGCTCACGGAGATTTCCCACAGACTGGGGAATCGAACCTCCCAGCTCGTTGGTGTTAAGAATCAGCTTCGTCAGCCTCACAAGCTTCCCTATCGACCGTGGGATGGAACCGCTCACCAGCTTCAAATCATTCAGCTTTAAGATTTCCAGGTACTCCAGATCGCCCACCGCCTCGGATATACTGCCCTTCATCATCGTATCAGCTATGAAGTCGTCGCCGGAAAGAAGCCCCGGGAGACTAAGCCCCACGACCCGCCCTGTCTGGTTATTGCATGTGACCCCCTGCCACACGCAACAATTAGAGCCCTTCCATGAAACCAGCCGCTGAGAAGTGTCCTCTATGATCCCTTCCTTAAAGCTCAGCAGGGCCTGCAGATCTCCCACCCAGCATTCTAAGCAACTGACCTCCAAAGTGCTCACCGATATAACCAGCAATGCAATAAACAATTTCATTTTTTCTAAATAGCAAGCAATCTCTTGCCTTAACCTAAAACCTTTTTTTTCCTTCGGGAAAGCTCCAATGGCTATGCTCTTGATATAATATTATGTCGATTGCTCATAAAACTAGTATAATTTCAATGTGATTCATTTGATTTGGTTGATCGTCAATTTAGACATTCATGATAACAAGTATGGAGGGTTGAGATTAAGAGGTGCAATAGACGGTTGAGATTAAGAGGAGGAGATTAATGGATGAGATTAAGAGGTGGAGATAAAATGGATGGTTGAGATTAAGCGGTGGAAGAGGGAAGCTTCCAAAGCATTCTTTTATGTAAACATAGAGATTTGAAAATGTAGTATGGAACTTGTGGCTAGGATCTAACGAGTTAGTTTGACTTTGGGTGCAATCATTTATTAATTGTGGCAAGGGATGAGGATGATGACATGTGAAAACTAATAATTAATTAGGCGGACATTAAAGGGATGATTGTGACCGTGTACAATAAAACTAAACATAGCTGACATATAACATAAGTGTTTTAAAATAAAAATATATAGCCCACATTTTTTATAAAACCAATGCAAATAAATATAAAGTCCACATGTATAAATATAGGTCAAATTAAAATCTAAACAAATCAAAATAAAATAAAACTAACATAGATATCTTAAATACATCTATCTAAAAGATGCCCAAGATACAAGTCTTGAAGCACCTAGATGACTGTGACTGTGTGCAATAAAACTAAACATGGCTGACATATAAAATAAGTGTTTTAAAATAAAAATATATAGCCCACATTTTTTTTATAAAACCAATGCAAATAAATATAGAGTCCATATATATAAATACAAGTCAAATTAAAACATAAACAAATCAAAATAAAATAAAACTAACATAGATATCTTAAATACATCTATCTAAAAGATGCCCAAAATACAAGTCTTGAAGCACCTAGATGACTGTGACCGTGTGCAATAAAACTAAACATAGCTGACATATAAAATAAGTGTTTTAAAATAAAAATATATAGCCCACATTTTTTTTATAAAACCAATGCAAATAAATATAGAGTCCATATATATAAATACAAGTCAAATTAAAACATAAACAAATCAAAATAAAATAAAACTATAGATATCTTAAATACATCTATCTAAAAGATGCCTAGAGATATGAGTCTCCATGGGCCTATATTGAAATTGTTATTGAGAATATATAGGCGCTTCAAGACTCATATATTTTGTCATCTTTTAGATAGATGTATTTAAGATATCTATGCTAGCTTAAATTTTTTATTAATTTGATACAATATATATAGAGTGAGGAGTTAAAATATATACATATTACTAGATAATGTTAGTTTTACTTAAACATTTATTTTATTTACTTTATAGATTTGCATTTCAAGATTGAAGAATCCTAAAAATTAGTTTTTAACTTAATCCAAATGATACAAAAAATTTAATTATAATTGTCTAATGGAATTAATTCCCACCAACATTAAACTAAAGTAATTTACCGTGCAATTAGTTTTCTTTGTGGGATAAAACAATAATTCTTAGCTCTAACAATTAGTTTTAAATGAAATATTTTTCAATAATTTAATCAAAAACTTAATTATAATTTTTTAATAGAATTAATTGCCATTAGTAAAAATCTAAAACATAGGTCATTAAACTAAATATTAATTTTCTTTGTGGCTTCTAAAGATTGAAGAGCTATAACACTAGCCCTCATTAAACTAAAATAAAGTAATTTACCTTGCCATTATTTTTCTTTGTGGGATGTAACTGCAATTCTTAACTCTAACAATTAGTTTTTAATGGAATATTTTTTAATAATTTAATCCAAATGATAGGAAAAACTTAATTATAATTTTTAGAGGAATTAAACCCTAACCCTAGCTCTCAAGTAAATAATTTACCCTAACGTTAATTTTCTTTGTGGTTTTCAAAGATTTGTTTATGGGAAAAATATTAAATAAATTATAATTTATAGGTTCCATAATTTAAGCATGTAAATAGAATAAGAGTAGCATGTAAATAGAATAAGAGTAAATAATACACAATGCTAATCTAACCTTTTATAAATTGATTTTGCAAGAAAAAAAGAATGGATGTATAGTCCCTTACCAATGTAAAGACTTGCGAGCTCGTTGGCCCAGCGGGGGTTTGAACACTCTGGTGGCTGCCTCTACATCCTAAGTGACTTAACCACCGAACCATGCCATCATTGGCAATTAAGCTTCTCTTCTTATCAACTAAACTTCTCCCAATTCAATTTGCTCTATTTATATTTGATTTGATTTTTCTCAAATTTATGTTTGAGTACTACTTATATTTATACACTTAATTTTTTTATGTTCATTGATTTAATATACTATGTCAGCTATATATTATAATTATTTTTAAAAATATGTTTGTTATTTAAGTCTTTTTATGTACACAGTCACATTCATCCCCTTAATGACATTGGATAACTCCTCTCGGTATAACTATTTTTATATGTCGTCTCTTTAATAGTTTTTGTTAACATGCTCATGCCATTACACTCCACCCCTTGCTGCCATTGTGCAAATTTCCATAAACCTACATCATTGTAAGGAGCCAATAACTCAAACATTTTAAATAATTTTTAAGATTAGATCTTTGTTTATTGTATTTTATTTAATTCTTTATAATTTATTACACCAATATACATTACTCTCAAATAAAAATTGGAGTTTTATATTTTAATTATCAATAATGAGTTAATTTTATTTACTTAAGAGTTATTTTAGAGGTTTTTCAAATGGAGGTCTTCATCTATCTAATAGAACTATTATTATTTTTATAAAATATAATATGAAACATAAATAAATCAAAATTTCATTAGTTGGAGTTTTATATTTTAGCTATAGTTAATTTTATTTACTTAAGAGTTATTCTAGGAGGTTTTCACAATGCAATATTGCGATGAAGTCTAATGGGAACTATTATTATTTCTATAAAATATAATAACTAGCATACCTATATTTAAAAAATATATCTAAAGTATGACTAGAGATATCCTTCTCCACGTAGGCACCTCTAGATTTTTAAAATATAGGTATACTAATAGCATCCACACCCGCAAGCCTAATTCTAACTATATTATATAATTATATGAATTATTATATAATATAGTATAATAATATAATATAGATTAGATATATTATTATATAATATTATAATAATAATTAAATATAATATAATACTATATTATATAGAGTAATTATAATTATAATATGTAATAATAATTAAAATTATATTATATATTATATTTATAGTTAGAGTTAGGGGTTAGAATTAGGGTTACAGTTAGTGTTTAGGTTAGAAATAGGGTTACACATAGGGTTAGGGTTAGAATTGGAGTTAGGGTTAGCATTAGTGTTAGGATTAAGGTTAGGATTAGGGTTAGGGTTAGAAATATAATTATTGTTCAAATTAGGGTTGGGCTTATCATTAGCATTAAGGTTAGTGTTATTATTATAGTTACAACCAAAATTGTGGTTAGAATTATGTTAAATAGGGTTAGATTTTAACCCTTATCATAAGCCTATATAAACCTTAGTTCTAACCCAACCTGTAATTCTAACCATAATTGTATCCCTAATTCTAATCCTAACCATTAAATTGATTGTAACTCTAATTATAACCCTAATTCTCATTCTAATTGTCACACTTCTTTAAACTATAACTTGAATTCTAATTATAATTCAAGCCCTAATCATAACCCTAATTATATCTGTAATTCCAACTCTAACCCTAATTATAACCCTAATCATAACCCTAACCCTAACCTTAATTCTAATTGTATATACTCTCAACTATAGATAAAGGATAACCTTCCTCTCCTATATCAAGTTCCTTCTTCCACAATCATGGCATTCCTCTCTATCTTGCTAAACTAGATTTTTTGTAAATGTGATGGTACATATATTCATAATAGCTTGAGAAAGGCCCCAAGCAACATTTTAAATTCTATAAAACTCCCTAGGATAAAATTTCTCCCTTGACTCTTTTCACTTGGAAAAGGACGTCCTTCGATGGTTTGAATGATTGGACATGCCTCTCCCACTTCTCAAAGAGTCAGGATTTTGCAAGGAATCCCTAATCTATTTTGGCCCTAGTGCTTATGATGATTTGTTGGTGCACTCACTAAACTATGCCAAACACATTTAGTCAAGGAATACTAGAGTGAGTTTGAGAAAAAGTCATTTTTTCACATTTATTTTAGACTAGTGGTCTTAAGGAGAATCTTTAGGTAGAAGTTTTCATGTGTAAACTAGACTCCTATTGATATGATGCTCTATCCTTGGCATGACTTGTGAAAGATAAATTGACAACTCAATTATCAATATACATCTCCTCCTCTTTCAAAACTAGAAAGGAGATGTCAAATAATGGAACTAAACCTCCCACAAGTCACAAACTCTCTTGAGAAGAGATACTAGAGAAAAAGGGCAAGAGATTATGTTGCAATTGTGATAAAAATGGGAAAAGGGTCACAAATGTAGTGAGAAACACTTGTATCTCATTGAATCTACCATGATCCCTAGTGACAATGAGTAATTTTTGGATGTAGAAGAAGAGTTGGTTTCCCTAGAACAACAATCCACTCCTAATGCTAAAGCATGAATTGACATATGGGCATTAGGAGTGGATTGTTGTTCTAGGAAAAACAACTCTTTTTCTACATCTAAAAATTCCTTAGATTCATTAGGCACCATGGTAGAGTTAATGAGATACATGTGTTACTACATTTGTGACCCTTTTCCACCTTTTTATCATAATTGTAACACAATCCCCTAGCATTTTTCTCTAGACTATCTCTTCTCTCAAGAGTCTATAAATTGTGGGGGCTTTATTTCCTATATCTGATGTCTCTTTTTTAGTTTTAGAAGAGGAGGAGGAGCTATCTATTTTCTCTAGATGCCAATTTGTCTTTTGTAAGTCATGCCAATGTCAAAACATCACAATAGGAGTTTTTTTACATATGAGAACTTCTCGAAGATCCCCTTGAGACTAATGATGAAACAACTATAAAAATGACACATCTAAGTCACATGTTTGGTTGGCCATTTTCTTAAACTCACTCTAGTATTCCTTAACTAAATATGTATAGCATAGTTTAGTGATAGCATCAACAAAGTCATCATATACGTACTAGGGATAAAATTGGTTTTAAAGGCTTCCTTGCAAAATTTTGACCAAGTGAGAAGTGGGTGAGTCCCATCCAACCACTAAAGGGCTTTCTCTTCCAAGTGAAAAGAGGCAAGGGACAGATTTTGATCATGGAGAATTTGATAGAATTCAAATTATTACTTTCCCAGCTTGCTCAACCAATTAGGAAGATTTGTACCATCACATTTAGGAAATTCCAGAGTCTAGGTGGGCAAAGAGGACCACCTTGATTGTGGAAGAAGGAAATTGAAATTGTTGTAGGAGAGAAAGTTTGGCCCTTATTTGTAGTTGAGATTAGTTGATCAATATTTTTGGGAGAGTTGAGAGAATTGTTCTTCAAAGTTGATGAATTTTACTTCAATTTGTATTTGTTTGTGATAAAGGTGATCATTGAGAGAGTACATAATGGGCTCCTGTGGATCCTATTAGTCTTGAGAATGATGATCTACTGCCATAGGAGTGAGAAGGATCTAAAAAAGAAGTAAACAAAGTCATATAGAAAATTGATCATCTTGAAGAGATGAGTGTAATGGGATAATCCATGTAAAGGGGTAAGAGTTTTCCTAACATCACCATCATCCTAACATGTCCCATTTACCATGTTCTTTTCCATCATTTAAATTAATTAAATAAATTATATTTATTTAATTAATTTATCAAATTCCATTTTCCCCATCATAGATTAATTAAATAAATTCTATTTATTTAATTAACTATCATACCTATCTTTAGAAAAATCTATCAAAAATATGCCGAGAGATATCCTTCTACAACTATTTTTAAATTACTTTGTCATATATAAGTTCAATAGGCATTTCGGCAAGGATATCTGTGATGTTCTTACATAGATTTTTTCTAAAGATAGGTATGCTAGTTAAAATAAATTTATATTATTATAAATACCTTATATTAATATATATTATAAATGTAATCCTCTATATAGAGGGAAAAATAACTCTTATGTGATTAAAACAAGTGCCACGTAGTGGCGAGTACCTTGCCTTTATAGTGTTGTAATAATAGTATGTGTTTTGTTGTCAATAGATGAGGTGTGACATAGCATTTTAGAGAGGAGGTGGGAAAAAGTTTGAGATGAATAGATTCTTGCAAGTTTAATGTATTATAATTATACTAAGTGGGTGAAGATTATAGTTGTGAATGATTAATTATTAATATAAATATCTTATTAATATTATTATACTTAATAATAATAGTAATATTATATTATTATTATTATTATTATTATTATAGTATAATATAACATAATGTTAATATAATGACATAATATATAATTATAGTAATATTATTTTTTAAATAGTTAGAAATTAATAAGTAGGATTAGCCTTCTCAAATTAAACTTGACTTGTACTTCCATGTTTTTAAAGCATCAAAGGTATTTGCCAAATAAAAGTTTGATCAATTTTTATCTAACATGCTGATATTTTTTTTTACAAAATATTAGTAAATAAATGTATATATATGTAAACTAAATTAACCATAATCTATTGACACTTGTTAATTTCTAACTATTTAGAAAAGAATATTATTATAATTATATATTATTTCATTAACTATTATGTTATAATATTATTATTATTAATTATAATAATATTTTAATAACATATTTACATTAATAATAGTATAAAAATATAAATGGGAAGGTTATTATGATAATAATATTAATATTAACTAGTATAGATATCTTAAATAAATCTATCTAGAAAATACCATCAATTTGAAGTTATTTTATTTACTTCAAGTTATTTTATTTGGTTGATAAGTCATTCTATATGTGCACACACCTTATAACTACTAAAAATTTGGTGGTCCCAAAAAATTTATTTTTTTGGTCGTCTAATTTTTTTAAAAAATTTGGTTGTCCATATAAAATTAGTGTTAAAAATTTGTGAAAAGAATTGGTGGTCCATACAAAATAAGTGTTAAAACAAGTCATTTAATTATTACCAACAAAATAACATTTGTAACACACAAAACAAAATGGAATGTTGTTTGTTGAATTTCCCAACTTTAGCGATTCTGATCTCTTCCCCTAACGATACCTGAGACTCTGACCACTAGAGCCAGATGCCCCCTAAGTTTCTCCATAGCCATCTTATATAATTTTTTTATATTAGAGAATCGTTGTAGATTGGTTCTTGAATTTGTGGAAGTGGTGGTTGATGAAATCATAGTAGAGCATGTGGGAATTTGACTTTCTCCCTTTCGTTCCTATGACTAAAATCTGGAGGTGTTGGGGATTTACATGGAAGAGGCTGTGAAAAAATATAACATTTTTCAATATGTGATTATTAACTTGATTCAAACAATCTCATATTTAAGATAGATCTTACAGGTTAGTATTTTACTACAAGGTTTATTGAATGCAGTATCCACTTGGTAATTGCCTTCGGGGCGGATGTTAAATTAGTTATAAAAAAAATTACAGAGTGCTTCACGGGGTGTGTTAAAAGTTTGGTTTTGGGTTCTTGTATCCGTTGGGTTTTCAATATCGAGCTAATACAAGGCATATTACCTAATTGGATATGGAAAGGTAGACTATTTCACATTGTGTACAAGTGGGTTCTTGCATCTATTAGTTTTCAATATCAAGCTAATACAAGGCATCTTGCCTAATTGAATATGAAGGTAGTCAGTTCTATCGAATTAGTCATAGGTTTGTTTTTTAAAAGAATAGCTTGAAGTGATGTGATCTTATAGAATGTTTTAATTGTGTGATATTCATATGTCAGATTTAGAAGCTTTAAAAGTAAATGCAACTTGCAGGTTTAAAACTAGATTTCATGCCCTTTAGATCCTCCTCATGCATTGTGCCAGAATGAAAGCTTCAAGACATGGTTATAAAGAATGGTCTACTAAAATGGCTTTAAATACTTCCTACAAATGTAGTCTATGGGTGTGAGGAGGCAAGGTTGCTAGATATGCATAAAATAAATGTGATAAAATGGTTGCTAGATCTATTTGAAGATTAAAGAATCAATGGATCAACTGTAAGGTAAACTACTTTTCAATAAATATAGGCGTGAATGTTGTTTGGTTTAGCATACTTTGCTACCAACTGTTCATTCAATGCCTACTTTTTTTGCCATTTTTATTCTTCTTACTTAATAACTATGTATATATACATATAGAACCCCTTTTGTGTAATAGGAAATGTAGTGAAACAAGTATTTTATATTAATTTATATTGATCTCTCTATTTTTCTATGCTACTATTCCATTAATGGAAGTCTATGTAGAAAGTTGAACAAAATATTTTCTTTATTTGGCCTGTCTAGATCACGGTACTTATTTCACACATGCTTTCAAAAGTTTTACCTTTTTAAAATAAGGTGTATGTTTTATCTCTATTTTTTTTAATATTTTTAATTTTTAATGATTGAGTCATTTTTTAATGTATTAATCAAAAGATAATTTATTTGTATGGAAGTTGATAAATAGTTTACATTCATCACTTTAGTTTAGATCTATAAGTGGAATAGATCTCTCATACGGATGGATTTGAACTTTGAACTTTTAAAATTTGAATTTCTCAATTTGGGGCTATTCCCCCTCTTGTACTAGCTATTATAAGCCAACTTATTTCCAATTATATGATAAGGTAATGTATTTAAAGACTAACCCAAATTTGTTTATAGTATCTATTATAAGTTAAATAAAAATTTGTTGAGGACATATATAATTTGTTTGTGAAAGGATAAAAATGATTACATCAACATTGCATGATCTTAAAAGCATGTTTTATGCTTTCTTGTTGTTCTCAACCTTGGTTCATTTCTATTGAATCAGTCCATCTAGGGGTTTGATTGAGGATAACATGACCATTGTAATTTAAAGTAGATTCTCCAAACTTGGTGTTTCTAAACGCTCCTTGTTCTGTATTAAATTTGAAGCATATGCACAAAGGTGAACAAGTTTCATTCAACAAAATTAGTGAGAATAGATATAGAAATCACAATATCAATGTTGCATAAAAGTCTAGTTTTGTATTCGCAAAAGTGAACTAATAGTTCTTAGTTGGATTTCTAGATTAGCGACAATTGTTTGATAGGTCAAGTAAAATTCTAACATTGCAGTGAGTTGATTTTTAACATCTATATAGTGATATCTTTATTGGATCTAAAAATAGGTCCCTCATAATTAATTAATATATTATTTACATCTATCATAATATTTGATATTATTCCCAATTCATTTATTCAGGTTGATTGTTTATTTTAGTGCTTTATTTATTTACCTTAGGTTGTTTATGTGAGCAATTTTACCCTTACCTAAAATGGTGATCTTATAAGTGCCTAAATTTGAGCAGGCATACATTTTAAAGTTTGATGAAGATTTGGTGGCATAGCACATGACCATATATGGTGTAAAACAATAAAACTCTCTTGTTTATTTTACTTCTTTATTTAATTAATTACCTTAGATTGTTTAGGCGAGTGATTCTTGGCTTACCTAAAATGATGATCCTATAAGTGCCTAAATTTGAACAAGCATACATTTCAAAGATTGATTAATATTTGGTTGGATTTGGTGCTCTCTCTCTCGTCCCTTAAAATATTGTTAATATTTGACTTTTTAATAATGAACTCAAGCTCCTTTTCCATTATTTTTCTCATTGATCATCCACCCCAATGAACATCTATTATGGTGAACAAATTGTTAGTGTATATATTTCATTTATCATACACTATAGGTGTTTTAAGCCTAAATTGGGCATCCTTTATGTATTCTTGACACATGCCTCTTTGAGGTGTCAAGTTTGTTGGATGACTCATCCTTGTTAGTGTATATTTTACCCATGTCTTATTTTGCCTCACATGGGTGAAATACACATTTTGTAAGCCTACTTATGTGGGTTAGGTGTTGACTTGGAGAGTTCAACACAACTCTCCAAGCATGTGTCGACACTCATTCGACACTTGCTGAGTGGAGTGTTGAAGTCGACTCCTAAGTTGACTCAACATCCTCACTCATTCTCATCTATTTATAATTGCCTTTTTGGCTAATGTAAAGTGGTAGATTTGGTGAATTTAGTTAGACTTGCATAAAAGGGAAAAAATTATGCAAGTCCAGCCAAATTCACCAAATCCACCACTTTACATTAGCCAAAAAGGCAAGTATAAATAGGTGAGAATGAGTGAGGAGTTTGAGTCAACTTAGGAGTCGACTTCAACACTCCACTCACCAAGTGTTACATCCCCAACTTACAAATTAGACTTAATCAATTAATTGGCATGTTAATCAGGAGGATTAGTCATAGTCAATTGATTTGATATTGTGCAAATATCTTATTTAAATTTTGATTATAAAGAAATAGATGTTAAATAGTTTTTTAAATTAAATGATTTACGATTACGAGATTTGATAATGATGCACTGATCATGATCTTGTGGTCCTAAGTGTGACAAGGAGAAAAATGTCCTTCGAAGAAGGAAGGAGAGTATCATCCTAGAGGAAGGGTTAGACATTGTGAAAACATAAATATGTCCTTATCAACCATTTGTAAGTTGACACATGTCATGTCTCTTGTCTTTTGTTTCTATGTTCTTGGTTTAATCTTTTGTCAATGAAGTTATCACAACAAGTCATGATGACCAGACGATGTTTTGGGAACATCATCCCTAGCTGAGAGACAATAGTGTTTAGAGACAAGGAGGTCTCTCTTACTTGTTGTTCTTGGGGTCATTATTTTCCCTAGTCATTTGATGAATGGGAATAGTCGATTTCGAGGGAGTATCACTCGACCCAGATAATCAACATTATTAATGTGAATTCTTTTTATGAATAGTATCTCTTGTGTTAATCCTTAGTCAAGGATGAAACCTCTTAATAGGTTGTTACCTATAATGATATTATTGTTATTTACTTATCTTAATAATTGTATTCTTTGCAATATTCCTAAGTTGATATAGTAGATCATGAAGATTGATGGGAGCTTCGAGCTCAACCATCCCATGTTGTGCAAGGATCGAGCCACCTCTTAAGAGACACTACTGAGTGGAAAGGCAGTTAGTAGGCAAAATTGGCATGCCTTGGGATTGGTTACCTTTGGTGTTTAGCTCTCCATTTGGTAAGAATCACTTCGATGAGTTAGAAATGTTGGTTGGGGTTTTTGGAAACGAAAGTAGGCGGCGTAACTATTCAGGGAAGAACAATGGTAGGAGGGAGCTGTGAGAAGCTAGAAGACTCACATACTGGGATTGCAATCAGTCTATTACTTGATTCAGGTAAAATCATAAACAAATGCCCAATTACTTTTCAAATGATGAGTTTAAATCTTAGAGAACTTCTGCCCGAGTCTGTGAAACATGAAGTTTCTTGTTATTGATTAAAAATCTGAGGCACGTGGCCTACAAGGCCATGCCATGCATGTTGTCTTTGTTTCTTTTGAGTCATGGCTCTAGGCAGTTTAGCTGAGCTATTCTTGTTTTTAAATCTCATATATGCAGTGGTATGGGAGCCGTATGGCTGAACCCTTTTAAGACAACTTTGAGTTATGTTTATGCTCAAAGCCTCATAAGATGAGCTTGCTAGACACAGTAATTGTTGAAACCACCCTCAAGGCTGTGAGCTGAGTAGAGAACATATTAATCTTCTTTGAAAATATGCTCAAGGCTGTGAGCCGAGCTAGGAAACTATGTAACTATTCTTGAAATTACACTCAGCCAAGCTTTAATATTGTGGAATCTTGTTTATGTTGAAGCTCGAGGCTTAAAGAACCAAATAATCACTATTATTTGTTTTAATACTAGTTCAAGGCCTCGAGACTGAGCCCTATAAAGATTATCTCTTTCTTTGAATGAGCCTTGAGTCTTTCGACTCGGTCGTATTGCATTGTATGATATATTATGATAACTGGAGCTCATAGCCATAGTGGCTGAGCATGTATTCATTACATATTTGTTAAGCCCACATCGTAGGATGACAAGGGCCAAGCCTAAGAGCTCTCAAAGGGAGTTATGAATGACTCCAGGTGTTTAGTTGATAATGGATACAGTCATTCGACTATAATGATAGTTGTGTAGGCATCAATGATTAGCATGCAGTCCTTCATCTATAATAATAACTGTGAAATTTTCTAATATTATAAACCCAGTCCAATGACTGAGATGATTGTCAGGAAGGCAATTATAAATCGGTGTGTCCATAACACCCAAACTAAACCCTAGTCAGGCTTACATTAGAAGACAATTGTGAATTGCAAATAGAGTTGTTTAAACTATTATGAGTGTTTATATGAACCTTTGAATATGAAAGGGTATGATCTTTAATGATCATAGTCTCATCATGAGACAGTTGGAATAAGTTTATAGAAGAATATAGACTAGTTCTATACGTGACTAAATTATGACTTATCAGATAACATTATAAGATATAATTTCTTTTACTTATTTGTAAACTATTAGGCTAGTGAATAGCCCTTGAGCTCATTGGGAAGATAAGAGCTATTGAACCTTAAGAAACTAATGTATTTTACTAAGGTAGGGCATGCCTTGAGTATCATGGAATCAACTTCATCATATGTGATGAAATGATATCAATATGTTAACCACAGAAGACCAAGACAGTCTTAAAGTTTGAAATTGAGATGAATTGAAATGGAACAAGGTGACACAGAGTCACTAGTTCCATCTTACAAAAGTAACCTATTTAGTTATAACTGACTTATGATGGGAGTTGAATGTTCAAGTTTGGACAGTGATTTGAATTGATCCCACATACATACAAGACGTAAAGAACAAGCTCGTTAAGAATTGACTGTAGGACATGACAACTTATATGTCAAGTTAGGGTGGTGGAAATATGATATTCATTATGTAACGTATTTCTATGAAAACCTTGGCCAAAGTAATGCATCCATCTCTGCATGCATTGTCAGTCCATAGTGACCTAGATGGACTAGTGTCTCTAGTAGTGTCATACAAGTTAGAGTGAATCTGTAGTGTGTGACTGTGAGACATTAGGAAGGACATGACACCAGTTACTCAGATGGCTATCCAATTGGTTTCCAATGTGTAACCTTTCCATGAAGGGTAGGGCCTCTTCTAGTTAGGAAGATGAGCAGGGGACCGTGGGTCTGTGGTTGGAGGAAAAGCACCAGGATGATGCTCTCCTTCCCAAGCATGAGACAAGCTAAGGCTTATGAAGACAAATGTCAATGGTACCAGATACAGTGTTTGTATTTTGACCAGTTGGTCTATTGTAATGTAAAAATTTGATTAAGATGCCTAGACCATATATTGTATTTGATTAGTAATGGATATTCACTAAAGATTGTAATGATTTATTAGATTGTAAGCTATGTTATATCCTGATTTGATTGACATGCTTAAATGATGGAAAATAATATGTTTCTTTATGTTCAAATTTTGAATATTGTAATCCATTCTTAATTAATGACTTGTTTAAGTTACATGTTTAAGTTAAATCTTGAGTTTTATGGAAAGTGATGTTACATATGGTATCAGAGATACCAGGTTCAACACATGGATCTAATGAGCTCACTATTTGATGATTAATGTATCCAACATTAAGTATGCTAATGATTGGATGTTCTATTCTAGAATGGTAAAAATTAGAACCACACCTCGCAAGAAGGTAATGGAACATGGATGTTACCTATGCCATCAAAAGATCTTGAAGGCATGAGACTCCATGAAGGAGAAACTTGAACAAACTGGATGCTTGGTAAGTGTATGGTTATCTAATGAGGAAACTTTTGCTGATGCAGTGAAACACATCAAGCAAGAGTTAAGGAAAGATGAATGGATGGCTGCCCTTAACTCTACTAGAACATCAGTGTCACCCTCTGCTCCTAAAGGACCAGCTAAGGGAAATAACCATAATGAATGCAATGTACCAAAGGAGGATGTGAGGGAATACCACTGTGTATCCTCACTTCCTAAGACTGAAAAGAAAATCTAATAATGGGAAGTTATCCCAATTGTAAATGATTTGCAGGAGCAAATGTAAATAGTGGATTATATGTAATCCAATGGAAATAATGATGCAATGGAAAAGTTTTGACAATCTTTCCCTTCTTGTTAAAGATTACATGAATGTGAATAGATTTGTGAAATAATTGAATTGCTTAGCATGGAAAACTAATCCATGTTTAATCTGTAAACTTCAAGAAGAAGTAAATTGCGGTAAAGGTTCAAGTTGGAACTAGAATGGAGGATAGCCAAGATGAAGGAGCACCTTCAGGGCAATCTTAGTCTAAACTAGACCAAATCTTGAGTTTGTTGAAAGAAACTAGGGTGAGGGTAGTAACCCTCGAACACAAAGTTAGAGGCTAGTCAGAAGACAAGTGAGATAATTATGATGGGGTTGATGGCGAGGAACACCATAATGCACCACCCAAAGCCACCACAGAGAAAATAACTCTGCAGCTAAACAAGATGGGGATAAGAGGAGCCTTATGTCTATGGAACTGTCTCACGACATGAAAAAGGTCATGCCACCTAAATTTGATGGATCCTTAAGCGGAGATGCTGCAGAGGCATGGCTTACGGAGATGGAGAAGTATTTTGAAATTAGAAATTATAATGAGGTAACTAAAGCTGTCTGGGAGCATTTTAGCTAGTGGGAGAAGCATCCACATGGTGGATGAAAAAAAAGATGGAGTTAGGCTTGAGGTCTACAAGCCTTACTTGGGATAGGTTTGTAGAAATGTTTAGGCAAAGATGGTTGCCTCAACTATTCTATGATTAGAAACTCATAGACTTTCAAAACTTGAAACAAGCTGATATGACTGTAAATGAGTATTGGGAGAAATTCACCTGATTGTTGAAATATGTGCCACAGTATCAGTATGATGAGAAGTTCCAGGTCTAGAAGTTTATCCTGGGGTTGAACACCCAGATTGGGGGTGAGGTTAATGTTCACAACCCTACAACCATGGAATAGGTCTATGAGAGGGCCGTTAGGCAAGAACAGAACCTGAAGGCTATATTGGCCTATAGGGAAAGAAACAAAAAGAGATATAATTGGTCTCAATCTTCTCAACCCTCAAAAAAGAAGGGGAAGAAACAAGATTATGCTAAGAAGAGTGATAAAGGGGCTAAAAATAAACAAAATGAATCCAATGGAGATAAAAAGGGGAATAACCACTCTAAGAAGAATGAGAACAACTCTGGCAAACCTTAGGAGAGGCGAGGACCAGATGGAGGATGCTTCACTTGTGGCAGAGATCACTACGCCAATCAGTGTCCCAACAAATCATAGGGAGTGCAACCAAGAGGGAATCCTCTACCTTCCCAGCAACTAGTATTCCAACAACATATCCATGCATCCTTGGACAATTGTCAAGATGAGTATCAAATAACTCCAGTAGAGACAACATGTATTTTATTTGGAGTTCCAATTTTAGTTTTAATTGACGCAGTTGCCACAGAATGTTTCATTTCTCCTAAAATTGTAAATAAGATACCTACAAGAGTAGGATTCATGGAAAATACTTGGTCTATAGAGTATGCAAATCACACCAAGGCTTAGGTAGAGCAATGCTTGTTTGAAGCTTGGGTTGAACTTCCAAACTTTTCCACTGAAGTGAATCTATATGTAGGCCCATTTGGCTCATATGATGTTATCCTAGGAATAAATTGGCTATGGAGACATCGATCCAAAGTAGACTATTATGCCAAGATAGTAGATTGTTTGGATGATCTAGGAAATCAAGTCCATATTCAAGGGAAACCTGGGGAAATTAAGTTGAGGCAAATTTTTGCCTTAAAAATTAAAAGGGCACAAAGAAAAGGATGCCAACTTTTTGTTGTCAAGATGGATAAAATAGATGAAACAAAGGAAACCTACTTCCAAGATTACTTGATGTTTTATGAATCCCCAAAATGTAACGAAGTAAGGATGAAGGAGTCCATAGGTCAGGAAAGACTAGATATGGACAAGCATCCCCTCCTCAGAGATTTTGAGGATGTATTCCTAGATGAACTACCAGGGTTACCCCCTAAGAGAGCTTTTGATTTTTCCATTGATATTATACCTAGGTTAGAACCTATTTCTAAACCTCCCTACAGGATGACTACAATGGAATTAGTGGAGTTAAAGGCTCAACTGCAAGAGCTACTAGATAAAGGGTTGATTAGACCCAGTGTGTCACCATGGGGAGCACCTGTCATTTTTATGAAAAAGAAAGATGGAACTTTGCAGTTGCGTATAGATTAGCACATGTTAAATAAAGAAACCATCAAGAACAAGTATCCTTTACCCCGCATTGATGATCTTTTTGATCAGATGAGAGGAGCAGCAATATTTTCCAAGATCAATCTTCGATCGGGATATCACCAATTGAGGGTGAAGGATGAAAACATCCATAAGACAACCTTTAGAACCAAATATGGACATTATGAATTCACTATCCTACCTTTTGGGTTGACAAATGCACCTACAATGTTTATGAATCTTATGAATAGTGTGTTCAGAGGCTACCTAGACTAGTTTATCTTGGTATTTCTTGATGACATTTTAATCTACTCTAAGAATGAAGAGAAACATATACAACATTAGAGAATTTTTCTTCAAAGATTAAGAGAGCATAAACATTATGGAAAGCTCTCTAAGTGTACCTTCCTTCAGAAATAAGTACAGTATTTGGGTCATATAATTTCAGCCAAAGGAATAGCTATAGACCCAACTAAGATTAAGGCTATTTTTGAATGGCCTGAACCAAAAAATATTCATGAGGTCCGAAGTTTTATGGGCCTGGCTGGTTATTACAGGAAGTTTGTAAAAAAATTCTCTAAAATTGCACATCCTGTAACTTCCTTGCAAAGAAAGGGCAAGAAGTTTGAATGGTCAGAAAAGTGCCAGGAGGCCTTTGACCTACTGAAGGAAAAATTGACTTCAATCCCAGTTTTAAAAGTGTCTAACCTAGAAGGTTAATTTGAAGTCATTACCGATGCCTCAGGGGAAGGCTTAGGTGGCGTACTAGTCTAAAATGGACATGTTGTTGCATATGAATCATGCAAACTAAAAAACTATGAACAAAACTACGCCCCACATGATTTAGAAATGGCAACACTCATGCATGCACTCCAATTGTGGAGACATTATCTTCTTGGAAAACCTTTTGAGTTGAAAACGGATCACCTCAGACTTAAATATATGTTCATGTTACATCCCTAATTTTGGCTTGTTTTTACTTTTTACTTTTACATGGGTAAAAGTGAATCTATTGGATAAATACTTTGACGTTGGGTTAATTGTCATTGGAAAATATTGATTTTATTTAATATCAATTATGTGATTAAATGTAATGAATATGATGTAATGATTTAGCAATTTATGTTGTGAGAATTTAATTCATTGTTCATAAGGTTTATGAATGGACTAACGATGCACTGATCATGATCTGGTGAATTGCAAGTAATATGCAGGATAGTAGGTTCTTCATGACTCTCCAAGAAAGAGAGAGAGAGTATCTTCTGAGGAGAGGAGAATAGACCTTGGGTTACAATGGTCATTTGCCAAATGAGTATAGTGTTCAAAGAGTTAAATAACTCTAGTCGATTAAGGTAAGTCACGTTTTATTGGTTAATTCTTGGATCGACTTGACAAGTTCTCAATGTCTATTTGATTCCTTTTTGAGTTATTCGTGTGTCAACCTTGTCATTTTTCTAAAAAATGACATTGTCGAGAAAGGACGTTAGTCATCTGTGACTAGTGTAACCTCTCGTCGATCACATCCTAAATAGTCTTCATTTGCGTCGTCAAAACATAGATGGTTTAATTGTTGTCATAAATATGGTTTAAACATTGCATGGACATTCATGACAAGCTTAATCGATGTGATATGGTATGTATATGTGAAGGGGAGACTAGCTCGACCCAAGCACATTATATACAAAAGTTTACGTAAAAAATCTTTATTAATGCTATTAATAAGTATTATCATTGTACTTTGATTATTATTTCATGTAAAACTTTAGTGATCATTTGAGATGGTCAACAAAGTAAGATTCACCACCTTCTCTATTATTATGTTAATTTATCCTTGAGATGTGTTGTAGAGGGAATCTTTAAATTCTTATGAGGCAATTACTACCTCAATGTCCTCTTAATCATTCATGTCTATCCATAGGAGAAATCCATGATGTGGACGTAGTTGTTTAAACCATTTAACCAGCTCATGGGCATTAAGATGCCTATAGAGAGTCGTATCATAGAGATACTTTATTCTCCACATAGACCTCTCATTGAGGCTTGAGTGTTTGGAGGCTTGTTAATAGGAGAAACTCTTAGTCATAGAGAACCTTCCATTGACTAGATAAGTGGAGCCTTAATGATAGAGTCATGGGCCATTAGTGGAATTAACCAATTCTTGGTGGAAACGTAGTTTTGATTTGAGAGTATGGGAGTGGAGTATTCATGCGGCTAGTATAAAGGAAGGACATCATTTCTTGGAGTCGAATCATATTATATAGAGCTTTAATGATCTTGAACGATTATCTTAGAGACGACAGCTCGAGAGATTCGAGGATCTTGCGAATGGAGTCATCACGTTATAAATAAAGTTAATTTTAACAAATACTTATTAGAGGACACTGTGACCTTGAGGAATTCATTTTAACTATTTTGAAGTGGAGTCTTAATGATGGATAGTTGTGGAAAATAGAGAACTGACTCATAGATAAGTCATGTGTAGAGCTTTAAAAAGGGATGACTCTCCCAAAGTCAAAAAGGAGAGGAAGGAGAGCACTCTGAAAATGAAAGGAAAAGCTTGAGAATAGAAGAGCAAAGGGTGTTAACATTGTACTCAGCGAAGGAATAACTATGAGTTGTTAGCTATCTGTGATGAGGGAGAAGTGTAACAGGAGGAGTATACAATCCTGTAGATCATCTTCTTTTCGTTATTTGATATATTTGCATTGTATTTGATACTTGTTTTTATATCCTAGTTTTCTTTGAGCTATGAATCTTTGTTAGTGTCCAATAAGGCTGAATTTTTTGTTAAAGATAACCTTCATATATTAACTCTACTCATGTTGGGCTGAATGCTAGTATGTAGACATCAATATTAAGGGAGAGTTTTTACTCAAATAATGCTGTGCCCATTATATATGCCTATTCATATATAATAGATTTGGAATGATATTGTACAACTAGATTATATGTATCTTTATGATATCGCATACTGTAAATGTAGTATAAAACCATACATCTAGCAATGTAGATTTTGTAAAACATAGAATACTATGAGAATGGTAACGTTATGTTCTTTGGAAAATAATAGTTTTTAAATGAGTGTATTATCATTTTAGGATTACCTTATAATAGATGCAAAAGGTGAATTATTCCCCTCATTGCTGGTTTATTAATGTTTCAATATCTCCTAGTTATGGAAAAGAAAGAGAAATTTAACTTTGAGTTCAAGATGTTTTTAAATGAGACATTTCACTAAGGTTGACAAACAACTCAAACTAGTCCTTGTTCTTTTGTTATCAAATCAATCCTAGGTCAATATTTTAGACTCATATGGAGCCATAGGGTTTGGTATAATTAAGTTCTCTTTGTAAAGGGAAAATAACCTAGTTGTAAGAGATTGAACAACCTCTTAGTAGTTAAAACAATGGAAAAACAATCTTCTTTCTAGTCAAGAGTGGTGAAACCTAGAAATAACCTTGTAGTCAGAATAAGACCTAGGGGTTAATTCTTTTGCTTACTAGGTTATTACTTTATGGGAATATATTTTTTCCATTGTGATGGTATAGGATGGATAAAACCTAAAAAATTGACTCGATTGGGGAATTTTATACTAAACCTTCGTGATCACTAAATAGATTGACAATGGAAAGGGCAAGTACTCTATATATGAATGTTTATTCTTACTTGGTAGAGAAGAATTTACAAGTCTTAAGAAATCTCGAAAATAGTATTCTCTTGTGCTTAGAAAACTATAATTTCAATTAGATATCAATATCGTTAGGAGAATACTTTGCTCTAGGAATGTTCAAAGTGGGTGGATTTCCCTACATCAACTTAGCTAAAACACTCATTTATTTTGACTCTATATAGTTTACTATGAAAAAGGAGAAGAACTTTAAACATGAATTCAAATGGATAGAGAATGGGATGAGACTATCAACCAGTTAGAATCCAACTAAACTTGGGAGAAGATTAGACTCAGAGTTGAATTGTTTAGCATTTTTGTTATTGAGGTATCCTCTTATATTTTAAAGTAGACTTGTTTGTAAGTTTGAAACGACCTTTAAGTTGAAAGAAGACTAAAGGAAAAACATTTACTTAAACACTATTCTTTCTAGATTTGATTGTTTGATATTCCATTATCATGGAAAAGGAAAGGCAAACCCTAGATTGACCCATTAGGGTAAAGTTATTAAATGTACCTTTTTGGTTACAAATTGTTTAGTTGTTTCTCTATGGGTAGACAAAGAGGTCGAGTGCCCTAAATAATAATGTTCATTTTACTTGTCGAAAGGATGATATGTCCTTATCGATAATGTCTGTTCTTGGGTTGATAACCTATTAGATTGTTTACAAATCGACTTAAGTTTTTAAGTGTCAATAAGTTTTGGAACCTAGGGAATGCAAGGATGCAAAGGGATATCCTTGTATAAAAAGTAAATCCATGAGATCTATGGAACAATGACAGTGTTTGAAAACCTGTCTAAGTTGGGAAGACTAGAATATTGAAGTTGTCAAGACTATATGGTAAAACATAGTTGACCAAGTCAACTATAGGAATATGATAGTATCCAAGTCGAGTTAGGGTGGGTGAACAATACGACTATGTTCATTGTGAATGTCTATTTCTATTGAAACTTTGGCCAAAGTAATGCATATGTCTATGTGTGCATTGTCAGTTCACCGTATCTAGATTACATAACCTATTGGAATGATCATACTTAGCTAGAGGGGTAAGTGCACAAAGATGAGGGACCAAAATGGGGTCTTAAGTTGCCACTTTATTTCTGAAATCAGGAAACATTGATGTTGGATGAGAAATTGAAGATAGCTACACTCAAAATTTGAAGATGGAACAAACACAAGAGTTGTAGTGCTCCAAATCTAGTTTCTAAACTAGTAATTTTTTCCAAAACCGGTTGACATTAAGGGGTTTAAAAAGGGGGAGCACACAAATTGGTTCTATTTTTCTCAAAAAAGCATAACATAGCGTCTGGTGTGCTCCCCCTAAAATGTTAAATTTTTTGTAGTATTTCAATAATCGCTCCAGTGAGAAATTAGGTAACACCATGTAGTTTATCTCTAATTTTTATGATAATTTTTTAATGAATAATTGATTTTTTAGTAATTTTTAAAGTGGACACATCCTGAAAAATAGAAATTTGAGCATGCTCCCCCTAAAATGTTTGAAAATTAATCAAAAATCAATTTATTTTTTTAATTCGTGTAGAATGGAGTCTAGTTTCTAAAAATATAACTTATTTCAATTTTCAATGAATGGTTTAAAAAAAGTCAAAAATACTAGACACTAGTTTTTGAAAAAAACTGGACACACCAACAAAAGAAATTCAAGATGAAACACTAAACGCACTCAAAATGTGAAAAAAATTATATGGTTAGATAGCTAACAAAGAGCTTAAGATTATGGTGCTTTTTTTTTAGTTTTCATTGAAAAAAGTGCCATCCTAATGGCGAGCATGCTCTAGATTATCTCCATATTTTGCTAAAAATTGATAAAAACATGTCAAACAAAACTGAGCATAATGCGAGCACGTTATAACGCACTTGTGGTATGTGAAATAAATAATGTGATCGCATTATAACATGCTCACGTTATGTGAAATCAACAATGCGATCACGTTATAACGCGGTCATGTTATGATGTGCATAATTGGAAATACACATGCCAATTGCATTTGCTTGAAAGTTTCTAAAGCCTTTTCAACAAATCCATTTTTTGCATATCTTGCAATCATTGTATTCCACTATAGAATATCTCTTTGAGGTGTTATGTCATACAATTAACATGCCTTGTCTATGCTTCCACACTTTACATACATGTCTACAAGGGCAGCTTCACTTCCTATCATCTCTTTCACTCTATTTCTCTCCCCTCTCTACATCCTACCCTTTCTCTGAGTCTATGCTTCCCTTCCCTCTCTACCTCCCACCTCTCTCACATTCTTCTTTCCTCCCCTATCTACGTTCTACCCTCTCTCTCACTCTCTACTTCCCTCCCCTATCTACCTCCTACCCTCTTTCTAAGTCTTTGATTCCCTCATCTCTCTAACTCTTACCTTCTCTCTCACTCTCTTCTCCCCCCCTCTCTACCTCTTACCCTCTCTCTCACTTTCTACTTCCCTCCCCTATCTACCTCCTACCCTCTCTCAGTCTCTGCTTCCCTCCCCTATCTACCTCCTACCCTCTCTCTTCTTCTTTCCCCTATCTACCTCCTACGGTCCTCTCCCACTCTCTACTTCCTCCTATCTCTTTCTCCTATCCTCTCTCTCACTCTCTACTTCCCTCCCCTCTCTATCTCTCCTCCTCATTCTTCCCATCCAATGAAATTTCATAAATTATCTTGTTTCCATTTCATCATCCCAATTTATATCCTCATCCATCTTTACATGTCCTATTTTTCTTGTTTCCATGTTCTTTGTTGACAATGGAGAGTGAGAGGGAGGAAAAGGGAGAGAGGATTGGGATGGAGGGGAGAGAAAGGGGAGAGATACCTGGTGATAGGGAGAGAGAGATAAAGAGTCCTAGTTTTCTTGTTTTGGAGAGACAGACAGGGTGGGTCGGGTTTATGAGTTTAGGGTTGCTTAAGTTTAGGGTTTAGGGGTTTAGGGATGCTCAGGTTTATGGTTTATGGTTTATGGTTTATGGTTCAATGGTTAGGATTTAGGGGTATTATTTAGGGGTTTTGGGAGAGAGAGAGAGAGAGGTTTAGAGTTGCTCAGGTTTAGGGTCATTATTTAGGGTTTATGAGCTTAGGTTTGCTTAGACCTTTAGGGGCATTATTTATGGTTTATGAGTTTAGGGTTGCTCAAGTTTAGGGTTTAGGGTTTTGGGTTAGGCTTTAGGGGTTTACAGTTGCTCAGGTTTATGGTTTAGGGTTTAAGGGTTAGGGTTTATGGGTTAGGGATTTAGGGTTTCTCAGGTTTAGAGTTTAGGGGTTAGGGTTTAGAGAGAGAGAGAGAGAGTGAGGGGATCAATAGATGTTGGGAAAGATAGGGAGATAGAGGTTTAGAGTTGCTTCTAGGTTTTATGGTTTAGAGGTTTGGGGTTTAGGGTTGCTCAGTTTTAGGGTTTAGGGGTTAGGGGTTAGGGTTTAGGGGCATTTTTTAGGGTAACTTAAGGTTTATGTGTTAGGGGTTAGGGGTTAAGGTTTAGACATTTAGGTTAGGGTTTAGAGAGAGAGGACCGATAGGGAGATATAGGGGAGACTGAGGGGAGACAAGGAGATAGAGGGTGAGGGACATGGCCAGAGACATAGGTAGAGAGATTGAGATGTAGAGGGATGATAGAGACAAGGAGATAGGGTTTAGGGGTTAGGATTTTAAAGAGGGAGAGATATGGAGATAGAGGGTGAGGGACATGACCAAAGACATAGCTAGAGAGATTGAGAGGTAGAGAATGTTGTAAATGACTAACATATTAGTGCTTATGATGTTCGGATGGCTCCTGTGGCTGGCAGAGGGTAGAATGACACTTGTGGCTAGCTAGGTGTAGAATGATGTTTGTGATTTATAGGTAGGTGCTACTAAGGAGCATATTGGCATATACAATATACAAAATGGTGCAAATGACTAACAGATTGGCACTATGATCTTCTAATGGCTCTTGGTGAGGTATTTGTTTGATTTTGATTATTTTTGGGATCATTTGAAATGGAGCTTAGATTGATTTGGGATGGAATTGGTATGAAATGGATTGGTTTAGGGATAATGAGAGATGAAAAGGACTAGATTAGGAATGATTTGGGAATTATTAGAATGGTTTTAGGGATGGTTTGAAGTGGTTTAGTGCTGAGTAGGGAATGATTAGAATGATTTGGGAATAGTTTAGGGATGGTATTTGAGATGAAATCTAGGTTGATTTGAAAATGATTAGGGATGAAGTTAAATTGATTTGGATGTGATTTGGGATGGTGTGAATTGGTTTAGGGCTGATTAGAAGTGGTTTAGGGATGATTAGATATGAAATTGAATGGATTAGGGATGATTTGGGATTGACTAGGAATGAATTTGGTTGGAATGAAAGCTTAATGTTTTCATGTTTTCATGTTATAGAGATTGGGAGATATAGGGAGATAGAGGTTTAGGGTTTCTTCTAGGTTTTATGGTTTAGGGGTTAGGGGTTTAGGGGTTTAGGGTTGCTCATTTTTAGGGTTTAGGGGTTAGGGGTTAGGGTTTAGGGGCATTATTTAAGTTTTAGGGTTTAGGGTTTAGAGGTTTAGGTTTATGGTTTAGGTAGAGGGGAGAATAGGGATTCCTATCTCTATCTCTAGACATATGAATCCCTATCTCTTAATCTATCCCTCACTACCTCTCTCTGCTCCTATTTATCTCTCTCCTCGTTCCTCTACCTCTTGAAATCTCTCTCCCTATGTCTCTAGACATCTCTTTATCTCTTTCCCTATTGAGTTATCTATCCTCATAACCCCATCTCTTAATATACCCCTCTCTACCTCTCTGTATTTCCCTATCTATCTCTTCCTTACTAGATCTATCTCCCTATATCTCCCCTCTCTCTATATATATGTATCTCTATCTTTCTCCCTTTATAGACCCCTTTCTCTATCCCAATCCCCATCTCTCCCTCTCTCCATCTCTATCTAACCTATCCTCTCTATCTCCATGTCCCTCTCTATCTCTCCATGTCTCTCAATCCCTCTCTATATATAGGATAGAGAAATGAAGAGAGAGAGAGAGAGAGAGAGAGAGAGACTCTCCCATGTAGATACAAGGTTACCTTTATGTTATAATGCGAGCGCATTTTGGGAAGTATGGAAAATGGTAAAAAAGCATGTGGGATCCATGTTTTAGACCCCACATGACTATTATTCCTGCTTTTCATGAGTATATCGGACAAAAAAATGCTTTGCATGTTGTTTGACTAATTAACAATTATTTTTATATCAATCCACCACCTTTTTTGTTTTTTCAATGTAGAAGAAGTGATTTTTCATGTTTTTGGAGAAAATTTGATTATTTAAACTAAAAGTTTCATGTTTCATGTGTGATTTTGTTTCAAAGCTAATTACCTTTGATATATAGATTGAATTTGATGATATATGTTTGTTTTTTCCATAAATTTTAGTAATCCTATTCTAGGTTTATATAGAATTCATAATCAAATTTGTGAAAAACAAGAATTTGAGGATTTTGAAGCCATCTTTTGGATAATTGGTCAATTGCAATGTCAAATTCTAGGGTATGTTCAATTTATGTCCATTTTAATTCACATATATATGTTCTTATGTTCTTTATGTCTTTAAATGTCTTTCTTTATGTTTTTTATGTTCTCTATGTTCTAATATATATACGTGTCTAGGTATATCAGTTAGTTCAGTCAAAGAGACTCCAAATTCCTCATGTTTCCACCTTGTTTTGGCCCTTCATGCCTTCATTTCACCTATTTTCAGCTATACAAGAGAAAAACATTATCAAATACTTCATAAAATAATTTTAGTGAACAATTGTTTGTCATACTCATATTCGAATGTATACATGGAGCCAAAATTGATTTTGGAAGACTCTTAATTTTTGCCCTAGGATGATATAGAAGGATTTATTCCTTAATACATGCATAATTCAATTCATTTAATAAAACCGTGCATGAAATGATAGTTTTCTTACAAAAATGGAGGAAATGAGCACCACAACCTATTTGACAAATTGTTATAACTCACTTTGGTACCACTCAATCCATAAAAAATATGTTGGAGATTATGTATTTACTTCATCAACATACCAAAATTTTAGAGACGAGAGTTATATACAAATATATGGACATACAAGCATCATGACACAAGATGATACAAAGGGAGTTACAAGGAGATAAAACACTAAAAAAGAGGTTTTCATGAGTGTAGGACAGTCACAAGTCTATATAATAGTCCACTATCATAGTCATGACCATCATGAAGTTGTTTTTAATTTATACATTACTTAAGATGTCCTTGATCTTTTCTCACGAGTATCCAGAAGGTTATCCTCAATGGTTAATGTTCTTTTGACTACCACAAAGTTTTTGGACTAGTTTAAGACTATTAGGATAGTTAATTTATGTTGATTATAGTCCCCTTCGATGGCATTCATTTTGTCATCATTCAAAATCACCTCCATACAACTCATATATGTAAAAAATTAACCATACAATTCATGATTTCCAAACCTAAAATAATGATTTAATACTCATATAAGAGTCCAAACAATGGCCTTTAAGAGGCAAGACAGTCAAGAGTAGTCAAGGTGATGTTCTTAAGAGTTGATAGGGTCAAAGGGAGGCTTAGTATTAAGATATACCTTTACATAGTGATCTGTTAACACCTTATGGTTTCAAATAGTTTTGAAGTCTCTTGGCAGCCCTATTTTCCTTTATGGAAATACTCATGATATTCTTGAAGGAACAAAACTATTTATGTACATCAGTCCACTATGACTATCATAGTATTAGAGTCTTGTTGGTACCCACATGAGCAGTCAAGTTTTGAATATTTAAAGTCATGCAGGCACCCTCCCAAAAGTCCAAAAGTTCTAAGTCTTGGGACCTCATCATCATATTTCTGCCAACCTGACCTTCCGCCCGGGAGGTGATATTTTGAATATCAGTCATCTTGTGGATGATCACCCCTGATATTCTTTTATCACCCTGATGCTACTGACGTCATGATTATGTGGGGGGTGATATCTTCTTATCTACTGGCCTCATCATATCCCGAAGGAGGAGGGTCATCATCATGAAGCTACAGTGCAACCGGATATTTTGCAGGGCGGTTATATTCCAAATATCAGGTGATCTTCTGAATATCACCCACACCCCGAATATGATTATGACGTCATCAAGGTCTGAGGGGGTCATATTTCCAACATCGATCATCTTATGATGATCCCCCCGATATTGCAAATATGACAATGATGTCATCTGGATATGAGGAAATGTGTGGTGTGAATGTGATGGTGATGTCATCAGGATATCATGCGACGGGATTATCATGCAGATGGTTTGCTAATATCGGGGTGATATTTCATATCAGGTGAATGTACAGGTGGTTCACTGATATTGGGGGTCTGGCTGACAGGATATTGAACATGTGGATCATCAGTATGACAAGTAATATCAGGGTGATGTTAAATATCAAGTGAAGAGTGTTAGCTCACCAATGGTGCGGGTCATGATGAGGCTTAAACTGGCGTCGTCGGGAGCAAAATCACTAACATCACATATCCTCACGACCTAGCTTATAAAGTATTGAGGAGATTGCCGCAGGGTGAATGTGGGATAATTGTTTCCCTCGTGATTTGAAATATCAGGGTCATATTTCTTGGCGGGAAAGTTTCAAAAGTGCACAGTCCGCTGCATTTCCCAAGGCCATTGGTTGGTATGCCATTAATGGCAGATGTTACAGAGTTATGGGTGATGGTGTGGATGGATCAACAACCAGTTTGAAAATGTGAATCCCCAGGTGGTGACGCAAGGCTCGAGTCCAACTACCCTGTCTCCTCCTCTACCTGCTACATTTAATGCTTAAGCACCATTTTCTCAGGATGAACTATATCTAGCAGATTTTGATTTTTGCCATGTAATTAATGTTGAGTACACCTTCCTACTATATTTAGGAGGCTATGTTACTCATTTGATGTTGTTGAAAACTGGACAAATTTTGGTGTTGCGACACAATATAACTTCATTGGTGGCCTTGTTCTCGATGTCTTGTGAGTTTATAAGTCTCATGTTGTATGTTTTCTTGCATAAATCTACTGATATCATGCTGATTTAAATGAATAATGTTGTATTGCATGTGTTCTATTATCTGTCTCCAAATTGAGTGTGTTCTTCTTCTAAATCTCAGCATCTAAGGGGTGTTTATGATTCTAGAATATAGGTTTACTGTGTTGAATGCTTGATTTCTTACTTCTGCTCAAGGAGTAGATTAAATGTTTTAGATCAAGTGTTGGGAAGAATGTATTGTAGTGAGGATGTTGTAAGTAGAGATAACTGAACACCTTGTTTTGGGAAGTATCTGTAAGGCAGATACTACAAATCCCCTTGATATCCAGTCTTTGGTATATGTTTATGCTGGCCATTCACATGTGTATATCTACTGACTCTGAGCCCTAGATAGGCACTGATCTAGTCTTGTATTGAAGTTACACCCAGGTCCTAGTTTTGCATCCAAGTACAAAATCACATTCTAAACTTCAAAACCAAACCTTTAGGACTTTAGAAGTAGTTTAGGACCAAGATCCTTTGTCTACAACTGAATATAGGCCCAAAGCTAGCCCCTTTGCACTTATTCCACAGTTTTGGTCTACATACAGGAGGATCTATCTACTTTGTATCAACATCCCCCAACCTATAAGCATATCTCATGGATGTTGAATAGGGAATACCCCCCTAGGTTTTGCAGAGCCTGAAGAAGAGGAGGAGATATTATAGAGTCTATCTCCTGTACTATTGGCCACTGGCCTAGAGATCCTGTTGATCATTGATGGCTACTTTGTAGGGATAACTAGGAATAAGCATCCAGTCAGATTGATAACCAACAGATTTGGTGACTCTGCTGGGGAGTTTGTGTAAGAACCCTGATTTTAAAAAAAAGAAAACAATTCCTAGTTATAGGTGGCGACTCTGAACCAATCTCCCAACTGGTAAAGTAAAGTTTGTATGCAAGGGAGAAGATCCCTACATAATCCTCTATTTGAAGTGTTACCCAGAAAGATGATGTACAGGAAAAAAGGCACTGTCCCAGCCAGTCATGAGGGTTCTCCCAGAAATACTGATAATGTCCAAGATAATCCTGGGTCTTCAAGGCAACATGCATCTTACTTTTCAAATGCAAAGGCTGAGATTCAAGATATGTATGAGAGACAACAAGGTGGTGGTCTGAGAATGAGGTCAGAGGTCTTCCAAGAATGTCCTTTCTTGGACCCCAGTGACAGCTTTGAAAAATTGAATCTCCAAGGGATGATGATGATGGCCAGAATGGAATAAGATCATCTTCTTCTATGCCCAATGATGAATAGTTAGCTGAAGAGATTAAAAGCCTGAGGGCTGAATTTGAGTATCTACAGGCTATGAAAATTAGAGATGACATGAGATAGAAGGTACAAGCTTTGAGGGCTGTTCAACAAGATGCAATCCCCACCCTTGATAACGCAAGTGTTTTGAGAAACCAACACAGAAATGAAGTCTATCATCAGCAAAATGGTCAAAGACAGAATGCAAATAATGCTAGGGCGCAAATAAATCATGTAAGAAATCCAGATGTAAATAGGAATGTAAATGCAAATCAGTTTGGTAGATAGCCAATGTAGCTGGATAGATTCAGGTAGCTTGTTTTTGATGGTATTCCTGGTTACCCTAACCCCATTGACAAGCATGTAAGGCCACAGGTGCCAAAAATTTTAGGAAATAATGTTATATCAGGTGATGATCATTTAAAGGCTTTTCAAAATGTCATGGACAACTTTGAGGTTGAGCATGAGGATGTTTTTATGAAGTTGTTTATGCAATCCCTAGTTGATGAGGCCAGAGAATTGTATAGAGGTTTGCCTGATAGGAGTGTTTCATCATGGGATGACTTCAGAAGGATTTTTAAGGAGTGATATGGTGACAAAACTAACCCAATCTTTTTCGTAAATGAATTCACTAGTATCACTAAGGGGTCTTATGAGTAGGTTACAGATTTCAATGCTAGATTCACTAAAGTACTGAACAGGCTGCCACCTCGTATGAGACCTAATGACCCAATGTGCATAGTGCTCTATATAAATGCATTTGATGCCAAAACAGCTTATGGATTAAGAGATAAGGGTCCAAATAGCCTCAGGAATGCTTTCAAAATTGCAATAAAATATTGAAAATAATAGGAAAGCATCTGGTAAAACAAATAGAAGGGATGATCTGAAAATCTTGCAGAATCCAAATAAGCCCCAGAATACTCAAGGTCATACATCTACCCTTGAAGACAAAATAGATAAATTGACAAATGTTGTTAAGGACCTAAGTCACAGACTAGATAAAAATGAAAAAGGGGTAGGTCCTGATAGGCAGGTTTACCAGAGACAGGAAAAGAGACTGTCATTGCAAGATATACCATATCACACAAATTGGCATAATGGTAAACCAGTTCTTCCAAATAGCAACCCTAGTCAAAGATCTCAAAATGTTAGAGAAACACCTGGCCCTTTGAAGAAAGCTATAAATATGGTCAATGACACCCCATGGTGCATCATATGTCAAATGCCTCACTCACAGCCATAGTGCATGATTGCTCAGTCCTTGTATGATAATGTTATTGCCTATGATGAATGCAATGAGCCACATTGCATGGAGGATGATAATGTCAACATGTTGTCTACAAACTAGGAATATCCTTCTCATGATGATGATGCAAGCATAAATAATGAGGTTCAGGTCTGTCAGCAGCCTTCCTATGATGAAGATGATGAGGATAGTTATGTTTATGCTCAAAACTCTCACATCTTTCTGAATAACCTGAGGAGACCTTCTGATGAAGAAATTAGAGCCTTCACAGCAGCCATTGCTCAAGTCAAAAGAAATTATAATCTTAAAGGTAAGGCTCGGGTAAGTAGCTCACACCAACCAGAAAATACTCTTGTGAGCCAACTAATGCACAGTCATAAAGGGACTGAAACACAAAAGAAACAATGGAGCACTAATAAGTAGAATTTTAAGAAAAAAATAGGCCTTGATCCTCAAGGACCAAAAAATAGAATTCCCCAGGTTGAGAATCAAAACAAAAATTTTCAAATCAATGACGACAGCCAGGGAGCCATAAAAATTAAGGCTTGATCACATCAAGATAGAAACAAAATTGTGGGTCAGGTTACAACTATTATACAAAATTATGCCCCATTTGACATAACTCAAGTCCTGTCCCAGATAAAGGTCTCAGTTCCATTGATGGAATTGATGAAAGTGGATGAATTCAGAAATAAAACAGTATCCCTAATTTCAGGCATACCTTGTCAGGCCAAGCAAAATGTTGAAGATCAAGGTAAGAAACAAGCCTTATATATTGATGAGGATGAAGTTCTTGAAGTATACCTGGGGGTGACCATGACAAAGTGCCCTTCACAAGTTGAGCCTTGTTATGTCTCCCTGGTTATTAATGGAAAAACAGTCAAGAACTGTATGCTTGATTCTAGAGCATCAACAAATATCATGCCTCTGGCTATTATGTAACAAGCTGGATTAAAAATAGACAAGGCATGTGGGAAGTGCTATGCCATGGATGCTAGAGAGGTACCAGTCATTGGAATTATGAAGGATGTGGATTTTAGACTAGCAGCATATCCTGAAAAAACCTACAAAATGAACATAACAATTGTTGATATCAAGCCACAATATGGTATGTTATTATCAAGAAGGTGGGCAGCACTCATTGGTGGGAGTATGCAACTAGATCTGTCATATGCTATGATCCCAATGAATGGCAAGGATGTCAAATTGATTAGAGAAGAAATATCACTAGACATAGTTGAAGATCAAGAGTCAGAGGAGCACATTTGTTTTGTAGATACTGATTGTGAAAATTTCAGAGTTGTCTTTGATGATCAAGAAGGTAAAAAGAAAGGTACTTGCATTCAAGATATTGACTTACAGGGTCTATGGACCATGTATTTTGATGGAGCTTGTTCAAAAGAAGGCTCTGGTGCTGGAGTTGTGTTCTTGTCTCCAGCTGGTAAGCTTCTAAAATTCTCTTTTTTGCTGAAGTTTGCTTGTACAAATAATATTGCAGAATATGTAGCTCTGTTGTTAGGATTGAATGTGGCTTTGAAGCATGGAATTAAGATGTTAAGAGTGTTTGGACACTCAGAGTTAATTGTCTCCTAGGTTAGAGATAGGTATGCCTCAAAAAATAAAAGGTTGAAATAGTATAAGTATGCTGTCTGGGATACAATTGAACTATTTGATGCAGTTTCAATAAACTGGATAGAAAGGTCAAAAAATGTCATGGCAGATTTTCTAGCCAATATAGCCATAAGGCCAGATGATATCACTCTATCAGATGTTACAAATGTTGAGGTTAAACTCAGACCTGCAGTACCAGATAATGTATGTAGTTGGCAGGTGTTTGATGATGATAAAGATTTACTAAGATTTTTACATTGCATTGATGAGTATGAGAACCAGGAAATGGATTTTCAGAACCTTGTAGAGGTTGTAGATGGAAGAGAAACTATCTTAGGGAAGGAGGTAATTCAACTCAAGACAAATAAAATTCCCAGAGGGTTAGTTGCCTTAGAGAGAACTTTTGACAATAGGGACCAATTTATTACAAAGACATCTCTCACAAACAAGGATGACTTGGAGGAGATAAACTTGGGGACATCCCATGCCCCCAAGAAGGTATATATTGGCAAATAGCTCAAGCCACATATCAGAAGTATGCTGATTGCACTACTAAAAAGATATAAGCATGTTTTGCCTGGTCATATGAGGACCTGAAGGCCTATAGAGAAGATTTATTTCAGTATGAGATCCCTTTGAAGACTGGAGCTAAACCATTTAGACAATAACAAAAACCTATTAATCCTACCTTAGCTCTAAAAATGCAGGAAGAACTCAAAAAGCTTAGGGAGGCTGGAATAATTATGCCGATCAGACATTCAACTTGGGTGTCTAACCTTGTCCTAGTCAGAAAGAAAAATGGTGACATTAGGCTTTGTGTTGATTTTAGAAACCTAAATGTATCCTCTTTAAAGGATAATTATCCATTGCCAAACATGGAAGCCATGTTGCAAAAGGTGATTGGTTGTGAACTTTTATCCATGATGGATGGATTCTTAGGGTACAATCAAGTGAAGGTAAAAGAATCTGAGCAATACAAGACTGCCTTCACAACTCCATGGGGAACCTAGTCTATGTGAGAATGCCATTTGGATTGACAAATGCAGGTGCTACATTTCAGAGAGCTATGGATGTTGCTTTTGTAGGATTGATTGACTCAATTCTGGCTATTTAGCAAGATGATTTAACTGCATATTCTAAGAAGGGGGAGCAACATTGCATGCACCTAGAATAGATTTTTATTAGAACACTAGAATATGGCATTTCACTCAACCCAAAGAAATGTGCTTTTGGGGTAGTGGAAGGAAAGCTCTTGGGACACATTATTTCCAAGGATGGAGTTAGGATTGATCCTGAAAGGGTTGCTACAATTGATAAGATCCAAATTTCTAAAACGGTGAAAGGAATTCAGTCCTTCTTTGGACAGATTAATTTTGTTAGAAGATTTGTTCCTAACTTTGCAGAGACTACAAGGAACATTTCTAAGATGCTGATGAAGGGTGAGACTGTCAATTGGGAAGGTGAAGCAATTAAATCTTTTCAGAACATCAAAGAGGCAATAAAGATGGCTCCTGTGCTAAAATCTCCTAATTTTTCTAAGCCATTTCAATTGTTTTCATTTGCTTCTTTCCATACTATTGCTACATGTTTACTACAAAAAAATGACGATGGTTTTGAACAACCTATTGCTTTCTTCAGTATGTCATTGCAGGCAGCTGAATTGAAGTATGATATCATGGAGAAACAAGCATATGCACTGGTTAAAGTAGTCAAGAGCTTCAAGCCATATTTGATAGGCTCTCAAATAATTGCATATGTGCCCCATGTAGTGGTCAAGGATATTTTTACTTAGCAAGAGATAACTAGAAGAAGATGCAGATGGATAAATAAGCTGCAGGAGTTCAACATAGAGATACAGATCACAAAGCTGGTAAGAGGACAAGGTTTAGCTAAAATAATGACAGAATCAAATCTGGAAGCATGCCAAGTGAACATGGTGCAAATTGAAACTGTTAATATGTCAAAATCTGAATGGTATAAGGACATTGTATATTACTTGCAGAATTTGAATTGTCCTTCCCACTTCAGTGATAGTCAAAAAAGGACCTTAAAGTTACATGCAATCAAATACACAATTCTTCAAGAAGAGTTGTATTGGAAAAATCCTGAGGGTTTCCTATTGAGATGTGTGGATGAAAATCAGGCTGCTGATATTTTGAGTGATCTGCACAAAGGAGAATGTGGTGGGCATTACGATGCCAGAACAATAGCCCACAAAATTCTTAGAGCAGGCTATTGGTGGCCAGCTATTTTCTCAGATGCACAAAAGCTAGTAAGAAAATGTGACCCCTGCCAAAGGTTCTCAGGAAAGCTAAAGTATGAAGGTGCATTGCCCCTTAAGACTATAACTGTAGAAGCTCCATTTCGGCAGTGGGGAATTGATTTCATAGGGGAAATCTCAGAAAAATCTAGTGGAGGACATAGTTGGATTCTGGTTGCTACTGATTATTTTACCAAATGGATTGAAGCCATTCCAACTAAAAGAGCTACCAGCAAAGTGGTGATGGATTTCATTCTAGAAAATATCATTATCAGATTTGGAGTACCAGACAAATTGGTCACAGATAATTCCATGTGTTTCAGATCTGGTGAATTTGTTGACTTTTGCAATAAATATGGAATTAATCTATCATATGCATCACCATATCACCCACAAGGAAATGGACAAGCAGAGTCTAGTAACAGAAGCCTCATGAAGGTCATTAAGAGGATGGTAGGCAAAAATAAAAGGGCATGGGATTCAAAGTTAAAGATAGCATTATGGGCTGACCGGATAATAGTGAAGAGATCAACCAAAAGGTCACCTTTTGAGTTGTTGTATGGTGCATCAGCTAGGTTGCCTATAAACAACCTTTTACCGGTCTATAGATTTATGCAGGAACATGATATAGAGATTGAGGATCCAATGATTGAAAGGATAAATCAGTTGGTTGCATTAGATGAAGCCAGAAGAGAGGCACATAAGATAAACATCAAGTAGTAGCAGGGTGTTAAATATCTATTTGATAAAAGGACTACAGAAAGGAAGTTTCAGGTAGATGATTTAGTCCTCATATGGAATGCTAGGAGTCAAGATAAGGGAAAACATGGTAAATTTGAGCCCTTGTGGATGGGCCCATACCTAATCAGAAATATTCATGGAGAGGACTCCTACTTTCTCCAGGCCTTGGGTGGTGAAGTGCTGGAATTGCCTGTGCACAGTCAATTCCTTAAACTTTATTTCTCATGAGTGAGCTTCTTCTATGCACATTTGTAAATTATTTGTAAATTGCTCTGTATAGTCAGTGTTTTGTGTTTTGTGTTCTGCCTAGTCTGCCTAGAGTGATCTGGTTCTCGCTGCAGCCTTGCGCCTGCACATCCCCAATCAAAGCCTGTGTTGGTGCCCACATGAGCAGTCAAGTTTCAAACATTTAAAGTCATGCAGGCACCCTCCCAAAAGTCCAAAAGTTCTAAGTCTTCGGACCTCATCATCATATTTCTGCCAACCTGACCTTCCGCCCGGGGGCTGATATTTTGAATATCAGTCATCTTGTGGATGATCACCCCCAATATTCTTTTATCACCTCGATGTTGCTGACGTCATGATTATGTGGGAGGTGATATCTTCTTATCTACCAACCTAATCATATCCTGAAGGAGGAGGGTCATCATCACGAAGCTACAGTACAACCAGATATTTTGCGGGGGGTGATATTCCAAATATCGGATGATCTTCTGAATATCACCCACGCCCCGAATATGATTATGACATCATCAAGGTCTGAGGGGGTCATATTTCCAACATCGGTCATCTTATGATGATCCCCCCGATATTGCAAATATGACGATGATGTCATCTGGATATGAGGAAATGCATGGTGTGAATGTGATGGTGATGTCATCAGGATATCATGTGATAGGATTATCATGTAGATGGTTCGCTAATATCGGGGTGATATTTCATATCGAGTGAACGTGCAGGTGGTTCACTGATATTGGGGGTCTAGCCGACAAGATATTGAACATGAGGATCATCAGTATGACAAGTAATATCAGGGTGATGTTAAATATCAAGTGAAGAGTGTTAGCTGGCCAATGGCATGGGTCATGATGATGAGGTTTAAACTGGCATCGTCGGGAGAAAAATCATTGACATCACATATGCTCACGACCTAGCTTATAAAGTATTAAGGAGGTCGCCATAGGGTGAATGTGGGATAATTGTTTCCCTCATGATTTGAAATATCAGGGTCATATTTCTTGGCAGGAAAGTTTCAAAAGTGCATAGTCTGCTACATTTCCCAAGGCCACAGGTTGGTATGCCATTAATGACGGATGTTGCAGAGGTATGGGCGATGGCATGGATGGATCAACCACTAGTTTGAAAATGTGAATCCCCAGGCGGCGATGCAAGGCTCGAGTCCAACTACCATGTCTCCTCCTCTACCTTCTGCATTCAATGCTTGAGCACCATTTTCTCAGGATGAACTGTATCTGGTGGATTTTGATTTTTGCCATGTAATTAATACTGAGTACACCTTCCTGTTGTATTTAGGAGGCTATGTTACTCATTTGATGTTGTTGAAAACTGGACAAATTTTGGTGCTGGGACACAATATAACTTCATTGGTGGCCTTGTTCTTGATGTCTTGTGAGTTTATGAGTCTCATGTTGTATGTTTTCTTGCATAAATCTACTGATATCATGCTGATTTAAATGAGTAATGTTGTATTGCATGTGTTCTATTATCTGTCTCCAAATTGAGTGTGTTCTTCTTCTAAATCTCAACATCTAAGGGGTGTTTAAGATTCTAGAATATAGGTTTACTGTGTTGAATGCTTGATTTCTTACTTCTGCTCAAGGAATAGATTAAATGTTTTAGATCAAGTGTTGGGAAGAATGTATTGCAGTGAGGATGTTGTAAGTAGAGATAACTGAACACCTTGTTTTGGGAAGTATCTGTAAGGTAGATACTAGAAATCCCCTTGATATCCAGTTTGGTATATGTTTATGCTGGCCATTCACATGTGTATATCTACTGACTCTGAGCCCTGGATAGGCACCAATCTAGTCTTGTAATGAAGTTACACCCAGGTCCTAGTTTTACATCCAAGTACAAAATCACATTCTAAACTTCAAAACCAAACCATTAGGACTTTAGAAGTAGTTTAGGACCAAGATCCTCTGTCTACAACTGAATATAGGCCTAAAGCTAGCCCCTTTGCACTTATCCATAGTTTTGGTCTACATACAGGAGGATCTATCTTCTTTGTATCAACATCCCCCAACCTATAAGCATATCTCATGGATGTTGAATAGGGAATAGACCCCTAGGTTTTGTAGAGCCTAAAGAAGAGGAGGAGATATTATAGAGTCTATCTCCTATACTGTTGGCCGCTGGCCCAGAGATCCTATTGATCATTGATGGTTACCTTGTAGGGATAACTGGGAATAAGCATCCAGTCAGATTGATAACCAACAAGTCTTTTGGAAACCTTCCCAACTTTCTCCTTCATAAGATTCATAGTCCATAATTCAAGTGTATTAAATTTCTGTCCTAAATGTCCTCTTTCCATTCAAGTGTATACTTCATGATTTGTTATTCAAGTGTATACTAGATATGACTTTGTATTTGTATTCGAGTGTATACTCTATGACCTGTATTCATGTCTATATCATGACTATGTATTCGAGTGTATACTCCATGACTTTGTGTATTCCATTGTATATTCCATGAATTGAGTTTGTCTAGGTCTTGTAAATATGTGTCAAGTTGTGTTTTTAAGTGTCAAGGCATGTTTTGATGTTATAATAAGGTCTAAGAGACCATTTTGAACATGTTTTAGGTCCTAGGAGGTTATTTGAGGTTCATTTTTCAAGTATTGTAAAAGTTGTTAAAATATTGCAATGTGGTTTAAATGCAAGAAAGTGGTTTGTGACTCTTTTCCACCAATGTGAACACTTGAAAATTTGTGGATTGGATTTAGAAAGGATGTATTTCTTGTTTACAAGTTTGTAGAATGCAGGAGTGTGAATTTGTTGTATGTCTGATGATACCCTAGGCTGGCAGAGCTATTGTTTTGAGAAAATTGGAGGTATAGAGATAGGGTTTGATGGAAAAATAGTTAAAGGATCATTCCAAGTGATTGATTAAGCATGTGCAGACATAATTGAATGTGTGTGAGGCATTAGCAAAGTAAAATAAGCTTGGGAACATAGACTTTCTATAAACCCTCATGGTACAAGCATGGAATTGGCATTAACAAGGGTTTTGTAGTGTTTCCCATTGACAAAAATGGTGGATTTGGACCATTTGAGGTATGTATTGAACATTGCAATTTAGTTTGGAAGTTTGGTAGAAGGATTTTGTGGAGTTGCTTTGGAAAACAGGGCTAATTGCCCCTTTCTAGGAAATGAAACAGTCAGTTTTTGGGGCTTATGTTGCAAAATGACCTATACATGTTTTAGGATATGTTTTAGATGAGCTTAAAGGGTATCCAAAAGTGTCAATAGTTTTGGGTTTAAGTGCCTTCCCTAAGAGAAAAGTTCTGACAATCCATTTTGGAGGGCTACTAGCATTAGGACAGTCAAAGAAACAAGGACCTATGGTAGAAGCATTTAAGTTGCATGAGAGGTTGATGTAGAGTGCACACAACAGAAACACCCACACAATGTTTATTTTTGTCAATATCGACAAGAGATCTCCAATATATCACCAACAGTTTCCTTCATGTCGAAACCTTCATGTGCATCGGCAACCATTATACCATCGGCCTCCTTTTGAATTGTCATCTTGAAATGTATTGTCTTCCTGACATCCCCTTGATACATTCAACTTTGTATATACTTTACCTGACTGGCTATGTTGGTTCTATCTACCGCTTCTACTGGTCAATATTTGTACCAAAGAAATTGTATGTCTCAACATACAATTGTTATATGCAACCAGAACATACAAATGACAACCTCCTATTGCTGGTTTCCTTTACCTTTGCTACCAGTAACCTTATGCATCTTAACCTGATGTATCTACAGAATGTATATTCCAATATACATTCAAAACATACAACTCAAACTTGCATTCAAAACATCCATTCGCCAAATATGCCCTCGGAATATGCCTTCACAGAAGTTAACCGTTGACTTTCCTTGTATCAACCCAATGTACATTCACAATGTACATTCATTACATACAATCTGCCATATGCATCTACGGGATACTCACAACCATTCAACTGTGGGATACACAGGGAATGAAGCTGATACTCATTAGTGATATACACAGAGATTGCATATCAACAATGTACATCCACAACATGCATTCCAATTTTGCATCCAATGGGTTTGACCAAACCACTGACTCCTTTGTATGTACCCGAAGCTTTCTCTCTCCCTTGTATATGTGATAGACTTGTATGTTTATGATGTATGTTTCCCACATACAACTGTGATAGACAAATATGATATACACAGGAACATGCGATAGCGATACACTCACAGAATGTATATCCCGCATACAAAAGTGATATATACACAATTTGTATGTCGATTGAAACCAAGCTGATTTTCATTGTTTTGACCCACTTTATACTTAGCGATTGCACAGAACTATTTCTCTTGCAAACATATAGACTTTTGCACTTTACTAGCCTAGCACATGAGGATGCTAGGGTTTATCGAAGCATGTTGTAAATGATCTTGCAAATATGAAAAGAATAGACAAGAAATACAAAACAAGAACACAAACTAATATGTACAACGATTCCATCGATTAGGAAGTAATCTAACTGGTGGAATGGGCTAAGAACCCATTTCGATTCCAAGATAGAAGATCAGTTATACAATGAATTCAAAAACCAGAAAGATAACACAAACAAGATCTTCTTATTACTTTTAGAAATGTATACAGATATCTGATTTCATAGCTCCACAACTCAACTTCACAATTACTGCTTTGTCTAATATCTCATGTCTTGTCTCTATCTATTCTATTCTATGAAAATGATCTGATCTAGGCTATTTATCCACTTACTAAGAGTAGTACTGACATGGTTCCCAGTGGCTGGGAGATAATAACCAACTAACAAACTCTAACAGAATAACAACCTTGTCATTCCAAATCGATAAGTGTCCTAGGGACTTGCATAGAAACCTAGATGCAAACTACAATAATATGAAACAGTCAAACAGACCTTATTACATTGAAAATATAAAAATGCATACGACATAACATATTAAGACCTCAGTCTTCTCCCTCCGATGTATAGTTGGCTTGTTGAAGGGGTGCTCCTGCACCATACTCCCCGAGAGAAGAAATCTCAAGTCCACTTGAGATGAGAGTTTGAAGGTTTGCACCATGTTTTCTGATCTGGTCTTTAGTCATCCAAACTGCCTCTGAATCAGGTTTCCCTTGCCAAGCCACCAAGTATTCCCTATACTCTTTGTTCCTCGTCTTCGTTATCACTCTTGAGTCTAAAATCTTCTGCAATTGTGGTGGATCATGTTTAGGAATATCATGAGCTATTGTACCCTGTAATGGTTCATGTTCTACATCTGCATTATGCTTATATGGAGTTAAATCACATACATTAAAAATAGGTTACAATCCAAGATCAGAAGGAAGTTGGATCTCATAAGCATTCTGTCCACATTTTTGGTATATTTACCTTTTGGGAGCCTTTCCTTCTTTAGATGAACCCATACCAAATCTCCAACATCAAATTGTACATCTCTCTTCTTCTTGTCAGCATAAGCTTTATACTTCAATGTTGTTTGTTGGAATTGATTCTTGACCTGATCATGCACCTCTTTGATGGCTGATGCAAAAGCTTCTCCATCTGCACTAATAGATTCTCCTGCAGGCAGATCTCTTAACTACAAAATACCTCTTGGATGAATACCTTATACTACTTGAAAAGGTGATTTCCACGTACTCCTATTGATGATGTCATTATAGGAAAATTCTGCTTGTGGTAGGATGTTATCCCACTTCTCGCCATGCTGTCTTGTCAAACATCTAAGAAGATTCCCCAATGAACGGTTAACCACTTCAGTCTGTCCATCTGTTTGAGGATGATAACTAATGAGAAGGATAAATTTGTGCCAAGCTTCTTCCAAAGAGTTCTCCAAAAATGACCAATAAATTTCACATCTCTATCTGACACTATACTCAATGGCAATCCATGTATCCTTACTATTTCTTTGAAAAACAAATCTGCAACATATGAAGCATCACAAGTGGTTTTACATGGCAAGAAATATGCTGTTTTACTGAATTGGTCTACTACAACAAAAACACTATCATATCCCTTCCTTGTTCTAGGTAAACCCAAGACAAAGTCCATGCTTATGCTCTCCCATGGCCTAGAAGGAATGGGCAGTGGTTGATATAAACCTGCATTAGTTGATCTCCCTTTTACCTTTTGACATATCACACATGCCTCCACAAATCTCCTCACATTTGACTGTAACTTAGGCTAATAGTAATGTCTCTTTACAAGATCAAGAGTCTTATCCAGACCAAAATGTCCTACCATAGCCCCACAATGTTTCTCCCTAATGATATTTAGTCTCATAGAACATTGTGGAATGCACAACTGTCCACATTTGAAAAGTAATCCATCTTGTATCAGAAATTCAGAGTACTCAACATGATATTTGTCTCCAAAAGAAGTACATACTTTGTAGATCTCTCCAAAGTCTTCATCAGCATCATACATAGTCTTTAAGGAATCAATGCCAACACTCTCTAATTGAATCTAATTTATGGTTAGAGCCCTTTTGCTTAATGCATCTGCTACCTTGTTCTTGACCCCTTTCTTGTGCTTGAGTGTGAAAGTAAAAGCTTGTAAAGTCTCCACCCACTTCATGTGCCTATGGTTCAGTTTCTCTTGACTATTTATGAAACTAATGGCCTGATTATTTGTAAATACTATGAATTCTTTAGGCATCAAGTAATGCCTCCACTTTTTGAGTGACTGGACTAGAGCATACATCTCCAAATCATAGGACGAGTATCTCTTCTTAGCATCATTTAGTTTCTCACTGAAAAATGCCATAGGCCTACCTTCTTGACTGAGTAATGCTCCAATTGCCATGTGACTTGCATCACATTCTACTTGAAAAATCTTGTTGAAGTCAGGAAGTGCAAGGACTGGCTGATGTGCCACCTTCTTCTTCAATGTTCCAAATGAATCATCTGCTTCCTTTGTCCAAGTGAATTTGCACTTTTGTCCTCCTTTTATGGTGTCAAGCATGGGTGCACAGACATGACTAAACCCTTTTATAAACTTCCTATAAAAGGTTGCTAACCCATGGAAACTTCTGACATCATTCATGGTTCTAGGAGTTGGCCAAGACAATATGGCACTTACCTTCTCCTTATCCATTTGTAAGTTTCCTTGTGAAATGACAAAACCCAAATAGGTGATCTCCTCCTTTATGAAAAAACATTTCTCCAAGTTGATCATTAGCTACTCTTCATGTAACTTTTTGAGAACCAGGTCTATATGTTTGAGATGCTCTTCCCTTGTATTACTGAAAATCAGGATGTCATCTAGATATACTATGACAAATTTGCCTATAAATTCTCTCAAGACCTTATTCATCAGCCTCATAAAGGTATTAGGGGCATTGGACAAACCAAAAGGCATGACCTTCCACTCATATAACCCCTCATTGGTTTTAAATGCAGTTTTCCATTCATCTCTTGGCCTAATCCTGATCTGAGGATAGCCACTTTTTAAATCTATTTTTTGTGAAATATTTGGCACCTCCCAAGCAATCAAGTAAATCTTCTATTCTAGGGATTGGGAACCTATACCTAATTATTATCTTGTTGATAGCCCTTGAATCAGTACAAAGTCTCCAAGTGCCTTCCTTCTTTGGTGCTAGTACAGCCGGTACTACACATGGGCTTAAACTCTTGCCAATGAGGCCTATCTCCAATAATTCCTCAATCTGTCTTGCTACTTATGTATTTTGTTCTGGGGTAAGCTTGTATGCTACCTTGTTTGGAAGTGTAGATCTTGGGATCAGGTCTATGCAATGGCTGATGTCCCTTATAGGTGGTAGGGACCTTGGCATTCCATTAGAGATGATGCCTTTGTACTTGTCCAATAGTTCTTAGACAGCATGGTCTATGAATCTTTGCCTCTTTTCTCCCTTGACTTCTTGTTGCTACTCCTTGTTCACCTTCAGGCATGGAATTAGGGCATATGCAACTGCACCTTCTTCTACTATCTCCTTCATAAGTTGTTTTCCTTCTACCATCATTACCTTGACCTCTTTCCCCTTTGATTCTACCTCATTCTCCATCAATGGTAGTAACTCTATCACCTTACCATCCTTGGTGATTGAATATGTGTTTCTAACTCCATCATGTTGTGCTCTCAAGTCATATTGCCATAGTCTTCTAAATAGGAGATGGCAAGCATCCATCTGAGCTATGTCAAACAATAATCTGTCCTTGTATGGTCCAATTTGAAACTCCACCCAAGCCTACTCTTCCACAACTGTTTGCTGACCTTGAGTGAGCCATGAAATTTTATATGGACAAGGATGTGGTAGTCTTCTAATCTTAATCTTTTCTACCATTTCAATGGACACAAAATTTTTAGTAGATCCAGAGTCAATCAGAACTTTACATACCTTTCCTCCTACTTTGCAAGTAGTTTTGAAAAGAGACTTTCTTTGTGGGAGTTCTCTGTCAGGCACCTTCATGGTGTTCATTTCTCTCCTAATCATCAAAGATTCTCCTTTCTCAGGATACCCATAACCATCAGGAGCATTCACACTTTGATAAGTGTTTGAGCTTGTCACACTTTGACAATTAGATTCTTGGATCAGATTTGTCCTCCTTTCTCCCATTGAACTTGTTGCTTTTTCTAGAGATCTGCTGGCTATATGGCCTTCCTGATCGCAATTGTAACATCTAAGAGGTCCTCTGCCCTGAGATCTCCCTCTAAATGGTGGTCTTCTACCCCTAAAATTTCCTTTTTGATTGTAACTTCCCCCTTGAGTTTGATTGTTGTCTCCTTTATTGTTCTCTTGATTGGATTCACCTTGGTGTCCAAACCCATTACCTCTACCTCTGAAAGGACTTCTTCCTCCTCTTTGTTGTCTTCCTCTTCCTCTACTGTTCTGCTCTTGTCTTCTCTTTAATTTCTCTTCTACTTTGATTGCCAATTGGTAACACTTCTGAATGGTATCTGGGTTATGCAGATTTAAATCTTCTTGGATGGTAAATCTTAAACCATTGAGATACCTTGCTACCCTCTCTTCCTCATTCTCTTTCACCTTTGTCTTGACACATAGTTTCATGAATTCTTCAGTGTATGAACTAACATCTAACTCCTTCTGCTTCAAATTTTGTCTCCTCTTATGTAATTGGATGTTGTAATCCAATGAAGCATAGGCTTCTTTCACTAGAGCCACCATCTTCTTCCAAGTAGCAACTCTACTCTTTCCTTCTTTCACCCTATCATCTTGGATGAAATTCCACCAAGTTAGTGCAGCCCCTTTCATTTTGGATTGGGCCATCTTCACCCTTTGATGGTCCGGTATTTCCTCTATTTCAAAAAACTTATTCAAGGACTCTATCCACTCCATCACTGAATCAGGATCCATTTTGTCTACAAACACTGGCAGGTCTAATCCATGGTCCTTCACTCCATGGATTTGAGGGCATTAAGTTAGGGTCTCTGGTCTACAGGAACCTCTATCTCTTCTTGCCTAGGGATCTCCTCTTCATCCATGTCTTCTTCCTTAGCAGATCCTACTTTGTCCCTCAATTTCTCCAACTCATCTTTCAAAGCCTGATTCTGAGCTTTAACTACATTGCTCTTTGCAATTTGCTTCTTTACTAAGATAGTCAACTCAACATTGGTCATCGTTGCTGGGTACTCTTCTGACCCCTCTCCTTCTAACATCTTGTCTTCTTCTCCTTCCCAAAAGATACTCCTATGCTCTGATACCACTATGATGCAGAGCACACACAACAGAAACACCCACACAATGTTTATTTCTATCAATATCGTCAAGAGATCTCCAATGTCTCACTGACAGTTTCCTTCATGTTGAAAAGCTTTATGTGTATCAGCAACAATTATACCATCATCCTCCTTTCGAAATGCCATCTCGAAATGTATTGTCTTCCCGACATCTCCTTGATACATTCAACTCTGTATATACTTTACCTGACTGGCTATGTCAGTTCTATCTACCGCTTCTACCGGTTGATATTTGTAACAAAGAAAATGTATGTCTCAACATACAATTGTTATATGCAACCAAAACATACAAATGACAACCTCCTATTGCTGGTTTCCTTTACCTATGCTGCTAGTAACCTTATGCATCTTAACCCGATGTATCTGCGGAATGTATTTTCAAATATACATTCAAAACATACAACTCAAACTTGCATTTGAAACATGCATTCGCCGAATATGCCCTCTGAATATGCCTTCGCAGAAGTCAACTGTTGACTTTCCTTGTATCAACTTGATGTACATTCACAATGTACATTCATTACATACAATCCGTCATATGCATCTGCAGGATACTCACAACCATTCAACTATGGGATACACAGGGAATGAACCCGATACTCATTACCGATATACATAGAGATTATATATCAACAATGTACATCCACAACATGCATTCTGATTTTGCATCTGATGGGTTTGACTGAACCGCTGACTCCTTTGTATGTACCTGAAGCTTTCTCTCTCCCTTGTATATGTGATAGACTTGTATGTTTATGATGTATGTTTCCCACATACAACTGTGATAGACAAATGTGATATACATAGGAACATGCGATAGCGATATACTCACAGAATGTATATCCCGCATACAAAAGTGATATATACACAATTTGTATGTCAATTGAAACCACGCTAATTTTCACTGTTTTGACTCACTTTATACTTAGCGATTGCACAGAACTATTTCTCCTGCAAACATATAGACTTTTGCACTTTACCAACCTAGCACATGAGGATGCTAGGGTTTATCGAAGCATGCTGTAAACGATCCTGCAAATATGAAAAGAATAGACAGGAAATATAAAACAAGAACACAAACTAATATGTATAGCCATTCCACCGATTACGAAGTAATCTAATCAGTGGAATGGGCTAAGAACCCATTTCAATTCCAAGATAGAAGATCAGTTATATAATGAATTCAAAAACTAGAAAGATAACACAAATAGGATCTTCTTATTGCTTTCAGAAATGTATACAGATATCTGATTTCACAGCTCCACAACTCAACTTCATAATTACTACTCTATCTAATATCTCCTATCTTTTCTCTATATATTCTATTCTATGAAAACGATCTAATCTAGGCTATTTATCCACTTACTAAGAGTAGTACTGACATGGTTCCCAGTGGTTGGGAGATAATTCCAAGCGGCTGGGAGATAATAACCAACTAACAAACTCTAACAGAATAACAACCCTGTCATTCCAGATCGATAAGTGTCCTAGGGACTTGCACAGAAACCTAGATGCAAACTACAATAACATGAAACGGTCAAACAAACCTTATTACATTGAAAATATAAAAATGCATAAGACATAACATATTAAGACCTTACTCTTCTCGCTCCGATGTATAGTTGGCTTGTTGAAGGGTTGCTCCTGCACCAGAGGTGTTGATACATTGAATTAGTCTACATTAACTTGGAAAAGGTCTACCAAGTGATAAATAAAGCAATAAGTTGTTGGTTCTTCATTTGATGGTATGTTTGCCATGTTGCCATTGAGTCATGGAGCTAGTCGTGAGCCCATTGTTGTGAAATATGCCTCCTTTGAATTGTGTTGAACCCCTACATTGCAACACTTTTGGGTTTGTTTTCATGAACTCCACCCTTCCTTTGCATCATTTATGACTTCTCACGTATTTGAGTGTATAGTCCATGACTTTGTATGTTCAAGTGTATACTCCATGACTTTATGTATTCCATTATATACTTGGTGCATTTTGTGATTTGTAAAAAGGTATGAAGAACCTATATGAAGGTCTTTCAGACCTACTCAAGGAGTTTTGAAGCTTTCTTGGCCATTATTTGACAAAGTGTGATGACTGTCTTAAATGATTGTGCATGACAGTGTTGGGGCAGCAATTGGAAGTTCATCAAATCTAAGACTAAAAGTGTTGTTTGTGCATCATTTATGACTTTGTATGTTCAAGTGTATACTACATGACTCATATGTGTGTTCAAATGTATACTCCATGACTTATGTATATTCAAGTTATCTTGATATGAGGTGTCTTATTCAGAAGTTTGTAAAACCTTGTTATTCATTCTGACTGTGCTATTCATTGTCATTATAAAATTTCTAATTATCATTGTCTTATTCTTTAGGCTTGTAGAAATCATCATCATGCCAAGGAAATGAACAAAGACTCTAACACCAGAAGAGCGTGAAGTTGAGAATGAGAGGAAAAGAGAAAGAATGAGGCAAATTTGGGAAAGTAGGAAATTATCAACCATACAAGAAGACATTCCACTGTTGCCAATTGAAGAGGAACATGACACATCTAATGAAGCTAAGAGAGAGATGGAATTGGTGGCACAAAGGGAACAAATGCAAAACCTCTGTGCAATGAGGAAAGTGAATCTCCAAGTTGGAGGCACTCCATCATCCACAGGGCATGTTGAAGGAACACCATCATTATCTTCTCAAATTGGAGACACTCCATCTTTCACAGGTGAAGTAGAAGTCACATCTATATTTTCTTCTCAATTTGGTGACACATCATCATTCACACCTCAAGTTAAAGGTACGTCATTTTCAACCTTTTCACCTCCAATTGAAGGTCCGTCATCCCATCTCAAGTAAATATTGAAGAAATTCCTAATGTTCAGTCTACTTTACCAAATAAACTGCCTCCTAGAATTTTGCATAGGAGGCCTAAGTTTCTAATTGATATTGATGAGAATGTATTGGAGCCCATGCAGGATAAGATTCCCATGCACACTTGCCAAAGATATGCGAATAAGATATGGAAATTATTCTTTGAGAATTTAAATAAAACTAGAAGATGTCAACTCTTTGTTGAACTGATGAGAAATTTGAAATTTAGGCCCACTATGAAGATTCTTGGCCTAAGAACATCGAATGCCTCAAGTGAAAAATCAATTGTCAAGAATATAATGAGTGCGTATGAGAGTGTCGATTCCACCTCATTCACCAAGGATAGTAATGTCACACGATGTATCATTACATTGACAATTGTAAGCCAACAAACAAAAAAAGCTCACATCATTAGAAAGACAAGTCAAGCATTGAAAATAAATAGAAAAACTCTAATGAGAGCCGTTGGAAGACATCAAAGAGTTGAGGATCCAAATACTAATGAATTGTGGGAATTCTCTGGGAGACTCCCACAAAAAGACAAAGTTGTTGTCAAAGCTTTGAGATCACTAATTGAAGACTTTTTGGAAGAATTACACAAGGGTATCTTTGAATCAAAGGGATGTGGTAAGGAGAATCGGTAGTTGAAACCATGAGCCACATCCAAAGCATTTTTTGTATATGACTCAAACATAGTTTTTTGGTAAATTTCTAGAGAAGTATCCTCAAGTTAAAATTTGTCAAAGATATTTTGAAATGCTAAAACCTTTCTTTGTCAAAATAAATCACACACACACTACTTGTTGTTGTAGATTACATATTGAATTTTCTAACCATTTTGATGTTTATCGGTCTATATGTTTAGATTTGCATACTAACAATGTTTTGCAGGATTGTCACATACGTGCCCCACCATCTACCTCAAGATACTTCATATCAATAATTTTATGTGATAGAGAGGAAGGTCAAATATTCTATAGGAAATTATGCTTGGATGGCACATGTCAGCATTGCAGTGGCTTGTAATGTATGCCAATATGTGAACATATGGAAAGAACACGTGGTTGGAAATGAACTAGTAGAGTTTGACAAGTATAAAACAATGGCATACAATACAAGAGATGGTAAAGAAGCTCAAAGAGGTGTGAATATGTTATTCACAAGATTCCATTGTATCAGTTTATGCCTTTATTTCATGACAACATAGTGTATGAGTATGTAAGACATGCCCATAGAGCTTAATGGTTGGACTTACAATTCAAGTTATGCAAGGACACATTTCTAGTTGGTAGAATTGTTTCAGTCGTTGACTTTGCAGTGAACTACAATCTACAACCACAATGTGAGGTGCAATCCCAATATTATAACTTGACACAAGTTTCTATATTTGTGCACATCACATTCATTCATGCAAATGATAGTACAAAGGATAATAGCAAGATCATAAGGGAGTATCATTTTTATATAAGCGATGATCGCATGCATTCCATGGAGTTCGTGCAAGGTTATTTTTAGGTGTTCTACAGTGATCTAGCTATAAGGGGCATATCATTTAGTCAACATATCATATGGTTAGATAACTGTGCATCGTAATTCAAGAACTCAGGGAATTTCTATTAGTTGAGTAGGAGGCAAAATATTATAGGTGTTCAATATATGTGGAACTTTTGTGAGGCTTGACATGGAAAGGGGGAGCATGATGGTGTAGGAGTGTGTATCAAAAGAGCCATAGAATGAGAAGAGTTAAAGTATAAAGATAATGCAAAGTTGACAGATGCAAAATCAATCATCGAGGGGTGTAATGCTTTGATGGGTCTAGGTAATGAAGATAAGTCTTCAGTTAATAGATTTTTTTGGTTGATAGATGATACTAACATTGCACCATATGAGGACTATTGTACACTAACAGGATCAAGTGAGCTACACTCTATCAGAAGCACAATTACAGGTTCATGGAGTATACATACACAGAAGATGGCGTGCTTTTATTCTCCATGTACAATTCAAGCCCGGAATGTGTACGAGTCAAAGGAGTGGGTTGACAAATGGTAGTTCAGTTATCTTAGCCCACTTGACATGTATCAACCCCCAACGGCACTGGAATTGACAGAGATGGAATCATCAGTTGACTTTGACCACATATTAGATCTAGTTCAACTAGGTAATATATCTACTTGCATAGTTAAATTTGAAATTCCTAATGTTATCTTAAACTTTGTAGTATTTTTGGAATGTTGACTAATTTCATCTAATTTACTACACATATCATTGTAGGGCATACTTATGCAGTTATTGTAGATGAAGATAATGAAGAAGGAACAAATTATTACTTGTGTCGTTGTGTTGAGGCCAAAAAGAAATTGGAGGCCCTAGTTACAGATGGAGAAAACACCGAATACCCTATAGGCTCAGTGGTTGTTACTAGAATATGGCTTAGAAGGTACCCACATAAAAGTGTTAATGTTTGGTTGTTTGAGGACTTTGACATGCATTGAAAGATTCTTCATTACTCCAACCTTGTCGTGGCAACCAATGTTCATTTGATACAATATCGAGGTAGACCTTTGAACAAGACCTTGTGGAAGGTGCATGACTCTGACCATGAGGCAATACTTGACACAATAAAGAGTAGAGAAGACCCAGATGGTTCATTGATTAATTTGTAAGGGTATACGCCTAAAAATGACGCGATTCGGTCTAAATAAATATTCTTAATATTTATTCCATCTTTATTCCTCTATCAATAAATAAATAAATAAATGTATATATTCAATTCACATTCCTCTAAATTAATTAAATATTGAAATATTTAATTACCTCTTCTAAAGTCAAAATGAAATAAAATCCTTTATTTAATTAAATTCTTCCAAACAATTAAATAAATCTTAATTATTTAATTAAATCAAATCATTCTTCCAAATTTGAATAAATCAAATCAAATTTATTTAAATCCTCTTAATCTCCAAAAATAAAATATAATAAAATATTTTATTTATTCTTCCAAATTATGCACAACAATTAAATAAATTTATTTATTTAATTAGCTTTCTTATTTTTCAATTCTTCAAATATCTTCCAAATCTTCTAAAAATAAGTCTTCCTCTCCATGCACACAAAATTAAATAGTTTATTATTTAATTTCTCTCAAATCATGCAAAAGCAAATCTTAAGTTGAGTTAACTGACTCAATCAACCTTGTTTTTATCAATATCTCTTAAATTAGAAAAAAGCTTTCTAATTTATGAAAAGCATGTCTTATCTTTAGAAAAGAAAGTAATTAACTCAAATAAAACAACTTTTGTGTGACACTTGTCTTCTTCTTATTCATTGCACATTCCTCATCCATTCTATACCATTGATCTTCTCATTCTTTCTATACTATTGATCTTCATTCTCTCAAGTTTATAAATTAAACCCTGTTCTTCTATTTCATTCGATCCAAGCTTTAAGTATTGTTACTCTATAGGAATTACAGTGCACCTTTGGTACCAATTCCTTCATTGCTTGTGATCACACTCATTACTACGCACTACCACCATTGTTGTGAAGCTCCTCTTCATTGCGATATTATCATTGCCATTCTTGATTGACATTCTTGAAGCATAACAAGGAAGTGCACTCTCTAAAGGCATTATTCATACATGCCCTTAACAGTAAGTATGCATAAAACTTTCCTAGATGGTTACTTGTACTTTGTTTTGTATATAAATAGTAATATGAATTGCTTGCCTCCAGTTTATTTATGTTTAGTTAATTTTTCTTTTTGATGCTTCTCACAAGAGGTCACAACTCCAGTCCATCCAACTACGGACAAAGAAGCTTGAGAAAAGATGATGGAGAGTGATCATCAGATGGTGGTAAGTGATCGATTACATATGTGATGTTATATATTTCATGTACATTTTGTTAGAGTGATCATCAGCAGTGTGTTGTGTGGTTACACAACACACCCCATTTTAAAATATCAAAACAGGGACCCAACTTTTGTTTTGGCTTGTGTTGTCTACTTTCTGGCGGTTTGGTAAAATAGGTCAGGTGCATCATCATCATGAAGGTCAGGATGAGGTAGGTCATCATCATGAGGTTAGTTTGTCAAAGTTCATATTTTGTTTCTATGACCTCATGGTTAGAAAGAGCTTGAAATTCCATGCAGGTTTGCCTTTTACATCATTTGAAAATTCATCCATATGAGGGAGTTATGCACAGTCAAAGTTTTGGTCAAACCTGATAATTGCTGTATGATGAACATCATCATCATGATATTTGAAAAGCCCCTCGATAATATCCTGAGGTCGAAATATCCGGACGTCAACTTTAAGCCATAGTAAGCTTTTCCCGTCGAGCGGTCTTTTGTATCGCGAAGGGTCATCATCATGATCTTACTCTATCACCTGATAAAAATCATGCAGTCCCGAAACATCCGGACGTCAATCTTAAGCAATAGTGTATTTTATCCGTCAAGCGACCTTGGAAACATCGCGAGCATCATGTTATTCTAACATCACCCGATATTATAATATCATGCTGATGATCATCATCACCCTGCTTAAGAAACCCACCATCTGCATAATTTGCATGCGCACGACAAAGTCCTGGTGATCATCATCATCATGATCTTTCAAGGCAGGATCACATTTCGTAATATCCTCCTGATCTCCTTTTACGTGATCATGATAATCACCTCATCTTTCAAAGCGGAGGGTGATATTTCATTCCCAAGTCATGTTGACAAGATCATCATGATCTTGTTCGTCTACCCGACATTTCGTGATATCCTCCTGCTGAGAAGTATAACCTTTTGAGGATATCCTAATGACGTCATCCCGACCTGATAAACGAAGAAGCAAATATCAGGATAACGTCACCATCACCTTTCTCCTTCGGCAGGATATTTTCCAGGGTATGATCCTGTTCGCCAATATGATGATGACGATGACGTCATGTTCGAAGATTAACACAAGCCCCGGATATCCTGATGACGTCATCAGGACTTTCAGCAGGATCATATTTTAAATCACCCAGTGCGGATATGATGATGATGATGTTCATCATCCTGATCTTTCGAGAGGATCACCTTGGCTGCAAAAGGGTCATATTGCATTCATCCACCTGATCATCTTCATTGGGGGGAACCCGATATTACATTTATCCCCTAATTTTAACGAAGCATGACGGTGACATCATCCCTTTGCATTTTATTGAAGCCCGAATATGACGATGACGTCACCATGATATTCCTTTCCTCAGCAGCAGGATCATATTCCAAATCCTCCTGTTTGTCTTCATGATGATGATGATGATGATGTCTTTCTTTCCCCAATATGCAGAAACGAAACATCCTGATGTGCTTTTCATCAGAGCATTCGGAAAGGAGGAGCATCATAGTTCATGATATCCTGCGGCTAGATACAAGACATAGAGTTGGGCATCATCATGATTTTTGGCGTAGGTATAACTGTTGCCATCGGCCAAGTCTAATATTGTCAACCTGATCATATGTGGTCACACCGATGCGAACATGATGATGATGACCCGAAACATACAAACAGAGCATGCAAAGCCGGATTCGAAGGATGGTTGAAGGGCGATTATTTCCTTGTATAATTTGAGATCATCATGATCATATTTTGAACCTGATATACAAGAAAATGGGCGAAAACATGAAGCGATGGAAATTTGGAGCCCGATTGCCTGTAGCTGCACATTTTTGGGGGCTTGTTTAATAAAACGTTTTACTTCCTGTTGTTTATCCGCATGATGATGAACTTAATGTTTGTCTGTTTACTTGCTAAGGCTGAGCATTGAAGTCATGATGCTGCTGCTGAGGCTGAGCATTGAAGTCATGATGCTGCTGCTGAAGCTGAGCATTGAAGTCATGATGCTGTTAGAGCTGCTGCTGAAGCTGATAATTACAAAGTTGCGCATGGAGTCAACATGAGCCAGAAATGAGGAGGATATTGTCAAATATGCTGTTAGCCAGCTGGAGACCGAATCAAGTTGAAGATGCTGGAATATTCTGTGCCAGCTGTGCATTTGTCAACTGACGAAGCATGTGCTTTCCATCTGGACCGTTGATTGTTGTGAGAGGATCCTGATCCTTGGATCACTGTAACCGTTTTCTGGCTTTTTGCTCTATATAAAGGCCAGATCCTGAGCATTAAAGGGGGGATATATATTAGAATACACAGACGCATCTGGCGCATTAAGGCTAATTACTGTAGAATCAATTAGGAGATCGGATTACTGAGACTAATGAGGATAGAATTGTTGAAATGTCAAGGTTCTTTCTTCAGATCACTGTAAATGTACCTGGTCTTGAGCATACTGAATGGATATGAAGTTCCAGATTACATCCTAATTGTAAATTTTACGTAATCTTTCTGTTGATTTCTGGATATGTACTGGTGAATGCTGTGTTCAACTGGAAGCGCTTTCATTTCATTACATGTTGTTGTCAACTTTTCCTTTGAAGATTTTGCACTAGATCATGCGGATTTGTGGAATGTCCTGGTGAAGTATGATTTCTAGTTTTCCTTCTTTTCATTGCATGTATGGGAGCTTGTATGTGGATCAGTGATCTAAGTCCAGTAGTTTTGGGAATCTCATTCTTTAACCTTTTTCTTCTTTTAATTTCATAAATTCATCACCATAACTGCAAATCATGATAAATAACAAGCAGAAATAGTGAAATATGCTAAAATCCCGTAGGTAACTGAAGATCATTAGCATATTTGAGTTAAATGCATGTAATATTGGAAATATCATGCAAGGAATCATAAATAATGGTAGAAATCATGCAAATATCAGCCTGTAGGCACATTATTTGACTAAATTTATAGTGTAGAGGTAGAATTGTTGGAGACTTATGCAGAGCAAACATCCAGAGCAGGATATTTGAAGATAGTGATGATGAACTTTGCAGAAACACGTAAGGCCCCCTGAATGGAAAACAGCAACACACATCAACCACTGAGTAACGTCAGTAGATTAAGACCTAATCAACGAAGACTTGGGATCATGAATTCTCTGAATTCATCGTATCTTTCAAGATGAGTAAAGGTTGTTGTGTAACTTTTATTCTATGTTTGTGAATGACTAACATTCTGAAACATAAATTGGCGCTAGAAGGAGGGCTAAGCTGTTTCTCAGCAAATAAATTCTTTTCAGTTGACGTGATATCCCCTGCCTCTATTCATCAGCCCACTTTAAATCTTGCTAACGTATCTAGAGGCCCCTCGCTTCTAACGCAACATAAATTGGCGCTAGAAGGAGGGCCGGCCCAGAAGATAACGCAACATCATCAGTATTTTCAGGTTTGATGGCGTATAGGAGTAAGGTATCCTCAGATCACTCGTGAATTTTAGTAAATTTCATAAATATTTGCTGTGACAAGATTGTATATGCACATTCTGTGTAAAGATTTCCAGATCTCACATAAATATTGCAGGCTTTACAGTAGATCTCTCTGAATTCACTAATATCGGCTACAGATGTGTAAATTTGTTCAAGCTTTGAGAATTTGAGCTTTAGGCACTCGAGATCTTGTGTTACGGGTCAGGATATCCCAATATCCTGTCACATTTTGGGATTTTCTGCAAATATTGCATAAATATTTCAGCATTTGAGCTAAATGTCTGCAAATATCTCTTACCTGAGATGTTTTGGTTGCACCTTTGCAAAGATCTAGCCCAAAGCATTAAATATTTGTTTGATTTTCTAGACTTTCAAGTTTTAGTCTGAGATATGATAGATCTCCTTAAAATTGCAAAATACAAAAAAAATTGAAGAATAGAGTCTCATTTTGATGGATGTATATGAAGATAATTGTCAAATTAACATTCCTTTATTTCAGGAAACTTTAAATAGGCAGCTTTACCCTCACAGTTTGTCTAACTTTGGTTTATCTACCTGTTGCAGGATACACCAGACTGCAGAACACAGTGAAATAAATTGCTTAACTTTCCTTACAAGGTTGGATTTATATTTGAAAGGACTAATATTCTTTCTGGACGTGTTCAGGGTTGAAATTTGCCAAGAAAATAAAGAAATCTGCCAGGAAAATGAAGAAATTCTGGAGCAACAAGCAGATGCAGCACCAGAAGTTATTAATTGTCCAGACATTGAAGTAGATCATTCTGAAGATTTTGAATTATACTTGTCTAGAAATATACAGTGTAGTCAAATATTAGGTTTGCCCATTGATGATGTCTTGATTGAAGGCTGGTGCAGATTACATGATGAAGAGCATTCAGAGAGAGATTGCTACCCTTGTTTGGTCATGTTGAAAAAGATTCTAGAAAATACAATAGCTGAGTCAGTTTCAGAAGGTAATGAAGAGGAAACATCTTTCCTGGATTCATTTTATGGTGAGATGGATAGGAGTTCTCTACTTCCTAATACAAGTAAGGATCAGTCAGTATGCAGGTATGAATCTTGTGAAAATTTTAGAGAAGAAATCACTCATCAGGATAATATTTTTGATTATGATCCTAATACTTTTGATAAAGAAGATAAAACATCTTTCCTGGAGTCATTCTATGGTAAAGAGAAGTGTAAACAGATAGTAGAGCAATTTAAATGCACTCCTGATGATGAAGTTCCTATGATGGTAACTCAGGGAGTCATAGAGAAGAAAATAAATGCTGATTTATTACCTGACTTCTTTGAATTAAATGATCAAATGCAAGAATGTTGCAGGTTAAAGGAACCAGATCCTCTAATAGATAGAAAATGTGAATTATTTAATGAACAATTCCTGAAAGATGAAGATGTAGAAGACTTTGGAGTTGTTGTGCATAATCAGATGTCACTCCAGAAATATTTTGAAAATGAAACAGGGGAGTGTCCTCATCAAGTGAAAGTTGTTTCTCCTTTACAGTCAAATGATTTAGAAATGATAAATTTCTGTATATTAGGTTGTGATAATAAAGATACTTATTTAGATGCTGATGTGCAGGAAACTGAAGAAAATACTGAGAAGTTTCCTGAAATGGAGGATAAACTGAACATCCAGAATGGAGGGATAAGGCTGGATAAAGATGAAGAATTAATACATCAAAGGTCATACATCCTTCAATTCGAAGAGAGACCAGGCACTGAGCCAAGCAGTAAAAATATAATGACAAATGGAAGACCAACTGCCAATGAAGAAGCATGTCCAACAAAATCAGAAATACACCAGGTTGTATTTCTCCTTTCCACAGTAAATGATGTTGAATACTATTTTAATTATGGAAATTCAGAAGATAAGACATGCATATGGATTAATCATGAACATGATGAGCTTCCTCAGTTGCTGATCATCAAGAGTTGTTCTGTTGAATACAGTGAATTCAGAATATCAGAATATTCTTTAGAATATAAAGATAAATTTGCTAGATTGAGAACCATAACTAATACCCTGATGCTCCTGCACAATCAAAAGAAGTATGCAAATACAGGTGTCCTTAGGTCTTTTTCTGGTTTTTGTTTGCCTAGTAGTGTGTTGTATATAATTTTGTAGGTTAGTTGTTTGTACAGTCTGCTTGTTTGTTTTGCTTTCTTGTTCTGTTCCTGTTGTTTCCTTTTTGTAGGTTAGTTGTTTGTATAGTGTTTCTTCTGTTTTGTGTTGTTTTGGTTGAGTTTTGTTTTGGTAAGTCAAGATGATGCACTTCGTCACCTAAGAAAATAACTAAATTGTTAGGATTCAAGTGATGAGATCAGATTTAGATATAGATTGTAATTCATTCTGATAAATACTCATGATCAGGTTTTATGATGTCTTTTCATCAGGTGCCTTTTCTTGGTCAAAGTGAATCAAACACAATGAAACACCTAACAGCCTTGGGCTTGTTGAAGATATGAGTATAGGTGTTAAGTGAAAAATCTAAAGGGACTCCCTTGCTACCAATACAATCTCCAACCTAAAGCTGCAAGTGACTACTCCTTGTATAAATGAGCTGACATGATGATATCAAATATAAGTATATAAATAGAAAATATATAAACAATAAACTTAGGCCATCTAAGTAACTCTACCGGGGCTATGGACGCCTGCTGGCAGTGGGGCTCTACTTAGGGAGATTGTATAGATAACCTTGCCGGGGTTATGGACACCTGCTGGCAGCAAGGCTCTATCCAGGTTGGCTATGAGGGATGATCTCCAACTATGTAGTTTAACACCAGTTACTTATGTTTTCAACTTACTTTCAAGATGAGGATAATTAATCATATGCACACACATGATCCTTTGTTAGCACTGTTACCTTGATGAAACTTTATCATTCAAAGATCATGATGATTTTACTTAGAAAGAATTAGAATACTATAGATGAATATGATCATATCACTTGAATTATTTGAATTTTGTTGTTTTCTTTGGTGGCAAGTTGTTGTGTGGTTACACAACACGCCCCATTTTAACTTATCAAAACAGGGACCCAACTTTTGTTTTGGCTTGTGTTGTCTGCTTTCTGGCGGTTTGGTAAAATAGGTCAGGTGCATCATCATCATGAAGGTCAGGATGAGGTAGGTCATCATCATGAGGTTAGTTTGTCAAAGTTCATATTTTGTTTCTATGACCTCATGGTTAGAAAGAGCTTGAAATTCCATGCAGGTTTGCCTTTTACATCATTTGAAAATTCGTCCATATGAGGGAGTTATGCACAGTCAAAGTTTTGGTCAAACCTGATAATTGCTGTATGATGAACATCATCATCATGATATTTGAAAAGCCCCCCGATAATATCCTGAGGTCAAAATATCCGAACGTCAACTTTAAGCCATAGTAAGCTTTTCCCGTCGAGCGGTCTTTTGTATCGCGAAGGGTCATCATCATGATCTTACTCTATCACCTGATAAAAATCATGCAGTCCCGAAACATCTGGACGTCAATCTTAAGCGATAGTGTATTTTATCCGTCAAGCGACCTTGGAAACATCGCGAGCATCATGTTATTCTAACATCACCCGATATTATAATATCATGCTGATGATCATCATCACCCTGCTTAAGAAACCCACCATCTGCATAATTTGCATGCGCACGACAAAGTCCTAGTGATCATCATCATCATGATCTTTCAAGGCAGGATCACATTTCGTAATATCCTCCTGATCTCCTTTTGCATGATCATGATGATCACCTCATCTTTCAAAGCGGAGGGTGATATTTCATTCCCAAGTCATGTTGACAAGATCATCATGATCTTGTTTGTCTACCCGACATTTCGTGATATCCTCCTGCTGAGAAGTATAACCTTTTGAGGATATCCTGATGACGTCATCCCAACCTGATAAACGAAGAAGCAAATATCAGGATGACGTCACCATCACCTTTCTCCTTCGGCAGGATATTTTCCAGGGTATGATCCTGTTCGCCAATATGATGATGACGATGACGTCATGTTCGAAGATTAACACAAGCCCCGGATATCCTGATGACGTCATCAGGACTTTCAGCAGGATCATATTTTAAATCACCCAGTGCGGATATGATGATGATGATGTTCATCATCCTGATCTTTCGAGAGGATCACCTTGGCCGCAAAAGGGTCATATTGCATTCATCCACCTGATCATCTTCATTGGGGGGAACCCGATATTACATTTATCCCCTAATTTTAACGAAACATGATGGTGACGTCATCCCTTTGCATTTTATTGAAGCCCGAATATGACGATGACGTCACCATGATATTCCTTTCCTCAGCAGTAGGATCATATTCCAAATCCTCCTGTTTGTCTTCATCATGATGATGATGATGATGTCTTTCTTTCCCCAATATGCAGAAACGAAACATCCTGATGTGCTTTTCATCAGAGCATTCGGAAAGGAGGAGCATCATAGTTCATGATATCCTGCGGCTAGATACAAGACATAGAGTTGGGCATCATCATGATTTTTGGCGCAGGTATAACTGTTGCCGTCGGCCAAGTCTAATATTGTCAACCTGATCATATGTGGTCACACCGATGCGAACATGATGATGATGACCCGAAACATACAAGCAGAGCATGCAAAGCCGGATTCGAAGGATGGTTGAAGGGCGATTATTTCCTTGTATAATTTGAGATCATCATGATCATATTTTGAACCCGATATACAAGAAAATGGGCGAAAACATGAAGCGATGGAAATTTGGAGCCCGATTGCCTGTAGCTGCACATTTTTGGGGGCTTGTTTAATAAAACATTTTACTTCCTGTTGTTTATCCGCACGATGATGAACTTAATGTTTGTCTGTTTACTTGCTGAGGCTGAGCATTGAAGTCATGATGCTGCTGCTGAGGCTGAGCATTGAAGTCATGATGCTGCTGCTGAAGATGAGCATTGAAGTCATGATGCTGTTAGAGCTACTGCTGAAGCTGATAATTACAAAGTTGCGCATGGAGTCAACATGAGCCAGAAATGAGGAGGATATTGTCAAATATGCTGTTAGCCAGCTGGAGACCGAATCAAGTTGAAGATGCTAGAATATTCTGTGCCAGCTGTGCATTTGTTAACTGACGAAGCATGTGCTTTCCATCTGGACCGTTGATTGTTGTGAGAGGATCCTGATCCTTGGATCACTGTAACTGTTTTCTGGCTTTTTGCTCTATATAAAGGCCAGATCCTGAGCATTAAAGGGGGGATATATATTAGAATACATAGACGCATCTGGCGCATTAAGGCTAATTACTGTAGAATCAATTAGGAGATCGGATTACTGAGACTAATGAGGATAGAATTGTTGAAATGTCAAGGTTCTTTCTTCAGATCACTGTAAATGTACCTGTTCTTGAGCATACTGAATGGATATGAAGTTCCAGATTACATCCTAATTGTAAATTTTACGTAATCTTTCTGTTGATTTCTGGATATGTACTGGTGAATGCTGTGTTCAACTGGAAGCGCTTTCATTTCATTACATGTTGTTGTCAACTTTTCCTTTGAAGATTTTGCACTAGATCATGCGGATTTGTGGAATGTCCTGGTGAAGTATGATTTCTAGTTTTCCTTCTTTTCATTGCATGTATGGGAGCTTGTATGTGGATCAGTGATCTAAGTCCAGTAGTTTTGGGAATCTCATTCTTTAACCTTTTTCTTCTTTTAATTTCATAAATTCATCACCATAACTGCAAATCATGATAAATAACAAGCAGAAACAGTGAAATATGCTGAAATCCCGTAGGTAACTGAAGATCATTAGCATATTTGAGTTAAATGCATGTAATATTGGAAATATCATGCAAGGAATCATAAATAATGGTAGAAATCATGCAAATATCAGCCTGTAGGCACATTATTTGACTAAATTTACAGTGTAGAGGTAGAATTGTTGGAGACTTATGCAGAGCAAACATCCAGAGCAGGATATTTGAAGATAGTGATGATGAACTTTGCAGAAACACGTAAGGCCCCCTGAATGGAAAACAGCAACACACATCAACCACTGAGTAACGTCAGTAGATTAAGACCTAATCAACGGAGACTTGGGATCATGAATTCTCTGAATTCATTGTATCTTTCAAGATGAGTAAAGGTTGTTGTGTAACTTTTATTCTATGTTTGTGAATGACTAACATTCTGACCAACACAGTGGTATGAACTATGGGTAGTGAAGGCCTCATGTTTCGTTTGATTTGTTTTCTATGGTATACATTTAATGTTTGCATCATCATCATGTTATGCTTCATGGGGTTAGATCTAAGTAATGGATGAAGTTGATCCTAATTGGTCTTAATCCTATTCACTCATGTTTCACTCATGTCATATCAAGATTGATGTCACAGGGTTTGGATATTAGTTCATAACATTCATGTTTATCATGTTACAATAGTAGGACATAGTTGCTTATGTCATTGGTTCATGCCACTGGATCATTGGATTTGGTTGCGATTCTTCATCATAACATGTCATGCTTTCAAGAGATGATCACATGGATCTTTTACCTAATTTCTTAGCCTTATTGTTACTTCTACACCATTTTCAAGGTCCTGGTTGACTGGATTAGTAAGAGGAAACCATGGAAAGGCCTTGAAAATATTTGAGTGATGCAAGAAATAGCAGCTATGATGTAGAATAATGGATGTAAAAATCTATCCCAACTCAAGATCAACCTTGTTACATCATCATATTATTGTTTTATGCACGAGGAAGGATATAATGGGTGTAGCCCTTAAGATCCCTAAGACAGAAAAACTACCAAACTTTGACAGAGGTTTTATCAGAATTTGTGGTAGCTGAGAACATTTTGTTTGGACCTATAGGTGCACATGGGGTCTATCCACAATAAGCTCTCTTGGTTTCATTCAACTCCAATCTATTTGATCGTGCCAGAATCAAACGCATTCTAGCAAAATGTTTCAGTTTCATGTAGTGGAAAGGTGCTAAGAGTGACATTTTGCATTCCATAGCTCATGGCACCGAATGAACTTCGCTAATGCATTGGAGTGGGTAGGTAAATGCTAGGGAGGGTCTCATTTTGTGTGCCAAGCATCGCAGTCGTTCGGGGTAGCAAGCTACTGACAAAGTCCCTTAAGATCCCTAAGATGAAAAAACTACCAAAATTTGATGGAGCAGTTCTTGGAGTTCATAGCAAACGGGAACATTTTGTTTAGACCTGCAGGTTCACGTGGGGTTCATCCACAATAACCTCTCTCAGTTTCATTCAATTCTTGTATATTTGACTGTGTTCGAAGCAAACACATTCTTGCAAAATGCTTCAGTTTCATGCAGTGGAAAGGTGCTAGGAGTGACATTTTTCATTCCGTAGCTCGTGGGGCCGAACGAACTTCACCAACGCATTGGGTTGGGCAGGTAAATGCCAAGGGAGGTCTCATTTCATGTGCCAAGCACCCCAATCATTCGGGGCAGCAAGCTACCTACAAAGTCCCTTAAGATCCCTAAGATGAAAAAATTGCCAAACTTTGACAAAGCAGTTCTTATAATTCGTGGCATCTGGGAACATTTCATTTGGACCTATAGGTGCATGTGGGGTCCATCCATAATAACCTCTCTCAGTTTTGGTCAACTCCAGTCGATTTGACTGTGTCGAAATCAAACGCATTCTTGCAAAATGCTTTAGTTTCATGCAATGGAAAGGTGTTAGGAGTGACATTTTGCATTCCATAGCTTGTGGAGCCAAACGGACTTCTCCAATGCATCAAGGTGTGCAGGTAAATGCCAAGGGAGGTATTGTTTCATGTGCCAAGTGCCCCAGTCATTCAAGGTAGCAAGCTATCGGTAAAGTCCCTTAAGATCCCTAAGACGAAAAAACTGCCAAACTTTGATGGAGCTGTTCTCAGAATTCATGGCAGCTGGGAACATTCCATTTAGACCTACAAGTGCATGTGGGGTCTGTCTACAATAACTTCTCTCTATTTTGGTCAAATTCAGTCTATTTGATCGTGTCAGAATCAAACACAGTCTTGTAAAATGCTTCAATTTCATGCAATGGAAAGGTTGCTAGGTGCCGTGTTTTTTGTTCTACTCATCATGGGGCCGAACGGACTATGCAAACACACTGAGGTGGGTGGTTAAATGGTATGGAAGCTCTTGTTTCATGTGCCAAGCATCCCAGTCGTTTTGTCTTGCAAGCTACTGACACCTAGCACCTTTTGAGTTTGCTGGTAGCTTGCAACCCAGAATGACTGAGACACTTGGCACATGAAACAAGACTTCCCCTAGCATTTACCCACCCACCCCAACATGTTGGCATAGTCAATTCACCCCCACGATGACTAGATCAAAAAATATGTCACCTGGCAACATTTCCACTACATGAAACTAGAGCATTTTGCAAGAATGTGTTTGATTCTGGCATGGGCAAATGGACATGAGTTGAATGAAACTTAGAGAAATTATTGTAGATGGATCCTATATGCACCTATAGGTCTAAATAAAATTTTCCCATCTATCACAAATTCTAAGAGCTGCCCTGTTAATGTTTGGCAATTTTTTCGTCTTAGGGATCTTAAGGGACTTTACCGATAGCCTGCTACCCCAAACAACTGCAATGCTTGGAACACAAAATGAGACCTCCCCTGGCATTTAATCACCCACCCTAATGTGTTGGAAAAGTTTGTTTGGCCCCACGAGCTATGGAATGCAAAATGTCACTCCTAACACCTTTCGAGTTTGTCAATAGCTTTCAGCCCAGGATGACTAACACACTTGGTGCATGAAAGGAGACCACTCCTAACATTTACCCACCCACCTGGATGTGTTGGCACAGTCATTTTTCCCCCAAGACATATGGAATGCAAAATTTTAGTGTTAGTAACTTTCTACTTTGTCGATAGCTTATAGCCCCAAATGACTGAGACACTTGGCACATGAAACGAGATCTTCCCTACCATTTACCCACCCACCCCAATGTGTTGGCATAGTCCATTCTATCCCATGATGAGCAGAACAAAAAATATGGCACCTAGCAACCTTTCCATTACATGAAACTGAAGCATTTTGCAAGAATGTGTTTGATTCTGGCATGGTCAAACAGACTAGAGTTGACCAAAATGGAGAGAAGTTATTGTAGATGGACCCCACATGCACCTGTAGGTCCAAACAAAACATTACCAACTACCACAAATTTTGAGAACAGCTCCGTCAAAGTTTGGCAGTTTTTTCATCTTAGGGATCTTAAGGGACTTTACCGATAGCCTGCTACCCTGAATGACTGGAGCACTTGGCACACGAAATGAGACCTCCCTTGGCATTTACCTACCTGCTTCGATGCATTGGCAAAGTTTGTTTGGCCCCATGAGCTATGGAATACAAAATGTCACTCCTAGCACCTTTCCACTGCATGAAACTGAAGCATTTTACAAGAATGCGTTTGATTTCGACACGATCAAATATACTAGAGTTGAATGAAACTGAGAGAGGTTATTGTTGACAGACCCCATGTACACCTACAGGTTCAAACAGAACATCCCCAGCTATCACAAATTCCAAGAACTGCTCCATCAAAGTTTGGCAATTTTTTCATCTTAAGGATCTTAAGGGACTTTGCCAGTAGCCTGCTACCCTGAATGACTGCGATGCTTGGCACATGAAACAAGACCTCCCCTGGCATTTACCCACCCACCCCAATATGTTGGTGAAGTCCATTCAGTCCCACAAGCTACAGAATGCAAAATGTCACTCCTAGCACCTTTCCACTGCATGAAACTGAAGCATTTTGGAAGAATGCGTTTGATTTTAGCATGGTCAAATGGATTGGAGTTGAATGAAACTAAGAGAGGTTATTATGGATGGACCGCACATGCACTTGTAGGTCTAAATAGAATATTTCCAGCTATCACAAATTCTTAGAAAACCTCTATCAAATTTTGGTAGTTTTTCTATCTTAGGGATCTTAAGGGCTACACCCATTTTATCCTTCCTCATGTATAAAACAATAATATGATGTTGTAACATGGCTGATCTTGAGTTGGGAGAGATTTGTACATCCATTATTCTACATCATAGCTTCTATTTCTTGCATCACTCAAATATTTTCAAGGCCTTTCCATGGTTTCCTCTTACTAATCCAGCCAACCACGACCTTGAAAATGGTGTAGTGATAACATATAAGGCTAAGAAATCAAGTAAAAGATCCATGTGATCATCTATTTTTAGTATTAACATATTTTTCTATCATCATTGACCATTGTATCCATGCATGTGTAGGTATATCCATTGTATACATGTTGACAAATTTTGTAAAATGAGCTCAAAATGGCTCTATTGACCTTGCACATGGTCTATTATGACCTTATTAGACCAAATAAACTAAAAACACCCCCAAAAAACCTATCATTAGACCTCATTTGACCAGACTTGCAAAAAAAAAAAATTTGGTGCCCCTGCACCAAATTGGCAGGTGTAAAGCCAAATTCCAAAACCTTCAAAATGGTATCTTTGGAACACAGTATAGACATCCATCAAAGAATATAGGAATTTGTCAAATGTTGTAGTTGTAAATACCCTGCAAGACATGTATGCAAAGTGTGGAAGCATATACTTGATGAACATGAACTGTTTGACATGATGCCTCAAAGAAATGTTGTCTCATGGAATGCAATGATTGCAAGATATGCACGAAATGGATTTGTTGAAAAGACTTTAGAAACATTCAAGTAAATGCAGTTGGCATGTTTAAAGCCAAATTCCACAACCTTTTCCAACATCCTCCCTATCTGTACACCAACATAGAATGTTTGGAACGACTTATCGACATTCATCAAAGCATAAAGGATATAGGAAATTTGTCGCATGCTGTAATTGCAGCTACCCATTGGTGCAGGGGCACCTAACCTATTTCATGAACATGATCAAATAATGAATTTTGATGTGTTGAGTCATTTTGGCATTTTAATGCGGTCATACTAGACCACTCCTAATGTAATAAGGGTCATTGGAGTTTAGGAGGTCATAGGCTGCAAAAGTTGTCAAGTTGCAAGAAAAGTTGTCAAGAAACTTTTCTTGCAACCAAATTGCTAATAGTTGTCATAGTTGTTTAAATTATTGTTTGTGCATACATTTTGATGTAATAAGGTCTTGTAGGAGTGACCAAGGTTGTTTTCAATTAAATTAATGATGCCCTAGGCAGGCAGCTTGTGTGTTTTTGGTCTATTTGATAGTGTAGTGATGAGGGTTTTGAAAAATGGTCAAAGAAAGGTCTTGAATAATTATGCTAATGAGTGATTCAATCCGTATAGGACCTAACTCAACCTTTGGAGTGCAATTTTTAATTTAGGGGTCAATAATAGTAGTTGATGCTTTGTAAAAGTAGTCTAATTAGGCCTCATATACAAATTATCAATCCATTTTTGAAGGGAATGTTCCAAAACAACACATGGTGCATTTGAGATATATTGTAAAACATTCAAATGGGTATCCTAATCTATCCTCCTTTGTGTCAGAGGTCATGGATCAGTATGTTATGTTCCAAAAATTAGTTTTTTGGATGGCTACTAGCTTGTAAGGGTAGTTTATGAGGAGGAATAACCTATATGCAAAGTTTATGTTCTTGGTGACTATGAATAGTCTTTTTATGTCACATTCATTATTTCAAGGGTGTTTCATGAGTTGGTTTTTAGAGATTGAGGTTTTGAACCAAGTGTTGGGTTTGTAGTCTTGATTGAGTTCATGTCTAGTTGAAAAAGGGTTTGGGGTCTTAGCCCATTGTTGTGAAATATGTTTCCATGGTGTTGAGTCATCCTCCTTACCTACTGCATCACCCTTATAGACATGTATGCAAGGTGTGGAAGCATAGACAAGGCAAGTGAATTGTTTGGCATGATGCCCCAAAGAAATATCACCTCATTGAATGCAATGATTGCAAGTTATGAACAAAATAGAATTTTTGATAAGGCATAATTAGAAACTTTCAAGCAAATGTGATTGGAAAGTGTAAAGCAAAATTCCACAACCTTAGCTAGTATCCTCCTTGCCTATGCCAAAATGGACATCCATCTAAAGGATAAAACATATGGGAATTTTGTTAGATGTTGTAGTTGAAACTACCCTCAGAGACATGTATGCAAAGTGTGGAAGCATAGACAAGGCACGTGAACTGTTTGGCATGATGCCTCAAAGAAATGTCACCTCATGGAATACAATGATTGCAAGATATGAACAAAATGGATTTACTGATAAGCCTTTAGAAAGTTCCAAGAAAATGCAATTGGCAAGTGTAAAGCCAAATTCCAAAACCTTAGAAATGGTATGTTTGGAGCACGGTATAGACATCCATCAAAGCATAAAGGATATAGGAATTTTGTCAAATGTTGTAGTTGTAAGTACCCTGCAAGACATGTATTCAACTTGTGTGGAAGCATATATAATGAACATGAACTGTTTGACACGATGCCTCAAAGAAATGTTATCTCATGGAATGTAATGATTGCAAGATATGCACGAAATAGATTTTTCATAAGGCTTTAAAAACTCTCAAGAAAATGCACAAAACTAAATTTCAACCATTTACGCAAATTTTGGCACATCTAAAACTAAATTGCACAACATTAACCAACTTCCTCCTTATCTATGTTATAATGGGATCTAGAGAACGTGGTGTGGACAACCATCGAAGCATAAATGATATAGGAATTTTGTCACATGTATTGTATTTGCAAAGTTGCCCTTGTATACATGTACAGAATGTATGGAAGCATAGACAAGGTACATGAACTATTTGAAATGATGCCTCAAAGAAATGCATAGTCCCATAGAATTCAATGATTGCAAGATATGCACAAAATGGATTATTTGAAAATGATTTATAAACATTCAAGCAAATGCAATTGGCACTTGTAAAACCAAATTCCTCTAACAATAATTAATTATCATATTAAATATTTAATATAAACTATCATATACATAATGTCACGAACATAACATCTAGTTTATATAAAAAGCCATATAGGTGTGTCCAAACAAAGCCATACATGCAAATATATAAAAACATACATTGGATTAACATACAAAAGTATGTATACAAAGCCATCTAGGCATACAAAAAAGTTCCCAAAAACTAGTTTCCTATGGACTTTTAGGAAATAATCGGTGGCCCTTCTTTGACTATGAAGATGGAGAGCCAGTCAGTGACACATCCTCTCTCTGTCATCGAGTAGACCTCTTCGAATAAAGTTCATCCAACTGCACCTATTAATACAAACAAACAATATGCACATTAGTATAGAAAATGTATGAAATATATAACATCACATATGTAATTGATCACTTATTGCCAACTAATGATCACTCTCCATCATCTTGTCTCTCTCTTCATCCGTATTTGATGGATTGGAGTTGTGACCTCTTGTGAGAAGCATCAAGAAGCAAAATTGACTAAACATAAATATCATTTTTGTACATCAAATGACATGAGATAAAAAAAGAAATATAAAATTATGATATTTTAATGTTATTGGCTCATACCTCAGTCGAAGGATTTGAAGACATCATGGCTACATCAATGCCTATCTGCGCTGACTCACGTAGATGAGGAGGAGTCTCCACTATATTCAGCATCTAAAAATCAAGTTCAAGATTATTCAAACTAAAAAATACATTACATTATTTTAAAAATGCATAATGATTAGAAATGGTTAAATTTACCTCTATAAAAGTGGTGATTTGGCATCCAGGGGACCAAGGAAATCGTGGAGGTGCTGATGACTATTGAAATCATCAAATTGTCACAAAATAATATTGCCATTGACATATCTACAATAATTATGAATATGTGATAAATTACACACCTGTTGACTTGACCTCATCTCATAACCCGCCAATGGACAGCTAACAAAGGCAAGATGAAGACTCTAACCCTAGAATTTCATTGTACAAACAATTACATACATTTTTTTTGAGTTATAACATAGATAATCATATAAAATTAATTACAAATTTCAAATAACAATATACTAAATCAAGATGAAACTTGTAACAAATTACCTGAGAGTCAATACCAAATGTATGTTGTAAGAGATCATCACTGAGAACAAGATCATCCAATATGTCCTACCCCTGTGTCGCATCATGTTGCCCCTATGTCGTAGAGTCTTGCTATGCCTCCTGCATCCCATAATCACATAGGTTCCCACATGTATTGCACAAATGTGGGGACACATGATGCCTACTACTCTCACCCTCATCAGCTTGGCTAAAATCATCAGCATGCTGTGAAGAGTTTGGGTGAGAGTAGTCAATGAATGTAAAGTCTCCAGCTCAACACTCTCCTTCAAAGAAAAAGGGAGTGACCTATGTTATGGCCTTGATCGGGGTATAGGCACATGGTCTTCATCTCACTAAGCCCTGGGTCTATCTTGGGCAGACTCACGAATGTCAAAATAATTTAGAATCTTGTTGAGGACGAACTCGCAATAGAGTTTCCTCAAGAAATATTATGGTACCTCATCATTTTTGCATGGCCGCTCATCAAAGACCATGTACCATCTATCCTAAAAGTTTTGGGATATGTCTTCATTCATACACCAATGTATAGGAAACCGTTTGCAACTTTCTTCTAATCTTTGGCCAGTTTTGGGATTAATAAATTCTACACATAATTGAGATTTTGTAATTTTTTCCTTCTTAACTTGTTCATATGACAACTTATCAGCATAATATTAGTAACTCCTCTCCCTATAGTCTTGGAATTTGGTGATTTGTTTTTTCACCAAATCCATGTGGGAAACAATCTCCTGTAATGATTTTGCAAGTGCCCTCCTACGATCAGTGGTTCCACTTGGATTATTTAGGGTTAGAATAATAGTTTCAAGATGTTTCTTGTTTTCTTCTATTATCCCTTGGTAGTCTTCTTGATCATCCCTTACATGAAAATGAGGTGAAGGTGGGTTTTGAGGGATTGGAGGGTTTGGAAGATTTTGGAGGTTTTTTTCACCCTCCTCAACTAGATTTAGGTTTTCTCCTTCTCCAATAACTGTAAATGTAATATAAAAATAAATCAAACATTGCAAAACTAAAAAATTGTTCTCAAACTAACAAAATCATACAAACCCTACCTTCTTCTTGTGTTGGAGCCTCTAAATTTGCACGATGATGTCTTTGGCAGTGAGGTGGCATTGTGAATTCCTTGTTTTCTTAGATGTACTTGATTCAATGTCCTCTTCTTCAATGCGATCACATTTTTGGTTTTTTTCTTTGTTGTTGTGAGGAGAGAAGTCATGGTATGAATGACAAGAAATTCTTTTTTTTTCTTTTATTGAAAGAAAAACACGAGCGTATTATAACGTGCATGCATTTTAAAACACATGTGCATTATAATGCACTCACATTTTTCTAAAATTTTGGAGATGGTGGTGAGTTTTTGGTCCCCCGTCTCCTTGCATTTACCCAGAGGGTATCTAGGGTTGTATGATCGATAGAGTTATGTAGGATACAACACTTTGTACTCAAATGACAAATTACCATTGGTCACCTTTGGTCTATACTCTTCGTGAAGGGTAGAGCCACTTCCTATTTGGAAGATGTGTGGGAGACCACTAGTCTATGGTTGGAGGAAAAGCACTGGGAAGATGCTCTCTCTCTCTAGCAGAAGACATGTAGAGGCTTGCGATAAAGATGTCAAATTTTCGGATACAGTATATCTTTGTGACTTGAGTTTTATAAGGCTATGTAAATGATTATCTATTATAGATACTGTAATTGTAAAGACAAATGTCATTCTTGTATATTCTAACATGCTGGTTATTTTAGATTGGAAATTATGTAATGTTGTATCTTGAAATTAAATAAAAGAAAAACTTTTACTATCATTTTTACCTTGTATGTTTTATCTCTTGGTAAATATCTATGTTTAGACTTGTTTTAGAACTTGGATGTTACAGTTCACTCAACCCCATCTTAATGCTTGTCAAAGAAGATGGTTGGAATTTATCTTGGATTATGATTTTGAGATTAAATATATCCAAGGAAAAGAAAATTGAGTAGCAGATGCTTTAAGTAGGAGAAGGTATATCGCCTTTATGATCTCCATACATTCTAATTTTAGGAATCAAGTGTTACAACAATCTAAGGGAGATGAGTTTTACGAGTAGGTAAAACAGACCCTTGAGAAAGATCCACAAAATCCAAAATATGATGGATTTAACCTTGAACCAAATGGGTTATTAAGGTTCAAAGGAAGGATGTATGTACCTAACTCAGTAGAGTTAAGGAATATGGTTTGGAAAGAGGTTCATTCTGTGCCATATTATGGGCATCCTGGAGTAACTAAGTTACTCATTGATGTGAAACCTTTATAATTTTAGAAAGGAATGAAAAGTGATATAGGGTGAAGGTAGAACACCAACACCCAACGAGATTATTATACCCTCATGAAATTCCTAAATGGAAATGGAAGATTATAAGCATGTACTTTGTGCAAGGACTTCCTATGTCTAGGAATAAGCACAATGCTATCTTGGTTGTGGTGGACAAACTCACCAAAGCAGCCCATTTTATTCTGGGAAACTTGATAGATGGAGCACCCATCATTGCTTAGAAATTTGTTCAAGAGATTTTTAGACTTCACAGCATTCCTAAGAAGATTATTTCAGATAGGGATGCACGAATAACTTTTAGGTTTTGGAAAACCTTGTTCTCTTCACTTGGAACACAATTGAACATAAGCTCTACTTATCATCCTAAAATGGATGGACAAACTGAAAGGGTGAACCAAGTGTTGGAGGATTTATCAAGGATGTATTGCATGGATCAGCAATACAAGTGGGAGGATTATCTTCCTCTAGTGGAATTTGCTTACAATAACTCCTATCATTCAGTTATTAAGATGGCACTGTTTCGGGCATTATATGGGCGGAAGTGTCAAACCCCTATAAGCTGGGATAAGCTTGAAGATAGGGTTAGCCTTGGTCCTAAAATTCTATTTGAGATGGAAGAACAAGTCCATCTAATTAAAAAGAGGTTAGCATAAGCCAATGATAGGCAAAAGAGTTATGTAGATGCTAAGCATGTTGAAAGGCACTTCATTGTGGGAGATAAAGTTCTCCTTAGGGTAAAACCCTAGAAAAGTTACATCAAATTTGGAAAAATATCCAAACTAGCACCAAGATATATGGGTTTGTTTGAAGTTCTAGAAGAAGTCCACCCAGTGGCATACATAATTGCTCTACCACCAGCACTTGCCATGATACATAATGTGTTTCATGTTTCTTATTTGAAAAAGTTTAATTCTACTAATAATCAGATTCGTATGCTTGATTGAAATATGTTATAGGTGAAAGACCTAGGAGTGGTGGTGATCGTACCCATCAAGGTTCTCAAAATGCATAAGGTACACTTACATAATAAGGAAATAACACAATGCAAGGTCTAGTGGGACCAATATTCGGTGGAAAATGCCATCTAGGAAAATTATGATGTCTTCTATGCTAGATTTCCTCATCTTTTATGAGACATTTGATATTATGCTTTTGAAAACCTTTTCATATTATGTTGGTTTTTTAAAAGACAAATAATCATCAAGGACGATGATTCTTATGGGGGAGATATGTTACATCCCCAATTGACAAATTAGACTTAATCAATTACTTGGCATGATAATCAAGAGGATTAGTCATAGTTAATTGATTTGATATTGTGGAAATATCTTATTTAACTTTTGATTAAGTAGAAATAGATGTTAAATAGTTTTGTAAATTAAATTATTTACAATTATGAGATTTGATAATGATGCACTGATCGTGATCTTGTGGTCCTAAGTGTGACAGGAAAACTAAACGTCCTTCGAAGAAGGAGAGTATCATCTTAGAGGAAGGGTTAGACATTGTGAAAACATAAGTTGACTAGCCATCTAAGTAATCAACTCCTATGTCCTTCTCAACCATTCATAAGTTGACATGTGTCATGTCTCTTGTCTTTTGTTTCTATGTTCTTGGTTTAATCTTTTGTCAATGAAGTTATCAGGACAAGTCATGATGACCGGACGATGTTTTGGGAACATCATCCCTAGCTGAGAGACAATAGTGTTTAGAGACAAGGAGGTCTCTCTTACTTGTTCTTGGGGTCATTATTTTCCCTTCAGGGGAGTATCACTCGACCCCAATAATCGATGTTATTAATGTGAATTCTGTTTATGAATATTATCTTTTTTTTAATCCTTAGTCAAGGATGAAACCTCTTAATAGGTTGTTACCTATAATGATATTATTGTTATTTACTTATCTTAATAATTGTATTCTTTGGAATATTCCTAAGTTGATATAGTTGATCATTAAGATCGATGGGAGCTTCGAGCTCTACCATCCCATGTTGTGCAAGGATCAAGCCACCTTTTAAGGGACACTACCAAGTGGAAAGGCAGTTAGCAACCAAAATCAGCATGCCTTGGGATTGGTTACCTTTGGTGTTGGGGTCTCCATTTGGTAAGAATCACTTCAATGAGTTGGAAATGTTGGTTGGATTTTTTGGAAAAGAAAGTAGGTGGCATAACTATTCAGGGAAGAACGGTGGTAGGAGGGAGCTGTGAGCAGCTAGAAGACTCACAGACTAGGACTGCAATTGGTCGATTACTTGATTCAAGTAAAATCATAAACAAATGCCCAATTACTTTTCAAATGATGAGTTTAAATCTCATAGAACTTCTGCCCAAGTCTATGAAACATGAAATTTCTTGTTATTGATTAAAAATCTGATGCACGTGGCCTGCAAGGTCGTGCCATGCATGTTGTCTTTATTTCTTTTGAGCTTTGGCTCTAGGCCAATTGGCCAAGCTATTATTGTTTTTAAATCTCATATATGTAGTGGTTTGGGAGCCGTATGACCAAACCCTTTTAAGACAACTTTGAGTTATGTTTATGCTCGGAGCCTCGTAGGATGAGCTTGCTAGACACAATAACTATTGAAACCATACTCAAGGCTATGAGCTGAGATGAGAACATATTAAACTTCTTTGAAAACATGCTCAAGGCTATGAGTCGAGCTAGGAAACTATGTAACTATTCTTGAGATTATACTCAGCCAAGCTATAATGTTGTGGAATCTTGTTTATGTTGAAGCCTAAGGCTTAATGAACCAAACAATCTTTGTTCTTTGTTTTAATACTAGCTCAAGGCCTTGATGCCAAGCCCTATAAAGATTATCTCTTTCTTTGAATGAGGCTTGAGTCTTTTGACTCAGTTGTATTGCATTGTATGATACATTATGATAACTGGAGCTCAAAGCCACAGTAGCTAAGCATGTACTCATTACATATTTGTTAAGCCCATGTCGTAGGATGACAAGGGCCAAGCCTAAGAGATCTCAAAGGGAGTTATGAATGACTCCAAGTATTTAGTTGATAATGGATATAGTCATTTGACTGTAATGATAGTTGTGTAGGCGTCAATGCTTATCATGCAGTCCTTTAACTGTAATAATAACTGTGAAAGCTTTTAATATTCTAAAACCAGTCCAATGATTGAGATGATTACCAAGAAGGTAATTATAAATCGGTGTGTCTATAACACCCAAACTAAACCCCAGTCGGGCTTGCATGAGAAGCTGACTGTGAATTGCAAATAGAGTTGTTTAAACTATTATGAATGTTTATATGAACCTTGGAATATGAAGGGGTATGATCTTTAATGATCATAGTCTCATCATGAGATAGTTGGAATAAGTTTATAGAAAAATATAGACTAGTTCTATATGTGATAAATTATGACTTGTCAGTTAATGTTAGAAGATATAATTTGTTTTACTTATTTGTAAACTATTAGGTTGGTGAATAGCCCTTGAGCTCATTGGGAAGATAAGAGCTATTGAACATTAAGAAACTAATGTATTTTACTAAGGTAGGGTATGCCTTGAGTATCATGGAATTGACTTCATCATATGTGATGAAATGCTATCGATATGTTAACCACGGAAGACCAAGACGGTCTTCAAGTTTGAAATTGAAATGAATTGAAATAGAATGAGGTGACATGGAGTCACTAGTTCTGCATTACAAAAGTAACCTATTTAGTTATAATTGACTTATGATGGGAGTTGAATGTTCAAGTTTGGACAGTGATTTGAATTGATCCCACATACATACTAAACCTAAAGGACAAGGTCATTAAGAATTGACTGTAGGACATGACAACTTATAAGTCGAGTTAGGGTGGTGGACATATGATGATGTTCATTATGTAACGTATTTGTATGTAAACTTTGGCCAAAGTAATGCATCCATCTTTGCATGCATTGTCAGTCCACAGTGATCCATATGGCCTAGTATCTCTAGTAGTGTCATACAAGTTAGAGTGGATCTATAGTGTGTGACTGTGAGACATTAGGAAGGACACAACACTAGTTACTCAGATGGCTATGCAATTGGTTTCCAATGTCTGACCTTTCCGTGAAGGGTAGGGCCTCTTCTAGTTGGGAAGATGAGTGGGGAACCATAGGTTTGTGGTTGGAGGAAAAGCACCAGGATGATGCTCTCCTTCCCAAGCATTAGACAAGCTAAGGCTTATGAAGACAGATGTCAATGGTTCTAGATACAATGTTTGCATTTTTACCAGTTGGTCTATTGTAATGTAAAAAATTGATTAAGATGCCTATAGCATATATTGTGTTTGATTAGTGATGGATATTCACTAAGGATTGTAATGATTTATTAGATTATAAGATATGTTATATCCTGATTTGATTAACATGATTAAATGATGGAAAAGAATATGTTTCTTTATGTTCAAATTTTGATTATTGTAATCCATTCTTAATTAATGACTTGTTTAAGTTACATGTTTAAGTTAAATCTTGAGTTTTATGGAAAGTGATGTTACACCAAGTGTTAAATGAGTGTCGACACATAGCTTGGAGAGTTGTGTTGAACTCTCCAAGTTGACACCTAACCCATATAAGTAGGTTGATGACATGTGTATTTTACCTATGTGAGGTAAAATAAGTCATAGGTAAAATATACACTAACACAAATTGCTAGCAAAATAGGTTTTTCTAGGATCCTTTCCATTATTCACAAATATTTTTTAGATTTTCTTGATTTTATGTCCAACATCTTAGAGTTTGGAAGCAATCCAATACTTATAGATAGTTTTTTACACAAGGGATCCCATCTATAGGCTTACATTGCTCCTAAGGATCCAAACAAAGCACTTGCAACCCATGAGCTCCCTTTTATGTCATTTTATCATAGTTTCAAAGCTTCAAATAGTCATCACAACATTTACTCTTTTATATTCATTGATTATTGCATCTTCTTGACCTATTCGTTATCTTTTAGTGGAGAGGGAGAGGGAGATATTAGTTTATTGTTGGATTTGAGGTGCCACATTTTGAATTGCATTGATATTTCACTAATCTCTCCATTTTGATTGGTGGTAACCACAATCCTACTTATAGAAATCTCTTTTTGCTATCCCTTTGGCTCTTGCCATACCCCTATGGTAGAGCTCATTATCTTCACATTTATTATTGCACTAGGTTTCAACACTCCTCATCTCTCAATCAGAATAGAAAGGATGGATAGTTAAAGTTCTTTTGGTCATATCAATCACCACAAATACCATAGAAAATACTCTTTAGCCTTCTTGGAGGTTTTGCAAAGTCCACTTTTATTGTTTTAGCTCTTCTTTTTCCTTCTTGGTTGAGAACTAATTCCTCAAATGTCCTTCATTGGAATAGTAAGAACACCAAATCTTCTTTCTTTATCCAAATCTCATGTCTTGGTTGTTCTCTCCTCTTGCTAAAATCTCTTGGTTAATCTTAAATTTCTCTAATTATAGTTTTAAATTTTCTATCTCAAAATTTTCTTCTTTCCATTCTCCCTTCTCCAAGGTTATGCTTAAATTATTAATGCTAATTCTACTACTTCTGCATATGTATCAAAAACTCTTCCATATTATGATTCTCTAATTATAGAAAGAACAAACCATTCCACTCTTTTCTTCTTAGATAATGGCTCTTATAATTTCCTAACAACTCCTTTAAACAACTAATCAAATTCTCTTATTGAATTTCCTTCTATAAAATTTTCCTCATCTTACATTCTTTGAAGATATTTATGAGGACTAAAAATTGTTTAAATATTCTTCCTTTACCTCATCTCGTTTATGTACCATTTAAGGGCCTCGTCACTCAAGTTCACACAATATCATATAGTTTATTTTGGTTTTTCCTAACTACATTTCTTCTCCAGGAGGATTCCAGGACAAAGATGTTTTCCAATGCTTCTTTGGTATCTTTCCCAAAAATGTGGAATTTGGTTTGGTTTATATGTATTTTATAGTGGTTGGTGCCTCTAATTTATCAATGTTTTCTAAGGTTTCTCCTCCACTAAGTTTTTTGTTTTTTTCCTCTATCCTTATATCCTTATGTTTCTTAATCTTAAAATCCTTGGTTTTCCTACTACACTTCTCAACTTCCTTTTGTTTTACCAATTTCCTTGTCCTACCTTTATCTCTAGTCAATTCTATCTCAAGTAACTCTCTTCCCAATATCTCTTTACATTCACCAACAAACTCTTTTTTCCACTTCTTCAATTTGAAACAACTCACTAGATATATCCTCACTAGAAACCCTTCTTGTCTTAAACAACATGGGGATGACTCTTGGTCTAGAGGGTTCACCTCTTTGTTGTGCCTTTTTAGATTAGGAGATAATTTTCCATTAGTTAGTGACATTTCATTAAATGATATGGGGGTTTCCCATCCTTTCTCAATTGTATTGATGGATAAGCTATTAAACATGTCTTTTAATTCTTCCATCTCTACATTCCTCTCTTATTCTATAATTTCCCAATTCCTCATCAACTTATCTCTTTGGAATCCCACATTTTTTCTTGCCACACTATTCAAATATTCAATAGTAAGTTCTAGAGGTTTTAGTTTTGTAATTGGAGTTAATAAAACCTCAAACCAATCATTAATTATGGCCCTTATGTTTGATAAGTTCAAAATGATTTTGTCAAGTCAAAATCTCAAATGGTGGAGTACCCCTTGCTTCCATGCCCTAGTTGAGCACTACAGATCCCAATACTTTCTTCCATTGACTCCTTAAACACAACATATTCCATAATCTATTTTGTCAATATGGTTAGATATTTAGTTACTCTATTAGGATGGTTACTTAGTGCTCAAATGTATTTTTGTTATTAAGTGGAACAATTCTTATATGTCCTTTTCTTGGTGGAGTTTTAACACTTCCTATATTCATAACATTCTTAAAATCCTCAAAATTCTTTACATCCACTAAATTATCAACATCCTTAGTAGCAACCCTCCTAGTGCTCTCAACTATAACTAACATAATAAGGTAAAAACACACTTAATACATAATAAGTTAAACACTAAAGTTCAACATACCAAAGTTAGTAGACTCTTTACATAGTGAATGTGAAAGTTCTCTCTCTCACACACACACACAATAAAAGAATCAAATATAAGTGAAAGGTAAAATTGAAACAAACTTTATACAAAATGAATTCCATTTTTTTTAATTAAAAGGGGTAAAAGGTTTTGAAGGGACCCTGGAACCCTATTGCATACAACAAAATGTCACTAAACACGAAGTTGGCCAACAACGAAACAATAGAAACACTGCAACAAAGAGTAGGAGCTTAAGACTAGGAATCTTAAAAGCTACACAACAACAACAAATACAAATCCTTAGGGTGGTTTGAAACCAAATCATTTTCATCCACATCATATGAGAGATCACACTCATCCATATCTTCTTTATCCAAGCCATCATCCTCCTCGCCTTCATCTAGGCTGATCTCGCTCTTACCCTAAGTAGGTTTCAAAGTTTTCTCTCCTTGTCCTCACACCCCTGATGAGTGTCAAGTAAATTCCAAATATAGATCAAACACTCACACAAAAAAAAGTGAATTCTAAATTTTAAACACACACTTCACACACACACAAAAGTAAACATAATTCCACATGCCAATTTTCAATTCACACTAAGTCAATGCAAAAGTTCAAACTTACCTAAACACACAAATAATAAATAGATCAAATAAGTGAATGGAAAAGGTAGTTCACTCACATTTCACACTCAAAAAAATAAATCCACAATTAAGGTGATGCTAAAGTTCAAACATATGCTTCACATAAGTGAGTTGGATGCCAATACACAAACAATAAATGGCTCAAGTCCAAGTAAATGTCAAAGTTAGTTCATTCACACACACAAAGTGAATGTGAAAGTTAGTTCATACACATTTTACACACATAAAGTGAATTCCAAAGTTCATTCACATAAAAATGTGCACACACAGTGAATACCAAATCTAACTTTCAAACCTACCCACCCACACACAATGAAAGCCAAAGTTCATTCACACACACATGCACTTGACACAAAGTGCACATTAGTATTTGTGTACACACATAGAGTGAGTGCCAAAGCTCATTCACTCACACATGCATGCACACGTAGAGTGAATGCCAAATTTCATTCAAATACATAGGCACACACTTTACAAAAATTGAATGACAAAATTAACTTTCAAACACACATGCACACACACGCTTCACATGAAGTGAATGCCAAATAGAGGTCTTTGATCTCTAAAAAAAATTCAACATGTCCTATTAGATAATAGGTCTATCTTGAATTTGTGTACAACACGGTTAGTAAAACAATTGGGATATTTTGGTGGCCAACTTGGAGCCTAATGTGATCACTATCAAATCATATGATAGTGCCAGCAAGTGTGACTCTGAAGGAACCATATGCCTTCCCATTCAAATGGGACTTGTCATGTTGCACACCACCTATTATGTCATTTATCATGATATACCATATAACATCTTACTTGGTCATTCTTGGATCCATGCTATGCAAGCAGTACCTTTTACCTACCATCAACGTATAAAGTTCCCACATAATGGTGTTCAAATTACTATCCAAGTGGATCCTAGATGCTTTGCATACTGTAGAGCCTTGAGATTTTCTAGTTCTAATGATTCCTTTTGTCCTAATAATTGTTGGAAATATGGAGCCATATAGACTAATTTCTCATAACCTAATGAGAGATTAATATGCAACAATAAGCATAAATCCATATGCAAAAGAATAGACAATCATACCATCAAAGGTGACACAAGATATACCATGGGAAAACCCTCATTGTGGGAAAAACCTAGCCTCCAAAAGCATCCATCTCTCATGTATTATTCAATAATAAAAATTACAATACATAATGAATACCTTGAAGCATCCAACTCTCTACTTGCAATCCATGTGAACAAGCATGTAACCACATATAAAATGTCATGCTTCAAACCCTCACAAATGCAACCTACAATAGATGCTCAAACAAACTAAACATAGCCAACACCTAACATGCCAAACAACCAACCTCAACAACTACCCATATGTTTGCTTTTATAGAGATAAGCTCACACAAATACAATATGTGGTATGGTAAAACCATCTTCCCCAAAACCATGAGTCTACAAAAGCATTTACCCCCACTTATTTATTGGTACTAAGTTTTCCCAATAATTAAATAATTAATTACTCTATATCACACACACACAAAATAATTAACCCAATGTTGCATACAGTGATTACAAGTGGCACCAAATAAATATCTAATGTGGCTAAACACATCACATGGATGCACCACAAATAAATATTTATTTTACATAATAAAATAATACCAATGGTATGCAAGGTGTACAACACACCTACTCCAACATTCTCCCACTTGTTGTATACATTACATAAGGGATCAACAAGTAAACTCCAAATATCAAGGGAAACCATCCATATGCCCAAAATGTACCATATAAACATCCATGTGCTCCATGTGCTCCAAGATACTTGCAATAGTAATCAAGGTGTCCACCATCTCAAACAAGAATCCCCTAATCCTCCATCATGCAACCATGAAGGATAAGATCCTCCAAAGAGGTACCACACTGAACTGTCACATAGAAGCAAGAACCCTACATCAACTAATATCCAAACACAAACACCAAATCCATTGGTAACAAATAGGCTCGACTAGCTGACAAGAATAAATCATCATAGCTGAAATAGCAACCACAACTAGTTTCTAATGCATCAACTAACCATACCTCCAAACCAAGGTATACAAATTATAACAAGTAGACCTTATGCCATCAACATATCCAACTCAAATCACAATGATAAAAAGTCTTTGTATATACTCAATCCTACATAAAGAAGTCCTCCAAGGTAACAACACAAAGCACATGTGATAACAAACCTCAAGACCCTCCATATCGCAGCATAATAAGAACTTCTAACAAAGGAATCATATACATCCTGGAACTCCCACTGCATGAGTAAATGTCAAATCTGAAAATAGATCAAGGAATCCAAAGATCCACTAATAGCAATGACATAGAAGATATGGTGAAATCCTCTATCACATAGTGTCAAACAACACACACATAGATATTCAAAACCTACAAACAAATAGGTGTAACATAACTCTCACCTCAAGTCCATATCTCTCTCAAGTCCTCCACATCATAAGAGAAAGCAGTCAAAAAGACTCAAAAGCTCCATACACATCTTAACTCCAATATCATGTGAACACAAAGAAGAATAATAAGACCAATCAAGAGAGAACCTACAAATCATAACCATGTCCTTCTATGCACACTAATGTGCTATAGATGTGAAAAGTATGATCTCCTTTACAACCCAAAAACAAGAAGCCTCCTCAACATCCAACAAATCAAGATGCAAGCCTCTTAAACCAAAGATAGATCAAACTCATAACCATCCCAAAGTAGGAATAAGTCCAAAAGCCACTAACCATCTCCATTACACACAATGATCTCATAACAACTCAAGATCAAACATGATGAGATAACTAATCACAACCATGCATCTACTCTTCAACAAGTCCTCACAACCACAATCCATAGCTCAAGACTCAAGCATGAGAAGATAAGATACAAATAAAGAATGCATTTGAAAATAGGTGGGCATACCTATCAAATCATTCACCACCGAGTGGACCAAGAGTGGAGATGACATTGCTCCTCCAAGATATACCAAGCCTCAAAGATTCTCTCCAAGAAAAATCTCCTCAACAGGTCCATGTTGAACTCATGCCCAACCAAGGTGTAGGCTCCTCACTCTTACTTCTGAAATCCTCATCAAAGAGTAAACATCTCAACACATGTCTCTAATCATAAGAGAACTCAAGCCTCACCTAAATCTCCAAGTATCCATGAGTACCTCCATGATCAATCCATGCTAAACTCCAAATGCAAAACCACACCATCATGAAGTTCCCAAGAACATGACCAATGTACTCAATACTAAGAGAACTAAAAAGATCATAGTCAAAGCTCCCACTATACATCTACATAACCTAAGATCACATCATGACATTGTGATCTAATCATCTCTTGAAAGGAAGATCTCTGTCACATAAGAACACATCTTACCTCAAGAGAACATGTATCATGCCAACACTCTAACATGTGATCAAGAGTAAACCAAGACACAATGCCATCTCTCTAAACCAAGGATCAACATCTCCAAATAACATGAAGATAACCATATCTTGCCAAAGCTCCCACTGAACCGTGATACTAAGCTATACATGGCAACATGAAAAAACATCAAACCATCACTGTCAAAAGCTCCCACTGAAACATGTAACCAAGCTATCCATGACATCATGATAAGCATCCTCTAAATGAAGATCATCCATGGCCCCTGATGGAACCCTCAAATTTTGCAAATTTTGTGTGCATATCCTTTCAATGTTTCGACAGACGCTGTCGACATATTGCTCAATCTACCCCGGGGGCCATCTTCACTGATTAAAATTTTGCAACTCAGAAGTGATCTTACAATTCTATATAGTACAATGTTTCTTGGTACATATGGTAGTGCACTTGTGTAGTTTCGTGTTTCCAGGATGAGTTCTGATGGGCTATTTAATTATTTTCTAACTGCAACCAGGCTAAAATTGGTGTTCCAAAAAGTTACAAATTTTACAAATATGAAGGCAACCCATTTCTTGTTTTGACCTAAAACAACTCCAGTTCTATTTTCATCAAAAATAGAGTTCATATGATGCATTATTTTAATGCATCTCAGTTGCAGTGAACACATTTTACGGGCCAGTTTACAAAGGAGGTGTATAAATTTGGTGAGTTGGGAAAGATCCATCAACAAACCCATATTTTAAATAATTGATTATGCCCACTCGCAAGTTTTCATGGCTCCGGGTGTCATGGTTTGTGCATAGTGAATTTCCTCCATTTGGTTGGCAGGAGAAATTAAATTTTCCCTATGTTCTAATGTTTAAATGGCTTAATATTTTAAAACATTTTAAATAATTTAAAATGATTTTAAAACAACTTTGAAAAGCCCTAAATATTTCATTCATCTTATAAGTTTAACTTTATAAATCTTTATGTGCAAGAGACTTTACATGGCAAAAAGGCCTATTCCGCAAATCCGCAACAACAAGAGGAAAGGTAAAAAAGATATCAGTGGAACAGCGGAAAGGATTTAGATATTTTAAAAATATTCCATAAGGTTTTGTTTAAGGTTTTTCTAACTTAAAATTTCTTCTCCGCCATTCCGCGGATGAAGTATGGTGAGCAAAAAATGACATTGGCAGAACAACGGAAGCACAGTTCTATAAAACATTTTATTATTTATAAAGTTTTATATGTTGGGCAGTGAAAAATTAAGGAGAAAAACTTTATAAAATTTTTTATTATTTTCTGCATTCCACCATTCCGTAAACATGGAAACTACATTCACAAATTCATATGAGAAATTACAGAAATGGTTGCTAGTTGTAGAGCAGTGCAGAGGATGAATAGAATCACATTTTTTTATTTAAAAGCTGTATTTCGGGCTTCTACAATCTATAAATGAATTATTTCACTCCCAGAATAGTGCCTGGGGCATTCTTCATGACCGGAGGGCAATTTTAGAGATGTTGTAAACATTTTAAATTGCCCAAAGGTGAGAAAAATGGGACAATGGAAGGAAAAACTTGGCACCATTATTTCTATTGCCTCCAACAAATTTATAAATGCATTGGCATATAAAAAGGTGATCTGCCAATGGGAAAATACTCCTATATATGCAATAATGCCTTGCATGTTTCAATTGAAATTCTGGGGGTTAAATTGTATGGTTAAAATATGTTTTAACTGCCAGTAAGTGGGTTTTTACCTAGGGGAGATATTTTTCACTTGCAAAGTGAAAATAGAACTGGTAAACATGTTTTTATAGGCAGGTAAAAGTTTTGCACTGGAATGCAAATCAGATTTGGGAAAAATCAATTTCAGTTGCAAAGATTGAAGAGGGAAAATGAAGAGTTGAGGAGCATCTTCTAGAAGCAAATCAGTTGTAGAATCAAGGGGGCTAAGATGTGCCATGTGTCATCAATGGATTAATTTTAGGGTTTTCATCTTCTTCTCTCTTTCTTACTATACGATTGTAACTTTTGTATCTTTTTAGGGGTTGGTTCCAAGTTGTCTTCTCAGACCAAGTCTAGAAGATAAAGATCAATCCATATGTTCTATTTTACTGCAATAGTTAGGTCTCTGTTTTATGATATAATGGGTATGTTTGTGTATGAATTTATGTACTGGATTTGGAAGTCTTTTCAATAAATTAATATAAGTCCATGCTTTTGATGTCAATACTATTCTCTGTCTCCATCAATGTTCGAGTATTTTAGGGGATCTAAGGGGTTTCTGGGTGTACATTTGCTACACTCTCCATTGGATCTATGTTAATCAGTATTTTCAAGGAGATACATTAATAATGTTTTTCTTAAATATTTGCTTAAATATTTGAGTGAACATGGCTTCATGAATAAATATCTGGGATATTTCAGTGCATTGTGGATAGCTAAGAATGGATGTAGTGTTGAGTGCAAAAGGGCTATTGAGGGTTCAATGTTTTTGTAAGGCAGAAACTTATTCAATTGAATTCATTTGAATGTATGCTTTCCTTTTCATTATGGATTTGTATCCAAGTGTGACTCTGTTGCCCATAGGATTAGGCACTGATCTAGAGCAGTCAAGTATAACCCTATCCCATTAAAAAATTGGAAATCATTTTACTTTCTACAATATTTATTCCTAAGTTATTTGCATACTTCATACTTGGGTTTTAATGACAACAAGGACGGTGCTTTCCATTTTGCATATCTATGAACCCTTGTTATTTGTATGAAGTTTATCTACTAGGTGTTGAAATAAAACTTTATTTCTTATCCATTTTCAGAACCATGTAGGGAGACCCACCTAGGTTTTACAGAGCCTGAAGTGTAGGGGAGAAAATTGTGAGATCATTCTTTCGTTCATTGGCCAAATCTCTCTTTGAATCTAAGCATAAGACATGGCACATCTTTAGGGTTCAATGTTCAAAAATTTGGAGGACCAATAGATTGGTGACTCTGTTAGGGACTTTCAGTCATAAATATCAAGATCAATCCAGTGGTCTGTCATGGGTATTTATAGTTAGTATATGTACATTGTTTTATCATTCCCTTTATAGGGTGGCGACTCTGCTTACTTTTGAATCGGTTGATCAAAGGGGAAGACCAGTTATGTATGCGAGGAAGATCGTATGTGACTCTTTTGTTTGAGAAGACCCGGAATGAATGAATTCTTTAAAGGAGCTTCCTGCTTCTTAAAATTTAGTCCTCTATTAAGAGAGGTGGCAACTCTATTTCAAGAACTTGATAAAGGATACAAAGAAGTTCTAGATCTACATAATATTCTAAATCATCAAAAGAGTTGGTTGTAGTAGTTCTTAGGTATTTTTCTATTTGCGACATTTTTGTATGAAGGTTTGCAACAAAGGTCCTAGTAAGTATTGTCCCTTATCTAGTACTCTAAGGTACTAGTAGAAAAGGGAAATGAGAAAGCAAGATATTTTGAAAGGAGTATCAAGAAGTAGATAGTTGTAGAAGGGATTAACTCATTTGCAAATATGTATGAATGTTCTAGTTCTCCTTCTACAAGATATAATGTCATGCCTGAAACATAATCATATCATCAAAGATAATTTTCTATTGAAAGATATAGAGCCATAAATTTTTGTGGTATTCAAGGCTTCCCAAACCTTGTTCCTAATGAAGTTAGGGAACACTTGCCAGAATTCAAAGGGTAAATCTTAGAATCAACATGTAGACATTTGTAAAAGTTCATGGATTTGATGGAAGATTTTTAGATAGGTCATGAAGATGTTGTCATGAAGTTCTTTATTCAATTTCTAAAGGAAGATGCTAGAGATTGGTTTTCATATTTGCCAATGTGTTATATCAATTCTTGGGATGAGCTCAAGGCAGTTTTCATGGAGTAGTTTGGTGAGAGGGTTAATACAAGTTTTGTGATCAGCAAGTTCATAAGCATTTAGAAAGAAGATGATGAGCTAGTTCTAACATTTAACATGAGATTTGAAAAAATATTGAGGGGTATTCCTGAGGGTATGAGGCCAAATGATCCAATAAGTTTGATTGTTTACCTAGGAGCTTTTGATAGGAAGATGAGTTACTGGTTGAGAAACAATGATCCTACAGCTTTGCATCAGGCTTATGAGATCATCATGGACATTGAAAACAATTGGAAGCATGGAATGCCCAAGGGCTATTTGTCTACAAGTGTTTTCTATCCTAAAGAACACAATGCTAATGTGAAGTGTAAATCAAAAATTAAAAAAGACTGTCAAAGAAATTATATCCGTGTTGTCCCAGCTCGTGCATCAGTCCATAATATTGATCACATAGAGCTCCATACAAATTGTCAACAAGTTGCATGCATTAGTGATCATATGGTCTTTGTTTAAGCTCTCTTTGACATAAGGAGACATGAGGGAGAATCAGGATATTCATTATTTTCCAGAATCTTGGACACCTATATGGAGATCCCTGTTGGTTTTAAGCCTCAAGAATTTGTATGCATTGATTTGTTTTGTGAAGTGTATGGGTTAGGTTTGGGTTCATTACCGAAATGGTTAAAGCTAAATACTTTTGCTCAGGTTCCTAATTAGATAGACATTGTAGAGAATGCTAAGATTCATAGTGTTGATCACATTGCTCCTATGGCTAGGTATGAATCAAACAATGATGCAATATATTTGAGTGAAAAGAACATGTTTCAAAGTGAAGTTACATCTCAAGCTACACAAGGTAATGGAACTACTAGCTACCCCAGTGATAAGATTACAGAAGAGGTTCAGTTGCACTCTTGTGATATAAATGGTTCTAATAATATGTTCAATGATGAGATAATATATTATCATTGAATGTGCAAGAACCATGTAGTCTTGATCACAATCTTACCCATGTTTAGAGTCTTATCAATAATGATCATGATATCATTAGGCCTGTTCATATATATTCAACTAATGAAGTTGATCATACTAATTGTTATTCTACTGGTTGCAGTGGCTTATATGAAGTAGAGATGGAAAGTTTTACTCTAGATGAAGGTAACATTAGCATGCAAGATGTTGATAGCATGTTTTCACTCTTAGATGATCAGGTTATGCATTATGATGAATATGCAAATGAAAGAATATCACCATTACTGGTTGATAGTATTTTGGAACTTCAAGAGCCTTCTAAACATGTTGTCTCAGATTATGTTGATATGGTACTCAGACATGTGTGTGGAACAATCAGAGGATGAAGTGAAAAATGAAAAATTAGAGCTTCTTGTTGATATGATAGAGACCAAGGTCAAATATGAAGTTCATTATAGAAGTGATCAAGTTCTGAAGAGCTCATATGTTGATCTTTAGGATGGGATATTTCCAGACTTGTCTAAACCTTCTTCTGAAGTTGTGTACATGGATATGAGTGATGCTATTAAAGTTGAATCAGATTACATCACTAAACCAAAAATGTGTGCATTTGTGCAATTATGGGATGATGATGAAAATATTTTTGAAGGCTCACAAATGCATGGTGATGTTGTGAAAATCTGTGATGGTGTTGACAATCCTTTGAATGATCATCCTAGTTCAAATTGTGTTGATCATAAAAGATTTTTAGAATCTTGTATAAAAAGGATAGATGCTGAAAACTAGGATTGCTAAGAGATTGAAATAGAGAGACAATTTGAGGAGTATAGCTCTTCACATAAAATATCTCATGATATGGATGGAAATGTTGATGAGCTTTGCATTAGCATAAATGACCCCAAGATATGTTGGTCATCTATGGTCCTTGTTTTAAGTGAAGTTGAGTATGATGTGTTCCTTTGTGATGAAGATGTAGTTTCTCATAGTGTGAATCCAAATGTTCATGAATTTGAACATTTCACTTGGATCCAGCATACATCTTGCAGTGATGGTGAGCAGCAACAATTTATCCAGGTTAGTGATTCTCTAGCTGATCATGTTTCTTATATGCCTGAACTTCAAGGTTTTAAGTTTGACATGTTAGAGGATGAATTTTCCTCTCCAAGTCAATGTAATGAAGGGGTATCTTTTTTCTTTTCCATGTGAATTGGATGCATTTTCTTTTTGCCTTGATTTATTTGAGGAGGTCAACAACTATGAATGTTCCTTGTTTTCATGTGGTGTTGAATTGAGGCTTCAAGTTTGTCCACGACCTACTACAAAAATGAAAAAATTTCTACATGACAATGTGGTGGCCTATGTTATGTGGTTTCCATGCAACAATAGGGTCAAACGTGGAGCAAGTATTCACTTGTTTAGTGGTAACACATATTTATGCTTGTAAGAACAAGGTTATACTTATTGCAGTGGTTTGGCAAAGATAGGTGTGGGTTGAGGGAAATTAGTTCCTTCAACAAGCTGGTATTTGAAAGAGGCAAACATTGGTTCTTCTTTTTCATTTGGTGGCCTGGGGCCATCAAATAATGTTTGAAAATTGTGTTGGAGCTCTGCAATGTTGCATGTTGAATCAGTTTTCAGAACCACCTAATGGAGTAGGCACTTGGTCTACATCACAGAGATCTAGAATCTCGCCATCCCCACAGAGTGCATGCATCCCTAACTAGTGCCACTGATGAAACCCTCAAATTTTACAAATTTTGAGTGCATATGTCCTTTCAATGTGTCGACAGAGGCTAAGTCAACATATTGCTCAATCTACCTCGGGGACCATATTTACCGATTAAAATTTTGCAAATCAGAAGTGATCTTGCAATTCCGTATGGTACAATGTTTCTTTGTACATATGGTAGTGCACCTGTGCAGTTTTGTGCTTCCAAGATGAGTTCTGATGGGCTATTTAATTATTTTCTAACTGTGACCAGGGTAAAATTGATGTTCTGAAAAGTTGCAAATTTCACAAATCTGAAGGCAACCAATTTCTTGTTTTGGTCAAAAACATCTCCAGTTCCATTTTCATCAGAAACCGAGTTCATATGATGCATTATTTTAATGCATCTCGGTTGCAGAGAACACATTTTACAAGCCAGTTTACAAAGGAGGTATATAAATTTGATGAGTTAGGTGAGATTTGTCGACAAACCCACGTTTTAAATAATTGATTATGCCTGCCCATAAGTTTTTGTAGCTCTAGGTGTCATGATTTGCGCACAGTGAATTTCCTCCATTTGGTTGGTAGGCAAAATTAAAATTTCCCTATGTTCTAATGTTTAAATGGCTTAATATTTTAAAACATTTTAAATGTTTTAAAATGATTTTAAAAAAACTTTGAAAAGCCCTAAATATTTCATTCATTTTATAAAGTTTAACTTTATAAATGTTTATGTGCAAGAGACTTTACATGGCAAAAAGGCCTATTCTGCAAATCCGCAACAACAAGAGGAAAGGCAAAAAAGAGATCAGTGAAATAGCGGAAAGGCTTCAGATATTTTAAAAATATTCCATAAAGTTTTGTTTAAGGTTTTTCTGACTTAATATTTCTTCTTCGCCATTCCGCGGATGAAGTATGGTGAGCAAAAACTGACAGTTCTATAAAACATTTTAATATTTATAAAGTTTTATATGTTAAGCAATGAAAAATTAAGGAGAAAAAATTTATTAAAGTTTTATTATTTGTTGCATTCTGCCATTCTATAAACATGGAAACTACATTCACAAATTCATATGTGGAATTTCAGAAATGGTTGCTGGTTACAGAGCAATGTAGAGGATGAATGGAATCACGTTTTTTGATTTAAAAGTTGTATTTCGGGGCTTCTATAGGCTGTAAATGAATTCTTTCACTCCCATAATAGTGCCTGGGGCATTCTTCATGATTAGAGGGCAATTTTAGAGATGTTTTGAGCATTTTAAATTGCCCAGAGGTGAAAAAAATGAGACAGTAGAAGGAAAAACGTGGCACCATTATTTCTGTTGCCCCTAGCAAATTTATAAATGCATTGGCATATAAAAAGGTGATCTGGCAAATGGGAAAATACTCTTGTATATGGAAAAACGCCTTGCATATTTCAATTGAAATTCTAGGGGTTAAATTGTATGGTTAAAATGTGTTTTAACTACCAGTAAGTGGGTTTTTACCTAAAGGAGACATTTTTCACTTGCAAAGTGAAAATAGCACTGGTAAACATGTTTTTACAAGCAGGTAACAGTTTTGCATGGGAATGCAAATCAGATTTGGGCAAAATCAATTTCAGTTGCAAAGATTAAAGAGGGAAAATGAAGAGTCGAGGAGCATCTTCTAGAAGAAAATCAGTTGTAGAATCAAGGAAGCTGAGATGTGTCACGTGTCATTAATGGATTAATTTTAGGGTTTTCATCTTCTTCTCTCTTTCTTAGTATAATATTGTAACTTTTGTATCTTTTTAAGGGTTGGTTCCAGGTTGTCTTCTCAGACCAAATCTAGAGATAAAGATCAATCCATAGGTTTTATTTTACTGCTATAGTTAGGTTTCTGTTTTATGATATAATAGGTATGTTTGTGTATGAATTTCTATACTGGATTTAGAAGTCTTTTCAATAAATCAATATAAGTCCATGCTTTTGTTGTCAATACTATTCTCTGTCTCTAGAACCAATGTTTGAGTATTTCAGGGGATCTAAGGGGTTTCTGGTTGTACATTTGCTATACTCTCCATTTGATCTATGTTAGTCTGTATTTTCAAGGAGATACATTAATAATGTTTTGCTTAAATATTTGCTTAAATATCTGAGTGAACATGCTTTCATGAACAAATATCTGGGATATTTCAGTGCATTATGGATAGCTAAGAATGGATGTAGTGTTGAGTACGAAAGGGCTATTCAGGGTTCAATGTCTCTATAAGGTAGAAACCTATTCAATTGAATTCATTTGAATGTATGCTTTCCTTTTCATTATGGATTTGTAACCAAGTGTGACTCTATTGCCCATAGGATTAGGCACTGATCTAGAGTAGTCAAGTATAACCCTACCCCATTAAAAAATTGGAAATCATTTTACTTTCTACAATATTTATTCCTAAGCTATTTGCATACTTCATATTTGGGTTTTTATGACAACAAGGATAGTGCCTTCCATTTTTATGAACCCTTTTTATTTGTATGAAGTTTATCTACTAGGTGCTGAAATAAAACCTTATTTTGTATCCATTTTCAGAACCATATAGGGAGACCCACCTAGGTTTCACAGAGCCTGAAGTGTAGAGGAGAAAATTGTGAGATCATTCTCCCATTCGTTGCCCAAATCTCTCTTTGAATCTGAGCATAATACATGGCATATCTTTAGGGTTCAATGTTCAGAAATTTGGAGGACCAATAACCCCAACCTAATCAAAGAATCCCACTATAACGACAACAGCTCCCAAAAGGTTGAGTAACCATAATCTCCAAACTAAGAAGATGATCAAAACCTATAAACCAAACATCAATCCAATGCCACCAAAATTGCACTTGCAAAACAATCATGTCATGCCAATGTACTAAACAAACAAGGAACATCTAGGATAGCATGATCACCACCCAATGTACCTACACCAAACTCACACCAAGTCTCATACAATTGTAGCATATAGTCAACAAACATAGGTCCCATATCATGATTGTATCTAGTAATACCATCTCTCTCTATATCTCATAATGACAAGCAAACCAATGCAACATGTGACTAAACTAAGCCACAAATCAGAATCAACATCAACACTGAAACATCTATTGGCATAGACAACCCACATCCAAGTCATTGATGCAACCTATAAGCATAGACAACCTACAACACTACACAACCAGTAGATCTCACAATCTAACATGTGAATTCAACAATACATGCATAATTCTATCAACAAAGGATAATCAGACATATGTATGTAAGTTTACAATGAGTCAAACACCAAATCACCTCATATTTGATTTTATATCAACTCACAAATGCATCATAACTCAAAAGGACAAAAATTATCTCAAATTGATACAAACTAAACAAACCTTAGCATATCATCTCCAAATCTACTCCACTGCATAGTTCTCAGAAATACCTTTCCAACACCTATAAGAAGTCTAAAATCCAACTCTATATGCACAGGTTGTGCCCTATCAAAGCTCAAACTGCACATCTGGCTTCCAATTGACAAAACTCTATCAAAATGGAAAAATACAAAAAATCTTTGACACCATGGCATAGTACATGGAGAGGTCTTTCAATCAACTATAAAATGTTGAATATCCAACTCCGAATGACAAAATTATGGCCTCTGGAAAAATCTATCTAGTTATGCTATATATACAAGCCCCAGTGGCCCTCTGGTGGCAGGTGGGTGGCTGGTTGGTGACTCGTCAATGGCAGTGGTGCACTGGCAGCACCCAGGTGACACATGAGTAGCGGATTTCAGAAAATGTTTGAAATAGTTTTAATTTTTAATTTTTGAAAAAAAAATTCTATTGGCTCTGTTGGCCAGGCCCTTGTCCCTGATGGACTGACCAGGACTCATCGGACCGACGACCAAGACATCCCGAACTGGTGAGCCAGGCCAGGCTTTAAGCCCACTGGCCTCATCAACTAGGGTAGTTAGGAGCTAACAGGGGACAAAACCCTACCATTCGGCCTATCCCTATCAACTAGGGGCAACCACTTGGTATAGGGGTAACAGGAGCCGGTCTCCCTATAAATTATTATTATTTTGTTATTTATTATTTTTAATAAAAACTTTTATAGATGAAAGAGAATTTTTTTAATTAAAAAATTCCTTTGACAAGTGTACCTATGCAAGTATGACGCGTAGGGAATATTCTCTGCATCATATGGAATATTCTCCAATAGATTCTCCTAGGGCATGAAAATGGCGAAAAATTTTCTAACTCCAAAATATTCCAAATTTTCTATGGATCCATAGGTTTTCATATCTTTTGAACTCAACCGTGAAGTTTGTTTTTTCCCAGGAGGCCTCCTGTAAAATGTCACCCCTTGAAATCCTCATACAAAGAGCCCAAAATGAAAACCCACATGCCAAATCTCTATGAAACTCTACATCTGCAACAACCCAAGTCTACAAATAGTCTTGTAACCCTAAAAATGCCTTCATTCTTTCCTGCAAAGCCATGGATTCCAATATACACAATAATCCACTCATATCTAAAGTTATCAAATAGGGATCTCCTCCCAAATAATGGCAACAAAGCTTTGATACCAAATGTTGGAAATATGCAGCCATCTAGACGAATTCCTCATAACCCAATGAAAGATTAATATGCAACAATAACCAGAAATCCATATGCAAAAGAATTGATAATCATACCATTAAAGGTGACACAAGATATACCGTAGGAAAACCCTCATTGAGGAAAAATCCCAACCTCGAAAAGCCTCCATCTCTCATGTATTATTCAACAATAAAGATTACAATACATAATGAATACCCTGAAGTATCAAGCTCTCTACCTACACTCCATGTCAACAAGCATATAACCACACATCAAATGTCATGCTTCAAACCCTCACAAATACAACCTACAAGAGATGCTCCAACAAGATAAACTTAGCCAACAATTAACAAGCCAAACAACCAACCTCAACAACTATATGTGTGTTTGATTTTATAGAGATAAGCTCACACAAATACAATATGTGGTATGGTAAAACTATCTTCCCCAAAACCATGAGTCTACAAAACCATTGACCCCCACTTAATTATTGGTACTAAGTGTGAGGGGGAAAACAGGTTAATCAAATCAATGATAAAAATACCCAAACATCTACAGAATATGAAGATGAAAGGAGGATTCAAAACAATGAAAAATAATAATACCTTCACCTTTTACCTTTCGCCTTCTGTAGTTTGCCTATCTTTCTTTGATCTTGATAATAAAAGCCCTCAGAAGCTTTTGCTTGCTTGCTTGTTTGAAGATGACAAAGAGTGAATGGCTATGATACTTATGTATTTGAAAATGAGCTTCAAATACAGAAATGGATTATGAATGGGGATGCTCAAATGGGAGTAGGGGTGCCAAAGGTGCGCTGGTATCTCTGCAACATAAGTTTATACAAAATCTAGATATGAAATAAAGAAAAGAAAGTTGTATTTATAGAAGAGAGTGAGGGAAGATCAATGGTTGAGAAGAAAAGAAGGAATCAACGAAGGAGAATTATTGAAGAACGTGCATCCAATAGAAGAAGGACACATGTCATTCCAAAAGCAGCTTAGTTGAGTTAACTCCTCTCTTGATGAGGATAAGATTTGATTTTTTCTATTTTAAGAAAAGATTTTCTTTAAAGATGCTTTAAAACTGATTTTGCCTTTTGTAACTCAGAGTTTTGCTTTTGTGTGACAAGAGGAAGGTTATTTGTAGAAGATAAGAATGATTTTTGTGAAGATAAGAAGGCATAATTAAATAAAAAGAATTTATTTAATTATTTTGTAGATAATTGAGAGGAATAAATAAAATATAGAAATATATTTTATTTTGTGAGGATTTTAGATTTTATTTAAATAAAATTTGCATTTTATTTAAATTTGGAAGAATAAAGATTTTAATTAAATAATTAAAATTATTTAATTATTTTAGAAGAATGAAGTTCGTGTAGGAGACTTTAATTAATTAGATAAAATGTAATTTATTTAATTAAATGAGAGGAGATGAATCAAATAAATAAATAAATGTATTTATTTATTGATAGAGGAATATGAATGACGAAATAAATATTTAACATATTTATTTAAGTAGAGTCATGCCAATTTTAGGTGTATACATTTTGCCCCTCTTTGAAGCAATGTATTTTATCACGTTGTTTCAAAGAATAAGATTGTCTAAAAATGATACATGCCCCAGTTTGCCCCCGGTATAAGTTTAATGACAGGATGCCCCCTCAGGAGATTGGACGGGGAGAAGGTAGAAGGCGTGAGACGAATAATCTCATGATGAGATAGGTTGATAGGAGAAAAAATGGTTGGATGCAGAAGAAAGAGGTGAATGATATGCGATGCAAGATAAAAAGATAACACACACAAGCAAGAAGCAAGTATGCACAAATGATATAAGAACAGGCAAGGTATTGCCCCAGTCAAGCAGTAAACCTAGGATATAGATCGATGATGTCTAGTTTCAGGAATGAAACATGTCGTATAAGACTCCGGGTCTGGTTTCGACAATGCAACATCCTATCTAAGACATTTGATACGATAAAAATATACGACAGTGTTGTCATGGTGGGGAGCGATATATCCCTAGAGCAACACGAAGGATAGTTATGACTGACTAATATGGTTTACGACAGGATTAGGATCAAGACCATTGATTGCGATTGGATAATTGGACAAGATTGGCTTGATTCGATTGGTATGGATTAAGGATAGACTTGCATTTTGATCACTGCTCAGATTGATAGCTAGAACTATGGATTAGAGATATGAAAACAGATGGAAATTTGATCGATAGAAGAAATCACAAGCTTTTGTAAACATTGATTCGCTGCATTTTGGATCTTTATTGGATGGGATATGGAGTGCAATTGGATGTGCTATGGATATGGATATGAACTACAATTTGATACGATATGGATATGGGTATGGATATTTGTCATCTTGATATAGCAAGTATTTTGGAGTGCTTATTTCATCATTGGGATTTATTATGTTGTAAGAAAATAAAAGCATCTAGGTATAATTAGACCGAGATGACCTGAGTATTCCTTACATGGATTTTGATATAGCAAGTTGATACAAGCATCTAGTCAAAATTGAATCTAGATGACCTGAGTGTTTCTTGCGTTTCAACAGACAAGGATTGCCCCTTTTCATGTTCAGAGCTCAGAAGTCCTCGATGATCTTTTGCTAATCACGTCGTTAGATAGAAGTCATCACATTACTAAAGTTTAATCCATAAGAAGTAGACAAAGAAAAAGATTATGCCCCCATCATAGCATCTCTAGCTTTTTGGCATCCTTGAGTAGCATACGAAGACATAATGACAAAAATCCAAGACTTTGTAAGTTAACCTATTGACAAAACATTCTTGTATTAGATGTGTCTTTTGCCATAATTGATATAGAATTGTTTGAGTGTTATAGTGTGGTGCTCTGCTTTGTTTAGGACAGGTTGATGTCTTTGTGTCAAGAACTTCGATTTGGGTAGCTTGCTTTGCTATGCGTGCTTTGCCTGGTGAAAGGTGTGGACACGAATGGATAGAGGGACAGACGACAAGACATGGGATGGACGGGAAGCGGAGCCTTGGGGGCGCATTGACAATGGCCTTGCCTATGTGATGATGCAGAGGCAACGTAGTTTAGGGGGAAACCCTGATGGACCTAAGATATGGATCAAATGAGACACGATATGGAATAGATATGGATCAGTTAGGGATCAGACATGTACCAAATATGGATTAGATGATATGGAATAGATATGGATCAGATGATACTGATGACAAGGAAACACCATAGATAGGGAGATGGATGGGCGATAGGGGATCAATGACAGAGTAGGTAGAAGGAAACAAGGATGTGATCTCCAAGAACTATGTCGCATAAGAAAAACATGCCCCATTGTCAGTAATATACTTAGGATTTTTCATGACAATGCTTAAGATGAAGGAGGAGGATGAGAGGATAATGAAGGATTTGCATGGTTTGGAGGGATAAGGTATGTCAAGAGACATCTAAAACATTTGTCAACATTGTGCCCCCAATCTTTATCAAGATCAAAAATAGAGGAAAGGAAGATCAGGATGGATGGACTGGACCGTATAGGTATGTAATAGATAGAGGAATAGGATAGGAAATGGTATGAAGGAAACTGGTAGGAGAAAAGTGATACGCTGATGAGACAAGGTGCCCCCAAGTGTAGGTGACATATGAGATCAACTTACAAATGACGCCTGTTTGCCAGGTTTTCATCATGGTACTTATCCAAGGTGCCTGTTTGCCAAATTTTTACCATTGGATGAAGGGATTCTTCTTTACTTTTTTTTTTGAATATTTAGATAGGAGAAGGTGGATATGGAAAGGAGAAACTCAAGCATCTAGCTCCCTGAAAGGTGACAGTCTCAATGGATGTCATCATATGGACCAAGTCAAGTATTCTCGTAGATGGGGATTTCATGATAGTGAGATGGAGAATGGTAGATATTGGATTATGGAAGGTGCGATAGTGGAAGATGATGTAGAATACAGAAGGACTTATGCAAGGATGGAAGGAAGGTTTATGCAAAAGCATGGACCATAGGATGAGGGAGATATGTAGGATAGTAGTGGAAGGGAGGGGAGATGGAGTTATACAGAAGTGTTGTGGAATGGAAGGGAACCATGACCAATGGTTGCACGTACCGTGATAAATATTGAAGCTGATGATAGGAGGGTGGTGTAGGAAGCAATGGAGATTTTTTCTTGGTGGATGAATGATTTAAGAATTTAGGGACCCACATAGACTTAGTATTTTTCTGATTTTTGCTTGCCATATGGGATGGAAGAATTTGAGACCTTTGGATGGAATGGGAGAAAGTGGATGGTTGAAATTCTTGAGAGGTGGATGCCTCATGTAACTTTAAAGCTTTTTTCTTAGGTACCCAAACCATTTTGCTTTTAGATTGTACCTATGAAGGCATGGGTTTGGGTGTATGCAGCTTTTGTGCAGCTTTTGGACTAATCATTTGTTGCTTGGGGACCCACACCTTTTTCAATTTGGCATTGAGGTGTATGGGTGTATGCAGCTTTTGATATGGATAATTCTTTGATTCTTGGCTTTTATATCCTAGGTCATGAGGACTCTGAGGATTTTTGACTTTATAGGTAGAGGCATCCACATATTTGTCATTGAATCCCCGTGGGATGGTGGAAGTGAGGTTGGTGAAAGCTCCTTGTTTAGACAATATCTGCATTTGTTGGCCATGATTGGGATATTTAGAGGACTTATAGATGGATGGATAAGGTGTTGGAAGAAGTGGTGGTAAAATGCATGGAGGGATATTAGGAGTTGGAAGTAGTGGAGGTAGATTGGATGGTGGAAGGTGTATGGTCACATGCCTTTGACAATTGTAGGAAGATGGAGGTGGAATGGCGACATATGTTTTGGGGATATGATAGGATTTGTGATGGAAAGTGGTAGACTTAGGAGGAGTGGAAGAAGGTCCAACACTTGAGATTGCTCACCTTGGGGTATGTATCCAAGGCCATATGAGGGTGGAGGAACATTGACATGGACGGGCTCCAAAATACCTTGTTCATGAAGGCCTAAGCCTTTACCTTGATAGTTCATATGTTGTAGTATGCGGCAGATAGTGGGATTATGTCGAGGTGGAACACTAGACAAAGTTCTTTATTGGATGGAGAAGATGAGATAAAGGATAATGGTTGTTGGTGTTCTAAGGAAGAATGTTCATGCATGAAGGTAATGGGACCAAGGATATAAGATAACAGATTTGTAGCTTGGTCAATAATGGATGGTGAAGGATGATTTGGATCTTGATCATCATTATGCTCTTTAGGGTCCAAGTTATTGGGTTGATCATCCATGTGCACTTGGGAGGCAAGTGTCTCATCAGAAGAAGCGAAAGTTGTTGGATCATGGATGGGATTAAATGGAAGATGGATAGGAGTAATGGAGGTTTCTTGCTCATGAAGGGGTATGGGATCAAGTTGTTCAAGGAAATCTTCTTCATAGGGAATATCTTGATCATAGAGAAGGTATAGATTATGGATGGGTTGGAATTGGATTTCCTTCTCATGTATAGGATCAAGTTGCTCATGTATAGCTTCTTCATCAAAGATAGTATCTTGATCATAGAAAAGATAAAGGTTATGGATGGGTTGGAATTGGATTTCCTTCTCATGTATAGTTGTTGGGAGATGGATAGGATCAAGTGACTCATGGAGAGGTTCATTATTATGGATATCATCTTGATCATAGAAAAGACACATATTATGGATAGGTTTCATGAAAGTGATTTGATCCTGACTTATACTAGGGGTGGATGTCTCCACATGCTCTAAGGTGTGCTCTTGACATAGCTCTTGGTCTTCTTGAATGGAAGTGGATAGCTCTTGGATAGATTCTTGGTTGACAATATAGATGTTTGATGGATCTTGACTTTGGTTCATGATAGGAGGTTCTTTGATAAGCTCAAGGGTTTGCAAATGACATGAAGGTGTTGTAGGATTTGACATGGGATTGGAAGAATCTTTGGTAAGGTCAAGGACCAGAATTTGGGGACATGGTTGACTCTCTGCTAGTAGCCCTTGGATCACATCATTGGTAGGTGTATAGATAGGTGAATGAGGGGATTTAGCTTTCTCCCTAGCTTTTCTCTGGTTGTATAAATCTGGCAAAACTCTTTCCCACCACTCATCTGATTCTTTTTTGGTCATCCATTTAGAGTTTGAGAAAATAGATGGTGGTGTTGGTGTAGAACCAGTATGTTTTGGAATATGTGTCTTAGAAGGTGGCGAAGGAGGACTGGTAGGAGTGGTATATGAGTTCCCCCTAGAGGTGGCAGTTGCCTTGTCAATAGTATCATTAAGATGAGAAAAGAAGGTATGATTTTGGGGGAGGCATAACTAGTACTAGCACGTTCAGCTTGCAAGATTGCCATTTCTTGTTGTAAGACTCAGATTTGTTAAGAAATTTCTATACAATTTTGGGGCGAGGGATCTACGCTTATTTGCAATTGCAGATATTGGAGTTTTTGACCAAAATATTCTAATTGGTTTGCCATTGACACAAGACTGAAAAAGCTTACTGGTTTGGATGTACAAAAACAAATGCACCAGAATAGAGTGCAAATGCACTACAAGTCAGATCAAATGTGCCACAAGTCGTGACAAATGTGCAATTCTAGTTTTTGTCTTGGTTTTGCAGATATGGTTTTTCTCTTTCTAGTTTAAATGCACAACAACAGAAGGCAGATGCGCAAAAAGTTGATGTATATGTGCAACACTGGTGAAGTTTGTATTCGCAAAAATAGGGTTCAGATGTGCAATACTAGCAGATGCACAGAAAGTCAATTCAAATGCGCAAAAAGTCAGCTCGGGTGCGTAACTATGGTTATTTGCTTGTTTTCTCTAAATTTTGGAAATTTTGGATTGTTTTCTGGATTTTCAGTGTTTTTGGTTTGAAAAATTTGGTGTTTCTGGTGATGTTGATGTTCAATTATGGCAAAATCACAGCAAACACATAGAAGTTTTCCATGATTTTTATCTTTTTATATTTTTTTGTGTTTTTGGACTATTATGACTCAAAACAAGTACAACCTAGGTTGGATGAGACAATATTCATTGAATCCTCTAACTGTGCCACTCAAAGAGTGTAGCTCCAGGATCTAGTAGCACCGGCTCCCCTCCACAGCACTCACTTCTCATGCATACTAGATCTGGGTTTCCTTAGGCTCATACTCACACTGAACCTTAGGATTGTCCCTGCTATCTCTACTAAGAGTCACTTGAATCGAGGCCGCTTCAAGAGCTCTGCCCTTTGCATCAACGAATAGGGGTTTTTGGCTTACTACACAATTGGTTCTTAGTTAGGGCAACCATTCGAGTGGTTACACGTGCGGTGGCACTACTCTCCATTATGGAGTCTCCCAGCCTCAAAGGGTTACACCTATGAGGGTTTTGGGGGAGGTTGGCAATCGATGTAACACAGCAGCACTCATTGCTTGAGGTTTTCACCCCAAGCACAATTGATTTTAAGTGGCTTGGTAGGGCTTGGCTTTAGCCTGTTACCACTCAGGGTCGTTCCCACTTGGACAAGCGTGCATCCAAGGGCAGGCCCCCCTAAAGGTTTGACAAAAAGAATGACAAGTCTGGCACTTGGATCACCCAGTTAAGGGGAGAGCATAAGCCTATTGTCATTCACAAGCACAGAGTACAATGTTTAATCCAACCTAGTTAAAAATAGAAAAACTAAATGAGTTAATCTACTTGTGCACTCACACGATTGTTAACTTGGAAGTGATTAAGACATAGCATTGTTCATTTTTCCAATTGTTAACTTTGAAAGTGATTAAGACATAGCATTGTTCATTTTCTGTTTGCAAAAGATAGCAATGATTAAACTAGAAAATAAATCAACAATGCATCGATAGCAATAAGGTTCAGTTACTTCCTTCCTAGTTAGAAAACTAAGTGAAGTTTGTTATGAAATGCACTTGTTACTTTCACCCCTAGTTAGTCTAAGTGAACTACTCAAATCATCTAGATGACCTAATCCAGCCACTACTCCTGCAAAACTGACATTAGCTCAACATGCAAAAATTAGAAACCGTACAACAAAAAAGTAGAAGATAGATGTGCAACATTACAGCCTGAATGTGCAGAAATAGGGAGTGTATGCGTCTTTGTACAGAAGTGTAAGAATATAAATTAGATACGCAAGATCATGAGGTATATGCACAATAACAACACATGCGCTGTTTGACAGAATGTATGCGCAAAATGATAAGGTAAATGTGCAACTTGGACAAATGTGCAACAATATAGGGCAAATGTACAAAAATATAGGGCAAATGCACAACTTGGACAGATGCACAATTAGACAGAGTGTATGCGCAAGTTGAACTCAGTGCCGAATCCAAGGATGAATGCGCAATTGCGGAGGTTGAATGTGCAAGACTGTCGTATGCGCAAAAGCAGAATGTAAATGCGTCACTTGGAAGGTCAGATGCGCCAGAAAAACAAATGCGCCAACTCAGAAGGTAAATGCATCATTTGGGAGGTTGTATGCACAAGACTGGCTCTATTAGAAACCTGTTCGTCACCTGTACAGACCTGTCACTTAAAAACACTTAGTTTTTTATTAGTAAAGGTGCAAGGGCCCCATGGTGGGAACCAAAATGTGAGGGGGAAAATAGGTTAATCAAATCAATGATAAAAATACCCAAATATCTACAGAATATGAAGATAAAAGGAGGATTCAAAACAATGAAAAACAATAATACCTTTACCTTTTACCTTTCGCCTTCTGTAGTTTGCCTATCTTTCTTTGATCTTGATAATAAAAGCCCTTAGAAGCTTTTGCTTTCTTACTTGTTTGAAGATGACAAAGAGTGAATGGCTGTGATACTTATGTATTTGAAGATAAGCTTCAAATACAGAAATGGATTATGAATGGGGATGCTCAAATGGGAGTAGGGGTGCCAAAGGCGCACTGGTATTTCTGTAGCATAAGTTTATACAAAATCCAGATATGAAATGAAGAAAAGAAGGTTGTATTTATAGAAGAGAGTGAGGGAAGATCAATGGTTGAGAAGAAAAGAAGGAATCAACAGAGGAGGATTGTTGAGGAACGTGCATCCAATAGAAGGACACATGTCATTCCAAAAGTAGCTTAGTTGAGTTAACTCCTCTCTTGATGAGGATAAGATTTGATTTTCTCTATTTTAAGAAAAGATTTCCTTTAAAGATGCTTTAAAACTGATTTTGCCTTTTGTAACTAAGAGTTTTGCTTTTGTGTGACAAGAGGAAGGTTATTTTTGGAAGATAAGAATGATTTTTGTGAAGATAAGAAGGCATAATTAAATAAAAAGAATTTATTTAATTATTTTGTAGATAATTGAGAGGAATAAATAAAATATAGAAATATATTTTATTTTGTGAAGATTTTAGATTTTATTTAAATAAAATTTGTATTTTATTTAAATTTGGAAGAATAAAGATTTTAATTAAATAATTAAAATTATTTAATTATTTTAGAAGAATGAAGTTGGTGTAGGAGACTTTAATTAATTAAATAAAATGTAATTTATTTAATTAAATGAGAGGAGATGAATCAAATAAATAAATAAATGTATTTATTTATTGATAGAGGAATATGAATGACGAAATAAATATTTAACATATTTTTTTGAGTAGTCATGCCAATTTTAGGTGTATACACTAAGTTTTCCCAATAATTAAATAATTACAAATAAATAATTAATTACTTTGTGTCGCGCACACATAAAATAATTAACCCAATGTTACTTATAATGATTACAAGTGGCACCAAATAAATATCTAATGTGTCTAAACACATCACAAGGATGCACCACAAATAAATATTAATTTTACATAATAAAATAGTACCAATGGTATGCAAGGTGTACAACACACCTACTCCAACAATACCGATGTCACTTCTAAGGTGAAAGACACCACTTCCACATATTATATCCATTCTAACACTCTTGCATCTACTTCCTTATCATCTCACGTTTCTATCATTACCAAGGTCAAGATTATCGACCAAGGTTGCGGAGAATATGAGTTACATAATTCCTTCCATGTTGAATCACTTCATGAGACTTCTTATGGTCTAGGATACATGCCTTCTAGTGTGGAAACTAAGGATCATTCCATATGTACCATTGATGCCTCTTACCATATCCCACTTCTACTTCACGAGACCAACAACATACAACCTCTAATGCTACTTGTCACAATTATGGAATGCATATTGAAATCCTTAGTTCTATGCATACAAAGACAAATAAGCCTAAAAATCCTAAAGCATTGAACTTCAAAGAGAAAATTTATGGAGTATCCAAAGTCAAAGTAAAATCTATTTTACCCCTAACATCTAATGAGCATTTACTTGAAGAAAAGAAAATCTATTTGAGAATCTATTATATATGAGAAAGGTGAATGATGTTAACTAGTATGCACACTAGATCAAACCCTCTTTCACAATAACATTCAAGGACAAGACTGAGCCAAATCACTACCAAAAATAGGTGCACTTAGCTGCAAACCTTGTACTCAAGAGCGCTATGGAAATATCAGATTTAATCAATCCTTTTACGAAACCCTAGGTCAATGATGTGACAAACACTAGTTATATGATGATTTGATTATAACAAAAGATGTGAAGCAAATATCTAGAAACTAATTGCATAGGAAGGATCAGGAGCATGATAGAACCTGTGTCACAGAAGCAAAGATGTCAAAGGACTATTTCAAGGGCACCGAAGTCCTCTAGGGTGGAATAGAAATGCTATAGAGACTACTCTGATACTAGATCTGAAGTCTTTTAAGGCAGAAGGACTATTTCAAAAGTGTCAAAGTCCTACATAGAGGAATATTCTCAAAATGTTGTTAGATCCTGAAACCTTGATCCTTGCTCAGTCTTCTTGTACCTTCATTTCCTAGATTTTGCACCTGTAACCTATACACAAGAAGAAGAGAAGGGGTTTGGGGGTTATGGTGTTTAGGGACTTGCCTCAATCAAATCCCAGGATAGCATTAAAGCTTCCCAATACTATTGATAGATAAAGAGAGTGTGCCCTTGCAGGGCAGAGGCTAAACAAAAAATTAATATGATGAATCAAATGATTATGAACAATAATGATAAAACCTATGTGATGAAACCCTTAGGAGGATGAAGGCTCTTCAACTCATAAGGAGAGATAGATGATAACTTCAAACCTACAACAACACACACAATGACAATACAAATTTCCTCTAGAATCACAATGAATGTTGTCAATGCTCTTTACTGCAATGCTTCAAGTTGGCTATCTCTACTAGGTTCATAATGAATTCAAAAACACACTTATATATGATTTCCCACTAACATTCATCAAATTAAACCAAAAGAGCCAACAAGGAGAAACCTTTTTAAAGGTCTTATGCCGGCATACATTTAAATTTGCCCCAACCAATTAGGTAAGACTTGGGCATGGGCGCCCAAGTCTTGAGGCTCCTTTTTGGTCTGGGATAACGTTAGACATGGGCCTCTTATTCCCAATTTACATTGGTTTTAGGGAGTTTTGCATTGGGATGAATATTTAGAATATTTAATATATTCACGGGGACCTAGGAACTAAACAAGGAGGTAAAAAAGACATGTGTCCACTTTTTACTCCATAACATTTATCCCCCACTTTAATGTGTGTATGATCTTACAATTAGTACATGCATTAAAGTACGATTGAAGCATATAAGACACATCAAACACTAGAGCCAAAACATACCCTAAGTTTGGAGAACCATTTCTAGCCCCCAAGCTTGCAAACATAAGAAAACACTTGACAATCATGCAAGACATAGTGAATATAGTAAGGAAGCACATAATACATGAAGAAGATAGTAAAAGGCATGCAATACATAGAGAAGGCATGAGTGCAATCATGTATTACACAAGGTATCCACGATTAAACAATTACATATCCCTAACTAGGTGATGGGGGAAGCTCATCACAATGTACCGCCATCAAAAGCACACAAAACACACAGTGTGGGGGGAGCTCATTGCTACGCACCACCACTTAAACACGCAAGACACACAAGGAAGACACATGGAAAACACATGAAATACACACAGAATACCCTTGTATCGTAGAGTATGTCATCGACACAATATGTCTTAAACACATCAAACACAGGAGATGGAGGGAGCTCATCGCTAGGCACCACCATCTAAGACATGCCAAGCACACCTGACAATTGAGCTACACTACCACATTTGTCAAAGACATGCTTAAGGGTGAATAACTCAAGATCCAACCCCACCTCAATAGAGGACCTTTTAAAAGGATATGCAACCACTCAAGGGAATACACAATCTCGCCTTCTGCAAAAGGGCTTTCAAATACATACAATAGCACCTACATCATGGAGATGCCTTACATTGAAAAGGAAGCATGTGCACAAAGTATACAACCCCACCTACATCATGAAGACACCTTATACTGAAAAGGAAGCATACACAACACACAACAAAGTATACAACCCCAACTGCATCACGAAGATGCCTTACCGTGAAAAGGAAGTATACAAAAATACGCTTTATCACAATATCTAAAATATCCAAGCATTTACCACAATATATGCCCCCATCTTAAAGTGGTTGAAACCACTTGCCAGTAGCAATCACGTTTAAGGTAAAGTTAAAAACATGCAAGGGAACAAGAGCTTTCACAAATCCCATGCCCCAAACTAACATGTGCTTATGATCGCTGATTATTTCCAACAATCACAATAGAAACACATTAGTATTATATGCTAACAACTAACAAACTTTGGTTAGAAAATCTTAACTAAGATAACAACCAAATCATCTTAGAGAATTGATACAAAAATAAGGTAACATATCACTTAATAAACCAAGGCTACACTTGCTTGTTTGGATTTGAGTATAGCTGTGAGGTGATACTTTAGGTATCTCAGAACTGAGTGTAGCTACAAGGTGAGATACGAAACATTCCAAAGTGCCTAGACGTAGATTTAGAGTATTGCAAAGGTTTGTTACAAGAAATTCACAACATGATACAAGATCACATCACAAAACAAAGTGATTCTACTAGTCAAGCATTAGTATCAAATTAACCTCATCTTCATATATGGATTCGGTCCATTTTTATTCTTGTGGTAGGCATGCATAGTCCTTATCAGTATTTATTTGTTATCATCATCCACTAACTAGTAGAGCCACAAAAGAATGAAATATCAAAAAATGAGAGAGGAGAAAAAAGTGACTTAGGTTCACAATGTGGGAAGGTGCCCCCAACACATCCTCCAGAATGTTATGCCCCCAAGGCACCACACACAACAATTGCAATAAGAGAAGGGCAAATAGAAGAATAGAGAAACAAATAGAAGAAGTATAACAATGAAGGCGATCTCCCTATATCCTTGACCTTACAAGACAAACAAGGGTCATCCAAGGAGACCTAAACAACATTTAACACAATACGGGGGAATACAACACAACATATACACATATTTATCTAAGAGGAGGCCAAACTTGTGAACATCTTGGAGAGGTGCTCCATCAAGTGTGGTGAAATGTGTCAGAAATTCATACATATTTGATTTTTGTTACCGGAGTAGTCACACGATGCCTTTTTCACAAGATTGTATATGTTTGAAATCTTCTAATGCTTGTGGGGAGGTGAATCATTACCTTTTTCTATAGATGACTTGTGCCTTGCTCTTTTCCTTTCCTTTGTTTTCTTATTCTTCTTTGTGTGATGAATTAAGCACTCGTGATGAAATAGGATGCTTTTCCTTGTGACAAATTTCTCTTGCTTCAAGTGAGTACATGTAGTGTTGTTATATGGAGCCTAATCAGACTCAAAGGTTAAATTTTCTCCACTCGGTTTCCCCCCAAATGATTTAACAAGGGAGTATGGGGGGTAGAGCCCCTCTTGTGGGGCCTAGGGGTGGAGCCCACAGTGGGGATTTGGGGGCAACACCCCTAGCGGGGGCTGTTGGGGGCAATGCCCCTAGCGAGGGCTTAGGGGTAGCACTCTCAAAGAAAAAATTTTCTATTATTTTATAAAGGCATCAGGAGTTATTTTTCTATTGACCAACATAAAAAACCCTATTTTGTAACTGACATAAGTCTTGATAAAACAACTATGGGTTAGGGTTTCTAGGGATATTGTATTTTAGCATTTGCAGTGGTATTGAGTTGCAAGGATTGTTGGATAATAATATTGGACTCTTTGTTGGTGGATGTAGCCTGAGTTTGGGTGAACCAAGTTAAAACTTGTCTCTCACTATTATTATTTATGTGTATTTTCATTCCTCTATTTAATATTTATTTGTATTTAAATTGATATCTTTTGCATGGAATTCCTAATAAGTGGTATCAGAGCAGGTTGTGTTCAATTATCGTCTACAGGAAGGTCTCGCGATTGAGTGGGAGTCTCATGGTTGAGTGGGAGCAAGGGAAGACGAGGGTAAATTGAAGGTAGATAAATTCAATGGGTAGAACTATTAGTTATGGAAGATGTAGATGGAGGATTATCTCTATCAAAAGGATTTGTGGAGGCTATTGGAAGGAATAGCCAAGAAACCGAAAGCAATGACTGATGAGGATTAGAATCTTCTGGACATAAAGGCACTAGGAACCATTAGGTTGTGCCTCATACCATCTGTGGTGTTCAATATAAAAAAAGTGAAGACAACAAATGAACTAATGAAAGCTTTGGCTAAATTGTATGAAAAACCCTCAGCCTCAAATAAGGTATTTCTCATGAAGCATTTGTTTAATCTGAAAATGATTGAAGGTGGATCTATGATAGATCATTTAAATGAGTTTGATATGATTACCAAACAATTAACTTCTGTAAAAGTGAAATTTGATGAAAATGTGAGGGCTCTCTTGGTTTTATGTTCTTTGCCAGAAAGCTGGAATAGCTTGGTAATGGTTGTAAGTAACTCTATCTCTGGTTCAAATACTTTAAAATTTGATAATGTTGTTGGTGTTATCCTTAGCGAGGAAATGCAACAGAAAAGCTTAGGAGGGTCCACATCAGGTAGTGTTTTGAATGCATAAAGTAGGGGCAGATCAAAGGAGAGAGGAAAAGGTTCTAGAGGTCATGGGAAGTCACGAAGAAAATCAAAGGACAAGAGATCCCAATCTAGAGGATAGAAGGATTGTTGGTACTATGGGAAACTAGGTCATCTAAAGAAAGATTGCTAGTCTCAGAAGAATAAAGAAGGAGACAAACAAGAAGGCAATAAGGAGACAAATGTGGTAAGTAATAAATCTAAAGATGATGCTTTGATTCTTTCCCAAGATAATGCTAATGATTCATGGGTTTTAGATTCAGGGGCCTCATTTCATGCTACGCCCCATAGAAGTTATTTTTTTGATTATGTCCAAGGGGATTTTGGGCTAGTTTATTTGGGAGATAATGAACCTTGTCAGATTGTTGGAAAGGGAAGAATCAAAATTAATTTATAGAATGGGAATCATTGGCTACTACAAGAGGTAAGGCATGTTTCAAGGCTAAGTAGGAATTTAATTTCAGTAGGGCAGCTAGCTGATGAAGGTTGCATAGTTACTTTCAGTGATAAAAATTAGAAGGTTTCAAGAGGTGCCTTAATAGTAGAAAAAGGTGTGAAAGTAGGCACCTTATATCTTTGTGCAAGTCATATTATTCCTTCTACTTTAGTTGTTGTAGAGAAAAATCAAACAAGTTTACGAACAGTTGCTGTAGGTTCTTAGGAAGAGACTGAAACAGTTGCTGCAGGTTATAAGACAACACTGTGGCATAACAGACTTGGGCATATGAGTGAAAAAGGTATGAAGGTACTTCAATCTAAGAAAGTTTTACCAAGTCTAAAATGTATTAATATGGATTTATGTGAAAGTTGTGTGTATGGAAAACAAAAGAGAGTTTTCTTAAGGATGGGAAGCAAAAGAAAGATGAAAAATTGGAACTTGTGCATACAAATGTATGGGGACTGGCTCAGGTATCTTCTCTCGGTGGCTCTCAGTATTATGTTACATTCATAGATGATGCAACTAGGAAGGTTTGGATTTATTTCCTTAGGCAGAAATCTGATGTATTTGAAACATTTAAGAAATAGATAAGCTTGGTTGAGAATGAGACAAGTAAAAGATTAAAATGTCTCAGATCTGATAATGGTGGGGAGTATTGTAGCAAAGAAATTGAGGATTATTGTTTCTTTAATGGAATTCATAGCTAAAAATAGTTCCAGGGACTCCACAAGAAAATGAACTGGTTGAATGCATGAATAGGACATTAATGGAGCGTACAAGGAGCATGAGATTACATGTTGGGCTGCCTTTAAACATGTGGGCAGAAGTTGTCAATACTGCTATATATTTAATTAATAGAGGTCCTTTAGTTCCTTTGGGTTGTGGTATTCCAAAGGAAGCATGGACAGGTAAGAAGGTGAGTTATTCTTTTCTCAAAACCTTCAGATGTGAAGCATTTTCACATGTAGATTCTAAAAATAGAACCAAGATGGATGCAAAATAAAAAAGTGTATCTTCGTTGGATGGCATTGATGAATTTGGTTATAGGCTTTAGGATGTTGTATTCAATGAGAAGGTGTTGTACAAAGATCAGTTGCAGTAGCATGAGAAGAAAGAAAAGGATTATGTGGTGCTGGATGATACTCCAAATAATGATGTTCTAGTGGTTCCTCATGCTCCACAACAACAACAAGAAATACCACAAACTCCAGTGAATGTTAGATGGTCAACAAGGCTAAGTAGATCTCTTGAAAGGTTTGCTCCCTCTTTGTATTCTATTGTGTTAACAGATGCTGGTGAACCAGAAGGGTAAGATGAAGCTATGTAGGTGGATACAAAGGTTTAGTGGGAGCTTGCAATGAAAGAAGAAATGGACTCCTTGTTAAAAAATTAGACTTAGGAATTATGTAAGTTGCCTATAGATAAAAAGGCTTTACCAAATAAATGGGTTTATAGGCTGAAAGAGAAAGATTGAGGTAAGAAAAGATTTAAAGCCAGGCTAGTTGTAAAAGGATTTGCACAGAAAAAGGGCATTGATTTTTATGAGATTTTTTCTCTGGTTGTTAAGATGGCTTCTATTCGTACTATTTTAAGTATTGTGGTTGTTGAAGATCTGCATTTGGAATGACTAGATGTGAAAACTACCTTTATCCATGGTGATTTGGAGGAAGAGATATATATGGAACAACCACAGGGATTTGAGGTCAAAGGTAAGGAGAAACTGGTGTGCAGATTGAAGAAGAGCTTATATGGCTTGAAACAATCACCTCAGCAATGGTACTTGAAATTTGATAGTTTTATGGCTGAGCAAGGCTACAATTGGTGTAATTCTAACCATTGTGTTTATTTTAAGAGGTTGGATAATGATAGCTACATTATTTTATGTTTATATGTTGATGACATGCTTGTAGTAGGGTCTAACACGGATCACATAAGCGAGTTAAAACAACAATTAGCACAATCATTTACTATGAAGGATTTGGGGGCAGCAAAACAAATCCTTGGTATGAAAATTTGTAGAGATAGGAAGAACAAAAAATTGACTCTATCTCAAACTGATTATGTTGAAAAGGTGTTGCAGAGATTTCATATGGAAAATGTAAAATCTGCCAGCACATCTTTGCCTAGTCATTTGAAATTGACTAAGGAGATGTGTCCAAAGACACAAGAGGAGGAAGAAAAATGTCCAAGGTACCATATGCTTTAGCTGTAGGAAGTTTAATGTATGCCATGGTATGCACAAGACTGAATATTGCACATGTTGTAGGAGTCATAAGTAGGTATATGAGTAATCCCATGTTGGAGGAGCATTGGAATGAGGTAAAATGGATTCTTAGATATTTGAGAGGTACATCTAATAAACATTTATGTTTTGGGGGCTCTAATACTGATTTAACAGGATATGTGGACTCAGATTTGGAAGGGGATATTGATACCAGGTGGAGTACTATAGGTTATGTCTTTACTGTAGGTGGGACAATGATGAGTTGGATCTCCAGGTTGCAAAAGGTGGTTGCTTTATCCACCACAGAGACAAAGTATGTAGCTGCAACAGAGGCAAGCAAGGAAATGGTATGGCTACAATCTTTCAAGGAAGAATTGGGCAACCAATAGGCTAACAGTGATTTGTTTACAGATAGTCAGAGTGCCATCTATCTTGCAAAGAATTTTGCCTTGCATTCAAAGACCAAACACATATAGCTAAGGTATCACTTCATCTGGTCGGTATTGGATGATGGACAATTAAGGCTGGAAAAGATACATACAGATGAAAATCCAGCAGATATGTTTACAAAGTCAGTGACAAAGGAGATGCTGAGCTCCTCTTCAGCTTCGGTTGGTCTTCAAGACTGAAAAAAATAAAATCATAACAACAGAGTCCAAGGTGCTTATTTCCAGTGGGAGCTACAGGGTCAGCAGTGTTATGATAAGTCTCCAAGTGGGAGATTGTTGTTATATGGAGCCTAATCAGACTCAAAGGTTAAATTTTTCCCACTTTTATCAGTGTAGTTTCCCCCCAAATTATTTAATAGGGGAGTACAAGGGGGTAGAGCCCCTCCTACGGGGCTCGGGGGGCTTATCCCCCACCGGGGGCCCAAGGGCGAAGCCCATAGTGGGCGTCTAGGGGCAATGCCCATAGCAGGGGCTACTGGGGCCAACACCCCTGAAGTAAAAAATTGCCTATTATTTTATAAAGGTGTCAGGAGTTATTTTTCTATAGGCCGACATAAAAAACCCTATTTTGTAACTAAAATAAGTCTTGATAAAATGACTAAGGGTTAGGGTTTTTGGGGATATTGTATTGTAGCATTTGTAGCGGTATTGAGTTGCAAGGATTGCTAGTTATAATTGGTTCAATTTTTAGATAATAATATTAGACTCTTTATTGGTGGATGTAGCCCGAGTTTGGGTGAACCACATTAAAACTTGTCTCTCTTTGTTATTATTTCTGTGTATTTTCATTCCTTTGTTTAATCTTTATTTGCATTTACATTGATTTTTCTGCATGCAATTCCTAACATGTAGGTTGCTCAATTTGCGTACCTTGTGCATTTTGGTTATCTCCCGATCCATAAAGAGATAACAGAGGAGGAACCTCAGCGTAGATACCTTTTCCTCATGGTTGAGTTGGATCTTCATTTTCCATGTTATCTACTTCTATTATGCCAATTATTTCTATTACTAAATTCTGTTCACACTAAATTTAGTTAGACCTATTTGCAGTTGTTTCAGGAGTAAATAAAAATTATAAAGTTTTTGCATTTAGTGAATATTTGATGTCTCGACAAAGAAGAAATAATGATCAGTTGTCATGATAACCCAACAGTCCAATCAGGACTGTCAAATCATCATGACAAGTGAGTTAGATTGTTAAGAAATCAAACAGTCAAGGAAGCAAGTTGATCTAAATTTTTTTTATCTTTCAAGAGTTATAAGACAATTTGAATATTTAGATGATCATAATTGAAAGCAAGAAAGAAAGATATTCATTTAAACTGTCATTTCATATCATATTTGGAACATACATTTAGTTTCAATTATTCTATCTATAAGCTAGGAAAAATTTATCCTACAGTCTTAAAATAGAATAATAAAACCCTACTCAAGTAATGAAGACCTTAAACAACCTAGAAATGCAACTATGAAAGCATAAAACCCTAGAATGCCTAATGCATTTCCTCCATTACTACTAAGCTAAGCTATGGAGAATGTACTCAGACTTGCAGACCAGTAACTAAGGAATGACAGCTCAAGAGTAGACAAATGCACAAGTCAAATGCTCAAATTGGTGAAATGTCAATGGGAGAGGGTGGTTTTATAGAGGAGGAAATTGGAATGGAGGTTGGAGATTTAGAGTTGAATTTTGGTGGGAAATCAAGGGCTAGGATGGGTTAGGGTTTCCTTGTCACTAGAGGACAAGGATGTATTTTTTATTGGGGAAAATATCAGGTGAGAGAAGTGATTGTGTTTAATTAAATAAGTAATAGATACTTATTTAATTGTTTTGAGAAGGGTATGTGATGAGGGTGATTTAATTAAATAAGAGGGATACTTATTTAATTAAAAGGGTAACATTGGATAATTTAAATAAATAAAAATTTATTTAAATTAAATGGGACATGGTGATGAATGATTAAATAATATTTAAATTATTTAACCATAGAGGAAATAAAGAAGAAAGATAGCCTAGTTAACTAAATAGAATTTATTTAATTAAAAGGCCAAGTGAAATGAATTAATTAAATAATTCAAAAATTATTTAATTAATAGAGGAATGTGAGGGGAAGGTGAATTATGTGTCAAAAATATTGTTTGCAGGCTCGGGACATTTTCAAGTGTCTACATTTTGCCCTTCTTTGATATAATGTCGAGTCTGACATTATATCAAAGAAAAAATAAAAAAAGTGCTCAAAACATGTCCTAGTGTGTTCCAGGTGGAGCATGATGGTCTTATGGCCCCTTGGGAAATTTTTCAAATTTTCTAAAAATTTGGAAAATTTTCTAAAAAAGTTGTGCAGTGTGCCCAGAGGGGTCCAGAGTGAGAAAAAATGGCCTAAAAAAGAATTTGGTATGTGTAAAAGGGGCACCAGGAGGTCAGTTTTGCAAGGAGGGGGCCCATTTAGGTCAAAGGGGTCTATATATAGCAAGAAAGGAGCCCTTATTCCTCATTTGTTCATTTGAGTGATAGCAAAGTGTGTAGAGCCTGCGGTGAGTTTGTGAGAGTTTTGCACAGAGTTGTCGTTAGAATGTCACCCGTACCACTCCACCAACACCACAGATATTGAGTTCGGTTGCACAAATGTCTACCTGGAATAGGCATGCTGGTATGTATCCAATCCTTGCTTTTCAATTTGATCAATTTTTTGTAGATTTTGTTGGGAATTAAGGTGTCTCAACCTTTGCAAATTCCTAATGTTGTATTTATTTATCCCATGTTGAGTTGGCATAGTTGGCACCTTATGTACATGTAGCAGGATAAATTTTGGTGACTTTGGCAGCTACGGTTTCCCCCTTGAATAATTAATGGGGATTTGGGGGCAGCACCCCCAAGATAGGATCAAGGGGTGGAACCCCTTGTGAGGTTCTAGGGGCAAAATGAGAGAAAGGCATCTTTGGGCGATCAAGAGAGGTTATGACATGTAAGAGGAATATGATATTTTTAGTTAGTGTATGACAGATTCTCTTACAGCTATAAGTGATGTCAATTATGATAGATTCTATAACAACTGTAAGGTGCGTAAGAGTGTCTGTCATAGCCTATCTTGGGACAAGGCGGCCACATTGGGATGGGATGTTGGACAAGTGTCCTTAGGCATGGGTTTTAGGGCATGAGTCCAAGATGGATGCCCATCTCTAGAAGGTTCCATATTTTCCTTGTAAACTCTATAAAAATTGGTGCTTGGATGGGAGATACAGAGTTTTTGTACAAGTACTGTTATGCTGCCAAAATATCTCCAGTTTTGACATTCAAAGACTCTTGAAAGAGAATTGGCTCTGAAACTATATTGTAATCTATTATTATTTACTGTAATACATTTGAGCTATGTTTTGGAGTGTGGGGTTTTTCACCCGTAAGGGTTTTCCCTCTCTCTCTCTCTCTCTCTCTCTCTCTCTCTTCTGTCTACTTTCTGTGTGTGTATTGCTGCAATATCTCTGTTATTGTGTTAATAATGTTGTAATTGGAAAGGTTAATTTGAATTTGCACTCTATTTCCCTCATTAGATTAGTGTAGGAAGTGTGTTCTGTGTACCTTTCTTCCTTTCAGATTTTAGGGTCCGAAAGCAGGGCATGTATGCGGTGCATGTTTGTGTACCACATGTTCTATTGCGTGCATCACAGGCACTTGGTAGTGCGACGCATGCGCATAAGTGCGATGCATGCAGGTTTTGGCACCGCATGCATTTAACATTACGATGCATCTATAGGGTGTGACACATAAGTTCACCAGTGCAATGCATGCACCAATGTGTGACGCATGCACACGCCAGTGTGACGTATATGCCTAGATGGCTCGCATGCATTGAGCAATACGATGCATCTGCTTAGGTGACTCACATGTACAAAAAAGTGTGACAAATGTGTAGATTTTTGTCAAAAATGTAGATTAGGCCTTAATTTTCTTGTGTTTTGATGCTAGATGCTATGAGTTAGGGTTTGGTTTTACTTGATTAACTAAGTGTGTTTGATTGTGTGGATACAAGTGAGGGTGCCTCCCATCTATACATGGGAGAGTCATCCAATAGGGTATTCATTGCACCATTCGTTGGATATCATGGAGTGAAGCATTCTAGATTCCCTGGGACTATACGGAGTTGCTTTTATGCCTAAGATTCAGGCTGACTGGGGGCTACTAACTACAATGTTTGAGTGGTACCATTCAAAGATGAGCTCATTCCATTTCTCAACAGGGGAGGCCATTGTGATGCTCTTAGATGTGTGGTAGATTCTTTGATTGCATATCCATAGAGAGTGGGTGACTTATGACCCGATGACTGGGTTACCATCTTTTCATTGGTTGTTTGGCACGCAGGATGATGCTAAGCTAGGGGCCGAGGAGCACAAGATCTTGTGGGATGTGCTGATTGACCGATATGAGAGACTTATTATTGTTATCTACACCTACATAGGTGGTTTGGTGTGCCTTGATTAGCGTGGGCACAGATTTCTAGTGGGTTAGGGGGAGATGGTGGAGGGTATGATGGTAGATATGACTTCTTATGCTTGGGGGCCCTTTTTACTTGCTTAGCTATATCATCAGTTGCGCAGGGTGGTGTACTAAGGAGAGCAGTCGATCAGTTGCGGAGTGACACTTTTGATGATTTGGGCATGTGGAGAGGGAGATATTCAAGGAGCTGCCATATGTGTTTGGATATATAGGGGCATTGCTGCAGGTTCAAATGGGTGACATCAGTTATTGGTGTCATGCTATTGACCACATGGATGCATTTGTTTGGATGTTGTATAGAGGGTGCCCTCAGTGGATAGAGGATGATGAGTAGTTGCCATATTGTAGGCATACCAGGTATCTGATTGGGTGTATAGTGCAGGTGCAACATGTGATTGAGTGCCATCTTCCATCATGGGTGCTACGATAGTTTGGAGAGGTTCAGAATGAGCTAGTAGGGATTGCAGAGTTTGCCTATGTTACCCGAGAGATAGGAGTATGGAGACCAGTGATTCTATTCTAGATAACTATTGCCAAGATAGATGGACTGCAGCTGATGCAATGGGAGTACAGGAATGTGGCCGATCTGGGCACGACACCTGCGTATGATGCGTGACAAGCTACTCACAGGCCCACACAATTTTTGAATCCAAATGCACAAACTCCTATGGAGTGGTTGGGATGGGGGCCATGAGGTTGACTCAAAGGGTGAGGCAGAGGCAAAGGAGATGGAGGTAGGGGCGGTGATGATGGGGATGATGATGGTGGAGCCAACGGTGGTGGTAGAGACAGGGGTCAAGGTGGTCAAGGGCAAGGTAGGGGCAGTGTACTTGCCCCTATCTAGGAGGAGAGGGAGGAGGTAGTGGGATAGGTGGCAGTGGGTGTGGGAGCCATATAGATGGGAGGTGGAGGAGAGGATGTAGAGATGGAGGATGTTAGTTTTGAGAGAGAGGAGATGGAGGAGAGTGGGGATGAGGAGGAGGAGGAGACGACGAGGGATGAGGCCTTACAGGATGTCCCTATTGCTAAGGTAGGAGACAATGAGGAGGAGGGGAGGGATGTCAAGGATGTGGATAGGCAGATTGCTACTCTATAGGCATAGTTGGATACCATGCGACATCAAGTACAGATAGTTAAGGGTCAGCTACTATAGCAGACAGCCAAGCAAGACATGGATGTTATCAGGGCCCAGAGAGTGGAGTAGTGTATTATAGACTTCACAGCTACCATCAATGGGTCAACTAGTGAGTTGGTGTAGGCATTGGTAAGAGTAGGGTAGGAGACCTAGTACTACCGAGATCTGTATGAGCATGCAGTGCCCTTAGATCAGAGAGCTCTGAGCTTTCAGAGTAGGAGGAGCAGTCAGTCTCGCTCTCACAGATCGTACAACACTGTTCACAGGTGAGCTTCTCCATATGACAGACCATCTAGGTCGAGGGTAGGGTCAGAGCACAGGGATTCTCCAATAGGGCCGATAGGAGCTGGATAGATTTTAGTTGTATATGCTTATTGTAGCCACATATTTTGATCAAGCCTCTATGCTCTTGAGATATTGTTATGGAGCATGCAAGCTCATTTTTGACACATATAGACATGGATTGATAGTGTACTATGACACACATGATTTTTGAGATATATATATGGGATGACTTTATTCTGGTTCATTCTATTGTTGTTAGATGCATTTGATGATGATGGATTATGATACTGATGATGTGATATATTTTATGTGTTGGTGATAATGTGACCTAAAGATGCTTATGATGTATATGATGTTCATGTGATGTGTATAATGCGATGGATCATGTATGGATGTTTTATGATTTTATTTCTACACCTACTTGATGTTATGGATGATGATAATGGGTTATGGTAATTACGATGATTATGATGATTATCTAGTATGGTAATGTTGATGATTATGATGGTTTTGCTAATGACATGCTTATGATGTATGATGCTCGACCATGATGAATGATTATGATGTTGATGCTTATATTTGATTATGAGGATGTTAATGTATGATTATGATGTTGATGCATTATGGAATAACATGTGTGTATGTAGGGTATATGATCTAATGTTGTTTTTTGGTGTCACAGTAGGATGGACAAGATCAGAAGAAGACACAAGGAGGAAATAATGAGTTCGACAAAAGAAGAATTGGTGTGAAATGAGGGATTCTAACTTATTGCTTTAAGGATGTGAGCTACTCTTTAATGCGGTACTGTGTATCATGATACTTAGTATGCCAAAGGACAACGAGTGCCATGGTATTATTATGACCAAGGCACAAAGTGCGATCCTTTGGGAAACACACACATGCAAACACAAAAAATAGGCAAGGATTGCCAAGCTCATCCTAGGTCACTAAGGCACCTTGTTGGGTCCTGTGGCAAGTATACTTGAGGCATGAGAATCTTGGTGCATGGAAGTATCTAGTTGTTTCAACTACACAAGATGTTTTGTGCCCCATAGTACCTCGATTATATGTAAGGAACCTAGTTGCCCCAGTTATATTGTCGTGGCAAACCAACAAGCAACAAACAAAGAAAATAGGTCTTACCCCATCCTTGCCTCTCTTCATCTCTTAGGGACTGCCTTGAGAAGCTTAGGAACAAGATTGTAGAAAACAAACCAAAGTGAAGTATAAGACAGAGCCAACAACCAACAAGTCATATGCTAAGTGTAGATGTGCTCGCCTAAATAGTTGTAATAGGTTAAGTGATGCCTGGTTTCAGGATAGGAAGTATGTCGTATAAGATGCCTAGTCTGGTTTTGGTAATGCCCCTACTTGTCTAAGGCAAGTGATTAATTGAGAAAGGAGGAGCCTAGTTTCAGGAAAGAAACATGTCGTATAAGACACCTGGTCTGGTTTCAACAATGCCCCTACCTGTCTAAGGCAAGTGACAACCATATAAGGCATATGTCCTAGTTATGTGAATGTCGTGAGTGTGTGAAATGATTGGTTTGTGAGGAGCAATAGTGTTCAAAGATTAGTGTTGTCCTCGAAGGCACAAAACCTAGTTGGACATGTGATTAGGAAGATTGGTTGATGTTTGATTATTGCGATGAGGGACAATATGCTAGCTGTGTTGTTGAACTGTCTTGTTAGAGTACTTTGGATGTTTGCATGATTTTGCTTGTTTGAAGTGTCGTGTTCATTAGAGGACAATTTATTATGACAACATGATAGGACGGGCCCTAAGGGGCTGACCTAGTGCCTCAGGGGTGCATCAACGATGGCCTTGCGTATGTGAAAGCTTAGAGGCAACATAGTTCAACTAGGGTGGACTTGGGTTGACCTAGGACCTAAGGGAAATGCCTCGGGGGTGCGTCCATGATGGCCTTGCCTACATAAAAGCTCAGAGGCAATGTAGTTCAATTTATTGGTTTGACATGGTGTGATTGTTTTTGAGTACTTCGGTCGACTATTTGATGTTTTTGGATTTTGTTGGTTTTCTTGATTTTTTGGATTTTGGTGGTTTTTTTTTTATTTTGGATTTTGGTGGTTTTTTTATTTTTTGGATTTTGTTGGTTTTTTTATTTTTTTTGGATTTTGTTGGTTTTTTATTTTTTGGATTTTGTTGGTTTTTTGATTTTTTTTTATTTTTTTGGTTTTTTAATTTTTTTGTGTTTTTGTTGGTTTTTTTTATTTTTTGTGTTTTTGTTGGCTTTTTTATTTTTTTGTGTTTTTGATAATAAGTGTCCTTCAACAATGACACTAGGATCATGAACCACCCCCAGTCCAATGTATTAGCACGTCGTGGCAAAGGTAATGTAAAGGGGAATGTGACGACAACGAGATGTTAGCATGTTTCCAGGCCATGGAAGGGATAGTGTGATACGATATGGGGTGAGGGTGGATAATGCATTATGATGGAGAAGGGATGATAGACGGAAGTGATGGTAGACAATGGAGCAGAGATTAATTATGCATGGCACCTATTTGCCAGGTTTTCACCATGGTATTTCTCCAAAGTGCCACTGTGGTGGTTTTCACTATTGGACCTTTTTTATGTATAATACTGCCTTAGGTGCATGCTGTTGATGGGTACTAGCAATGGTTTTCCTTCAGGAGTGGCTAATTGATATGCACTAGACCCATATGTTGTTGTGATGACATAAGGCCCTAACTAGTTCAGTTTAAATTTTCCCAGCTTCTCTCGTTCCATTTGATTTTTGGGGTTCTCTTTTAGAACAAGGTCTCCAATGTTGAAGTGGTGGACCAATACTCTCTTATTACGTCGGAGATGATTTTGATAAGCCTATAGATGAGTGAGTACATTTTGTCTCCTTTCATCAAGCAATTCATGTTCATGTAATCGTGATGTTTGGTATTCCTCATTATCGACCAGCTGTTGTAGGGATACTCTTAAAGAGGGCAACTCAACCTCAATGGGCAAGATGGCTTCAGATCCATAGACAAGGGAATAAGGGGTGGCTCCAGTGGGCATGCAAATGCTGGTGTGGTAAGCCCATAGGGTGGGGTTGACTTGGATATGCCAGTCATGGCCGAAGCCATTGATAGTCTTTTTTAGGATTTTTATGATGGTTTTATTGGATGCCTCAGCTTGATCGTTGCCTTGTGGGTAGTACGGAGTAGTGAAGTGGTGTTGGATGTGGAATTTGTCACAAAGTTCATAGACATCCTAGTGTTTGAATGGACAACCATTATCCGTTATGTTGGATTGTGGGACACCATACCAGCATATGATATAATTAAGGATAAACTTGGCGATCTGCTTGCCAGTGATGTATGTCATAGGAATAGCTTCAATCCATTTTGTGAAATATTCAGTGGCTGTGAGGATGAATTTATGGCCGTTGGTAGAGGTAGAGTGGATTTTTCCCATGAGGTCAAGTTCCCATTGAGAGAAGGGCCACAAAGATGTAAGTGGTTGTAGGTCCTAAGCTGGTGCATGCACAAGATCACTGTGTATTTGGCACTACCGGCACTTCTTTGCAAAATGGTATGCATCTTTTTCCATTATGGGCCAGTAATATCATGCTCTGATGATCTTCTTAGCAAGGCTAGGACCACTGGAGTGGGCTCTACATATACCCTCGTGTACCTCTTGTAGGGATGTTTGTGCTTCTTCAAAGTCGAGACATCTTATGAGGGTATTATCAAATCCACGACAGTATAGAGTGTCACTAATGATGACATACTTAGTGGCTTGGTGTATGAAGGAATTACATTGGTTGGATGATAGGTCAGCAGGTAGGGTTTGGTCTTGTAGGTAGGTGTATATGTCATGGTACCAAGGTGACATGGGACCAACAATTTCCCAGACTAACTCAAATTCGGGGACATCGAAGGCTGGGACCAATAGTTGTTCCATCAAGAACTCAAACTGAGTGAGGTTACTTGGGATATCAAGGAGAGATCCAATGGTTGCCATTGCATTTGTTGCTTGATTCTAAACCCTTGGAATTTGGTCAAAGAGCACCATGTCTAAGTATAGCTTGAAACTATCTACCATCTTTTTATACGTTATGAGATTTTCATCTTTGGTGTCATACTCATTGTTGACCTATTTGATAACTAACTGGGAATCACCTAATACTTGTAATGTTTTGATTTTCTAGCTAACTACCATTTGAAGTCCTATGAGTAATGCCTCATACTCTGCTATGTTATTTGTGCAAGGAAAAGAAATTCTAAATGCCTTGGGAATGGCATCACTTTGAGGGGTAATAAACAAGATACCTATGCCTGAGCCATGATTGGTACATGATCCATCAAAGAATAGTGTCTAGATCTTGGGTGTGTCAACTATGAATATTGATTCATCAGGGAAATCAACAACCATTGGATGATCTGTTGGTGTAGGTGCATCTGCAAGCTGATCTGTGATTACTTGTCCTTTGATGGCTTTGCGGTCAACATATTCTATGTAAAATTTGTTCAATATCATAACCCATTTGGCCAGTCATCCTATTAAGGCTGCTTTATTCAGCAAATACTTTAGTGGGTCAAACTTAGCAACCAGCTTTGTCTTATGGTTCAACATGTAATGTCTAAATTTTTGGGTAGCAAGAACTATGGTGAGACAGGTGTGTTTGATATAACTGTAGTTTACCTCATATCCCACTAAGGTTCTACTGATGTAATAGATTGCCCTTTCTTTTCATTCCTCATCATTCTATGCCACTAATGCCCCCAATGCTAAATTAGTTGTCGATATGTACAATAAAAGGGGCTTGCCTGGGATTGCTGGCTTAAGAACCAGTGGCGATAGTAAATATTCTTTGATCTTTTGAAAGGCTTCTTGACACTAATTTGTCCACACAAATAGTACCCCTTTGCAGAGTAAGTGTTGGAAAGGTTGACATTTGTCGACAAGTTATGCAATGAACCTTCGAATAGATTGTAACTTTCCCTGTAGACTGCATAGCTTCTCTAAGGTAGTAGGTGAAGGCATGTTGATTATTGCTTTGACCTTGGGGGGTCAACCTCTATTCCTTTGTGTGTAACAATATATCCCACTAATTTTCTTGATGTAATGCCCAACACACATTTCTTAGGGCTTAGTTTGACTTTGAATTCTTCCAAGCGCTTGAAGATTTTATCCAACACCTCTAGATGAGAGCTTCTAGTGACTGATTTTTCTAGCAGGTTGTCAACATAATCTTTCATACATGTATACATATAGTCATGAAATATGGTTTTCATTACCCTCTGGTATGTAGCACCTATGTTTTTGAGACCGAAGGGCATGATGATCCAGTAGTATGTGCCCCAAGGACATGTAAAAGTTGTTTTATGTTGATCTTCTAGTGCTATCTGTATTTTATTATACCCAAAGAAGCCTTCCATTAATGAGAGAATTTCAAATCTAGCTATCAAATCCACTATGATGTCTATGTTTGGTAATGGGAAATCTTCTTTTAGACATGCCTTGTTCAAGTCACGGAAGTCCTCGCATATTATGATCTGGCCATTGGGTTTCATGATGAGCACAAGATTAGACACCCACTCTAGATAATCAATTGGCCTGATGAAGCCAACATCAAGAAGTTTCTTCATTTGTGCCTTTACCAGCAACGTGATCTATGGATGCATTTTTTAGAGTTTTTGCTTGACAGGTTTGGCATTTGGTAGTAGTGGCAGGTGATGTAGGATAAATTATGGATCAAGCCTAGGCATATCAGCATATGACCATGCGAAGTTGATTTGTCATCTTGAGAAGAAGTCTCTGAATTCAGACTTTTCTTGTTCTCTAAGTGACTTGGCGAAATGGATAACCTTGGGTGCTTCTTCGGTGTCTAGGTTGGCTTCAACAATTGTCTCTACCAGCAGCGGTAATTTTTCCTCTATGATGGGCAAAATTTCCAACCCTCCATCCTCAGGTGCCTTAGGGAGGTTTTCACCTTCAGTTATGTCCTTTATTTTTATTTTTGCATGATCTAAGGGTGCCTTTCAGTTTTCACCCAGAGACCTATTTTTTCTTTTTTATTTTCACTTTTGTGACTAGAGGGTGGAGTGGACTCTCAGAAGTAAGCAGAACTATCCAAGTCCATGATGTACCCAACTTTATGGTCTCCGAAAGGTAATCCTTCATGTACCCCCATGAACTCAGCTATTGCTTCATTATTCTCAAATAAGTCTAAGTTAGGTGGATCTTGTTTGTCCCAGTCAATTAGCTCAGGATGGACTAAGGGTAAGCCATCATCGATGTTTAGGTAACTCATGGTTACAAGAGTCAAGGTGCAAATAGAGGTGTTATCAGGGTCCTAGAAGATATTTATCCATGTTGCCCCTTCAGGGAGATTTGGTGAGGTGGATAGGGATGATTCAGACTTAGGTTTAGGTGGATCCCTTGATGTCTCAACTTCTCTGGAAGCACTCGTCTCCCCTCAGATAAGTAACTTAGTACATGGAGCCCTGTCTCTTTGTGTGGTATATCCCAACCCTTCATTGCATGACCACCTTGTTGGTTGAAGAGGTTCAGTTTGTCCATTTCCATTTGGTCCTAATCCACTATTCTTGTCATATCCTTGTTTCTTGATGAACTTGTACCCTTTACCATATTGTTCCATAGGCAATTTGATATGTTCAACATCTTGTTCCTCTTCTTCTTTATAGAGCCAACTGGATATGTCTTCACTGACATCTTCTTTATTGAGTTCTCCCCACTTTGTGAATGTGGTGGGACTAGCTGAGAGGGTTTGCTTCGATAGAATAAGGTTGGGCTTTCCTTATGACTTGGGTGATACAGGCAACTTTCTAATGCAATAGGACCTTTCTATTTTGTATGCACCACATCCTCTATCTTGGATTTGAACATAGGAGTTGAGTGGAAGAATGAAAGTGGAGGTGGATTTGGATAATGTGGATGGGTCAACATAATTGGAGGAGGAGGTGAATGGTGAGATTCCCTGATTTATAGGCACCTGATGTTGGGGTACTTCTCTTAGGTGGCTGCAGTATTGAAAGGCATCGGGATCACCTAGGATGGTGACTTCCAAGCTGTTATAGGGAAACTTGATGCATTGGTGGTAGGTGGAAGGGATGACCTTCATGGAATGGATCTATGGTTGGCCCAACATCAAGTTATATGGAAATTCAGTGTCCAAGACATGGAATATGGTATCTTGAATGGCTGGCCCAACTCTCATAGGTAAAATGATAACTCCCTTGGAGAAGTGTTCAACATTGTCATAGGCCTTGATAACAATCCTCTTGGTAGGATCAATGGAAGCTTCAGAGTATCCTAGTATTAACACCAATTTCAAAGGACATATGTTTAATTCTGCTCCACTGTCTACCAAGACTCGTCAGATTTTACATTTGTTGATGTAGACTTCAAGGTGTAAAGGATCATTATGATTGGTGTGGTGTCTGGGTATGTCTTGTTCCATGAAGATGATGCTATTGACAGTGGCTAAGTGTCCCACCATGGCCTGGAATTCGCTAACATTTAGATCAGTAGGAATGGAAGATTCTAAGAGTGCCTTATCTAGAATGGCTTTATGTTTGGGTGAAAGATGAAGTATCTCAAAGATGGATATCTATGTTGGGGTCTTCTTCAGGTGATCTAAAATGTTTTATTGACCTTTGGATTGTGGAGTGGATGTATTGGAGGTGTTGGTGGGGGTGCCCTGTAATGTAACTTTGGCTTTACAGGTGGTGACAACACATTTAGGATGGACTTTTATGGTGATCATGGAGATATTATTGTCAAACACCTGAATGCTATTAATGGTGTAATCATAGGCAACACTATTATAGCTAACATTGTTGTGTGGCTTGGTTCCTAATGAAGAGGGTTGTCTTGATCCATGATTTTGTAATGGGTCGGTGAAGATAGTATGGTCAGTGCTGGAGGAACTGACTATTTCTTCTACCCCTACAATACCCCTGTTGATGAAGTCTTGAATGATATTTTTTAGTTTAAAGCAATTTGATGTCTTATGTCCTTTGATTTGATGATGCTCACAAAAGTCATTGTCATTCCATGAAGGGGGTTTGAAGGCTGGATCATATTGTTAGATCTTCGGCAGTTGGATGAGGTTTTTTTGTAATAACTTATATAGGATTACTTCGGTTGGTTCCATCAAGGGCATATAGTTGTGTCTAGGGGCATTATTCCTAGGAGGTGGCCTTCTTTGGTTATTTTGGACAGTGTTTGCTGGTTGTTGTTGAGGTTGTGTTTGTTGCTATGATTGTTGTTGTTGAATGTATGGATAATTGTTTATTGCGGGGGGTGTTTTAAGTGTGAGGGAAGGTCTAGCTCTAAACGCTTTAGCATCTACCACCCCATCATTGGTAACATTCTTGTTCCATGCTTAAGTCTTGTTCTTGTCATAGGGTGTGTTTTGGGTGTTTTGATTCTTATTGAAGATCTTTATTGTGCCTTTAGTGATGACAGGCTTTTCGATGGCTACCCCCTTCTCAACTACTTCGTTGAAGGAGGTGTAGTAGTGGATTTGCAATTGAAGCATAAGCTCTTTGTTTAAGTTTTCCATGAAGATGGGCACTAGATGATTCTCGGGAATGTAACAAGGGCATTTGCTTGCTAGGCCTCACCACCTTTGAAAGAAAGAGATAAACATCTCTCCTTCTTGTCTTGCTTGGCACAAGGTGGCTATGTTCACATCCATCTCTATGTTATAGGAAAAGTGTGAAATGAAATTATCTGTGAGTTTTGTCCATGTGTGTATCCCTATGGGGAGGTGTGCAAACCATTCGAGAGCTTGGCCTATGAGACTCCTAGGGAAGAGCCTCATCAAGTAGGTGTGATCATAGGCAAGCTCTAGGCAAGCAATATGCAACTCACGTACATGTTCAACGGGACTCACCTTTCCCCTATATTTGCTGAAGTTTGGTGGGGTGAAATTTGAGGGAAAAGGAGGCATATAAATGCTTTTGTCAAATGGATACAAGCATAAGTCCTCCATGGAATACAATTTCTTGGTCCCCGAGACTTGCAAGTTCGTGAATTGTTACTTTAGCTTGTCCAACTCTAGGGTGAGTGTCGCGACAGGTGTGTTGGTAGTGTTTGCGACTATGTCCAAGTAAGGATTCATCGTGTTATAGGTTCCCATGTTACCAACAAGTGGAATGGTATTAACATCGTAGTGACCATGTAATGGTGTCATGTTTTGGTTTTGATTGTTGGTGGTGAAGGATACATTAGGATTAATATATTGATAATGGTATGGCATACTCGTGGTGTTTTGAGATGAGACATGAGGATTTATTTATTGGTTGGGATCAATGTAAGTCACATTGTGGGTGTTGGCTCCAAATGGATTTATGGGGTTCAAGTTAATGTAGGATATACAAAAGCCTTGGCTAGTTGCGTTATGTTGGTTGAGAGGGTTGGTGTTGAGATTACTCATGTTGGTATTTGAGTTGGTTCCCATGTTCGTGTTGAGGTTACCCATGTTGGTATTAGAGGTGGTTCCCAAGTTCATGTTGAGGTTACCCATGTTGGTATTAGAGTTGGCTCCCAAGTTCGTGTTTGTGTTTGTTGTGTTGTCAACTCCTTGGGTTTGGTTTTACAAGGTCACAATGTGTATCTTTCATGTTCTTTTAACGTGACCTTGAGGATTTGCCAAGAAAATAAAAGGATTTGATGTGTGAGTTGTGACATTGGCATTTTTTTCCTCAAAAGGAGGGGGTATGTTTATCGTGATGGATTCATGTGAGGTTTTCCCTTGGGGTATGTTGACATGTTCTTGTGTTTGGTTTGTGTGGTAATTGGAAGATGAGGCATAGCTTTGGCTTGTTGTGGTGGTGTTAGCAAAATTTGGTATGAGGGTGGTTATGTCTACGCCTTCGGGAAGTTTAGTTTCATTTTGTATAAGGTGCAAAAGGTAGCTTCGTGGGTCCATGACAATCATTTCATCTAGGATTCTCAATACTCTAGGGTCTTGTCCCATAGCTTCAAGGACTTCAGGTGTCACCTTGGGTTCGTCATCTTGCAAGAATATATTGTCAAAGGGGTGCCCCATGTTTTGGTTAGGTTGTTGGTTCGGGTTGGTGCCAAATCTCATGGTTTTTATGTGAGGGTTTTGGGGATCTTCTAGGTTCTCTTCTCCCTTTATTTTCTTTTGCAACTGTGTTTCAACCATAAAAGGCCTAGATGGAAGGCAGGAGGATGACAACGTAAACTTTCTAAGTAAATGAATGAGGGTGGTATTCTAAAGGTACTTAAAAGGTTCCTAAAGATGGAAATGGAAATGACCTAGGTGTCTTATGCAAATGGGTGTATGTCTTTTGGTTGTTATGTTTATGGGATGCAACTAATGGAAAAGTGCCTAAGACCAAAGTGTGGGGATAATGATTTTAATCTTCACAAAGTCTAGCTCCAATAGGGTACTATTGTCTACTAATGACCTTCAAAGTGCAAATTGGGTTTGTCGAGACCTTGGATTTTTTTTGATGCGAGAAGGGTGATTATAGGGATTTTTGGAAAGTGGACCTTATACTTAGCCAAATGAGTATGAGGCCTGTGTTAGAATGGATTGAGTGAGAATAATGCTAAGGTCTCTTAGTCCAATTTTACACTTGTGAGGTAGTCACACTTCGATGATTTCTCCTTATGTTTTGACTTAGGAAGATTAATGTTTTGAATTTCTATGGAAGTCTAAGGCTCGAATCCTAAGGTTCTAAGATTTTATATGGTAAATGTGAGACTTAAACCTAAGACAATGAAGGTGGTATGCAAGTGGATCCTAAGGTATGAGATCTACAGTTTTCTTAGCACAGTTGCAATTGAATCATATTGGGAGAAAATAGTTTCAAAAAATTCCCTATGGCTCAAAAGCTTTTCTCAGGCATATGCATCAGATTATTTTTCTTATGCATTGTAGAATGTCACTTATGCGGTTTATTGTTTAGCATATGCATTTCACTGTCAAGCTTATGTGGTTTACTATTTTGCAAATGCATTGTAGTTTTCCTCATGCATTGTAGAATGTCACTTATGCAGTTTACTGTTCAGCGTATGCGTTGTAGTTTTTAGCAAAATCTAAAGGCAATATTCTCCTAGGTTTGTTTGATGGTTTTGTGAAAAATTAGAAAGCACATTAGTGGCAAAACACTCAGCAAATAGTTTTGTGGCTGTCTCTTTTTGTTTTATGTTCTTGTGGTGAAGTTTTTTGAAAAAAAGACACTTGGAAGACAAGTACAATCCTAGGGCTAGTCAAGGACTATATTTGTTGAATTCCCTAGCTGTGCTTATTCAAAGAAGGTAGCTCCAGGATCTTGGTAGCACTAGCTCCCCCTTACAGTGCACTCACTTCTCATGCATACCAAGATCTAGGTTTCCCAAGGCTCATCCCCCCACCAAACCTTAGGATTGTCCCTACTACCTTGGCTAAGAACTACATGAATTGGGGCGGCTTCAAAGGTTACCCTTCTGTGTCAACAAATAGAAGGTTTTTGGCCACTAAACAAGAAGGTTCTAGTAAAATATCTAGGGGACTGGCACCTCATGAGCATCTAGCAAGACACTTAAGGCTCTAACTAACCCTACTAGGAGTTTAATATATGCTAATGTACGCCTCCTTTCAAACTAGCACTGTATGGTTAGACTTGGTTTTCTCCTTATCCTCAACTTATATAGCAGGCCAGACGAAAGTCCCGCTTGGGGTAGCAAGTGATTTCTCCTTTTGGATGTGTCTCAAGAGTAGGTCCCTCTAAGGCTTAACAAAAGCGAAATGAACTAACATGCTTTTGATCCCCAGGCTTGCACTAAGTCATAAGGGGAGAGCATACGCATGTGAGTTTGCTTCACACTTGCATGGGGGTTCTTTTAATTTATCTTTTCTTAGGTGTGGTGTGATTTTATGTATGTGAAGTGGAGGGTATGTACCCTTTCACTACTCTAACACAAACCACGAAACATAGCAAGCACAAATGTAATCCTTTTTATCTTCTTAGATGAGTGTGAATTCAAGTTAATTTTAACTCCCAATGAGTGTGAAAATGCATAGATTGTGGTTAGTTTTTAACCCAATGCGTTATAATGAAAAGTTGTGTTCTTTTTACCTCATGAATAAAAAATGCATGGGTCGTTTTGTTCTTTTTAACCAATATGAATGAAGTTCATTTTAATCCCAAAATGAGTTTAAATGCAAACAAAAGATTGTGTTCTTTTTAACCCCAATTGTAAAGTGTTTTAATCATTCACACATACATTAAAAAAAATAGAGCCCTAAATGGTAAGCTTAGTTTGCAAATTAAAACGTTCCTTCCACGCCACAAGCTGCAAACCCAAAAATTAGTAATAGAAAAACCTAAACAGAAACCAAAAACCATTGATTGAAACAAAATTTTTCAAAAAAGAACCTGTTGTTTTTACCAGAGTGCATGAGTCACACAAAGAATGCATGTGGTGTACTATTGGTTGTATGCATCACAAAAAATGTCTTATGCAGTGCACTGTTATGTGTATGCAAGTCTAAGTCATGGATGCATCACAGAACATAGTACATGCATCACAGAACATAGTGCATACATCACACAATTCCCTACAAATGAGAATGTTGCCAGAAAACCTAATTAGCAAAATAAATCATTTTCTCATGGAATAAAACTAAACCCTAGGAATGTAAGGTATGTCCTTGAGTGCCAATAAGATAGAAAGCTTCTAGGCCTCAATAGGATTTACCTAGCTTACAAAATGACTAAATAAAACCCTAGATGATAAGCTTTAATCCCTTCTTTGAAAACTAAATGCCCTTTTTAAGAAAACCCACTACTTAAAAATGAAACCCTAATAGCTAAAAAAAGTAGAGAATCATTTAGACTAATAGACCCTACATAAACTAGTTAGCAACTTGCAGAAAAAACTAAGTTAGGGTTAGATAAACCAAAACAAAAAGCTTGAACCCTGAATTGGAACGTATGTGTTGCAAAATGATGTGTATGCGATGCAAAATCCAACTTATGTGTCACGTCATACTTTGTATGCATCGTACGAAGAAGCATATGCATCGTACTACTCAGCGTATGTGTCGTACAAACCTACAAACTCAAAAACCCATAAATTCATAGCATGTACAGATGGTTCACATTAGGTTTACCAATGTAAGAAAGGAAAAATCTATCCTATAGTCCTATAATAGTAGAATAAGACCCTACTCAAGTAATGGAGACCTTAAACAACCTAGAAATGCAACTATGAAAGCATAAAACCCTAGAATGCCTAATGCATTTCCTCCATTACTTCTAAGCTATGCTATGGAGAATGTACTCAGACTTGCAGACTAGCAACTAAGGTATGAGAGCTCAAGAGTAGACAAATGCATAAGTCAAATGCTCAAAATGGTGAAATGTCAATGGGAGAGGGTGTTTTATAGAGGAAATTGGAATGGAGGGTAGATATTTAGAGTTGACTTTTGGAGGGAAATCAAAGGCTAGGATGGGTTAGGGTTTCCTTGTCACTAGAGGATAAGGATGTATTTTTTATTGGGGAAAATATGAGGTGAGAGAAGTGATTATGTGTTTAATTAAATAAGTAATAGATATTTATTTAATTGTTTTGAGAAGGGTATGTGATGAGGGTGATTTAATTAAATAAGAGGGATACTTATTTAATTAAAAGGGGAACATTGGATAATTTAAATAAAAAGAAATTTATTTAAATTAAATGAGACATGGTGTTGAATGATTAAATAATATTTAAATTATTTAACCATAAAGGAAATAAAGAAGAAAGATAGCCTAGTTAACTAAATATAATTTATTTAATAAAAAGGCCAAGTGAAATGAATTAATTAAATAATTTAGAAATTATTTAATTAATAGAGGAATGCGAGGGGAAGGTGAATTATGTGCTAAAAATATCATTCGCAGGCTCGAGACATTTTCAAGTGTCTACACTATCCTATGCATTGATTGAAAAGATACATACATAAAATCAATTGCATAAGATAAATTAACTAATCATGTTTAAAAGAAGTGTTTAAATGTGTCCCACACAAGCCGTGGGAGTGACTAAACATATGCCTGGAAAGTCCTGTAAGAGCTCTGGATATTTAAGATTTTCATATGCTTTTATCAAATAGACATATCAACTTTCCACATCATGCATTTCATATGAAAGAGTTAAATCAGACATGTGCCATAAATTAGAACATCATGAAGAAGATCAATCTACTCCATAAGGTATGTTTTTCTGCTAAATTGTTTGTTCACTGTGCAGGTATATGAAAAGTAATGCTGTTGATTTGAAGACATTAAAACATGTGGAGAAAATGTGGCTCCCACAAGGGTTGAGCCCAACATGTTCCCCTTTTCTATTCATTTGAAAAGGATATTAGAATAAAAGACAAGATGCATCATTCAAAGATATATCATGCATCATAAAATCAACTTGCAGAAAAGTATACCATCATAATCATGAAAAGGAGCAGTTACTCCTATAAACTATGTTCACTTTAACAACAGTTGATTAAATCAGACCAGACATATTCAAAGTGCCTGAGTTAACTTGACAGATTGTAGAATACATAAATGTAGCTATGAAAAGGTACTTTTCTTTATTTCACTATTATTAGAGTGCCTTATTGCTATCATGTTTCATGCCACAGTCATCTAGATAAGTCAAATTTCATAAAATTAGACTTAAGGTATCACAGAAGATGTCAAAGCTGTTGATAACTGAGAGGGGGGCTGAATTAGTTATCCCAATTATTCCACTTTCTGAACTTTCTTAATAGTTAATGCAACATTAAATCAAATAAGCAAGCATAATAAAAAATGGAAATAACACCAATACACATGACGCAATGATTTTGACATGGAAACCCTGTTAAGGGAAAAAACTATGGGGTGATTAACCCAAGATTGTATTCTCTATTAGAAGAATAAAAAGAATAAAATGGCACATGCCAATTAGGGCTCACTGCCCGAGCACACTACTCACAAGAGGCTCACTGCCTACAAGAGACTCACTGTCTACAAAAAGGGAAGGTAACTCAAAGTTTGAACTAATGTGAAGCATCTACTCATGTTGAGGTTCAATTCTGGTTTGGCTCAATAAACTGATCTACTACACTTCATTCTTACTCTCTTTTAATGCTACTGTACTTTCACATTCCGAACCTATCTCCCTGTCTTCACTCTACTTTTTGCTTTTCTTCGCATAATTGCAATACCCCGCACACCTTCACATCTAAATCCATCTTGTATATATATCACCACAAGTGATTTCATCACCTTTCTAGTCGGCATCCAGAATAGTCAATATTTTCCTCAAACTCTATCTGTCGGCTGAATCCTTGCATACCAAGTAATGCAAGATCAAGGATATACTTGTAGAAGTCATCAATCATGTCATCCAATCATAATTTATGCCTTGAGAACCTTTACCATCATCAGTAACACATCCGGAATAATGTCTGATGTTTTGTCAGTCAGTTCTTCCTCTGTCCACACTGCCAATCAGGAACCTGACACTCAAGTATTCATATATTTTCATCCTTTCAACACCGGAGGCTAAATCCTTGGATTCTATTAGTCAAGGTACTCCTCGTGTCTTCCCAAAATCTGCACTTCACTGAGATACTTCTTCTAAGAGATCCGGACCTTTCTGTCAGACCTTACTGACTGCTCTGTTCTTGCTTACCGGACCTCAACACTTCTTCAATCTAACTTCTGGTAAAGACTCATCATGTCCTACAGATGTGTGGGATAACCTTTGTTGCCATCAATGAAAACATTCATGAGTCCATATAGTGTATCTTGCCAACAATCTCCCCCTTTGGCATTGATGGCAACACTTAGTGAAAAATGACTAAGTGTCACACTATACTCCCCTTGGCTAATGCTTTATTTTTATGTACATTTTCTGGAGCTCCCCCTTAGTTGGATTCCTCATTTTTCATTGCTCCTCACTCCCCCTTTGACATCAATGGCAAGTGGTGGGGTTCGTACATCAAAAATTTCTCAAAAACACTTCTATACTTAGCTGCATAAGTATTTATACATGCTATACTTTACATAAACTGAAGGATATCTACAAAAGATGTCTTCAACTGGATAAATTCTGTTGCCCAACTCTGCTTCATTCTGTCCAAAATTACGATGTGACCACTCAATAGGAATGCATAAGCTTCTGCCTTTTTCAGATCTGTTGGATCATTTGTCCTAGCTGTAGTTTGAGCATCACTTAGGGCCTCATGCATGGCCTCCAACTTAGGGATAATTTTTCCTCTAAGTTCATTCAACCTATTGATTCTATTTTTCTTCTCTTTTTCAAGCTTTTTAATTTCATTCAAAGCTGCAATCATCTGACATTCTAGATTTATTATGGATGTGGTAAGTGGATCAAAATTTTGAGAAAGTTTTGTTAGTTTGTCCTCCTGTTCTATCACTTTCTTCTCAATCTCCACTGTTGCTTTAGACCAGGTTATACAAAATTTGTATACATCTCCTCCATCCTTGAGAGCATTTTCCAAGCTTTTTATTCCAATACCCAAAACTCTCCTATCATTTGTTATTAGCCCTTGCAGCTCAGAGAATCTCTTATCCAAACACTCTTTCCTGACCTTCTCCTCAACTGATTTCTCTAGAGAGTTGAAATGTGTACTAATACTATTAATCAGAGATTTGAGATTACCAGATGAGGAGGCTGAGGGATCCTTCTGAAAAGATGGCATAATCTTTTCTAACACTCTGGATGCGGCTGCTATAAGCTCACAGTCTTCCATGTGAGACTTCAAGAGTTCTTCTTTGGCCTTTGCATTAGCAAATGAAGCTATCTTCATTGTTTGTACTAGAGAAAGAGTCAAAATCAAGTGGCCCTTTTAGCAGTTCTAGTTCATCAATCTCCATAGTCTCTTTTGTCAAGGAGTCCTTGACAGATTCTTCGTTTCTTCTACAGTCACAGAACTATCTCTTGGAGCTTTCTCTCCTTCCACAACCTTAGTATTGTTATCTTCTTTTTCCTTCACTTCTACTTCTTGGCTGATTTTCTCTTCTACTCTTTCTTCTCCTTTAGATCCAGAGACTGCAGGGGAAACTGGAGGAGAGGTGTTTGCTTGTTCAAGGATTTCCTCTTCCAGAGAAGAGGATTCCAAATCCTTACCTTTTTCTGCACCAGTGTCCATTACTTCTTCTACCATTTTCTCAGTATATTCTTCCTCAACACCTGTGGCCGAGGGATCAACACCTAAGTCCTCTAACACAGGAAGATTGAATCTTTTGAAGGCATTTTGGAGGATCTCTTTAGTTTCGTTTGCCACTTTATCAGTTTCTCCAAGCATAAGCTAATTCATTCTAGCTTTACTCTAGAACTCATCCTTGCAATCTTTGAAGATCATATTCATTTGTTTCTGAGTGATTGAAGGATAAAGCTGAATAGCTATCTGCTCTCGGATCTCAAGATCTTTTGCCATGGCATTATTCTTTCTTGCTTCTGACTCTTTTTCTAGGCTTTTGGGAATAAGAGATATAATTTCAATCAAAGTCTTATTATATATATTCAGATACTTAACTGCTACTTCCTGCAAGATCTTTTGGTCAGCTTCATTATAGTCATCATAGAATTCAACCATTGGTTGAAGGTTTCCATCCACAGTAACTGATTTGATGACATCATCTAAAGACAGAGTGGGCTTTTCTACAAATTCCTCTGCCTTTTCTTCTTCACCTTGACTGGTCGAAGGTTCACCAGATGTTTTCTTCTTCTGCTTCTTCATTTTCTTTATCTCCTCATCTGATTCAGTTTCTTCATCATCTTTCTGACTGACATAAGACCTTGTGGCCTTTGTTTTAGTTCTTTTCTCTCCTCTGCCGAATGATTTTGCTTCCAGTTTTGATGCCCTTGAGCTCTTAGCAGTGGCAGGTGCAGATTTCTTTGATGATCTGGTCCAGGTGGAAGATTCTACCAGAGCACTTTCCTTTTTTGCCTCTCCCTTTTCTTTCTCTACTCTTTCCATCTTTTCTCTATTGGCATCAAGTGCCTCTTTTGATATGCCAAAGCTTTTGGCAATGTTTTCAACCTCTTTTCTTGCTTTTCTCTTTATTTTTGGTTGTCTGAGGTCCACATGAACTTTTACACTCAGTTCTTCAAAGGTTCCAAATCTTTCTGCCTTTGGATCCTTTGGCTGGCTTAGCATGTGTTGGATATGTAGCTCCACAATTTGTTCATCAACTTCATACCCCATAGGCATGATCCAAACTGTCCTTGGCTCCACTGCCTCCATTAGGCATTGATCTATGTCTACCATGAAGCACACTGTATCTTTATATTTCTCAACCAATGATTTTGGGATTCTTTCTCTGATTTGCATAGTATTTTGGAAGTTCTTAAAGTACCCCCACAGAGCTATATTCCTTGCCTTGGCATCCCCAAGTTCATGCAAGTAATCTCTGATTTGAATTGCTACCAGTTTGTTATTTTGCCATACATCTGGGCAGCTCATTCATGAAGTAGAAAAATAAACACAATATTAGTCCACCATATATAAAGGAGTTCTTCTTGTCCTTTTTGATCTTCTGTATGTTTTCCATCAATTGACTCAGAAGGAGTTCACAGAGATCATACTCTGCATTCTTTCTTAGCATCTCATAGGTAGTATACACTACAGTTCCGGATACTGAATTCTCCCTACTGGAGTGATATATCTTATACCCTATTATCATATATGCAAACTTGATATCCAGGTCAGTGATATCTTCAATGGTCATTGCCCTCTTATCAAATTTTGATCTGGTGGCCTCAATTACAATGTGGTTTTTGATAGATTTGAGGACAGGTATCCCTCCGGAGGAGTGTAAACCAGTTACTGCCCTAATTGCTTCCTTAGTGATCTTGCAAGGCCCATTCAGCCATAAGAAGTTATCATGCACCCTACTCAATACATACCGGACCCATTCATCTTCTTCAAAGGAGGGGAAATGAATGTAGTGATCAAAATATTTCTTCTAGATGCCATTATATTGTGGTTTAAGTTCAAAAGTATCATCTATTAATTGTTTGTGATAGATGTCTCTTAGTTTGAATTCCCCAAACTCTTCAATATTCGCGTGTATGTAAACCCTAATATCTTCTATATGCAACACACCATGTGGAACACTGGAAAATGCTCCTAGGGGATCTACTTCCAAGGATTTGTATGGATGTTTCTTGAATTTGGGGCAAGGCCTATCAGAGATCTTCACAATATTTGGAGTACCCATCGTTCAAGGATTTACAGAGAGATATTTGATAACGGAAAATACCTTTTGCACCTGTAGGGTTCGTGGAGTGAACTTGAATACTTTGCTGATTGAATCTACTCCAAAGGTTGGTCTTTGAGAAGTTTGAAGTAGTTTGTTGCAGAGCTCTCCTTTCTTTCCTTTCGAATGCAAATGTGCAACTAACGAGCGCAAGAACCCTTTTATTTTCTAGAGAAACCCTAAATTCATACTACAATAAATGCTCAACTTAAGTTATTCCAGTTGCACTATTCTTCTTATTTTGAAGTAGATCTCTTTCCAGATCACTGTAATATGCTTAGAGTTGTCCTTGGTGATTAACAATGAGCTTTCTTACTTTCCTCAACCATTTGATCTATCCACAGATCAAGGTATCTCAAAATTTGAATCGTACCAGATTTAACTGTGAAAGTCCTGTTCATACTGGATGACTGTTAAACTGGATCAATCTTGATAGATTAAACTTTTCAAATTTTCTTGCAGATCTTCCCAATCTTAACCAAGCCTTCTTTTGATGTTTCTCTGAAAACCCTTTTGATCTGCAACCTTTCAAGTGCTAATTTCAGGCAACAATTGACTAGCTAGGGGAATTGGTTTTTCTTTTGTTACTCCCCCGGAGCCAAAGCCCATCTATTCAACTTTCGGAAGGAATGTCAACACCAGATTCTGGTGCAGATCCATCCCCTACATTCTCTGTACTTCTCTTTACCCAAATCTTGTTCATTTCACTCTTAACTTCATCTGCATTCACTTTCCCTTTTCCTTTGTCTTGATTCTGATTATGATGCACCGGACCCCTTTTCTCCTGATTCTTGCTTCTACAAATTTTGGCAATATGACCGGATCTATTGCAATTGTAGAAAACAACATTTCATTGCATATTTGACTGATAACCTCTTGATCTACACTGATTAGCCATATGACCTACTCTATTGCATGTATAGCATCTACCATTGAATGAATTGTTCATTTGCATATTTCTACATTCATGAGATTTGTGACCATACCTTTTGCAATTGAAGCACTGTCCGGAGAAGGATGAATTAGTTTGATTCATTCTCTTTCTGCATTGATTGGCTTTATGACCAAAGTTCTTGTAGTTGTGGCAGTATCCATTGAAAGATGGATATCTTTGAGCATTGGGCTGTCTTACTGGAGGTCTTCTAGGTTTGTTCCTTAGATTTCTTGATCCAAAATTCTTCTGACCAGATCTAGAGCTTTCACCTTTCTCATATCTTAAGCCATGTTTGTCATCTACCCTCTTTTGGCTTTCAAGAAGAACTTCAAGTTGAGAAGAGCTTATCTTGAATTTCTCTTTGTATTCATTTGCTGTTTGAAGATCCTTTTTAAGAGAGTCAATTTGATCCTCAAGTTTTTCTTCATTATCTTTGGCATCTTCATTAGATTCAAGATGTCTGATTATTCTATCCATCTTGTGGCAGTCTTCTAATTTCTCCTTGAGAGATTGTCTTAGATTATCTTCAATCTTCCTTTTTTCTTCAATTTCTTGGGTGAATTTCATAACTCCTGATTCCATTTCATGTCTTATCATAATAACCTCCTTTGACAATTTTTCACATAACTGAGTTTTCTCCTTTAGCTCTTCATTTGTATCATTTGCTTCACTTTGACTTGCTAATTGCTGAAGAAGTTCCTTTCTCTTCTTCATAGAGATGCTTAGTTTCCCTTTTAATTCATTTATGAAATCATTAGCCTGTTTAAGTCTTTCCTTCAATTCATTGACTTCAGAGTTGGAATGTTCAAGATCATCTAGGCCAGACTGAAGTTGTTCCTTCAAACCATACATATCCATTTTAATTCCTAGATCTTCCTCAAGCTGTTAGGCTCTGTTTAGAGGAACTTGGCTCTGATACCAATTGTTGATAACTGAGAGGGGGGGTGAATCAGTTATCCCAATTATTCCACTTTCTGAACTTTCTTAATAGTTAATGCAACATTAAATCAAATAAGCAAGCATAATAAAAAATGGAAATAACACCAATACACATGACACAATGATTTTGACGTGGAAACCCTGTTAAGGGAAAAAACCACGGGGTGATTAACCCAAGATTGTATTCTCTGTTAGAAGAATAAAAAGAACAAAATGGCACATGCCAATTAGGGCTCACTGCCTGAGCACACTGCTCACAAGAGGCTCACTGCCTACAAGAGACTCACTGTCTACAAGAAGGGAAGGTAACTCAAAGTGTGAATTGATGTGAAGCATCTACTCATGCTGAGGTTCAGTTCCGGTTTGGCTCAATAAACTAATTTGGTACACTTCATTCTTACTCTCTTTTAATGCTGCTGTACTTTCACATTCCAGACCTGTCTCCCTGTCTTCACTCTACTTTTTTCTTTTCTTCACATAATTGCAATACCTTGCACACCTTCACATCTAAATCCATCTTGTCTATATATCCGCACAAGTGATTTCATCACCTTTCTAGTCAACATCCGGAATAGTCAATATTTTCCTCAAACTCTGATCTGTCAGCTGAATCCTTGCATACCAAGTAATGCGGATCAAGGATATACTTGTAGAAGTCATCAATCATGTCGGCCAATCATAACTTATGCCTTGAGAACCTTTACCATCATCAGTAACACATCCGGAATAATGTCTAATGTTTTGTCAGTTAGTTCTTCCTCTGTCCACACTGCCAATCAGGAACCTAACACTCAAGTATTCATATCTTTTCATCCTTTCAACACCGGAGCCTAAATCCTTGGATTCTATTGGTCAAGGTACTCCTCATGACTTCCCCAAATCCACACTTCATTGAGATACTTCTTCTGAGAGATCTGGACCTTTCTGTCAGACCTTACTGATTGCTCTATTCTTGCTTACTAGACCTCAACACTTTTTCAATCTGACTTCCGGTAAAGACTCATCATGTCCTGCGGATGTGTGGGATAACCTTTGTTGCCATCAATGACAACATTCATGAGTCCATATGGTGTCTCTTGCCAACAAAAGCTTTGTATCATTTGATACATTTGAGGAAAGATTATATAAAAGCTTCATTTGACTATGAAAGTCATAAAGAAATGGAGGATAATATATCAAAAGAACAAGAAGACAAGTGCATATTACAAATTTAGATAACATCAAATATAGGAAGGCAATAATCTATGGCATACATAATAAGAGCATCTGACAAGTGACTGGGTGTAAGATAAAGGAGATCAAATTTCAAGCTATAGTTCCATGTTTAGCAAAGAAAAAGAATATATAACTATAGGATCATTTGAATGAAGAAAAGGATACATGATATCCAGTATATGCTACAAGATGTTCTTAATGTACAAAAGAAAAGTAAGACAATATAGTTTTGACTTTTTATAAAATCACATGTTATAAAGAGTAACAATCATGCTTCTGACGAATACATGCTAAGTATTCATAAAACCTTCTATCAGTTACAGTCAAAATAAAAAGAATGATCAAAGACTAATATCATAAATAGCTACATATATCTTTTTAAGTCAAGGTAACTAATGAAAAGAAAGAGTGCTTGTATGGAGTGACAGCATGCAAAGGGTAACATAGAAGGTAACTGATACAAGGTGTTCATCTGAAATGTAATTTTGCTTTCTTTTAAGAAGTTACAGGCATGTTATTATGCATATAATAGCGTCATGGACAGATTGCCATCATGGTATATACAGAAGAAAAATATACAGAAAAGAAAAAATATGCTATGGCCATGATAATGAAGGCCTTGTATATACAGAAAAGAGCAAACCCTCTTCATATTTCAGAAAACCCTAAGTGCCATTCTTACATATGCAGTGAAGAAAATAGGAGAATGAACAGTGGTGTTATAGAATGATGTCCATGATAGTTTTAGAGTTTTTCATGCACAAAAAAGATAAAACCCTTGTCTCATACACAAAAACCTTTTTTTTTGGGTTTCTTTTTTGTATCTACATACAGAATGGAGCATAGCCGTGGAGAAAATAAGGGTTAGTGGTAAGAAAATATAAAACCCTTGTTTAAAATTTGAAACCCTTATTTCATTTTCTTTCATACAGTGAAGTGAGTGTTATAGAGATGCATATAGTCACCATGGAATTGACAAAGAAGGGATCCTGCATGTAAATATGAGATACCCATTTTAAGTTTTCAAACCCTCATGTCATTTTTTGTATTCTAGTAAAATGAACATCTATAGAAAGCAAAGAGAAGATAGCCATGGTATGGAGAGGTCTCTATGCACATATAAAATGAAACTCTTGTTTCATATTTTAAAAACCCTAAAGGTTTTTTTTCATTTGCACTGAAAAGAATGGACAGAAACAAATGTAATAGACACGACAATGACACAGAGAAGAGTTTTTATCAAAAGCAAAGATACGCAGTTCAAAAAACCTCAAAACCCTCATCATTTTTTCAAAGTTACAGTGAGTCAAGTAAGGCTACATGAGAAGAAAGAAACAATGCTTACCTTATTATCCTAAGTGGAGTTTCAACTAGCCATGACCTTCAGTTTTTTTTTGAAGGATTTTTTTTGCTTAAGTTTGAGTTGTAGAAAAGACACAAAGATGCAATAAAAAGAATGTTAGAATTACACATAATGCATAGTCACCATGGCCACAGCCATTGAAAGGTTCAAGCTACAAAAAAGAACACGGAAATGCCAGTAGAGACTGAAATACCATGCTCACCATATTCTTGCTTTCTCTCTTGCAAAGAAATTGCCACGTTTTGACCATTGAAGCTGAGGAAATGGAGAAAAAGACTAGAGAATATCAAACCCTAGAGGCAGCATGGAGAAGTTGCAGAGCCAAAATATGGAAATGCCAAATGAAAATGAGATAACTTTAGGGTTTTATCAATGCTTTTGTTCGATGGTATTCAAAATTTCTTTTGTTTTTGACTTAACAAATATAAAATCATTACCATATCCAAAGATAATGCATGGTCAAGACTTGAAGAATGAGATTGCCTAGTGATAATTGATTGGAAGGGCCGACAACACCGACAACAACATAATGATATTTGATTTTATTTGAAGGATCAAAAAGGTGGTCAACATCATTAGAAGACAAGGTTATACCTTATGTATTTTTCAAATACCTTTTATTCCTTTTGGTCGACTATGGTATGGTTAACTTTGCTGTCACTCAAACTCATGCATGGTCAACATTTATACTTTGTCTTTTGAAAAACATTCAAAAGTCAAGGTTTATTCTCCTCAATGAATAATGATAAGCAAAGTGGTCGAATGTTAATGCATTGAGTATAGTTGGAATCTTTTGTGGATAAGGTAAAATTTTACAAGGTGGTAGAGCATTTGAAGATAAGTGAATTATTTGCAAAGTGCATAAAGACAATATAATGCATGCAGGAGCACATAGTGAATAAGGTTAATTTTTGGCATGATGGTCTTTGTATGAATAGAGAAGTGTTTGTTTTGCAAGGCATGGAGTAATAAGGTAGGGTATGTATTTTATTTTGCCTTAGTGCATGTGGAGTAATAAGGGTGAATTTTTGCCTTAGTGCATTTGATGTTGAATTGGGAGTTTTTCTTTCATGGAGATATAAGGGGACTTTGTTTTCTTCTAAATCCTATTTTTGCTCAAATCATGCAAATTAGGCAAATGTAAATTGGAGAAAAAAGGTTTTAATTTTTCTCTTTCAGCATGAATGTTTTTGCAACTAAATCAATGTAAGTGAATAATAAAGTAATATTCTTCAAATTACTTCATTATTTTTCACAAGTTGTAAAATCATAAAATAATGCAAATTGTAACTAATAATAAAGTAATTATCCTAATTACTTTATTATTCACTCACATCAATTTTGTAAATGTAAAATCATGCAAATTGATGAGTAGTTAACTGAGGCCATTTAGGGACTTTTTGCATGATTTGGGGAGATTTAAGGAGTTTTGGTCAACTTCTTGGTCAAACATATGGAGGGGATCAACTTGGAGCTATTTTTGTTCAAATTGTGGTAGTTTGGATCCTTATTTTTAGGGATTTCTTGGTTTGCTCGTGGATTACTTTGGAGAGATTATTTTTAGAGAGGCAGTTAGCTGTAGTTCTATTTTTTATGCCTCTTGGAGAAAGCAAGCTATATATTGTAAAGCGAAACTTAGGTTTTGCTAGTTCTTTCCTTTTTGTTCTTTACACTTTGAGAGAGAAAGAGGTTTTGTAACTCATTGACTACATATTTTATAGAGATTACAGCAGGTTACAGGTTCCATTTTTCTTGTTATTCATGCAATATTTTCCTTTAGTTTTCATTGAAATCAAGTGTTTCCCTTTCCATTGATTCTATTTGTATGGATGATTTGATGAAATTTTAATGTGTTTTAATATCGAAACCTTTAAAATTATTGTCTCATTCTTACTTGCAAGTGTTAAGCATATTGATATTTCTTTCATGTTGTGAAGAGTCCTTTTCCTTCGTAAAGAATAGTTTTTCTAGTCTTCCTTAGAAACATTTTTGTGATTATTGTGCCAAAAGTGGATTGTGTAGGTAAGATTTCTAAAGTCTATTGTGAATCAAATTTGCAATTTTTCCATTATTACTAGGTGCATCACCAAAATTTTATAGTTTTATTACCTTAGAGATTCCTTCTTACCCTTTTCCAAATCAAAAATCATTGTTTCAAATTGAACATTTAAAGGGAACTAGCCCATAATCTGGAGGTTCAAACTCAATATAGGTCACCCACAGCCTGAGTTTGTCCCCATGTTTCAAAGGATTGCAGAGTTTTACAACTTTGCATAAGGGTGCAATCCTCATCGACAACAATTTCATCATAGTTGAGATATTCATCTTCATTCTCTACTTCATTCTATTGTTCCACCATGTTATTGTTGTTATTCTTAGGAAAAGGATTAGTGAAGATTTGTATATTTAGTTTCAGAGGGGCCACTAACTTATTTCCATTGTCATTCACACCAATCACTTATATAATGTTAGAATCGATGAGGTCTTGAATTTCATGTTTCAAACGCATACATCGTTTAGTGTCATGCCTCACTAAGTGATGATAGTGAAAATAAACATTAGCATCAAATGAAGGTCCTTGCATCTTTCTACTATCTAGTGGATGGGTAGGAGGAAGCTTCAAAAGATTGTTGTTTACTTCTTGAGTCATTATCGAATGGAGAGAATCCAATAATGGAGTAAATTATCTTTGTTGTCTAAATTGAAATGGTGTCCAATTAGGTTTTGTAATGGTGGAAACTTGTGATTGAAAGTTGTTTGAATGTTGCCCATTGATCTTGATGAAATTCTTGTTATGCTTCTTAAATGAGTGTTGAGATGTTCTAGCCATGGATTGAGCAACAAGAGCCAATGAGTTATGATTCTCATACTGACTAGCTGAAAGTTGGTAATCGCAGAGAGTTGTGCATAGATGTTGAAATGAACTATATTTCATCAATAATATTTTATCACGTATGTTCAGTTGTAAATTCATAATGAATACTTTTTGAACATCCTCATTTGTGATCAGATATTGTATTTATGCAAAGAGAGCTTGATATCTACTAATCAATTCCATTAATTTCTCTTTCGGACCTTGTTTACAATGGACCAAATCAATCAATGAGATAGAAGGTCCAATGCTTGCTTGGAAATTTTGTAAGAATTTATCAACTAGATGTGAGAAAGAATGTATTGAATTGGGAAGTAGAGAGAAAAACCATTCCAAAGAGGTATCTTTAAGAGAATGCAGAAAACATTTTGCTAACAATGCCTCGTCAAAGAAGAAATCACTACACATCACCATGAATGCTACAACATGAGTATTAGGATCACCTTTACCACTTTAATTTTCAAAGAGAGGAGTGTCAAATTTGTTAGACATTTTACCTCTTAGGATTGTATAAGATAAAGGACTATGAGCATGATATGTTGGTATATTAGGTTGAGAGGAAGCATTAGTCAAATTTGTCACTTTTTGCTGCAAGGATGTCATACTTTGCAAAAGTTGGTTTTGGAGTGCATCATGATGTGGATTGTGTATTTGAGACAAGCATATTTGATGCTACAGTCATAAAATTGAGAGGTGGTTGGTAATATGTGGAAGTGATGGGTGGTTGAGAATAAGTATTCATGGGTATGGATACATGATGTGCTGAGTTTGGATAATTAAATGCTACAACTTTGTAATTGTTCTCTATAGATGTTCCCATGCTAGTGGTAGCATTACTACAAGCTTGTGAATTGGTAGTGAGAATCGATGATGTAAAAGTGGATATTGTAATAGTCGGTATGGATACTGATACTTGTGAGCTTATATAGTTCGATGGTGACACATTTTCTATGATATTCACATGGCTAGCCGCTGACATAATGTTGTGATCTACTATGTGGGCTATTCCATAGAACATGTCAACACCTTCTTGTCCTTCTTGTAATAATCCTCTTATACCATCAACAAGAGGTATCACTTCTTGAGCTAGATGTGCACCTCCTATAATTTATTAGAAATCAGCTAGTTGTTTGTCTAGTTTCTTGAGTTGATCTTCAGGCACATGAAACTATGTCAATCACATCTTCAACATCATGAAATGTTTGTTCTTCCAACATGTTGGTGTTTATGATGTCTTGCAAAGATGTTGATCCACCTTTTTTAAAGTATTTGTGTAATGGATTTTCTGATATTTGCATATCATTGCTATTGAAAGCACTAGAACCCTTTAGTCTACAACTTCTTACCAAGGTGTTTGTGTTAGGGAAGTAGGTTATACAACTCATGCAAAGTCTTATAACACTTAATGCACTAACCAAGGAGATTATTAATGTCAAAGTAGTTATGCTTTTTGAAATACACAATGTGTAATTGCAAAACTATGAATTTTCAACCCAATGATATGAAATGATGCAAGATTTTTAAATGAATAATGAAAAATATGTTATAAGTCAATCAAAGATCTGATTTTTAACTATCAGGAAGATGAAAATGTTCGAAGCTATAGGTTCACCAAAATGTTATATATGAGAAAGGTGAATGATGTTAACTAGCATGCACACTAGATCAAACCCTCTCTCAAAATAACATTCAAGGACAAGACTGAGCTAAATCACTACCAAATGGAGATGGACTTAGCTATAGATCTTGTATTCAAGAGTGCTATGGAAATATTGGATTTAATCAAGCCTTTTACCAAACCCTAGGTCAATGATGTGAAAAACCCTAGTTCTATGATGATCTGATTATAACAGAAGATGTACAACAAATCTTGAGAAACTAATTCCATAGGAAGGATTAGGAGGATGATAGAACCTATATCCAAGAAGTAGAGATTTTGGAGGACTATTTCAAGGGTGCCCAAGTCCTATAGGGTGGAATATTTAGAAGCTGTAAATTGGAGAAATGCTACAGAGACTACCCTGATACCATATTTGAAGTTTGTTAAGGTAGAAGGACTATTTCAAAAGTGCCCAAGTCTTGCATAGAGGAATATTCCTGAAATGTTGTTGGATCCTAAAACCTGTATCATTGCTTAATCTTCTTGTACCTTTATTTCTTGGATTTCACACCTGTAACCTGCACAAACAAAGAAGAGAAGGGGTTTAGGGACTTGCGTTAGTCAAATCCCAGGATAGCATTCAAGCTTCCCAACACCGTTGATAGATAAACAGAGTGTGCCCTTGTAGGAAAGAGGCTAAATACAAAATCAATATGATGAATCAAATGATGATGAACAACAATGATATCACCTATGTGATGAAAACCTTAGGAGGATGAAGGCTATTCAACTCATAAGGAGAGATAGATGATAAATTCAAACCTACAACAACACACACAATGACAATACAAATTTGCTCTAGAATCACAATGAATGATTTGAATGCTCTTTACTCCAATGCTTAAAGTTGGTTATCTCTATCTAGGTTCATAATGAATTCAAAAACACAATTATATATGTTTTCTTGCTAACATTCATCAAATTAAACCAAAAGAGCCAACAAGGAAAAACCTTTTTAAAGGTTGTATGTTGACATACATTTATATTTGCCTCGATCAATCAAGGAAGACTTAGGCATGGGCACCCAAGTCTTTAGGATCCTTTTTGGTTTGAGATAAGGTTAAGCATGGGCCCCTTCTTCCCAATTTACATTGGTTTCAAGGATTTTTGCATTGGCATGAATATTTAGAATGTATAATGTATTCACAGAGACCTAGGAGATAAACAAGGAGGTAAAAAGACGTGTCCACTTTTCACTCCATAACAACATCAAATAAAATCCAAAGAAGCTTCTTAAAATTAAGATTTTTGGTCCCCATTACTTTAAATCCATAACACTTCCACTATCTTACATGATTCCATCCCACATACACTCCTCTCCATCCATAATCGATAAGGCTATGATGGTTCCCATTTACATTGCCCAAATGCAAAAGAGAATAATCTTTCACTTAAGGAGGTGTATGATGGTATATGGTGTACCCATTGTAGTGACATTATCCTTATTTAATGTAACTTTCACATCCTTGGTTTTGTTCCAACCTTGTCGTCAACCCTATCAATCAATCAATCATCAATCATCATTGATGGGATATATTGTTGCCCCATCCTTGTGTTGATCTAGGGATATATCAATCCCCACAATGACAAAACTCTCCTTATCTAATGAATCAATCAATCATCAGTTTTTATCTTGACAAGGAATCACCTTGGTTATTTTTGAATCATTTGTGGATGCTTTCTATTAAGGATGAAAGAGAGAATTATTAGCATGTGTAAACTAGGTCAAACCCCTCTTTTCATGCATTAATATTTAGAATATGAACCGAGCTCAACCACTATGAGAGTGTTAAGCTATAGGTATCCTATTCCTCTATTGTTGTACATGAAAAGATGTCTCAACTAGAGTTTTGCAAACCCTAATTAGCTATGGATAAGTCAAACCCTAGTTACAAGATATGCATGAATAGACATATTTCAAGAGAAGAAACCTACAGGCTGATTACATAAATGCAAATAAGAGACTATAGTGACTGTGCACCTAAATCTAAATGCCTATAAGACTAGGGTGCTTGCAAAATAGTCCTGCAAGGTCTCTAGCAACAAAACTATCTGTACCAGATGTCTGTATCTCTGTTAAGGACCCCAAATACTAGATCTTAGGTCATGTAAGACTTGGGCACCTGCAAAATAGTCTTGTGTTCAATCTTTTGAGGGAAAATTTGTAACTTTTGTGATGATTGTGACTATAATACCTATTTCTCCTCTATTCCTTCCCGCCGAATCTTCCCAAATCTAACTTGCACAAACAAAAGGAGGAGAAGGAAGGTTGTGGCTATATAGGAGTTTGCCTCAGTCAAACCCCATCTTTGGTATTTCTACCTCAACAATTTAGCCAATGTCAAATTATATAGATGTGTGTGCTTATAAACCAAATGTGTAATCATAAACAAATGCAATATCCTAAATGACTCAAGCCTCAATGAATAGATCCACAATGTTTCACTCAAGGAAACAACTTCACCTCAAGGAGATGACATCAACGAAGACTTGTAGAACAAGAAGGTGAGGAAGCCATATCTGTGGAGGATTCCAAAACTCAAGTAGGAGGCTTGAACCCTTGTCCTAATCATACAAAAGGTTTCACAAAACCTAGGAAGAGAAAGATAGACTCAAGATCTTGATTCCTAATCTTCACAACCTATCTCCAAGATAGCAAAGATCCAATTCTTCAATGAGCTTCAACACTTTGCAGACCTTCAATGGCACTTGTAGTAGAATTTCAGCATAGTAAGCTTGTCTTTAAATACCCAACCTTAGATATGAGATACATCAAAATATCATACCAACATCGCGTGAAAATGAAAAATTGAATTCAGAATCTCAAAACATACAACATGAGCCGACACCAAAGTAAAATTTGGAATCCTAAGATTTAGGGTAGGACTAGGGAATGGGCACCCAAGTCTAGCCCCCAAATTTCACTTCAAATCAAGCTTGAGGGTATCCTAAATGTCTAGAATCCATAGTTTCTTTTTAGGTTTTGTTGATAAATACTCTAAAATGTGCAATTTCCTCAATAAGATAAACATCAATCAGGGTTTAGATAGGTCCAATAATGTAAGGGGTTGAGGGACACTAAAAGGTAGGATCTAAACTTAGTGAAATTGTGCTAACCCAAGTAGGAGAACAATTTACGACATAACATTTAGCCCCCACTTTAGTGGCCATATGACACTACTTGCATATGTAACTAAAGAAAAGTAAATACAATAATCACAAAAAGGATACCCAAAAGGATACTATATAGGAAATTGAATGTTGCCAAGTGAGAGAAAGAAGCCCCCAATCTGTAATCTTGCAAGATCACAAAGATTAGGAACCACAACCTACAAAGAAAGATATGTTAAACAAATCATCGAATAAACCTGCAAACAACAAATGAATAATTTAGTCATAAATAGTAAAGGGGTGAGTGATGATACATGATTAGGTTGGAAATCATAGGAGATATATTCCCCTCTTGCACATGGATTTCAATGAAAGCTTGATGAAGAATACTTTAGTAGGGTTACTTGTGCAAATAATGCCAAGACACAAAGCATTGTGTTTGATAAAGGGTAGAATTAGGATTCTAATGCAACAAACGATGTAGAAATCTAAGCTTGGCATCCAAAGATAGAGGTAATCAAACAATATTATGCACTTTTTGCTGCTAGATAGTGAAAAGGAATTCTCATCCATGTACTATAAGTAAACAGAGTTTTCACTTTTTCACCATTCATTTGTCATCTCCACATTTAGAGAAGAAGAGGGGAAGGAGAGAGAGCTATGATGCTAAGATGATGTTCATATCAGGCCCCAAGACTAGATGCACTATGGTCCCAAGTAGTAGAGAGGCAAGTTGAGCAGGAGGTAGGACTCTTGACTTCACTTATTTTTGTTGATAACTGAGAGGGGGGGTGAATCAATTATCTTAATTATTTTAACTTCCTGTTCTTCTTTAACAACTAGTGCAGAATCAAATCATATAAGCATGCATAATCATAAAAGCATAAATAAAATCAATACACATGACACAATGATTTTGATGTGGAAAGCCCTGTTAAGGAAAAAACCACGGAGTGACTAACCCAATATTGTATTCTCTGTTAAAACAATAGATGTACAAAATGGCACTTGCCAATTAGGGCTCACTACCCGAGCACACTACTCACAAGAGGCTCACTGCCTACAAGAGACTCACTATCTACAAGGTATAAAGAAAGTAACCAAGTGTTTGAACTGATGAGAAGCATCCACATATGCTGAGATTTAGTTCCGGTTAGGCTCAATACACTGATCTACTGCACTTCATTCTTCCTTATGCAGAGGTAAAACGCAACGGGAGCTTACAAATGGGAAGGAGGAGTCATTAACACAAACAACATGTTATAATACCTATCGGCTTAGCATCATCATCATATTTCCTGCTAACACAAACAGCATCATCATATTTTGGACGAGCATGAAATATCCTCCTGCTGACTACTGTTCACTTCCTCATCACCTTTCACCTTTCACCTATCAGTAGCATCATGATATTCGACTACCAGCAGCATCATCACATTCGGCAGCGCAAACATCCTCCTGATGATCACTATTCACTTAGCGCCAAACTCTATCTCCATCATCATGATGTTCAGCATCACCTTCATCAGCAGGATATAAAATATCCTGTTCCTCCAATATCCTGATGATGACAACTTCAGCACCTTTCCTTTGATGCTTGCGTCACCCCGATATCTGACTATTCAACCAACAACATCATGATATGACTTATCCGGTCATATTGAAACATCCTGATGATGTTAACCAAACTTTATGCCGGTGACTTACGCCGATGCCAAAACACTTAGCGATAGTAGGATAAACTTGCATAGGGTGATATTTGCAATATCCTGATGACGATGACGTCACATGCACCTGATGATGACGTCACGCAATATCCTGATGATGACCTCTCCGATCCTTAGCCAAAAAATGAACTTTCACTTCCGCATCCGATAGCAATATGCGGATGATGGGTACACACGAAAGATGATCCTGACGATGATATACACACTGAGTATATATCAGACTTATATCATCCTGATGCACTTGAAACATGCAAACTTTGTCAGCTTCATAACCCGATCCGGATAGCGATATACTCACAGATGACGATGTGATTCACTCCGACTGGAAAAGCACATGCAGACCCCTGTATATCCGTCTGCTGCATGCAAACTCACAGAACCGCACAATTTCATAAAGACAATATGATGATCGGGCCGGATCACCTTCAGATCAAAACTTAACAATTTATCTTCCTAAACCTAGCACATGAGGATGCTAGGCTGATTCACAGCATGCTACCAATCGATCTCCCGCACAATGAAATGCATAAACAGAAAACTAAAATGCAAACTAAACTATCATACATGACCATTCCACCGATTCACAGAATCAACCAGTGGAAGGGTTGAAAGTATCCATTAACCTGTAATCAGAACAGAAATCAAAACCTAAACAACTGATAAACCAGATAATGCAAATATGAGATCTTATTCAGATGAAACACAAATGTCTGAATAATGTTTCACAATGTCTGGACTGATCTCTGGAACTCACTCAATCACCAGTACAACATAACACAACTACTACTCTGATATCTACTACTCTCTATGATATCAAACCCTAACTGATCTGAGTTATTTATAGCAATATCCTACGAGTACTACCAACTCGATTCCCAGCGGCTGGGAGCTTCCAAGCGGCTGGGAGAGGATAGCGCATACTACCTGATCATGAACTCTAACTGCCTGCACACTCTCCTAGACTGATCTAATACATATGCATTGGTCTAATGGACCTTATTACATGATGAAGTCAAACATGCTAAAAATAGACTAATGTCCTGTCATGCGGACAATTAACCTATATCCTATCTTGTAGGGGTGCTCCTGCACCATACTCCCCAGAAGAAGAAATCTCAAGTCCACTTGAGATGAGAGTATGAAGATCTACACCATGTTTCTGGATCTGCTCTTCAGTCATCCATACTGCTTCAAAATTAGGTTTTCCCTTCCAAGAGACTAGATACTCCAAGTACTATTTGTTCCGGGTCTGTTTGACCACTCTGGTGTCCAAAACCTTCTGCAACTGTGGAGGATCATGCTTGGGAATGTTATCATTGACTGTATCCTATAGGAGTTCCTGATCTGCATCTGGATAAGACTTGTATGGAGTTAAATCACATACATTGAATATAGGGGACAAACCAAGATCAGGTGGGAGTTGTATCTCATAAGCATTCTGTCCATGCTTGTGCAAAATCTGACATGGTCCAACTTTTCTTTGCATAAGTTTAGTATATTTTCCCTTAGGAAGTCTGTCCTTCTTCAAATGAACCCATACCAAATCTCCAACATCAAACTGAACATCCTTCTTTTTATCAGCATATTCCTTATACTTCAAGGTGGTTTGCTGTAGTTGGGTCTTGACTTGATCATGAACCTTTTTGATGGCTTCTGCAAAAGCTTCTCCTTCTGCACTAATAGGGTCTACTGTAGGTAGATCTCTCAATTCCAAAATGCCTCTTGGATGCATACCATAAACTATCTGAAAAGGTGATTTCCCTGTGCTCCTATTGACAGTATCATTATATGAAAATTCAGCTTGAGATAGAATATTATCCCACTTTTCTCCATGTTGTTTTGTCAAACATCTAAGTAAATTCCCTAAGGAATGGTTCACTACTTCAGTCTGTCCATCCGTTTAAGGATGATATACAGAGGAAAAAGACAAATTTGTTCCAAGTTTCCTCCAAAGAGTTCTCCAGAAGTGACCAATAAACTTCACATCCCTATCTGACACTATACTCAATGGCAATCCATGGATTCTGACAATCTCCCTGAAAAATAAATCTGCAATGTATGAAGCATCAGCAGTGGTTTTGCATGGCAAGAAATGTGCCATTTTGCTGAATCTATCCACTACAACAAAAACACTGTCAAATCCTTTCCTTGTCCTTGGTAAACCCAAGACAAAATCCATACTTATGCTTTCCCATGGTCTGGAAGGAATGGGTAAGGGCTGATATAAACCTGCATTAGTTGACCTGCCTTTAGCTTTCTGACATATCACACATGTCTCTACAAATTTTCTGACATCTGATTGTAACTTAGGCCAAAAGTAATGCCTTCTGACAAGATCAAGAGTTTTATCTAGACCAAAATGACCTGCCATAGCTCCACAATATTTCTCCTTGATGATATTTAACCTCATAGAACACCTTGGAATACATAACTGTCCACCTTTGAACAACAATCCATCCTGAATCAAAAATTTAGAGAATTTAGCATGATATTTCTCTCCAAAAGAAGTACATACATGATATATCTCTCCAAAATCTTCATCAGTCTGATACATGGTCTTTAGTGAATCAATGCCAACACTTTCTAACTGAATCTGGTTGACTGTTAGAACTCTCCTGCTCAAAGCATCTGCAACTTTATTCTTGACTCCTTTCTTATGCTTCCATGCAAAAGTAAAAGCTTGTAAGGTTTCTACCCATTTCATGTGTCTATGGTTCAGCTTTTCCTGGCTGTTTATGAAACTCAGAGCCTGGTTATCTGTGAATACTATGAATTCCTTTGGCATCAAGTAATGCCTCCATTTCTTGACTGACTGGACTAAAGCATACATTTCCAAATCATATGAGGAATACCTCTTTTTAGCATCATTGAGCTTCTCACTGAAAAATGCAATAGGTCTACCTTCTTGGCTGAGTACTGCTCCAATGGCCATGTGACTGGCATCACATTCTACCTGAAAGATTTTGTTAAAATCTGGAAGTGCAAGGACTGGCTGTTGTGCCACCTTCTTCTTCAATGTTTCAAAAGAATCATCTGCTCTTTGAGTCCAAACAAATCTGCACTTCTGTCCTCCTTTGATGGTATCAAGCATGGGTGCACAAATATGACTAAACCCTCTTATAAACTTCTTGTAGAAGGTTGCTAACCCATGGAAACTTCTGACATCATTCATAGTCTTTGGGGTTGGCCAAGACAATATGGCACTTACCTTCTCCTTATCCATTTGTAACTTTCCTTGTGAAATGACAAAACCCAAATATGTGATCTCCTCTTGCATGAACAAACACTTATCTAAATTTATCATCAGCTGCTCTTCATGTAACCTCTTAAGAACCAAATCTATGTGTCTGAGATGTTCTTCTTTTGTGTTGCTGAAAATCAGAATGTCATCTAGATATACTATGACAAACTTACCAATGAACTCTTTCAAAACCTCATTCATCAACCTCATAAAAGTACTAGGTGCATTAGATAAACCAAAAGGCATAACCTTCCACTCATATAACCCTTCATTAGTTTTGAATGCTGTTTTCCATTCATCTCCTGGTCTAATCCTGATCTGATGATATCCACTCTTCAAATCTATTTTTGTAAAATACTTAGCACTTCCCAAACAGTCAAGTAAATCCTCTATCCTAGGGATTGGAAACCTATACCTGATTGTGATCTTGTTAATAGCTCTGGAATCTGTGCAAAGCCTCCAAGTACCTTCCTTCTTTGGTGCTAGTACAACTGGTACTGCACATGGACTTAAACTTTTCGCAATCAGACCTGAATCCAATAATTCTTCAATTTGTCTGGCTACTCCTGCATTCTGTTCTGGAGTTAGCTTATAGGCTGCTTTGTTTGGAAGTGTTGACCCTGGAATTAAGTCTATGCAGTGACTGATATCCCTTACAGGTGGTAGGGATCTTGGCATTCCTTCTGAGATGATACCTTTGTACTTATCCAATAGCTCTTGGATAGCTGGGTCTATGAACCTTTGCTTTTTCTCTTCCTTGACTTCTTGCTGTTGTTCTTTATTCACCCTCATACATGGGATTAGGGCATATGCAACTGCACCTTCTGCTGCTACTTCTTTCATGAACTGTTTACCTTCCATCAGCATTACCTTCACCTCTTTTCCTTTAGATTTCTCCTCTTTCTCTGCCAATGGTAGTAACTTTATATCCTTACCATCTTTAGTGATTGTATAGGTATTTCTAACACCATCATGTTGTGCCTTCAAATCATACTACCATGGTCTACCAAATAAAAGATTGCGAGCATCCATCTTGGTAATGTCAAACAACAACTTATCCTTATATGCACCAATCTGAAATTCTACCCAAGCCTGCTCTTCTACAGTTGTCTGCTGACCTTGGGTAAGCCATGAGACTTTATATGGGGATGGGTGAGGCAATCTCCTAAGCTTAAGCTTTGTCACCATTTCTTCAGACACAAAATTTTCAGTAGAACCAGAATCAATCAAAACTTTACATGCCTTACCTCCTGCTTTGCAAATAGTCCTGAAAAGAGACTTTCTTTGAGGGGATTCTTTGTCAGGTACCTTCATGGTATTCATTGTTCTTCTCATCATTAGAGACTCTCCACTTTCTGGGTATCCATAATTATCAGGAGCATTCACACTCTGAAAAGAAGTAGAGCCTGTCATACTTTGATTATCAGGTTCTTGGATTAGATTTGTTCTCCTTTCTCCTGTTGAGCTTGTGGCCTTTTCTGGACATCTGCTGGCTATATGGCCTTCTTTGTTATAGTTATAACATCTGATGGATCCTCTGCCTTGGGATCTTCCTCTAAAAGGTCTTCTACCCCTGAAGTTTCCTTGCTGACTATAATTTTCCCTCTGGTTCTGACTATTGTTTCCCTTATTATTGTCATGACTGGATTCTCCTTGATATCCCTGTCCATGTCCTCTACCTCTAAAAGGACCTCTTCCACCTCTTTGTTGTCTTCCTCTTCCTCTATTGTGTTGTTCTTGTTTTCTCTTTAACTTCTCTTCCACTTTCAATGCCAACTGAAAGCATTTCTGAACTGTATCTGGATTATGCAGACTTAAATCTTCTTGAATGTTGAACCTCAATCCATTAAGGTATCTGGCTACCTTCTCTTCTTCACTTTCCTTTACCTTTGTTTTCATACAAAGTTTCATGAATTCTTCTGTATATGAGCTGACATCTAGCTCCTTCTGCTTCAGGTTTTGCTTCCTCTTGTGTAATTGGATACTGTAATCCAATGGGACATAAGCTTCCTTTACTAATGCCATCATCTTCTTCCATGTAGCGACTCTACGCTTTCCTTCCTGTACTCTATCATCTTGGACGAAATTCCACCATGTCAAGGCAGCTTCTTTCATTTTTGACTGGGCTATCTTCACTCTCTGTTGTTCTGGTATCTCCTCTGTTTCAAAGAAATTGTTCAAGCAGTCTATCCACTCCATCACTGAATTAGGTTCCATCTTTCCTGTAAACACTGGCAAATCCAGTTTCACATCCATGGTTCTCCTCTCCATGGCCTTGAGGGTGTTCAACAGTGGTCTCTGGTCTATAGGAACGACCTCCTTGCTCCAACTAGGGATCTCTTCTTCTTCCCTATCTTCTTCTCTACCAGAACCTACTCTGCTCCTCAACTTTGCTAACTCATCCTTCAATTCCTGATTCTGAGCCTTCACGGCCTTGCTCTCTGCAATCTGTTTCTTCACCAGAACTGCCAACTCAACGTTGGTCATCCTTGCCAGAACCTCAGATGTTCCTTCGTCACCTGACATCCTGCTATATTCTTATCTTCTCCAAAAGATCCTTCCTTTGCTCTGATACCACTATGATGCAGAGGTAAAACGCAATGGGAGCTTACAAATGGGAAGGAGGAGTCATTAACACAAACAGCATGTTATAATACCTATCGGCTTAGCATCATCATCATATTTCCTACTAACACAAACAGCATCATCATATTTCGGATGAGCATGAAATATCCTCCTGCTGACTACTGTTCACTTCCTCATCGCCTTTCGCCTTTCGCCTATCAGTAGCATCATGATATTCGACTACCAGCAGCATCATCACATTCGGCAGTGCAAACATCCTCCTGATGATCACTATTCACTTAGCGCCAAACTCTATCTTCATCATCATGATGTTCAGCATCACCTTCATCAGTAGGATATAAAATATCCTGTTCCTCTGATATCCTGATGACGACAACTTCAGCACCTTTCCTTTGATGCTTACGTCACCCCGATATCCGACTATTCAACCAACAGCATCATGATATGACTTATCCGGTCATATTGAAACATCCTGATGATGTTAACCAAACTTTATGCTGGTGACTTACGCCGATGCCAAAACACTTAGCGACAGCAGGATAAACTTGCATAGGGTGATATTCGCAATATCCTGATGACGATGACGTCACATGCACCTGATGATGACGTCACGCAATATCCTGATGATGACCTCTCCGGTCCTTAGCCAAAAAATGAACTTTCACTTCTGCATCTGATAGCGATATGCGGATGATGGGTACACACGAAAGATGATCCTGACGACGATATACACACTGAGTATATATCAGACTTATATCATCCTGATGCACTTGAAACATGCAAACTTTGTCAGCTTCATAACCCGATCCGGATAGCGATATACTCACAGATGACGATGCGATTCACTCCGACTGGAAAAGCACATGCAGACCCCTGTATATCCGTCTGCTGCATGCAAACTCACAGAACCGCACAATTTCATAAAGACAATATGATGATCGGGCCGGATCACCTTCAGATCAAAACTTAACAATTTATCTTCCTAAACCTAGCACATGAGGATGCTAGGCTGATTCACAGCATGCTACCAATCGATCTCCTGCACAATGAAATGCATAAACAGAAAACTAAAATGCAAACTAAACTATCATACATGACCATTCCACCGATTCACAGAATCAACCGGTGGAAGGGTTGAAAGTATCCATTAACCTGTAATCAGAATAGAAATCAAAACCTAAACAACTGATAAACTAGATAATGCAAATATGAGATCTTATTCAGATGAAACACAAATGTCTGAATAATGTTTCACAATGTCTGGACTGATCTCTGGAACTCACTCAATCACCAGTACAACATAACACAACTACTACTCTGATATCTACTACTCTCTATGATATCAAACCCTAACTGATCTGAGTTATTTATAGCAATATCCTACAAGTACTACCAACTCGATTCCCAGCGGCTGGGAGCTTCCAAACGGCTGGGAGAGGACAGTGCATACTACCTGATCACGAACTCTAACTGCCTGCACACTCTCCTAGACTAATCTAATACATATGCATTGGTCTAATGGACCTTATTACATGATGAAGTCAAACATGCTAAAAATAGACTAATGTCCTGTCATGCAGACAATTAACCTATATCCTGTCTTGTAGGGGTGCTCCTGCACCACTTCCTCTTCTTTGTTGTTGTTGTCCTATCACATACTGGACCTATATTGTTGCTTCCACACTATTCTCTACTTTTCTTTGCACAATATAATATGCCACACACACCTTCACAACTAAATTCATCTAGTATATATATCCGCAACAAGGGTTTCATCATCTTTCTAGTCGGCATCTGGAATACTCAATATTTTCCCAAACTCTGATCTATCGGCTGAATCCTTGCATACTAAGTGATGCGTACCAAAGAGATACTTATAGAAGTCATCAATCATGTCAGCTAACAATGAATGATCCCTCAAGAAACTTGATCACCATCAATTTATCATCTGGATTAAGGTCTGATACTCTTCCGGTCAGTTCTTCCTCAGTCTACTCTGCCAAACATGAACCTAACACTTAGGTGCTCATATCTCTTCACTCTTTCATCACTGGAGGCTCAATCTCTAGAGTGTATCATTCATGGTACTCCTCTTGACTTCCCCAAGTCTGCACTTTACTGAGATACTTCCTTTGAGAGATCCAGACCTGACTATCAGACCTTGTTGTATGCTCTGTTCTTGGTCACCGGACCAAAATACTCTTCAATCTAATTTCTGGTATAGACATACCATGTCAAGCGGATGTGTGGGATGGACTTTGTTGCCATCAATGACAACATTCATGAAGCCACACAGTGTCTCTTGCCAACAATCTCCCCCTTTGGCATTGATGGCAACACTTAGTGAAAAATGACTAAGTGTCACACTACCCTCCCCCTTGGCTAATGCTCTGTTCTAAAGTACACTTTTTCAGAGCTCCCCCTTAGCTAGATTCCACATTTTTCACTTCTCCTCACTCGCCCTTTGACATTAATGGAAAAGGGTAGAATCCACACACCAAAATTCCCAAAAATCCAACTATACTTAGCCGCATAAGTATATATATACATGTTATACTTACATATGCTAAGGGATATCTACAAAAGTTGTCTTCAACTGGACAAATTCTGTTGCCCAACTCTGCTTCATCCTATCCAAAATTGAGATGTGACCACTCAACAGGAATGCAAAACCTTCTGCCCTCTTTAGATCTATCAGATCACTGGTCCAGGCTATGGTCTGAGCATCAGTTAGGGCCTCATTCATGGCCTCTAATTTAGGGATAATTATCCCTCTAAGTTCACCCATCCTACTTATTATATTCTTCCTTTCCTTTTCAAGTTTCTTTAGTTCATTTAGAATGGCAATAGTCTGACATTCCTGGTTTATTATGGATGTGGTGAGAGGATCAAAATTTTGAGATACACTTGAGAGTTTATCCTATTGCTCTTTCACTTTCTTCTCAATATCCTTTGTCACTGTAGACCAAGATAAACAAAATTTATATATTTCTCCGCCATCTTTAAGAGCATTTTCTAAGCTCTTTATCCCAATATCCATAGTTCTCCTATCATTTGTTATTAGCCCTTGTACTTCAAAGAATCTCTTACCCAAAAAATTTTTCCAGACTTTCTCTTTTGCTGCTTTCTCTAAAGAGTCAAAATGTGTATTAACAGAATTAACAAGAGACTTTGGATTACCAGATGTGGAGTCTGAAGGATCCTTTTGGAAGGATGGCATGATTTTCTCTAGCACACCTGATGCAATCTCTATTAGCTCACAACCTTCCATGTGAGACTTCAGAAGCTTTTCTTTTTCTTTGGCTTGAGCAAAAGATGCTACCTTCATTGTTTGGACCGGAGAGAGGGAATCAAAATTGAATGGTCCTTGAAGTAGCTCCAGTTCATCTAATTCCATCATTTCTTTTGTCAGGAAGTCTTTGACTGCTTTTGCAGTGTCTCTTGCCAGAGACAGAGTTTTCTTCCCTTCTACAGCCTCAGTACTATCACTTGTGGTTTTCTCTATTTGACCTTCTTCTCTTCCCTTCACTTCTTCTCCTTGATTGATGCTCTCTTCTTTTCTTTCTTCTCCTTCAATTCTAGAGTCTATAGGGGGATCCTAAAGAGAGGTGTCTACTTCTCCATGAACTTCCTCTTCTAGAATAGAGGAGTCTAAGTCCTTAGTTTTCTCTTTACTTGTCTCCTTTGTCTCTTCTACAACTATCTCAGTAGATTCTCCTTTGTCATCCATGGTAGAGGGTTTATCACCTAAGTCCTCAATAACAGGAAGATTGAATCTTTTAAAAGCATTCTGGAGGATATCTTCTATTTCTTTAGCCACCTAATCAGTCTCTCCAAGCATAAGCTTATTCATTCTGGATTTGCTCTAGAACTCATCCTTGCAATCCTTGAAGATCATGTTCTTTTGTTGAGGAGTGATGGAAGTATAGAGTTGGATAGCAATCTACTCCCTGATTTCTAGGTCTTTTGCCATGGCATTGTTCTTTCTCATTTCAAGTTCCTTTTCTAAACTTTTAGGAATCAAGGATATAATTTCAATGAATTCTTTGTTATAGATGTTAAGATACCTAACTATAGCATCTTGTAAAATCTTCTGGTCAACTTCATTATATTAATCATAAAATTCAGTCATTGGTTTCAGGTTCCCATCCACAGTGACTGATTTGATGATATCATCAATGCAGAGAGTAGGCTTTTCAACAAATTCTTCCACCTTTTCTTCCTTGCCTTGACTGGTAGAGGATTCACTGGATACTTTCCTCTTCTTCTTCATTTTCTTGACCTCCTCATCTGACTCATTCTCTCCATCATCTTTTTGTTAGTTGTCATTGCACCAAAAGATTGACCTTTTAATGCCCGATACAACCACTTGACTTAACAAGCACGGGAGGTGGTTAAGCCCTTGTCACAAACCACCACAGCGCAGTGCTAAACAAGGAGACCAAGGGTCACACCTTGTAACAATTCCCCCCTCAGCGCAAGTGCGAGGTTTGAACCTATGAGCTCGACTCTGATACCAATTGTTGATAACTGAGAGGGGGGGTGAATCATTTATCTTAATTATTTTAACTTCCTATTCTTCTTTAACAACTAGTGCAACATCAAATCATATAAGCATGCATAATCATAAAAGTAGAAATAAAATCAATACACATGACACAATGATTTTGACGTGGAAAACCCTGTTAAGGGAAAAACCACGGGGTGACTAACCCAAGATTGTATTCTCTATTAAAAGAATAGATGTACAAAATGGCACTTGCCAATTAGGGCTCACTGCTCGAGCACACTCCTCACGCGAGGCTCACTGCCTATAAGAGACTCATTGTCTACAAGGTATAAATAAAGTAACCAAGTGTTTGAATTGATGAGAAGCATCCACATATGTTGAGGTTCAGTTCTAGTTAGGCTCAATACACTGATCTACTGCACTTCATTCTTCCTCTTCTTTGTTGTTGCTGTCCTGTCACATACCGGACCTGCATTGTTGCTTCCACACTATTCTCTACTTTTCTTCACATAATAAAATATGGCACACACACCTTCACATCTAAATTCATCTGGTATATATATCTGCACCAAGGGTTTCATCATCTTTCTAGTCAGCATCTAGAATACTCAATATTTTCCCAAACTCTGATCTGTCGGCTGAATCCTTGCATACTAAGTGATGTGTACCAAAGAGATACTTATAGAAGTTATCAATCATGTCAGCTAACAATGAATGATCCCTCAAGAAACTTGATCACCATCAATTTCTCATTCAGATTAAGGTCTGATGCTCTGCAGGTCATTTCTTCCTCAGTCTACTCTGCCAAACATGAACCTAACACTTAGGTGCTCATATCTCTTCACTCTTTCATCACTAGAGGCTCAATCTCTAGAGTGTATCAGTCATGGTACTCCTCTTGAATTCCCCAAGTCCACACTTTACTAAGATACTTCCTCTGAGAGATCCGAAACTGACAATCAGACCTTGTTGTATGCTCTGTTCTTGGTCATCAGACCAAAATACTCTTCAATCTGACTTCCGGTATAGACATACCATGTCATGCGGACGTGCGGGATGGACTTTGTTGCCATCAATGACAACATTGATGAAGCCACACAGTGTCTCTTGCCAATAATGTCATTAGTTCTTTCTTGTTTTAGTACTTTTTTTTGTTTTGTGTGCCATGTAAGCCTTTCTAGACAAGGGTTTCTGACTAGGGCACCCAAGTCTAGCTGGGGTGCCCAAGTCCTCCCTAGGCACCCAAGTCCTCCTAGGGCACCTAGATCCTTCTAGGGCACCCAAGTCTAGAAAGGACATGGGCCCAAGGGATAGGGCAGAGTTGGATTGTTAGAGATAAGTAATTGATTTGTGATGAGCATATATTGATTTGAAATTGGTTGTTTGATGTATAGGATGTCCCCGAGATGTAGGAGCATACTGGTGGCTGAATTATGACATTGCTACAGACCCACATCGATACACTATGTTGAATCAAATAGAGGACTCCTACAGGACATAGGCATGTGGTGGGTTTTTACTATGCCCACTATGAGATTCCATAGTAGCATGTTGATGGCCCTGATGGAGAGATGGGATGTAGAGATGTATCTACCTTTCATCTACCCACATAGAGATGATGATTACACTCGAGGATGTGTATCATATCCTACGACTTCTAGTATGAGTGTAGGTAGTGCATAGCATAGAGCAATGCTCTGAGTAGTACACTTGCATGAGTTACATTTATTGTCTGTGTCGTGTGGTGTTTCCACTCAGACAAGGACATATCACACTTCAATGGTTAGAGCAGGGTTGTGTAGATATACCCCTAGTTCATCGCATCATGATCTCTACCATTGTGTTAGTGGTTACACCAGATGGATGAGGCACTCACCTTCATGGGGGCCTCATTCACACTATTAGAATGATGGAGGAGGAAAGGCTAGTCTACTCATGGGGGTGCAATATGCTTGTGCACATATACCAAGACCTGGGTTGTTATGTTCACTATGAGTCACACAGTCTGATGATATGCACCCTACTACAAGTATGGATGTTTGACCACATTAGATGCACACAACCAATGGGGTTTCCCATAGAGTTGATATGGACACATCCACGTGCACATGCATATCCACTCATCAGATGTTTGAGATATGGTGATTTTTTGTATTGGAGAGTAGTGATCGATAGATTGTAGCACAATGATATCATATGGAGACCATATCATAGCCACATGTCATGGATGGGGTAGTGGAGATAGCTAGTGTAGATGCAGATGGATCGACTACTAGCCAGTCACCAAGACCATATCATCATCATCTTCTTCTTTGATACGGTTATGTGACAGTTTGGATGCATGTAGGGTGTCCCTAGCATGCATCCAAGCTATGTACGCTCAAAATGCAATGCAACTAGGGCTAATGATGCCCCACAACCAACTATCATCAAGGTAGTCAAGAGTGATGATGATGGTGTAGCAGACATAGACCCAACGTCAGAGGCATATGACATTGGTTGTACCTAAGCATATAGGATCTGGTAGGACATGACTCAGTCTATGCTAATTTTCCCTGTCGTTCATCCCACAAGTGATCCATTGGCATGGACGAGTCATGGGGATGATTTAGGAGATGAGGATGACTTTAGTCACTTTGGTGGGTATTATGATGATGATGATGATAAGGAGAAGGAGGATATGTTGTTGTACTTCATCTTCAAAGAGAGGCCACGATGAGAGCAATGGGAGGTGGACAATGATGAGGAGACTGATGAGAGACCTAGTTTGAGAGCTCATGGTCATGGCCCAAGTCCTACTACTACTAGGAGATCGAGGCAAGTCAAGCAAGGGGAGGCAAGCAACTCTATGTCCCCATATATAGATGACTATAGATGTTATAGTGGCAACAGTACGCGATCCTGATTGGCAGGATGGCGACCCTAGTGAGAATGTTGTTAAGTTTCTTTTGATGATTATTTGCTTATGATGATACATACATACATACATATATATATATACGTTTTTGATGATGAGTTACTGATATTATCTTTGTGTTTCTTTTGATAGTTGGTACCCGAGGATGGCATGACTTTGTGAGTCATGTCATAGTAGGTATGGTTCCTGCCAATGTAGCTGAGAAGTGAGTGCGGACGGGATACTCACCACAACACTCAGTAGGGTGGCACGCAAATGTATTCATGCCCTTCATGAGATACAAAGTGGTTGTGGAGGCCACTTTAGATTATGTTACAAATGAGAGAGATCAGGTGATCCAAAGGGTACAGTGTGTGGAGATAGACCTCTAGACATAGCAAGATCAAGACCCTATAGCTCCTACATCTGAGATAGGTCATGCCTTTACTTGGTTTCTACAAACAGAGTTGGATCGAGTGAGATCTGAGAGAGAAATATTTCAACAACTCTACATGGATTCTCAAGGGGAGATGAGAGAGCTTAGAGGTGAGCTTAGGGGTCTACGGTCATAGAGTTCATCTAGGAGTCACTCATGGTCTGTGACCTCAAATGGGAAGCCTTATGTCACTCGTACACCACTAGGTCCTGAGGGGTCTAGTAATCGTGGTTCAACTATGTGATATGTATCTCATGTATTGTATTACAACATCCCATTTTGATGTACAGGACTCATAGTCGATTGTGATTTGTATATTCCAACTGATGTATATATATATATGATGTTTTTCTATTAATTCTATGGTGTTATTTGATGTACCAGATGTGATTTATGAAATGCAACAAGTGATAATTGTGATGATCATGTAAAAATATGTTTAATGCTATTGTGATTTACGCTAATCAATCTTTGCAGACTATTTAGTTAATTCAACGATGCTTAAAACTTTTAAACATAAGTAAGATATGATATTATTTTGAATTAATGTAATTCTAATCTAACAAAACATGGTTTAATTAGATGCAACAATGATTAATTTTTTTAATAAAGATCTTATGCTAGCATGTTAAATGAATTATGACAACTTTCTATTTTGTCAAAATTGAAACAAATAATAACTAATTGCTTTATATAGTAATATCTAACATACGATCTTAAGCATGAAATTTTTGCAAATGCATATCACTAATAGGTTCTTTAAGAGGTGTACCTTGTTCATTGGCTAATTTATATGCTCCTAATCTATAAGATTCAATGATAACATATAGTCCTAGCCAATTAGGGTTGAACTTCCCTTTTTCACCACGATGTGCATTTACATTACATTGATTTTCAAAAAGTATCAAATCTCCAACTTCAAATGAACAATGGATTAATCATTCATTAAATGATCATTGATGCTTTTCTAATGAGATTTAAGATGGTCAAGAGTGTTGATTTGTTGTTCATTGAGCATCTCTAGTTTTTGTAATCTCTTCTCTCTTTCTATGTTATCATCAATAATGTCCCTTAGGGAAACTCGCAATGAAAGAATTTCTAACTCTAAGGGCATTATCGCATCGACACCATATACAAGATTGTACAAGAGCTAAGCATTGTTTCTCTATGATAGTATATCACACTTCATAATCAAGAAAAGTTTGGATTATATAATATACAACACGTTCTTTGCCTTCCCCATCATCTTGTGCTAATAATGCCTCGAAAGCATTAGTAGAAGCCAATGTGTAATAAATAAAGGGTTTTTTTTGTTGTTGCTGGTTGTAACATAGGAGGGTTAGATAAGTAATTTTTTAAGTTTTCAAAATATTTTTGACAATCAGAATTCCATTGGCATTTTGATTCTTTCTTCAATAGTTGAGTGAAAGGATGAGTCCTATCCACGAGTTGTGATACAAATCAGCAGATGGTATGTATCTTCCCTTGTAAACTATGAAGTTGAGATATATTTTGAGGAGATGGCATGTTAACAATCACATCCATTTTATTTGTGTCTACTTCAATACAATGGTTACAAAACTATAAATCCCAACAATTTACCATGGTCTACACCAAAGATGCATTTACGGGGATTTAAGCACATGTATTTTTGTATCCACTCAAAGATTTGACAGAGAATTGTGATGTGATCCTAGAAACGAATAGACTTTGTAAGAATGTCATCGACATAATCCTCTAAGATGTCATGCATGTAATCATGCAAGATAAGTGTCATAGCCCATTGGTAAGTTTCTTTTCCATTCTTTAATCCAAACGGCATGACCACCCAACAAAATGTTCCCCAAGGGGTGATAAAAGTTGTCTTGTATTGATCTTGAGGGTTGATGAAGATTTGATTATAACCCAAAAAACCATCCATGAAGGAAAGTAATTCATGGACAACTATGGAATTGACAATCATATCAATGTTTGGAAGAGGAAAATAATCTTTCAAAGAAGCAAGATTTAAATCTCTAAAGTCAGTACAAATTTGAACACGATTGTCAGGTTTAACAACAATCACAATATTCGAAATCCAAGGTGAATAGTAAACAGGGAAGATAAAACTAGCTTGCAAAAGCTCTTATATCCGAGATTTGATTAATAATGTGACCTTAGGATTCATCTTATAACTTTTTGTTTAACCAACTTAGTATCAAGTTGTAACATGACATTATGTATTACAATTTTAGGATTAATGCCAAGCATGTCTAAATAATTCCAAGCAAATAATTCAGAAAAGTCATGCAAAAGTTTTTTCATTTCTTCTTTTTCTTATTTCTTTAAACAATCTCCTATAGGGATAACTTTTTCATGGTTATCCTTCTCCATAAAGACATCTACAATCTTTCCATTAAGTAAAGTACTATGGTTCGAGAGGCTAGGTGACTATGATGATTCCGTGGATTCTTCATTAGGTTCTTCAATGTCATTTATAAAACAAGTGGTTTCTCCAAAGTATGCATCATCATTTAGATAATAGGGAAACCCACGATTATGATGATAGCAGGGCAAATTGTCATAAGCTCCCATAAATTCAATTAATGCTTTATCTATAGAAAAATTATCCAATGGGATACCTCCTGGTGGACAATTTATGTCTATCATCTCAGGATATATCAGATTGAGTGTTGATTTAGTATTAACATTAAGATTAGGAAGTTTCTAATCTTTAGTGGGCTTCAAAGAGTGGTATCCAATACCATCAGTGTAGTTAATTGTAGTAGCTTGTAAAGGTACTTTGATTCCTTATTGATTTACACCACAACCCTTACCAACATAGTCACAATTTTCATAAAGGATTTTAAATCCTTGACCATAAGGGATGTCATTTCTTTATAAGATGGTGAAGCCTCATAAGTCTCATATTTTGTAGCATAAGTAGGAGTTTTGTCCTCCTTGTTGACTAAAGAATCTTGAAGTTCTTTAGGTGTTTCTATAGATTGTTTAGATGATATCGACACAACTTTTGATGTTTCATAAATATTAAGTTTATACTCCCCTATAAAGGTAGGGTTAAAATCTAATGAGCCCAAGTTGTCACCAAGAAATGCATTTGACAATGGTTGAGAATCTTGCACAACATTATCTATGGCAAGAGGTGTTAATGAGTCAACTCTTAAATTGTTTAGAATCTTATGATTGGTAACATGTTTTTGTGTTTCAATATGTAAAAAATTTTCTAGCTCTAGATCGGCTTCGATGATTTGAAGTTTATTTGCATAAATAAACTTTATTGATCGATAAAGAGTAGAGGGAACTACCCCCATGGTATGAATCCATGGTCTTCCAAGAATCATATTATATGAAAGTGCACCAGGCATGACATGAAAAAGGGTAGATAATGTCATGGGTCCAACCTTTAGAAGTAAAGTTATAGTACCCAAGGATTGTCTACCAACATTATCAAAGCCACAAATGTTAAGCTTATCTGGTTTAATTAATTTTGTATCAATGTTGATTTTATGTAGCAAATTAACACCACAAACATTTAGAGCTGATCCATTGTCAACCATAACTCACTTTATCAACTTTTTTTTATCATGATAAAGATTATAAGAGGATCATATTCTTCTTGAAATTCCATTAACGGTAACTCATATTGTTGAAACAGAATGTATGTTTTTGTTGCATGCATACATTCTAACAGAGCTGCTACATCATTAAGCTTAACAACTAGTGGTACAATCACCTTTTGTAAAGCTTCTTGGAGCATTCCATGGTATGTAGGTGATGTTTGTATTAGTTCCCAAAGAGAGATCTTAGTGCGAGTAGCACGAAGTTGCTCAACAAGATCATAATCTTGCCCAACCTTATGCATTAAATGAGGTGGTTGAGGAAGTATAGGTTGAGAAGTTGGTAAAGTTATTAGAATGTTTGATTGATTTTTACTTTGTTTATTATTCCATGTATTATATGTATGAGCAACAACATTTTTGTTGGAATGTTGTGATCCATCTTGATATGGTTGATTTTGACTTGTTATTTGTTTAGCATAGTTATAGATGAAATCAAGAGATTAAGAAGAATTCAGAAAACCTCTTACAATGAGCACTGGTTTCATTTGTGTTTGAGGCACATCAGGACATAGGTTGACCATTATCTTTGATTTTACGAGTTCTTCTTGAGATTTAGGAACATAAATTTCATTTACTAATATTTGAAATAATGATGGTTTAGGAGTCATAGTGGAATACTCAATAGCGATAAAGTCATCCAAGGCTTCATCTAACATATTGAAGTCATCACAACTAAATGGCTCATCATATGCATTAAAGTCTTGTAAAAAGAAATCTAACATTTCTATATAATCTAATGTATCCAAGACTTAATGTGAAATAAGATATCATATACTTTGCAAGAATGAAACAAGATATCACTATGCAAATAACAAAAATTTCAATTTATGCTCTTTCAATGAAAAGATAGATATATCAATCAAAATGCAATGCATGTACTTTTCATTGAAGAGAGTTTGTAATATAAATCTGATTTAGAATAGCCAATACTATTAGATCTAAGGTTAAAGGATGCAAATTATTTAAGCACGGGTTCACCAAAATGTTAAGGATGGAAAGAGAGAATGATTAGCATGTGTAAACTAGGTCAAACCCATCTTTTCATGCACTAACATTTAGAATATGAACCATTCTCAATCACTATGAGAGTGTTAAGCTACATGTATCATATTGCTCTCCTCATGTACATTAAAATATGTCTCAACTAGAGTTTTGCAAACCCTAATTAGCTATTGATAAGTCAAACCCTAGTTACAAGATATGCATGAACAAATAGATTTTGGGAGTAGAAACCTATAGGTTGATTACAGAAATGCAAATAAGAGACTACAGTGACTATGCACCTAAAATCTAAAGTCCTGTAAGACTAAGGCACCCATGAAATAGTCCTCCAAGTTCTCTAGCAACAAAACTATTTGTACCGGGTGTCTGTACTGTTGATGATGATTGTTAATCATAACAACATGCATAAAAATTTGCAAAACAAACCTTTATTATCTTGTAAAGTATGATCAACTTAAGATAAGTTGATGACTCCAAGTCTCTATTGATCAGGTCATGATCATCTGACATTACTCAGAGGTTGATGTGACATGTTTTCCAATTCAAGGGGTCTTACATTTGTCTAGGTGATCAGTATTGCACTGTATTCTATAAATTCACTCCATAGAGAGGTCAATTCTACTCTATTTTCAAAGATTGCTGAGATATTTGTAAGTTTGATCAATTCTTCTGATCATTGATCATTATGAACTTGCTCCTTCTTCTACACTACATATATATTTAAATGATGTGTCTATAAGTGAATATTTATATGTATTTCATGGATATTTATCTAAATTTGCATGATATTTATCAAGTTGACATGCTTTTACTCCAAATATGCTCTATATTTTAAATTGCCTATGGGATATCTGCATATTTCATGTTTTATTTTCTTTTGATTGTCTGTTATTTGCAATTATGGAGATGATATGTAATGAGATTCAAAGAAATTTAAAAGAATACTTCTACTTCTAGTGAACCTTTAGTTATTGAATCACATACACACAAGATACATTCATGGAGAGAAGAAATCAAACCATAGGTCACCAGGTCATTCCACAGCTAGATATGGTTGATGCTAACTTCAAAGGAACTAGGAATGAAAACAATACATGCAGGCTGAAAAGCACTCCAAGGGATGCAACTAATCAATGCATATATCCAAATTTCAATCACATATTACTCAAGATTTACAATGATTTGTAATCAAAATAGCTTCTCTTTCATTAAGTATGCATAACATGTACATTTACAATAACTTTGAAATAAGTCCTAAACTTTTCAGCAATCAGATTTTAATTAAGTTTCAAATGACTAAAAGATTGCACCCCTGCACCTTTTATAGAATAAGGTGAGGAGGTAGTTACAATTGACCAAAGGTCAAGATTTATCCATTAAGATCAATGGTTGACAATTCTCCCGTGACTTAGTCAAATTTCTCTTGTGTCATAGGTTGCCAGCTGGCAACCATCTGTAGACTCACTATTTATGAGTACCTCATGTATATATGCACTTAGTGATGCATCTTCATTCACTCCTTAGGTTATTCTTCATTTTCTTCTCCTTCATCGTTCTCTTCATCTTCATCACTTTCACCATCATTGTCACTCTAATATACATTCTCTTGCATATGGACCTTTACTGTTGTCCTGATATGTTCATATGCTTGTACTATTTTATCAACCTCTCCCCCATCCTGGGTTTTGGCTTTTGTTATTGCATGTTTATGAGATTGGAATTTAGCCTTGATAGCTTCTAGCTTACCTTTCCTGATGTTTAATGTCTCATTGTATGTTTCTACTTTAACTTTTATCCTCATAATTTTATTCATTACTTCTTCTGTCAGGTGGGTGAGAGGGTCATTTGCTACTAACTTAAAATTATCATGCAGAGCCTTAATAGCAAAGGCTACATCCCGATTCTCAATTTTTTCTTCTATTTTCCCTTCCAAGGCCTCAAAGATTTTTGCTTCGTACATCGTCATTCTATGTAATTTAACACTAATATCCCTAAGTTTGCTACTATACTTCTTCAAGATATCACAATCAAACCTGATATCTTCATACCATATGCTTATCAGCAGGGCAATATTATTATCCAATACTTTATTGCTTATCAAAATTTGTTAATCAATTCTCTTGATTTCACTAAGAGCGGTTAGGTTCTTTTCCAACTGGAATGACCATTTTCCTGTATCATTCTCCATTTTATATACCTTCCTCTTTAGACTACTCAAAGAATTCCACCTTTATAGGGAGGTTCTCAATACATCTTCAGCCCCAGTGAGAGCTGAAAACATCCAATTTTCCATCACCATTGCCTCATATTTCATCAAGTCCAATTTGGTGACCTCTTCTTGTGATATGATAGTCAATGGGACTATAGGATCAATTGGTGTATTATCTATTAGTGTGAATAGGGTTACTTTGCTTTCTAGCTCTTTCTTAGCTTGTTCTCCACTTTAGCTCTTTTCACACTAGGTTAAACTTACTTAGACACATTTTCACTTTATCCCACATTGGTTGTGTATTGAGTCTCTTGGGTGGAATATCATATATATACCCACCTCTTGCTCTCATATGAGCACCCCATTCTATTGTAATGATTTGCATTCTCTTGAGTTGAATACAGCTTATTTAGCTCATATCTGATTTCTATTTTACTTTCTCTCAATCACTTGCATGCTTGGGTAGAAATCTAACATGGTATCAGAGTGGTTGTGAGTTGTGGGTTAGCATTTTTTTTTTAGAAATCTGAGAGTGTAGAGTTATTTTTCGAAGCACATGAGTATGCTCTTCTCTTACATCTTCGGATGATCTAGAGAAACAGAAAAGTGTGGAGAAAACTCTAGTTTGTGAGTTGTGGGTTTCAAAGCATATGAGTATGCTCTTCTCTTGCATCTCCTGATGATTTGGAGAAATAGAAAAGTGTGGAGAAAACTCTAGTTTCTGGGGGGGTTCATATTTTGACTTGCTAGTTGCAAGTTTTTTTCATAGCTTCCTCAAGACTCTTTGAGCTAAAATCTAACAATCAGCTTGCATTTTATTTATTTTGATCAATCTTGCAGGTTACAGCATGACTTTGTTTGTCTTAGGTAGCTGATTCAGTCTTTGCATGCCATTTTTTTAATTAGAATCACATTTTCTATAGATCACAGAGAAAAATGCCTTCTGGGTTTTGTTCGCAGCACTAAAACACTATCTGGGTATCTGTTAGTTTTTGCATATAGCTTACATATTTTGTAGAAACAATGTCAAAAAGCTACAACAAAACCCCTCTCCATTGGCATTTTAGAAATTGCAGTTCAACTTCCAAAGGCCGTAACTCAGGCTCCCGACCTCGGATTTGCAAGCTTCTTTTTTTGATTTTGGCTAATTTTTAGTGCTCTACATGCTAGTAAAATCATTTTTTTATTTCAGTGTATAGATTTTTCAGTAATTTCATATTCTCACATGTGACTCTACGTAGTTCCCATTTTTGGGACTTTCAAAAGTGCATAACTTTTGCATACAGCCTCAGATCGAGGCGATTCCTTTTTTGAAAGTGCATATTTTTTTATGTACTTCGCAATGGTACTTCTAATGTCATTTGGGTTTGTCCCAAAATTGTAATTTCAGTATATGTTCATTTTGTGAGGATTTGTAAAAGCATTGAAGTCAAGTCCACTCAGCGTTCTCTTAGTGGTCATTGTAACTGCACTACTTATAAAGTGCCAAATCATTTTTGCTTGGGGGGTCTCTTGGTGTTCTTACTTTTGTTGGATTTAGTCTCTTAATTGGTCTTATGTATGACTAAATTTAAGGAGTAATCATGGGTATCACAAAGCATCTAGCTGTAATTGAACTAAAAAGGGGTAACTATAAGTCTTGGTGAGATGGTATGCTGAAACATTTTAGATGGCTTAATCTTCTGTCCTATCTCTACGAACTTGTTCCTTAATCAATATCATTTCAGAAAAGCATTGTATGGCATCAAAAGAATGGTTATGTAGCAGCATTTCTTGGTTCAAATGTCAACTTTGACACAATGAGTACATTAACATGGGTTTCTTCCCCTCTCACTCGTTAGACCAAACTTTGGGAGATGTATGGTGACTTGGATGAGTCTCCATTTCCTAAGGATCCTGTTGCAGATTGTTTGAAACCACTTGATGTTTTTCTACCATATGATTTTAAAACAACTATGAAGCTTGATGAATGGAAAGCACTTGAATGTCCAAATGACATAGAGACTTTTCTTGATACTCCTCCTTCAGAGACTTCATGTGATTAAGCATTAGCAGATATTTCACATGTTCATACTAAGCCATCTTGTGTGGACATATCATTTGGGGATGAATAATGTAGTCCTATGACATGCATTGAGATCTCATCTCCTTCATTACCTGTTGCTCTATCTGAGTCCAGTGTAGCTCCTTTCATGGCTTCCAGTGATTCTATGCAGCAGGCTCATATTGGTCTTCTAGAAGCAGTTTTTTGGGACATATTCCTACCAGACATCTCATCCTTGTTTATGGAGTCCCACATTACAGATTTGGGAGACACTATTGATTTCATTCATCTTCTCTTTGATGGAGTTGATTCTTCTTCAGATGTTTTGAGGGCACATTCAGACCCTCTTGTTTCTTCTTTGCCTACATTTGCTTCTACAATGACAGTTTCTGCAGATACTCATGAGTCCACACATCTGACTCAGTCATCATTTATGTTGACATCCTCTGCAGAAGTACCAGATTCTCATTGGTCCAGTTGTTTTACCGATGGTGAGCACCATACATCCATGGTTACTGTACCTAAATCTTCTATGGTACTTGATCCATATCAGTATTTGTCACAGTTTGGCATTGGCTTAGAGATCATTGGGCAACATTTGGAGAAGGTTTCCTTGTCTTCAGAGAAGATATCATCTTCTGAGATTGTTCTTCATCCTCCTATTCAGTCACAGTTTGGTAGTGGATTGGAGACATTTGAGCAGTTTTCAGGAGCATCATTGTTGTCTTTGGATCATGTGCAAAGTTTAGAGACATTTATTCTTCTTCCTTCATATTCCTATAAGGAATGGGAAGAAATCTTGCATACATTCTTGGTCTTATTTCTTCCTAAGGGGAGGAACGTTGTTCAACAATCATGGATCATCTTCAGTATTCATTGTCGGGCATCTACCATCAATGCAGGAGACTCTACATTGAGTGGGGGCTATTTGGGCTCTCTTCTTTTCCTCTCATGGGGGAGTTTTTTCCTACTGGGTTTTCTCCTTCCTTTTTTATTTGAGGGGATTCTTTGTACATGGGTACCTCATCAGGCCTTCTTGCCGGGACCCATCTTTGCATTTTGTCACATTTCCCCCTAACTTGCACTAAAGGGGGGGTGTTAGTGTGAATAGGGTTACTTTGCTTTCTAGCTCTTTTCACACTAGGTTAAGCTTACTTTGGGACTTTTTCACTTTATCCCACATTGGTTGTGTATTGAGTCTCTTGGGTGGAATATCATATATATACCCACCTCTTGTTCTCATATGAGCACCCCACTCTATTGAAATGCTTTGCATTCTCTTGAGTTGAATATAGTTTATTTAGCTCATCTATGATTTATATTTTGCTTTCTCTCAATCACTTGCATGCTTGGGTAGAAATCTAACATTATCAGGGTTAATTTACCCTTTTATGAAAGAATGTAGTTGAGCAATGTGCTCCTTATGCACTTTATTTTTCTCTTTATCCTTCTTCATGCTTTGGGTTAAACAATCAATAATATCCTTCCCTTATTGACCTTCCTGGTCCTCGTCGGCAAAACCCAAATCAACACTTGTGATTTGGAATTCTCCTAGGCTAATTTTGCCCTTTTCCTTCTCAACTATGGGAAGTGCTATCTATGTTGTTCTTCTACCTATGGTAGGGTCTCTTTTTATGGCAAATGTTATTTTGGACTTCCTCCTTGGCTTCATCATTTTCTCAGTGGAAAAGGTAGAAACATCAAACTCTTGAATTTCTGACATTTGTTCCATACCTATTTCCTTTTCTAACCAATGAGGTACATTACTTCCAGCTCCTTGGTGGCCTTTTTTAATATCATGGATGCTCTATTCTCTAATGTCCACTTCTATCCTTGGTGGAGAAGGCACCTTCTTGATTTCTTCCTCATGTAGTTCCTCATGAGGGGATCTTGTTGGAGTTCTTCTTGTTGAGGGGTTGCCTTCTGCAAGGGAGGATCATGTGCTCCCTCCTTCAGATTTTCATCTTCTTTATTATTTTTCTCATCCTGAGGCATATTGACATCCTTGGATGCCTGTGTATTTTGTCCCTGAGGATCACCCTGATCATGAATCATTTCCTATACTTCACCCGATGCACTGATATCTTGTGACTTAGGGTCCTCCTGACCTCATCTATCTTCTGTTCTTGGGACTTCTCCCGAATCTCCCTGAGTCTGAGCAACACCAACACCTAATATGTCCTAATCACCCCCACTCTTTTGTTGAACTTCTAATATTTTTGGTTCTGTAGGTGTCTCATGTTGTTGCTGACCCAGATCAGGAGCAGTGCTATCTTTTTCTACATGTTTTGCCACTTCAACCTTCTTTGGGTCCTTGAGTGCACCTATTTTATCTTTAGGCCTTATATCACCTCTATATGTTATGTCTATGGTTGCAGGGCTAGTCACCTGTTTAACCAAATTGTCGAGCCCTATCTATTGGGCTACCTTCTCTAGGCTACATTGTTTCATTTCTTCTGTTTCCTTCACTTCCTCCAACACTGCCATCTGTGCTAATGGAGTTCCATGAGGGGTCATGCAGGTGTTGGAAACTAGAGTTTTCATTTGTTGAGAGGCCACATTCTGAACCACCTCATCATCAGACAAGTCTACTATATCTTCTAAAGAGAAAGGAACACCCTGACTTGTTCTAAACATTTCTCTCATTTATTCTTCCTCCTTCTTAGTTTTAAATTTAATTATGGTGGGAAGAGGAACATCATGTTGCAATTCCTTCCTGAAAACTTCACCACCTGCTCCTCTCAAAATCATGGGGTTAGCATAGATATCCCCCCTCATGGTCATTCTTTGTTTCTTGGGTGGTGACATCAGCGGAATCCCCCTCCTCTTCTTGCTGGCCACCAGCAAGTCATCACCTCCAGGTTCCTTATTTAACTATTCTTCTTCCAAAGGGACTCCCTCTTCTACCTCATGTTGTAGGGTTTGGCCTTCTACCTACATCTCTGTAGCTTCAACAGTAGGCCTCAAAATTCTTTGTCTTTGGTTTTTTGATTAGAGGTTGTGCAGATGATATAGATGCCTGAGTTGATGAAGATGCACCTGTAGCCATAGTGGTATTCCTCTCAATTATCATCCCCTTTGGTTCATCCTCATCCTTCTTACCTTTAGGGGGACCTTTCCTTTATTTTTCTGTAGGCAATCTTTCCCATTGGATTTTCTCTTCTCAATGAGGAAATCATCATATTCCTCATCAGATACCTCTTGCCTCTTCTTCTTTGTATTAACTGTAAGGGCAACACCCCTTTTCTTTAATCTAGATACCTCTTCATCTACCCAGGCCTGGGTTAGCTAGATCACCCCACTTGTCAGCTAATCTAAAGATATATCTTCCTATTGTGTAAGATCCGGGGTTGATATGGTGTCATTATACACCTTTTTGTCCTCATATTCATTGGACATGATCTTTCCATCATCCTTACACAACTGTACTGGCACTGGGATGCAGTCAAAGGTTTTGATTTGATTCAAGGTGAGTCATTGATATTTCCTTCTTCTCACCTCAGCCTCATCATCACAATTTGATGTAGAGCTAGAGCATATAAGCTTGTCATCAGATTGGAAAACCATTCAAAACCCACAAAAATAGCCAATATAGTATGTATCGGCAAGAGAACTTAGATGTCTCACCGAAACAGGCCTTTCACCCTTCCATCGGTCACACTTCCACTATCGGCAACCACTAGTACATCTTACACCGAAACCCATGTCACCCTGATGGGATTTCATTTTAATTTGCCTATCGGCAAGACAAAGCCTATCGGCAACCACCTTAACACTCTCCACCGATGGCGTATCTCTCTCTGATATGCTAACAAAAACTCTTGGTCAGTCAGACCTTTCCTCTCTCACGCCGACGATAATGTTTATATTGATGCACTCCTGCTATCGGCGTGACCCATTCATATCAATGAAGCTTCTAACACTTCTCTCGACGGTATGTTTCACACCGATATCCTTCATCGATGACACCTCATGACAGTCACCCGATCGATGTGACTTTCTACTGTCGGCCCACAAATAATTTCTCAGCCTGATGCTTATGCTCACGCCGATGTATATTACATCGACCACACTCCTCCTTCAGTCAAACACATACCTATCAGCATGGGCCTTATTCCCTCTGCCGATGTCTCATGTCACGCTGAAACTCCTACGCTAACCCCTTTCGGCTAGACTACCCTACTGCTCACGCCGATGAGTCGAATGTAGAATACACCCCGCAGGTTATCTATTATAAATGACAGACACTCAGAACTGGTGTCTTCCCACCATACAACAGCAAAGCATCCAATCAGTATACACTTGACATATACACCAATAGACATTCAATTGCAAAAACAAGAGACACTAAGAAACTGCTTGAAGTGGTTCTGCAATTCCTAACCTTCCATACCTAAAATGAATAAACAAAAATGGTGAATAAATCTACAGGTCCATTCCACTAATTTCCCAAAAGTCTACCAGTGGAATGGATATATCCATTCAATTTGACCACAGAGGCACAAAACTAAATTATATACAAGCCCTACACAGAATGAATTTCTACACAGAGTGCCTAGACAACATGCAAAATCTAGAAAGAAAATGATTTACAGAACTTCTATCCTTCCTTCTTGATGTTCAGAATTACATTTGACTGTTCAACTCAAAAACCAAAACACTCACCACCGTCACTACTCTGCTCTATTCTAGAGGATTCGCTATTTATCATTCCCAATAGTGAGAGAGCAACATTCCCCTCTGTTTTTGGGATTTTAGTTTTCCCAAAGTATTGGTAGAAGCCCCTAATCTATTACATGACACCTGCTTTGTATGGGACAGCAACACTCTTAATGTTAAGACACCTTGATTAACCTTCCCTTAATCCAAACTGTCAAAAATGTCAAGTTTGGAGTTTACAAACATGAAATGCTAAATTTATATGTTACATTGGAAGATGCTATAGATAACATGAAATGTCAAACTAATGTTAGTCTTCTTCTTCTTCCTCTTGTGTATGTTGGTCCTTTTAAAGGGGTGCCCCTGCACCATATTCCCCGGGAGAAGAGATCTCAAGCCCCTTTGAGATCAGAGTTTGGAGGTCTGCACCATGATTTAAAATCTAATCTGCAGTCATCCAAACTGCCTCTGAATCTGGTTGTCCTTTCCAAGCCACTAAGTACTCCATGTACTCTTTGTTTCTTATTTTCTTGACCACTCGTGAGTCTAAGATGTGCTTCAACTTTGGTGGATCATGCTTAGGAATATCATCATCTATTGCATCCTGCAATGGTTCTTGTTCTACATCTGCATTTCGCTTGTATGGAGTCAAATCACAGACATTGAAAATTGGTGACAATCCAAGATCAGGAGGAAATTTGACATGGTCCAATCTTCCTTTGCATTAGCTTGGTATACTTACCTTTGGGGAGCCTCTCCTTCTTTAGATTTACCTAGACCAAATCTCCAACTTCAAACTATAAATCTCTTTTCTTCTTGTCAGCATATGTTTTGTACTTCATTGTAGCCTGTTGGAGTTGGTGCTTGACCTGATCATGTACTTCTTTAATAGCTGAAGCAAAAGCTTTACCATCTGCACTAATAGGCTCTCCTATAGGTAGATCTCTCAGCTCCAGAATACCCCTTGGATGAATTCCATACACTATCTGAAAAGGTGACTTTCCTGTACTCCTATTGATGGTATCATTATAGGAAAATTCTGCTTGTGGGAGGATATTATCCCATTTCTCTCCATGCTGCCTGGTTAAACACCTAAGTAGATTACCCAATGAACAGTTAACAACTTCAGTCTGTCCATCTGTTTGAGGATGGTAGGCTGATGAGAAGGACAAATTGGTGCCAAGCTTTTTCCAAAGAGTTCTCCAGAAGTGGCCAATAAACTTCACATCTCTGTCTGATACTATGTTCAATGGCAAACCTAGTACAAAATCCATGCTTATGCTCTCCCATGGCCTAGAAGGAATGGGTAATGGCTGATACAAACCTGCATTTGTGGATCGTCCTTTGGCCTTTTGACATATTACACATGCTTCCACAAATTTTCTCACATCTGACTGTAACTTAGGCCAATAGTAATGCCTCTTCACAAGATCAAGAGTTTTATCAAGACTGAAATGTCCTAACAGAGCCCCACAATGTTTCTCCTGAATAATATTTAGTCTCATAGAACATCTGGGAATACATAGTTGTCCACCTTTGAAAAGTAATCCATCTTGGATCAGAAATTCAGAAAAATCAACATGATATTTGTCTCCAAAAGAAGTACATACCTTGTAGATCTCTCCAAAGTCATCATCATCATCATACATTGTCTTCAAAGAATCAATCCCAACACTCTCTAGTTGGATCTGATGGATGGTCAGAACTCTTCTGCTCAGAGCATCTGCTACTTTGTTCTTAACCCCTTTCTTGTGCTTAAGTGTGAAAGTGAAAGCTTGCAGAGTTTCCACCCATTTCATGTGCCTATGGTTTAGCTTCTCTTGACTATTTATGAAACTAAGGGTTTGATTATCTGTGAACACTATGAATTCTTTGGGCATCAAGTAATGCCTCCATTTCTTAAGTGACTGGACTAGAGCATACATCTCCAAATCATAGGATGAGTATCTCTTCTTGGCATCATTTAATTTCTCACTGAAGAATGTAATAGGCCTACCTTCTTGGCTGAGTACTGCTCCAATTGCAATATGACTTGCATAACATTCTACTTGAAAAATCTTGCTGAAATCAGGAAATGCAAGAACTGGTTGTTCTGCCACCTTCTTCTTCAATGTTTCAAAAGAATTATCTGCCTCCTTTGTCCATGTAAACTTGCACTTCTGTCCTCCCTTTATGGTGTCAAGCATAGGTGCACATATATGACTAAATCCCTTTATAAACTTCCTATAAAAGGTTGCTAATCCATGGAAACTTCTAACATAATTCAAGGTTTTGGGTGTTGGCCAAGACAATATGGCACTTACCTTTTCTGGATCCATTCTCAGTTTGTTATGTAAGATAACAAATCCCAAGTAGATGATTTCTTCCTGCATAAACAGACACTTTACTAAATTGATCATTAGCTGCTCTTCATGTAACCTTTTGAGAACCAAGTCTATATGGGCGAGGTGTTCTTTCCTCATATTACTAAAAATCAGGATGTCATCTAGATATACTATGACAAATTTACCTATGAATTCTCTCAAGACCTCATTCATCAATCTCATAAAGGTACTAGGGGCATTGGACAAACCAAAAGGCATGACCTTCCACTCATATAACCCCTCATTTGTCTTGAATGCAATTTTCCACTCATCACCAGGTCTAATCCTAATCTGATGATAGCCACTCTTCAAATCTATTTTGGTGAAGTATTTAGCACCTCCTAAACAATCAAGTAAATCTTCTATCCTAGGGATTGGAAACCTATACCTAATTGTTATCTTATTGATAGCTCTTGAATCAGTGCAAAGTCTCCAAGTGCCTTCCTTCTTTGGTGCTAGTACAGTCGGTACTGCACATGGGCTTAAACTTTTGCCAATTAGGCTTGTTTTCAACAACTCTTCAATTTGTCTTTCTACCTCTATATTCTGATCTGGAGTGAGCTTATATGCTACTTTGTTTGGAAGTGTAGATCCTGGAATTAGATCTATACAATGGCTGATGTCTCTTATAGGTGGTAGGGAACTTGGCATCCCATCAGAGATAATGCCTTTGTACTTGTCCAATAGCTCTTGGACAGCTGGGTCTATGAATTTTCGTCTCTTCTCTCCCTTGATTTCTTGCTGTTGTTCCTTATTTACCTTTAGGCAAAGAATTAGAGCATATGTAACTGCTCCTTCTTCTCCTATCTCTTTCATGAGTTGTTTTCCTTCTACCATCATCACCTTAACTTCTTTTCATTTTGATTCTATCTCATTTTCCATTAATGGTATCAATTCTATCACCTTACCATTCTTAGTGATTGAATAGGTGTTTCTAACTCCATCATGGTATGCTTTTAAATCATATTGCCATGGTCTTCCAAATAGGAGATGACAAGCATCCATCTTGGCAATGTCAAACAATAGCCTATCCTTGTATGGGCCAATTTGAAATTCTACCCAAGCCTGTTCTTCTACCACTGTTTGCTGACCTTGGGTGAGCCATGAAATTTTATATGGGCAAGGATGTGGCAGTCTCCTAAGCTTAATCTTTTCTACCATCTCAATGGATACAAAATTCTCAGTAGATCCAGAGTCAATCAGAACTTTACATACCTTTCCTCCTGCCTTGCAAGTAGTTCTGAAGAGAGACTTCCTTTGTGGAGGTTCTTTTCCAGGCACCTTCATGGTGGTCATTGCTCTCCTAATCATCAAGGATTCTCCATTCTCAAGATACCCATAACTGCTAGGAGCATTCAAACTTTGAATAGTGCTTGAGCTTGCTACACTTTGACAATCAGATTCTTGGATCAGATTGATCCTCTTTTCTCCTATTGAACTTGTTGCCTTTATTGGACATTTGCTGGATATATGGCCTTCTTGGTTGCAATTGTAACATCTAATAGGTCCTCTGCCCTAAGATCTTCCTCTGAAAGGTCTCCTACCTCTGAAGTTTCCTTGCTGATTGGAACTTTCTCTCTGGTTTTGACTGTTATCTCCCTTGTTGTTGTCATGACTAGATTCTCCCTGATATCCATGTCCATGTCCTCTGCCTCTAAAAGGACCTCTTCCACCTCTTTGCTATTTTCCTCTACCTCTATTATTTTGTTCATGCCTTCTCTTTAATTTTTCTTCCACTTTGAGTGCCATTTGATAGCATTTTTGAACTGTATCTGGATTATGCAAATTTAGGTCTTCTTGGATGTTGAATGTCAATCCATTGAGGTATCTTGCTACCTTCTCTTCCTCATCTTCCCTTACCTTTGTTTTTACACACAGTTTCATGAATTCTTCTGTGTATGAGCTAACATCTAGCTCCTTCTGCCTCAAATTATGTTTCCTCTTATGTAATTGGATGTTGTAATCTAATGGAACATAGGCCTCCTTCACCAATGCCATCATTCTCTTCCATGTTACAACTCTGTTCTTTCCCTCTTTCACCCTGTCATCTTGGATGAAATTCCACCAAGTTAGTGCAGCTCCTTTCATTTTGGATTTAGCCATCTTCACTCTTTGGTGTTCTGGTATCTCTTCTGTCTCAAAGAAATTATTCAAGGAGTCTATCCACTCCATTATTGAATCAGGTTCCATTTTTCCTGCAAACACTGGCAGGTCTATTTTCACATCCATGGTCCTTCTTTCCATGGACCTGAGGGCATTGAGTAAGGGTTTTTGGTCTGTAGGAACCACTAGCTCTTCCTGCTCTGGGGTCTCCCCTTCATCCTCATCTTCTTGTTCACCAGAGTTTTCTTCCCCTCTCTCCACTTTGTCCCTCAACTTCTCTAGTTCTTCCTTCAATGCCTGATTCTGAGCTCTATCAGCTCTACTCTGCTATTTGCTTCTTCACCAAGGTCGTCAATTTAGCATTGGTCATTTTTGCTGGAAGAGTGTCTGAGGGTTCTCCTTCTAACATTTTTCTTTCTCCTTCTACTACTAGATGGAACAAACACCTTCCAAAATCAAATTACACACCAACCTTTCCCAGAGCTTTCTCTAGCTCTGATACCACTTGATGCAGAGTTGGAGCGTATAATCTTGTCAACAGATTGGAAAACCCATTCAAAACCCACAAAAATAGCCAATATAGTATGTATCGGCAAAAGAACTTAGATGTCTCACTAAAACAGGCCTTTCACCCTTCCATCGGTCACACTTCCACTATCAGCAACCACTAGTACATCTTACACTAAAACCCATGTCACACTGATGGGATTTCATTTTAATTTGCCTATCGGCAACCACCTTAACACTCTCCGCTGATGGCGTATCTCTCTCCAATATGCTAACAAAAACTCTTGGTTGGTCAGACCTTTCCTCTCTCATGCCGACGATAATGTTTATGCCGATGCACTCCTACTATCGACGTGACCCATTCATATCGGTGAAGCTTCTAACACTTCTCCCGACGGTGTGTTTCACACCGATATCCTTCATTGGTGACACCTCATGATAGTCACCCGATCGATGTGACTTTCTACCGTCGGCCCACGAACAATTTCTTAGCTTGATGCTTATGCTCACAATGATGTATATTACATCGACCACACTCCTCCATCGGTCAGACACATATCTATCGGCGTGGGCCTTATTCCCTTTGCCGATGTCTCATGTCATGCGAAACTCCTACGCCAACCCCTTTCGGCCAGACTTCCCTACTGCTTACACCGGTGAGTCGAATGTAGAATACACCCCGCAGGTTATCTATTATAAACGACAGACACTTAGAACTGGTGTCTTCCTGCCATACAACAACAAAGCATCCAATCAATATACACTTGACATATACACCAATAGATATTCAATTGCAACAATAGAAGACACTGAGAAACTGCTTGAAGTGGTTCTGTAATTCCTAACCTTCCATACCTAAAACAAATAAACAAAAATGGGGAATAAATCTACAAGTCCATTCCACTGATTTCCCAAAAATCTGCCAGTGGAATGGATATATCCGTTCAATTTGACCACAGAGGCACAAAACTAAATTATATACAAGCCCTACCCAGAATGAATTTCTACACAGAGTGCCTACATAGCATGCAGAATCTAGAAAGAAAATGATTTACAGAACTTCTATCCTTCCTTCTTGATGTTCAGAATTACATTCAACTATTCAACTCAAAAACCAAAACACTCACCACCATCACTGCTCTACTCTATTCCAGAGGATTCCCTATTTATCATTCCCAATGGTGAGAGAGCGACATTCCCCTCTGTTTCTGGGATTTTAGTTTTCCCAAAGTATTGGTAGAAGCCCCTAATCTATTACATGACACCTGCTTTGTATGGGACAGCAACACTCTTAATGTTAAGACACCTTGATTAACCTTCCCTTAATCCAAACTGTCAAAAATGTCAAGTTTGGAGTTTACAAACATGAAATGCTAAATTTATATGTTACATTGGAAGATGCTATAGATAACATGAAATGTCAAACTAATGTTAGTCTTCTTCTTCTTCCTCTTGTGTATGTTGGTCCTTTTGAAGGGGTGCCCCTGCACCACAATTGGTCCAAAAGTCTTCTAGATGCTTTAAATGTATTGGTTTTCCTAGTATCTTCTACATCTTTCCATAAGGGTCATATGATCTGGCTAGGGGAAATGGCTCTAAATACATCAATTTTAGCCCCCCAATGACATGCTTTATACTCTTTGAATTTGGGCACATGTACTTGCCCATGGATACTGGAAATAACACTAGAGGTATCTTCTTCTATGCCTTGTAGGCTTCAACTATTGTGGATATCTGCCTGACAAATTCCATCAAGATGACCCCATCAATGGGGTATCTTGGAAACATAAGAGGATATCCTTCAAATCCCTCTATCCTGATGTATGAAAAAGTGGCAAAATGGATAAACCATGCCCCATGCTGATAAACAATTTCTTGAGCTTCCATGCTTAGTCTTTTAGTCTTGTCCTCCTCCATAGTTCTGACCAGATGCATGGAGAATGCATCATTTACCAGTTTGTAGTCTAGGAGGTATGCCTTCCTTTGCAATTGGGGATAATGATCCCATATACGTTCATCATCAACATCACCACCAGCCTTACCCACTATCTTCAGAGCATCAAAAGTCCCTTTATATGCACATGAGTACACCACATATGAAGTCATGTAAAACAAACATGTTTGTCCTCCCAGGCTCCTCATTCCCTCATCCAATGTGTCATTGATGATCTTAGCCCATAGTGGCCTGTTGTCTGCATATAAGACCATCTGTATGATCCCAAACATCTAGTTCTTGAAATTTCTAGCATGAGGCCTACCAATCATCCTGCTCAGTAGAGTGATCATATATTGGTACTCGTCATCAAAATCAAACTTGTACAGATGCACAGGTAGGTTGGCTGAGGCAGAATATGTGTTTCTCTTTGATCTCCATTGGTATATCCTCTTCCTTGCATTTTTCTTGTTATTGTTACACTCTATTTCCAATTTGCCTAGGTCCACACTCACTACCTTCTTCCCAACTAGAAAATTGAAAGTGGCGATATTGTCCTTGACTGAGAAGTCTGCATATATCCTCCCATGTTTCTCCACTCGTCTGGTTTCAAGGTTGTAATTTCTTGCACATTCTACTACTAGCTTTAGGGCATCCATAGCATATAGAAAACTAGTTGCATGCCACATACTTGAGACATACACCCCATCCAGAATGGGATTGTCCTTATCATGATCCAATCTTGTCGACCATACTGCCAGGTCCATATCCCCTTGGTGTGTATTGTAGTTAGGGTAAAATTGCAAATCAGGGTAAATGAATAAACAGCAATGATAAAAACCCTAGCAATGCACAATGAAGCACAAGACAACATGAAAATCAAAATAACAAATGTAAATGCAAACCGATCTCCACGCTATGCTCGATTTATCTTCATTGCTCTTCTCCACCTCGCATGAGCATGCAAGATTTTGAAGGATTATTGTTGGAGGAATGTTGGGTTCTCATTTCTGCAGCATAACATTAAAATGAAGATGATATGAGGATGATAGATGAAGGATGCAAAGGCTCTAATGATATTTCAATAGCATGTGGATACTTGAGGATCAATGCATGCTAATGATAATTTGGCAGAATAATGTTACTTGAAGCTCAATGCATGCTAATGGCTTGTGAGGGGTTTGATTTATAGGAAAGGCTTGGTTCAAATGGATGGTTGAGATTAAAAAGCTAATTGATTGATGTGGATGGCTAGGATTGATTCGGTTATCCCAGTCTTCAAGGGAGTTGTAGTCATTTGACAAGTGTTAAGGAGAATAGGGCTCATGTGTGTTTGTGTACATAAAAAAGTACTACATATGTAAGATATTAAATAAAGAATGTAGTACCACTTATCTTTTTTAAATGAAAGAGGCACACATGTCGGCTAAATGATAAGATAAATTAATTAAATAAATAAAATTTATTTAATTAATTAGAAAGTTGGCTTATGATAAGAACTTAATTCAAATAAAATATTTGAATTAGTTGGGATATGAGTTGGATATTAATTAATTAAATAAAATTTATTTAATTAATTGGATAGTGGGATTAGGATATGATGTGGAAATTAATTAAATAAATAAAATTTATTTAATTAATTGGCTAATGGATAAATGGGATTAAGAGTGGGATTTAGGACAAAATGTTACATGATGTCTAGGATAATGTTTTTGACAAGGTGTTGCAAGACATGGACAAATTTGGGACAAATTTGGGTGTCTACATTTTGCCCCTCTTTGAGATGATGTTCGAGATGATAAGCTTTATGTTGAGTAACATCATTTCAAAGAAGCTATGGTATGGATAGAGGATAGGATAGTGATGATGATGTAAGGATGAAATGGGATAATGATGCCCCCTCGAGAGGATAGGTGGGTTGGACAAACACGGGTATGCTCTCGAAAAGAAATGGCTTGGCTAAGAAAAAGAGATAAGGGAATGGATAGAAGAAATGGATGATGTGTTATGCTGCAATGAAAGTGAGCAACCATGATGTTTGATATAGCACTAGACGTTATGCACCAAGGTATAAGGACCAGGGTGACGATGTGTCTTGTGCCCCAGCATAATACAACCTTGTCTGGATACAAGATATGAATATTAGCTAGAATGATATCGATGTGATGCAAAGGCAAGATAAAAAGACAACACACACAAGCAAGCATGCACAAATGATTCAAAAACAAACAATGTATTGCTCCTGTCAAGCTGTAAACCAATGATTGATTGTTTTGATGATGATAGTTGAGAGTGTTGTCATTGCGAGGAAAGCTATATCCCTAGATCAACACAAGGTTGTTTGCTAAGTTGGTTGGCTGGTTGGCTGATTGATTTAGCTTACAACAAGGCTAGGATCAAGACCATTGATTGCGATTGGATAACTTGGCTTGATTGATTAACTTGATTGGTATGGATTAAGGATTGACTTGCAATTGGATCATTGTTTGGATTCTTTGGATTGATTTGATTGGATGAAAGGATGATGGGATTGATGAAATGTTGATGATTGATTTGAAGGAAATGGATTGATTGAATGATAGATTGATTGGAAGAAGTTGTTTATTGATGATGTAGAAGATAGATGATAGAAGAAATGATGAGAGGAGAAAAATGAAAATCACTTGTGCCTGAATCTGGGCACTTCCTTCATACTCCAGACTGCCTACATACCCTGTATCCATGGGATCAAGGCACTTAACGTTGGAAATGAGATGTAGTTCTAATTTGTGTTTTATTGATGAGATGATGAAAATGGATTGAGATTGATCAAGTTATGGATTGAGATTGATTGATTTTGATTGATTGATGATTGGCTTGTTTGATAACTTGATTGGATTTGTCTTGATTGGATTTGATGTGATTGAGTTGATTTGCGTTGGTGTTGATGCTAATGATTGATAGGATTTGTTTTAATGGTTGGCTTGATGTGCTTTGGTTGTGATGTTTTCTATTGCTGGGTTGATTGTTTGGATGAGTGGATTGTTTTGAATGATGATAGTGATGGTGTGATGAAGTGATTGATTGAAATGAATGTATGAATGTGATTGATAGGAAGAATTGATGATGACGATTGAATTTTTGAGAATATTTTGATGTTTTGGGGATTTTTGAAATATTTTTTTTTTTGGGATTTTTTTGAATATTTTGAATGTTTTTGGATTTTTTTTGAAATGTTTTGAATGTCAATGGATTTACAATTTGGGTAGCCTTTGTGCTAGATACCAATGACAAGGGAGAAAACCAAGTCTAGGTGCAAGGATGGAGGAATGGGATTGGATGGATAAAAGGACGGGCTCAGAGTAAATGGGATGAAAGGCTCATGATAGTTGGGTGGATAGATAAGAGGATAGGCCACATAATGGATGGATGCATGCCTCATGATAAATGGATAGGTAGGCTACAGTGGAAAGCTCATGATAAAAAGATGGGGATAAGCTATAAGATGGAAAGCTCATGATAAGGATATGCCATAGTGGATGGATCATAAGGGAGCTAGGATGTGATCTCCAAAGGCTATGTTGCATAGGAAGAACTTGCCCCATTCTAGGTGGTAATGCTTAGGATTTTTTGCATGACACATGATGGATTTTACATTGCAAGGCTCATGACAATGGGATGACATGATGGATTGGTTTGAATGGGATGGATGAATGGTCAATGGATAGGACTTGGTTTGGAAAGAAGGTATGTCAAGAAATATCCAAATATGTTTCAACATTTTTCCCCTATGTCTTCATCAAGATCAAAAGGTGGAAGGAAGGGTAAATGGGTTCAATAGGATAGGCCTGTTTATGTAATGGCTAAGGATGGTAGGATGGAAAATGATATAATGGAAAATGATAAGTTGGAAATGGATTAGATAGTTTGGAAATGGATAGGTTGGATGAGACAATGTGCCCCCAAGTGTAAGTGACATGGAAGATCAACCTACACATGACGCCTGTTTGCCAGGTTTTCATCATGGTACTTATCCAAGGCGCTTGTTTACCAAGTTTTCACCATTGGACGAAGGGATTTCTCTTTACTTTTTTGATTTTTGATTTTTTTTGTTTTTGCTTTTTGCTTTTTTTTGTTTTCTTTTTTTTTGCTTTTAGATGGGTTGACAATTACACATGGCGCCTGTTTGCCAGGTTTTCACCATGGTAATGGATAGGAGGGACTCAAGTGTTTAGTGCTATGAAGGTTGATAGTGTCCCTTTAGAGATTGATGATGTCTTCGCATGGACCATGTTGTTATGCTCATAGATGTTGGTAAGGGATTGTATGGATGGGAGATGGATTAAGTGGATAATGGATTATAATGTGGAATTATAGAAGGTTCATGCAAGGATGGATGGATAAAAGGCTTATGCAAAAGCATGGACCATAGGAAGGTGATGGGGAAGATTTGTAAGATAATGGATGAAGGATGGGGAGATGGAGGCATGTGGGAATGTTTTGGAATGTAAGGGAACCATGACCAATGGTTGCACACACCATGATAAACATTGAAGCTTTTGATGGGATGGTGGTGTAGGAAGCAATGGAGATGTTTTCTTAGGGGATGGTTGATGAAGTGATTTAGGTACTCACATATATTTAGCATTTTTAGTGCTTTTGATTTTCTTGTGGGATTTTTGATGGGAATGGAAGTTTTGGATGGAAATGGGCTCTTGGATGGAGATAGGTGATTGGGATTCTTGAAATGTGGATGAGGATGCCTCATTCGCTTTGCTAGCTTTTTGCTTAGGAACCCAAACCATTTTGCTTTTGGGCTTTGCTTTTGGAGGTATGGGCTTGGATAGATGCTTATACAAGCTTTGCTTAGAAGATGGATGATTTAGAGACTTTTCACATTGATTCCTTAAGGCATGAGGGTCCTTAGGAGTTTTAGTTGGATTTTTGGCTTTATAGATAGAAGCATCAAAATTTTTTATTTTGAATCCCATGGGATGGATGAAGTGGATGGAATGATTGGAAGCTTTATGCTTAAACAATGTGTGCTTTTGTTGGTCATGATTAGGGATGTAAGGATACTTATGAATGATAGGTATGTTAGGTGTTGGAAGCAATGGTGGCAAGGTGGATGGAGGGATATTTGGAGTTGGTAAAAGTGGAGGCAAAGTGGATGGTGGAAGGTGTATGGTCACATGCTTTTGACATTTATAGGATGATGGAGTTGGAATGACAACACATGTTTTCGGTAGATGATGGGGTTTGTGATGGAAAGTGGTAGATTTAGGATGCATGAAGGGATTACCAACATCTTGGCCTTGTTTACCTTGGGGTGTGTATCCAAGGCCATATGAGCATGGAGGGATATTGACATGGTTTGGCTCCAAAATACCTTGTTTATAAAGGCCTAGGCCTTTACCTTGGTAGTTCATGTTTTGGAGGATGCGATTGACTATGGGACTAGGTGTGTTTTGGGAGCTAGACTTGAGTTCTTTATTGGATGGAGAAGATGAAATGGAGGACAATGGTTGTTGTTGTCCTAAGGAAGAACATTCATAGAGGAAGGTGGTAAGACCACGAGGACATGATGGTGGACTTGAAATGGGATCGATGGTAGATGTGGAGGGAGGATCATTAGCATTATGTTCACTAAGATCCAAGTTATTTGTTTGATCTTCTATGCTTATGTGTTCTTGAGAGGCACATGTCTCATTATGACAAGTGGATGTTTGCTCATTATGGATAGGGCTAGATGGAGGATGACTAGGAGCAATTTGGATATCTTGCTCATGAATGGTTATGGGATTATGGATAGGATCAAGGTACTTTTTAATAGGTTCTTCATCACATATATCATCTTGATCATGAGATAGATAAAGTTTTGCCAAATGGATCATCATGGTTTTCATGATCTTAGCTAGAACCTTGATCATAACTATGAGCAAAAATAGGATTAAGTGGTCTATAAAAGGGATAAATTTGCTCATGAATGAGATCATAGTGATGGCTAATAGCTTGAGGGAAACCCATAAGTAGGTCATGGATAGGTGGAACTTAGAGGTGCTTTGATCTTGATTAAGACTAGGGTTTGATATTTCCACATGTTTAAGATTATGCTCTTGACATACCTCTTCACTTTGGATGGAAGTGGAAGGTTCTTGAGTGGACTTGATAGGCTCTTGACTTAGGCTTGTGGTTGGAGACTCTTGAATAGACTTGTTGGCTTGTAGATCACATGATGGGCTTAAAGGGCTAGGCATGTTAATGGAAGGCTCTTGAAGAGGCTCAAGGATATGTGAACCACATGATGAGATTATAGGATTGGACATGACCTTTGGAAGTTCATTGGTAGGCTCATGAATTGGTGTTTGACATAGGGGTAGTCTATTCCTATCTAGTAGCCAATGGATCACATCCTTCGCAAGTGTATGGGTGGATGTGAAATATAATGGATGGATGATAATGGTAGATGGTGTTGGATTAGGATTAGGACAAGGATTAGGTTGAGAGCTAATTGGATTGGATGGATTAGGATTTGGACTAGATGGGGGTGACACATAGGATGGGGATGATGTGGCATGATTTCCCATTATAGGTGGGTACACCTTGTAAACAATTGAGACAAATATTGGGCATTGATTTGTATTATGGCCTTTGGTCCTATGGTATGCACAATAATCATGTTCATCATATGGACTTTCTTCACATGGTTTGACTTTAGGAAGTTCAATGAGTTTTGCTTCAAGCATCCTTTGTAAAACTCTCTCAGCTGCATCCTTTGGTGAACGATTAGAATGACATGGTGAGGAAGGTAATGAAGGGCTTGGTGATTTGGAGGGTTGATGGACCAATGGACTAGGAATAGGATCACATGGTGGTGTTGGGATAGGATTAGTTGGCTCATGTGTTGGTGTGTGATTAGATGACGAAGGCCACTCTAGATTGGTATCTCCCTTATCAAAGGTTATTGGATCTTGCATAGGATAACTTGGGCTTGTTTGATTTATGTACAAGGGGCCATTGGGATTTGCATGTGTTTCTTGTTGCAGAGGTGGACTTAGGTCTATCAATGGTGCTTGATGGTCTTGTTGAAAATGTGTACTTGGACGTGCTTGATTTATGTACAAAGCGCTATTGGGACTTGGATGTTGTTCTTGTAATATCACTTGATTGCCTTGTGGATGGGCTTGATAGTGCATTGGAATGGTGGTATGAGGGATTGGATAAGCTTGAGGTGGATGTTCATAGGTTGATGTGGTATTGACTTGGTGGATAGGTGGATTAAGTTGATAGGAAGTGGATGGATATGACATGTGGCTATGAGGTGGATTAGGTTGATAGGAAGTGGCTAAGGATTGTTGTACTTGTCAAGCTTGACTAGTGGCTAAAAGGTGTTGGACTTGGGCTATGAAGTGTTGTAGTTGAGGTGATTGGCTTGCATGGGGTTGAGCTCTTTGGATGAAGAATTGTAATGTTTTAATGGCATCTTGGTTTAGGGGTTGTGATCCTTGATAAAGATTTTGGAGGAATCTTTGGAATTTGATTTCTAGGTCTTCTAGTGTAGACATGTTGTCACCAAGTGTTTGTCTTAAGTCCTTTTAACAAGTGCTTGCTTAGGGATTTGGATGATGATGTGGAATGTTTAGATGATGTGTTTAGATTGATTTGTTTATGTGTTTGGTGTTTATAGCTTGATTTGGCAATGTTCAAACAAATGATTATGCATATACACACATGAATCACTCACGCAAGACACATAAGCAAGCTGTTAGTTTGAAAGAATGTGATGATGGTTAAGCAAGCACGTGAAGACAATTCAACAAGTCCTAGTTAAGGCAAGGCCACTATCACAAGGAGGTTCTAGTGAAAATTCGGGGGACCGGCACCCCACGAGCATCCAGCAAGCCACTTAAGACTTTAACTAACCCTACTAGGAGTTTTAATATACACAAAGGTACACCTCCTTTCGAGTTAGCACTGTATGGTGAGCGCTAATACCAGTTAGACTTGGCTTTCGCCTTATCCTCTGATTTTTATAGCGGACCAGATGAAAGTACCACTTGAGGTCATTCCCTTGGGGTGGATACCAAGGCAGGCCTCTCTAAGGCTAAACAAAAGCAACACAAGTAAATGTTTTTGATCTCCAAGTTCGTGTTGGGACGCGAGGAGAGAGCATACACATTTACTTGGTCACACTCGCATGGGGTTCATTAACCTTAGAAATTCCATGTGTGGAAGACAATGCAAGCACTTGTTTGTTTTAAAACCTAAATCCAAATGTGATGAAAGACAATGGTTCATTTTAGCCCAATGTTTTGATGTGAATTTGCAAACAATTGTTCATTTTATGCCCAAAATCCAAATGTGTTTGCAAACAATGATTAGAAGATGAAAGAGATGAAAGATTAGAATGAGTGCCCCTGATACAATCACTTTCCAATTTGCTGTAGATGTTGATGCCAATGCTGCTCCAGCTCCTTAGATGCCCTTACAAGTCACCAATTCCAAAAAGTAACAAGTAAACTTGCAAAGAAGATGATTACATGAAAAAGATGAAATCTGAAAATTCTGATGAAAATGATCTGATATATAAAAATAGATTGCATAAATAGAAAGTTCAAGAGATTCTAAGCAATTTGAAAAAAAGTTTCGCTGAAAAACGATCAAAATTGCTCAAGTTATGCTCAAATGAAGTTTGCAATGAACCTAAACTTTGACTGATAAAAAAGCTTGAAAAATAGTATAGTCACCTGATAAAAGTGGTACAGTTGTGAAGCTTGTCCTCCCAGCTTTCCAGCGAGTCCTTGTTTGTGTGATTTGGCCTCCGTATGTGAAAGTTATGATAGAAATACCAAGATGCACAATGACAGCAAGCAGAAGCAAGTTACAGTTGCCAGATGCGACATACTGTTGATCAGAGGCGATCTGTATTTGTGACAGGTGGGATCTTGCAGATCAAATGCAACATGAAAAATACTAGATGCGGTTCCTGTAGGCTTATAAGCGATGAAGAAAAGCCAAAAGTGACCGATCTCGGCTTACAAGCGACCTGTATCTACAAAATAACAGTCAAAACACAAAACCCTATTCTGCACAGGTGAGTACTGTCAGTTCGGAAGCGAGGAATATTAGTTTAAAAGTGGCTGTTGTAAGTTCATAAGTGATGCACATCAGATAAAAAGCGACCACTATCCATTCAGAAGCGATGCATATAAGTTTAAAAGCGACGACTGTGATTTCAAAAGCGATCCGAATGAAAACAGAAGTGATCACTGTTAGGTCATAAGCGATCAATACAGTTTAAAATTGACAACTAGCAGTGAAAACACATAGGCGAGTTCTATTGGGATAAAAGTGATGTGTATCATTCCTGAGGCGATCATTGTCGATGTAAAGGCGATCCAGAAAACACCATAAGCGGCTGATTTCAGTGCAGAAGCGACGCAGATATGCAAAAAGCGGCAAATTTTTGCTCAAAAGCAATGCAAAAAAGGATGGAGGCAATAGACAATAGCTCATATGCGACTAAGAAAAGACAAAAGTGACAAACAATAGCCCAAAAGCGATCTGGAAAGTTTTGGGTGAGAGATTGCAGATAATAACCATATGCGACCAAGTTTACCAGATGCTATCAGTTTTTGTTCAAAAGCAAGTACTGTTTGTTTAAAAGTGGACCAAATTTGACCATAAGCAACTCCTGTTTGCCCAAAGGCTAGCTGATTTAGCCCAGGCGAATGCTGTTTGATCAGAAGCGACCTGAATTACCAGAAGCACATTGTTGCAGTCCGGTTGTTGTTTTCTTCACCAAATGCTCCATTTTTCATCAAATTTAGGCAAATTTGTACTCAAAGTTTATGGAAACGGCATCCCGGATGCAATGGTGAGGTTAGATTTGGGCTAAGAGATCATCTACATAAATTTTTAGCCAAATCTTTGCAAACTAGGGCTAGAAAAATGCAAATTTTTGCTACAAAAGCTTGCAAAAATGAAAGATTGGCGCTCCAAGAGATCTAAACTTCATAAAAACAACCCAAACAAGAGAGGTTAATCAAGGACGTGAGTCCCACCGGGCATGCCAAATGTAGTTAGGGTAAAATTACAAATCAGGGTAAATGAATAAACAGCAATGATAAAAACCCTAGCAATGCACAATGAAGCACAAGACAACATGAAAATCAAAATAACAAATGTAAATGCAAACCGATCTCCACGCTATGCTCGATTTATCTTCATTGCTCTTCTCCACCTCGCATGAGCATGCAAGATTTTGAAGGATTATTGTTGGAGGAATGTTGGGTGCTCATTTCTACAGCATAACATTAAAATGAAGATGATATGAGGATGATAGATGAAGGATGCAAAGGCTCTAATGATATTTCAACAGCATGTGGATACTTGAGGATCAATGCATGCTAATGATAATTTGGCAGAATAATGTTACTTGAAGCTCAATGCATGCTAATGGCTTGTGAGGGGTTTGATTTATAGGAAAGGCTTGGTTCAAATGGATGGTTGAGATTAAAAAGCTAATTGATTGATGTGGATGGCTAGGATTGATTCGGTTATCCCAGTCTTCAAGGGAGTTGTAGTCATTTGACAAGTGTCAAGGAGAATAGGGCTCATGTGTGTTTGTGTACATAAAAAAGTACTACATATGAAAGATATTAAATAAAGAATGTAGTACCACTTATCTTTTTTAAATGAAAGAGGCACACATGTCGGCTAAATGATAAGATAAATTAATTAAATAAATAAAATTTATTTAATTAATTGGAAAGTCGGCTTATGATAAGAACTTAATTCAAATAAAATATTTGAATTAGTTGGGATATGAGTTGGATATTAATTAATTAAATAAAATTTATTTAATTAATTGGATAGTGGGATTAGGATATGATGTGGAAATTAATTAAATAAATAAAATTTATTTAATTAATTGGCTAATGGATAAATGGGATTAAGAGTGGGATTTAGGACAAAATGTTACATGATGTCTAGGATAATGTTTTTGACAAGGTGTTGCAAGACATGGACAAATTTGGGACAAATTTGGGTGTCTACATGTATCACCAATAATTTCGTACTTGAACTTCACCCCCTCAAGCTGGACAAACAAGGGCTTGAGGAACTTTGCCTCATACCTATTTCTTCTGAGATCTACCATGGATTCCTACAATAAACATGATATGTTTTACCCTAGAGTGTCCACATGCATTTCTACAACATCATGTACTTCTATCATGTATACTCAGTATATTATTCCTCACTTTATCATTATACGTATTATCACAAAGCCAAACCCCAAGTAAGAACAAATACTCTACCTAAAAATATAGAAAACGACAACAGGAGGGTTTACAGTTACTTACCTAACAATGTTTTCCTTTTGGGCCAGATGATTGATTATGGAGAAGGGCTATAAACGTTGGAGATCACCCGTTCTGTTGCGTTGAAGGATCTAATCTATTGACAGGTAGCTATTTGAGGGTTTGACTTTGGAGCTCTATAATTTCTCAATTTATCACAAGGTAAATGAAAATGACCTTTGAATTTTACCTTTAAAGAAGATCAATAGGACAAATTAGGGTAAAAATGTGTTGTCTTGATCAAATCTGTTGATCATCTACATGGAATCTGTAGATGCCGCCAAGTGTTCAACTTGCATTTGTAATCGGCAAGAATTCATCTACCGCATTTAATTGCATTTAATGTCAAAAAATAGGGGGTGATCTTCAAAAGATTAGGGGATATCAAAATATGACCCCCCGCTTTTGAGTAGAATAACTGAATGTAAAGGATCGAGTGATATGGTCAACGTTTGACCATGTGTATATCGGGTCACGAAATTAAGATCATGGGCTATTCAAAATATGACCCCCTCAGAAAAGATTGAGGTAACATCATCATGCCGGTGAAATTGTTTAATTATTATGTTTCAATGATGTCATTGTCATATTAAAGAATATGACAGATATCGGATATATACCTCCTCATGGATAGATGGAACAATGACATCATCATTAGCGTGATTTCCTTCATTCATTAGACTTGGATGTCATCACCGTCATATTGACATAGGGTGATATATGTGAAGAGGGTGATATTCATAAGATGACTGATGTTAAAAATATGACCCCCTCGCAAGATAACTAAAGTCCTTTAACAAGTAGATATCTACTTTTACTTAAATTTGATGTCTGCACATCCTGCATTGGGCAATTATCAGGTGATAATCCTATATCGGGGTGATCTTATCTAATATGACTGATGTTTGAAATATGACTCCCCCCCTACAGGATATCAGGTTCGACCAAACTTTGACTCAACATAACTCTCTTCCCTTAGACAATTTTTGGGTGATCTAAAAGGAAAACCTGCTTGGAATTTTGTGTACTTTCCAACCATGAGGTTAATAATGTGAATTACTAGCTTTGAGAACTGACCTCATCATAGTGGCAAATCTACCCCCTTTACAAGGCTACATGCATGACTGATTTTACCAAACCGCACAAAGTAGAAAACAAACAAGACAAAATAGAAAGAAAAGTTGGGTCCCTGTTTTGTCAAGATAAAATGGGGCGTGTTGTGTAACCACACAACAACTTGCCACCAAAGAACATAACCAAATTCCAACGATTCAAGTGATGTGATCACATTCTAACATAGCATTTTAATTCTTTCTAAGTATAAGTATTATAATCTTTCTAAATGATAGGGTTTTCATCACGACAACAATGCTAGTAAAGGGTCAGGTGTGTACAAAGGATTAATTATCCTTATCTTGCAAGTAAGTTGAAAACATGAGTAACTGATATTAAGCTACATATTTTGGGAGCATCCCTCATAGCCAACCTAGATAGAGCCTTGCTTCCAGTAGGTGTCTATAGCCCCAACAAGGTTATCTATACAATCCCCCTAAGTAGAGCCCCATTGCTAGCAGGCATCCATAGCCCTGGTAGAGTTACTTAGATGGCCTAATTTTATTCCTTTTGAATTTTCAATATTTATTCTTTTTGTTCATATGATGTCATCATGTAAGGTTAATGTGCAAGGCATGGTCACTTGCTGATTTAGTTTACTTAACACCTATACTTATGCATTCCACAAACCTATGGCTGTTAGGCGAGTCACTGTGAAAAATCACTTTAGTTAAGAAAAGACACTATGATGAAAAGGATATCACAGACCTAATTACTAATACTCCTCAAGATGAGTCATAACCTATATAGGAATTTGTTCTCACCATTTGAAATCTTAACAATTTGGTTATTTTCTTAGCGTGATAAGTTGCATCATCTTGACCAACCAAAACAAACCTATACAGACAACTATATAATATGCACATTATGATACATTTGACCTGCATTACACTATTTCAAGCTTGAAAATAATGCTTGAGGAACTGTCCATTAACTGGTAATGGCACATCCTCACCGGTTAAAGTCTTGAGCCTGTAGGTGTTGTCTCCTAAGATTTTTGAAACTTGAAAAGGACCTATCCAAAGTTTATCAAATTTACTACTATCTCCTTTCCTTTCATGTGCTTTATCCCACATAAGGACTAAATCTGAAATTCTAAAATCCTTAACTCTGGCTCTTTTGTCAAACCAATGCTTAACAACATCTTGATGTTTAGCAAATTGATCAATTGCTCTATTCCTTTTTTCTTCTAGATACATTAACTGAAGCAACCTGACTTCTTGTTTGTTATCTATACCTAGATACTCTTGTCCAAATTGCAATGTGGGGATTTTTAGGTTAACAGGGATGATGAGATCCACCCCATATATGAGGTGAAAAGGAGAATTCCCTAATGCAGCCTTCATCCTGGTTCTATCTACCCACAATGCATACTTTAATAGGGTGTTCCACTCCCTTGGGTTTTTTTCTATCAATTTCTCCATGATGTTCAACAAATTCTTGTTTGTAGATTCTGCTAATCCATTCCCTTGGGGATAGTAATTTGAAGAAAACTTCAAAACAATTCCATCGCCAAAAGCCCAACTTGATAATCTTAGCGATGCAAAGGTAGATCCATTGTCACATACTAAAGCATAAGGAACTCCATACCTGGTTACTATATTGCTTTCCAAGAACTTGATCACATCTTCAACATTGCATGTCTTACTACTAACAGCTTCAATCCACCTGGTACAATAATCAATAACAGTCAACACATACCTATGGCCTGAAGATGATGGAGGGTTGATATATCCTATGAAATCCATCCCCTATTGAGCAAATGGGTGCATCTCCATCACTGGTTGCAAGGGCTGAGAAGCATACCTTTCTCTATTTATAGCAACCTGACACATATGACAACATTTGATGTATTCAGTAGTATCTTTAAAAATAGTGGGCTAGTAATACCCTACTCTGAGGATAGCATGAGTGGTAGCTAAGTATGATCCATGTGTGGTTCCAAACTTTGTCTGCTTCTTGCCTTTCTAGGCATCTAAGGTATATTCCCTCATAGTTCTTCTTGAAAATAACTCCTCCTTTTATCATGTATTTTTGGGATCTCATCTTCAAGGCTCTCCTCTGTGAGGCCTGCAACCTTGAAGGACATCTTCTAGTAATCAATATATGCCTGATGTTTGAATACCATTCTTCAGTTTCCTTTGTATTTATGACATATTGCTGACTCATGATGTTAGGATCAATTTCAGATATCCTTTGACTCAAGGCTTGTCCTCTCACTAATTCCATGGGTGTTATGTCCATATCATACTCTTGGAGGATAGTTATCCATTTGGCTTTCTTTTCACCTAGTTCACTTTGCATTAAAAGCATCTTTACTATTGTATCTAGTACTAAAGTGATCACTTTACTTCTCAAGATATAATGTCTAAACTTCTTGACTGCTCAGACAAGAGCAAGTGCTTGTCTTTCAACATCCATATATCTGAGTTTTGCATCCCTGACAGGACAACTCATGAAGGCTATAGGCTTTTCTTCTTTAGCCTCATTTCTTTGTGTTAATACTGTTGCAGACATATGCTCTGAAGCAAATGAGTATATGTAAAAATCTTTGGTATAATCTAGACTAATAAGAATAGGAGCATTAGATATAGCTTTCTTGATATCTTCAAAAGCTGCTGTAGCTTTAGGTGTCCACTTAATTTTGGCATCCTTCTTGAGCATTGCATTCAATGGTCTGACAATCTCTGCAAAACTAGTAATGAATTTTCTAATGAAATTGATCTTACCAAAATAAGATTTGAGCTCCTTCTTACTCCCAGGGAGTTGTACCTTCATGATTGATTCTACTCTCGCAGGGTCAATGATGATCCCTTCTATGTTATTAGGTGACCTAATTACTTCCCTATGGTTACCCCAAATATGCATTTCTTAGGGTTTAAGGATATTCCATAATGTTCACATTTCTTTAGTACTTTCCTGAGGTCTTCTACATGATTCCCTCTCTCTTTAGAGAAAACTGTCAAATCATCCATGTATATGACGATGCATTTACCAATTAGCCCCCTAAAGGCTATATCCATTGCTTGCTAAAAGGTGGCTCCAACATTTATCAATCCAAAGGACATGCGCCTGTAGGCAAATATTCCCCACTTAGTCTACCATCACTTGGTTGTAACCCGAAAAACCATCCAAAAATGACATCATCTTTGCACCATTTATAATCTGCAAGACCTCATCTAGAGAAGGCAAAGGATAATTATCCTTTTTAGAAGCTCTATTTAAATTTCTGAAGTCTACACACAACCTTATGTTACCATTCTTCTTCCTTACTGGGACCAAGTTAGCCACCCATGTGGAATGTCTCACAGGGAATATGATTCTGGCATTAAGCAATTTCTTCACTTCTTCAAAAATGATGGGCTCTAGCAAAGTATTAACATGTCTCTATTTTTGTCTAAAGGGCTTGACATCTGGCTTTAACGGTATAGTATGAGTGATGATCAAAGTATCATAAGTTTTAAACTTGTCATATGTCTAGGCAATAACATGAATATAATATTTAAGGGCTTGGGTTATTCCTACCATTACTTCTTCTATACACACCTTTCCAATTAGGACATTCCTTTTCTCTACATTATGTCCTATATTGACTAGTGAATATTCCCCTCCATCTGCTTTAGGGACATCTTTCTGTTTCAGCATGTTATCTAAATCAAATGCTCTTTCCAATTCTATCATTCCTTTAGGAATCTTGTTAATGGGTAGCTCTATGATCTCTTCTTCTTCCTAGGTATGATCTTCCACATTTCTTTCATCTATGGTTTGTGTATCAAACACATCTCTATTGGATATGAAGTCTAAAATGTGTTGGTCATCATCAAACACTTGAAGGTTAATGACATTGTCTAGTACAGAGGGTACTGACACTAATTCAACTGAAAATGTCTTCAAACTAGATATGGATAATGGTTCCAAAGTACTTGCAGCTTGGGCCAAGGCATCTTCCTTGTGATTTTGTTTTCTAGGTACATGGGTGATGTTAAATGCATCAAAATCTTCTATTAGATCCCATACCCTATGTCTGTAATTAGGTAACTTCTTGTAATTACAAGAATATATGCCCCTTACCTATCTTAGTACCAATTCTGAGTCTCCATAGACATGCAAAATCTTTACTTTCTTTCTGAGTGCAAACAATATCCCATGGATCAAAGCTTCATACTCTATCACATTATTTGTGCATGGGAATTGTAATCTATATACTGCCAAGTAGGATTTACCAGTTGGATCAATAAGATCTATTCCTACTCCAGCCCCTTTTTTTTATTTAGATCCATCAAACCTGAGGATCCATGGCTTATCTTTAGTTAAAGGTTTGTCTGGGCCTTCTCTTTTCTTTTTAGCTCTAGCAGCTGCACTACTTGATATCCATCTTCATTTTGGTGTTTCAATCTTCTCAACCTTCACCTTATCTGACTGATGTGAAGCTAATATTCCCTTTTCTTCTTTGTCATCAAAAGGAAGATCTTTTGAATAAGGCAACATCTACTTTTCTAGAATATGCAAACATAATGAGCAAGTAGTTTCTGAATGTGGTGCTTCATGTAACTTGCACCATCCCTCAATTAGAACATCATGTGGGGATCTTTGCTACTATATCATCTTCTAAATTTATTTTGATAAAAATTCCTCAAACTTGGACAAATTACTATCTCCATCTTCATCAGATATTTCATAATCTAACTCAACCAAGTAATCGGTCCCTAGGGTGATATTCTTGTTACTCTTAATATTACTCTCGTTACACACCAACATCTCTTCTATCATCTAAATAGGGCTTTCATCAGGATATGCACTTTCTTCTGTTCCTGTAAATGACAAACAAAAATCAGTATCACTGTCACTATTTGTAAAGCTTACCTCGGATGATGATGATGCCACCTCACTGCATGCCTGTTCTAGTTCCATCAGGACTAAGAAAGCATCACATGTCTTTTTAGAATATGCCTTGTCATGTAACCTGCACCATCTTTCAATTAGAACATCTTCAACAAACATTTTTAACAATTGGCAATGTTGCACCTCTTTGGACAAGTGCATTTCAAAGTCCTTGAAGTGATCTACTTCTATCTCATTTTCAGAACTACAATCAGACTCTAAAATTATTCTATCATCCTAAAGATTGTCATTATGAACATGAACATCATACATGAGGATCTCCTCTATCTTGATGGTCTAGGGTCTGATGGAATACACTCTAGGTTCAACATCTACATACATGATCTCATTAGTTTTATTCTACTTAGTGATCATATGTTTCATGCGAGGCTCAACATCTATCCTTATTTGAATAGGTATTCTTTCCAAGGTAACCACATGTGACTAAAATCAATGGACATGTATCCATTGAGTGTTTCTGACCAATCCGTGCTGAGCAACATCCCATAGGTATCTGGTATATCTACCACCTGAATATCAATGTAGTATTGGATTCTTGGATTTGATGCTAACTGTATATGGATGTGAGTCAATTCCCCTACTACACTCACCTATGTTTTATGTAATTGTGTTACTTTCTTTAGTGACTTGGCAGGATGCAACCCTAAGGGGTTACATATGGATAGAGGCATTACATTAGTAGATGCATCTAAATCTACTAAGCAATTATGCAAATTCTTACTAAATATCCTTATGGTAAGGAGAAAAGGAGGTGACTCAGTTTTATCTCTATAAAGAGTCATGTGTGAAGTCTCTACAACTTGAATAGTGGATGGAATTTTGTGTTTAACATTAATATCCTTGATAGCATGATCTTTATTCCCAGTCTGATTTAAGGTATGATTATCCTCTTTTGGAGCAGGGTCATCTAAGGATTTCATGAAAGCTTTTTTAATTGCTGGGGTTTTGAGTAATTTTGACAATGATAGGATGATCTTGATCTTTTTCATTTCATCTGCTAAGTATGTGACCAATTTATCAGACTCAGGGGGTAGATTACTAGTTTTTGGTACTACATTTTGTGGAGCTAAGTACTGAGCATTAACTTTAGGAATCTAGGGTTATTGCTTGCCTTAGGATCAGGAGGAGTGTTGCAATTATTTGGAGGCAAGGATGTAGTCAAAGGACCAGCAGGTCAGTTGGAGTTATTCCTTAGGTTGTAATTATGTCTACCCTAATACTGCTACTGATAAGCATGCACTTCCTCATGTTCAACTAATGGCTCATTTTCATCCTCAAATGGAAAAACATAATTGGTTTCAAAAGCCATAGCTAACTCTTCACATGCTAAAGTGTAATTCTCATGAGGTGACATTGTCTACTAATGAGGATGATTGATGAAACTTTCTAATACAAGAGAAGAATCATATTCGCAGGGGACAATTTCATTTCCTTCAACACAAGGTGGATTTCCTACACTATTAGATACTTTAGTTTGAAATATACTAGTGGATATCCTAAACTATGGACAATCTAGCTCTGCATGAGCATTGGTATTATGTATCCTACACCAGTTTGTAAGAGTTGCCTCTAACAGGTTCACTCTAGTGGTTTGCTTAGGTTCACTAGAAGGCTGATTATCTAGAGATGATGGTAAAGAACCATTATTTGGCCTAGTGTTCCACACTCTAGGTTGTCTAGGGGGATTATTGTTACCATTGTTGTTATTATAGTTGTTATTGTATCCCCTATCAAGATAACCAGATCTATCATTGGCATATCCCCTATTCTAATTTGGTTGAGAATAGAAATTTTGACTCCTCAAATGAGTGATCTCAGTGGTGAGTTTCTTTAGTTGTGCTGATATCTCTTTAATTTCCTCCTTTTCTTCCCTAACTTTGGCTACTATGTTCTCTATTTGGGGTTTAAAGAAGGAAGAGCCATTGTTATTATTATTAGATTGTTCCACAACCTAAGGTACCTATGTATGTCCTAGATATTGTAGCATTTGACCATTTCCATTGAGGTGGCATGATACTAAGTGGAGGTATTTGCAAAGGGCTTAGCATTACAGCTAGAGGTATCATGGCTCCATTGGTCTGTTGTTGAGCAGGATATGTAGGATAAACAGGGAGTGTAAGAAATGCAATATTAGGTGTTGGAGCAGGAATCAACTATTGACTAACTTTGATAGCTTCTTCAAAAGCTACTGCCAAGGTTGTGACACCAGGATGTGTTCTCCTGATAAACATAGAAGTTAGGGGATCTAAGGCTGAGTAATATATACTCCTAGTAGCTTCATCTGCTACAGTATAGGGAGCAACTAGCCTTGAGAGCATCTTTTGGATTCTTGCATTGAAATTGGCAATAGGTTCTCCCTCAAATCTCTTGATTGTGGCGAAGAGATGATAATTCATTGAAGGATCTATAGGTATTTTGAATCTATCCTTAAAGGCTTTCTCCAAGGAAGCCCATGAACCAACTGAACCTTGACCAAGACTGATATACCAATTATATGCCTCTTCCCCTAAGGAAAATGGAAATAACCTGCATACCACATCCTGATGTTCAATTCTTGCTCTACAACAGTCTTCCTTGAATGTTCTAATGTGATCATCAGCATCTTGATATGGATCATATTTTTAGGTAAAGGATGATATGTAGTGAAAGTTAGAGGTGACTCTGTAGTAAAGAATGACATTATGACTGGTGAAGGTTGGACTTGGGGTGTGACAGGTGGTCCTGTAGGTATTTTCAGCCTGATAGGAGTTATCATAGTGCATTATGATGAAGCTCCTGATGCATTAGAACTAGGAGAATGATGGATATCTACTGTTCTAGGTTTGAGTCCCTAGATAGGCATTTCTTCAAAGAGTCCACTAGATTTGGACCTGGTATTTGGCCTGAGAGCTAGGTTTCTTGAATTTAAGAAAATTTGGCCTGTTTACTATAAAGGTCAGCTAAAACACTTGAGCAAAGGATGTATTTATGATCAGAATCTAAAACTAACTCGATATTTATGCAATATTTGTAGAAATGATGCAAATATGAGGTGATGTGAGACTTTTGGACACAAGCAATAGGATATCAAGTATCTTAAGCAAATTACTTCAAAGCTTTAGCAAAAAAAATTGAAAGAGAACTTATCTTTTGAATATCATAGCAATCGACCACAAAGCTTGAAATATTTACACTCAATTTTAAAAACTTTACGACGGATAAGCACAAACAAACTCAAAACAACAAATCTTTGCACACGACTTGAAGTACAAAGCTGTGTGAGTATTACCTTTTGTTCTGTGTCTCTGAATCACCTTTAAACAAAGAGGGGCCCTCCTTCTAGCACCAATTTATGTTGATGATGATTGTTAGTCATAACAACATGCATAAAAATTTGCACAACAAACCTTTATTATCTTGTAAAGTACGATCAGCTTCAGATAAGTTGATGACTCCACGTCTCCATTGATCAGGTCAGGATTATCTAATGTTACTCAAAGGTTGATGTGACATGTTGTTTTCCAATTCAAGGGGTCTTACATTTGTCTAGGTGATTAGTATTGCACTGTATTCTATAAATTCACTCCACAAAGTGGTCAATTCTAATCTATCTGCAAAGATTGCTGAGATATTTGTAAGTTTGATCAATTCTTCTGATCATTGATCATTATGAACTTGCTCCTTCTTCTACACTACATATCTATTTAAATGATGTGTCTATAAGTGGATATTTATATGTATTTCATGGATATTTATCTAAATTTGCATGATATTTATCAATTTGACATGCTTTTACTTCAAATATGCTCTGTATTTTCAATTGCCTATGGGGTATCTACATATTTCATGTTTTATTTGCTTTTGATTGTCTATTATTTGTAATTATGGAGATGATTTGTAATGAGATTCAAAGAAATTTAAAAGAATACTTCTACTTTTAGTGAACCTTTAGCTATTGAATCACATGCACACAAGATACATTCATGGAGAGAAGAAATCAAACCATAGGTCACCAGGTCATTCTACAGCTAGAAATGGTTGATGCTAACTTCAAAGGAAATAGGAATGAAAACAATACATGCTGGCTGAAAAGAACTCCAAGGGATGCATCTAATCAATGCATATATCTAGATTTCAATCACAAATTACTCAAGATTTACAATGATTTGTAATCAAAATAGCTTCTCTTTCATTAAGTATGCATAACATGTACATTTACAATAACTTTGAAATAAGTCCTAAACTTTTCAGCAATCAGATTTCAATTAAGTTTTGAATGACTAAAAGATTGCACCCCTACACCTTTTATAGAATAAGGTGAGGAGACAGTTATAATTAACCAACGGTCAAGATTTATCCATTAAGATCAATGGTTGACAATTCTCCTATGACTTAGTCACTTTTCTCTCGTGGCACAGGTTGCCAGCTAGCAACCATCTATATGACTCACTATTTATGAGTACCTCATGTATATATACACTTAGTGATGCATCTTGATTCACTCCTCAGGTTCTTCTTCATCATTTTCTTCTCCTTCATCGTTCTCTTCATCTTCATCACTTTCACCGTCACTGTCACTCTGATATACATCCTCTTGTCTATGGACCTTTATTGTTGTCCTAATATGTTCATATGCTTGTACAATTTTATCAACCTCTCCCCCATCTTAAATTCTGGCTTTTGTAATTGCATGTTTATGAGATTGGAATTTAGTCATGAGAGCTTCCAACTTACCTTTCCTGTTGTTTAATGTCTCATTGTATGTTTCTACTTTAACTTTTATTCTCATAATTTTATTCATTACTTCTTCTGTCAGGTGGGTGAGAGGGTCATCTGCTGCTGACTTAAAATTATCATGCAGAGCCTTAATAGAAAAGTCTACATCCTGATTCTCAATTTTTCCTTCTATTTTCCCTTCCAAGGCCTCAAGGATTTCTGCTTCATACGCCATCATGCTATGTAATTTAACACTAGTATCCCTGAGTTTGCCACTGAACTTCTTCAAGATATCACACTCAAACCTAATATCTTCATACCATATGCTTGTCAATAGGGCAATATTATTATCCAATACTTCATTGCTTATCAAAATTTGTGAATCAATTCTCTTGATTTCACTCAGAGCAGTCAAGTTCTTTTCCAACTGGAATGACCATTTTCCTATATCATTTTGCATTTTATCTACCTTCTTCTTTAGACTACTCAAAGAATTCCACCTCGGTAGAGAGGTTCTTAATACATCTTCAACCCTAGTGAGAGCTGAAAACATCCATTTTCCATCACCATTGCCTCATGTTTCATCAGGTCCAATTTGGTGACCTCTTCTTGTGATATGATAGTCGATGGGACTGCAGGATCAACTAGTGTATTATCAGGGTTAATTAACCCTTTTATGAAAGAATGTAGTTGAGCAATGTGCTCCTTATGCGCTTTATTTTTCTCTTTTTCCTTCTTCACCCTTTGGGTTAAAGAATCAATAATATCCTTCCCTTCTTGACCTTCCTGGTCCTCGTTGGCAAAATCCAGATCAACACTTGTGATTTAGAATTCTCCTAGGCTAGTTTTGCCCTTTTCCTTCTCAACTATTGGAAGTGCTATCTGTACTATTCTTCTACCTATGGTAGGGTCTATTTTTATGGAAGATTTTATTCTAGTCTTCCTCCTTGGCTTCATCATTTTGTCAGCGAACAAGGTAGAAACATCAAACTCTTGAATTTCTGACATTTGTTCCATACCTATTTCCTTTTCTAACCAATGAGGTACATTACCTCCAGATCCTTGGTGGCCTTTGTTAATATCATGTATGCTCTATTCTCTAGTGTCTGCTTCTATCCTTGGTGGAGAAGGCACCTTCTTGATTTCTTCCTCATGTAGTTCCTCATGAGGGGGATCTTGTTAGAGTTCTTCTTGTCAAGGGGTTGCCTTCTACAAGGGAGGATCCTATGCTCCCTCTAGATTTTCATCTTCTTTATTATTTTTCTCATCCTAAGGCATATTGACATCCTTGGATGCTTGTGTATTTTGTCCCTGAGGATCACCTTGATCATGGGTCATTTCCTGTACTGCACTCGATGCACTGATACCTTGTGGCTTAGGGTCCTCTTGACCTGATCTGTCTTCTATTCTTGGGACTTCTCCCAAATCTCCCTGAGTCTGAGCAACACCAATACCTGATATGTCTTGATCACCCCCACTCTTTTGTTGAACTTCTAATATTTTTGGTTCTGTAGGTGTCTCATGTTGTTGCTGACCCAAATTAGGAGCAGTGCTATCTTTTTCTACATGTTTTGCCACTTCAACCTTCTTTGGGTCCTCGAGTGCACCTATTTTATCCTTAGGGCTTATATCACCCCTATATGTTAAGTCTATGGTTGTAGGGATAGTCACCAGTTTAATCAAATTGTCGAGCCCTATCTATTGGGCTACCTTCTTGTTGTGTGGTTACACAACACGCCCCATTTTAACTTATCAAAACAGGGACCCAACTTTTGGCTTGGCTTGTGTTGTCTGCTTTCTGGCGGTTTGGTAAAAATAGGTCAGGTGCATCATCATCATGAAGGGTAGGATGAGGTTGGTCATCATCATGAGGTTAGTTTGTCAAAGTTCATATTTTGTTTCTATGACCTCATAGTTAGAAAGAGCTTGAAATTCTATGCAGGTTTGCCTTTTACATCACCCAAAAATTCGTCCATATGAGGGAGTTATGCACAGTCAAAGTTTTGGTCAAACCTGATAATTGCTGTATGAAGATCATCATCATCATATTTGAAACGCCCCCCGATAATATCCTGAGGTTGAAATATCCAGACGTCAACTTTAAGTCGTAGTAGGTTGTCCCCGTCGAGCGGTCTTTTGTATCGCGAAAGGTCATCATCATGATCTTGGTCTATCACCCGATAAAAATCATGCAGTCCCAATATCCGGACGTCAATCTTAAGTGATAGTGTGTTTTACCCATCAAGCGACCTTGGAAACATCGCGAGCATCATGATATTCTAACATCACCCGATATTATAATATCATGCTGATATTATAATATCACCCTACTTAGAAAATCTGCCATCTGCATAATTTGCACGCACACGTCAAAGTCCTGGTGATCATCATCATCCTAATCTTTCAAGGCAGGATCACATTTCGTAATATCCTCCTGATCTCCTTTTGCGTGATCATGATGATCACCTTATCTTTCAAAGGGGGAGGGTGATATTCCATTCCTAAGTCATGATGTCAAGATCATCATGATCTTGTTTGTCTACCCGACATTTCGCAATATCCTCCTGCCGAGAAATATAACCTTTTGCAAATATCCTGATGACGTCATCCCGACCTGATAAACGAAGAAGCAAATATCAGGATGACGTCACCATCACCTTTCTCCTTCGGCAGGATATTTTCCAAGGCATGATCCTGTTCACCAATATGACGATGACGTCATGTTCTAAGTTTAACGAAGGCCCCGGATATCCTGATGACGTCATCTGGACGTTCAGCAGGATCATTTTTTTTAATCACCTAGTGTGGATATGATGATGATCATCATCATCATCTTGATCTTTCGAGAGGGTTACCTTGGCCGCAAAAAGGGGTCATACTGTATTCATCATCCCGATCATCTTCCTTAGGTGACCTGATAGTACATTTATCTCCTGATCTTAACGAAACATGACGGTGACGTCATCTTTTGCATTTTAATGAAGCCCGAATATGACGATGACATCACCATGATATTCCTTTCCTCAGCAGCAGGATCATATTCCAAATCCTCCTATTCTCCTTCGACATGATGATGATGATGAGGTCTTTCTTTCCCCAATATGCAGAAACGAAACATCCTGATGTGCTTTTCATCAGAGCATTCGGAGGGGAGGAGCATCATAATTCATGATATCCTGCGGCTAGATAAAAGACATAGAGTTGGGCATCATCATGATTTTTGGCGTCGGTATAACTGTTGCCATCGGCCAAGTCTAATATTGTCACCCCGATCATATGTGGTCACACCGATGCGAATATGATGATGATGACCCGAAACATACAAACAGAGCATGCAAAGCTGGATTCGAAGGATGGTTAAAGAGCGGTTATTTCCTTGTATATTTTGAGATCATCATGATCATATTTTGAACCCGATATACAAGAAAATGGGCGGGAACATGAAGCGATGGAAATTTGAAGACCTGATTGCTGATTTCCCAGTCAACAATGGTTGACCCAGGTGTTTTGAAGATGTTTATGCATTTAGTGCATAATTTTCCACTGATTTGGAGCCCGATTGCCTGTAGCTGCACATTTTTGGGGGCTTGTTTAATAAAATGTTTTACTTCCTGTTGTTTATCCGCATGATGATGAACTTAATGTTCGTCTGTTTACTTGCAGGAAGTCATGATGATGCTGCTGAAGCTGAGCATTGAAGTCATGATGCTGTTAGAGCTGCTGCTGAAGCTGATAATTACAAAGTTGCACATGGAGGCAACATGAACCAGAAATAAGGAGGATATTGTCAAATATGCTGTTCACCAGCTGGAGACCGAATCAAGTTAAAGATGCTGGAATATTCTGTGCCAGCTGTACATTTGCCAACTGACGAAGCATGTGCTTTTCATCTGGACCATTGATTGTTATGAGAGGATCCTGATCCTTGGATCACTGTAACCGTTTTCTGGCATTTGATCTATATAAAGGCCAGAGGTTGTCAAAAGGAGAAGATATATACATTAGAATACAGAGACGCATCTGGCGCATTAAGGCTAATTACTGTAGAATCAATTAGGAGATCGGATTACTGAGACTAATGAGGATAGAATTGTTGAAATGTCAAGGTTCTTTCTTCAGATCACTGTAAATGTACCTGTTCTTGAGCATACTGAATGGATATGAAGTTTCAGATTACATCCTGATTGTAAATTTTACGTAATCTTCCTGTTGATTTCTGGATATGTACTGGTGAATGCTGTGTTCAACTGGAAGTGCTTTCATTTCATTACATGTTGTTGTCAACTTTTCCTTTGAAGATTTGCACTAGATCATGCGGATTTGTGGAATGTCCTGGTGAAGTATGATTCTAGTTTCCTTCTTTTCATTGCATGTATGGGAGCTTGTATGTGGATCAGTGATCTAAGTCAAGTAGTTTTGGGAATCTCATTCTTTAACCCTTTTCCTTTTTTCAATTTCATAAATTCATCACCATAACTGCAAATCATGATAAATAACAAGCAGAACAGAGAAATATGCTGAAATCCCGTAGGTAACTGAAAATCATTAGCATATTTGAGTTAAGTGCATGTATTATTGAAAATATCATGCAAAGAATCATAAATAATGATAGAAATCATGCAAATATCAGCCTGTAGGCACATTATTTGACTAAATTCATAGTGCAAAGGTAGAATTATTGGAGATTTATGCAGAGCAAACATCCAGAGCAGGATATTTGAAGATAATGATGATGAACTTTGCAGAAACACGTAAGGCCCCTGAATGGAAAACAGCAACACACATCAACCACTGAGTAACGTCAGTGGATTAAGACCTAATCAACGGAGACTTGGGATCATGAATTCTCTGAATTCATCGTATCTTTCAAGATGAGTAAAGGTTGTTGTGTAACTTTTATTCTATGTTTGTGAGTGATCAATATCATGACCAACATAAATTGGCGCTAGAAGGAGGGCAGAACTGTTTCTCAGCATCATCAACAGAAGGAGGGCAGAACTGGAAAAGGCACCGCTGCTTCAGTCATCATTCATTTTGTGCAGGCCCCTCGCTTCTAACGCAACATAAATTGGCGCTAGAAGGAGGGCCGAACATCAGAAGGAGGGCAGAACTGGAAAAGACGCCATTGCTTTAGTCATCATTCATTTTTATGCAGGCCCCTCGCTCCTATCGCGACATAAATTGGCGCTAGAAGGAGGGCATGAGCTGTTTCTCAGCAAATAGATCCTGTTCCTGAACAAAGAATTTTTGATTTCTGCAAATATTGCATAAATATTTCAGCATTTCAGTTAAATGTCTGCAAATATCTCTTACCTGAGATGTTTTGGTTGCACCTTTGCAAAGATCTAGCCCAAAGCATCAAATATTTGTTTGATTTTCTGGACTTTCAAGTTTTAGTCTGAGATATGATAGATCTCCTTAAAATTGCAAAATACTAAAAAATTGAAGAATAGAGTCTCATTTTGATGGATGTATATGAAAATAATTGCCAAATTAACATTCCTTTATTTCAGGAAACTTTAAATAGGCAGCTTTACCCTCACAGTTTGTCTAACTTTGGTTTATGTACCTGTTGTAGGATACACCAGACTGCAGAACACAGTGAAATAAATTGCTTAACTTTCCTTACAAGGTTGGATTTATATTTGAAAGGACTAATATTCTTTCTAGATGTGTTCAGGGTTGAAATTTGCCAAGAAAATGAAGAAGTCTACCAGGAAAATGAAGAAATTCTGGAGCAACAAGCAGATGCAACACCAGAAGTTATTAATTGTCCAGACACTGAAGTAGATCATTCTGAAGATTTTGAATTATACTTGTCTAGAAATATACAGTGTAGTCAAATATTAGGTTTGCCCATTGATGATGTCTTGATTGAAAGCTGGTGCAGATTACATGATGAAGAGCATTCAGAGAGAGATTGTTACCCTTGCTTGGTCATGTTGAAAAAGATTCTAGAAAATATAATGACAAGTAAGGACCAGTCAGTATGCAGGTATGAATCTTGTGAAAATTTTAGAGAAGAAATCACTCATCAGGATAATATTTTTGATTCTGATCCTAATACTTTTGATAAAGAAGATGAAACATCTTTCCTGGAGTCATTCTATGGTAAAGAGAAGTGTAAACATATAGTAGAGCAATTTAAATGCACTCCTGATGATGAAGTTCCTATGATGGTAACTCAGGGAGTCATAGAGAAGAAAATAAATGCTGATTTATTACCTGACTTCTTTGAATTAAATGATCAAATGCAAGAATGTTGCAGGTTAAAGGAACCAGATCCTCTAATAGATAGAAAATGTGAATTATTTAATGAACAATTCCTGAAAGATGAAGATGTAGAAGACTTTGGAGTTGTTGTGCATAATCGGATGTCACTCCAGAAATATTTTGAAAATGAAACAGGGGAGTGTCCTCATCAAGTGAAAGTTGTTTCTCCTTTACAGTCAAATGATTTAGAAATGATAAATTTCTATATACCAGGTTGTGATAATAAAGATACTTATTTAGATGCTGATGTGCAGGAAATTGAAGAAAATATTGAGAAGTTTCCTGAACTGGAGGATAAACTGAACATCCAGAATGAAGGGATAAGGCTGGATAAAGATGAAGAATTAATACATCAAAGGTCATACATCCTTCAATTTGAAGAGGGACCAGGCATTGAGCCAAGCAGTGAAAATATAATGACAAATGGAAGACCAACTGCCAATGAAGAAGCATGTCCAGCAAAATCAGAAATACACCAGGTTGTATTTCTCCTTTCCACAGTAAATGATGTTGAATACTATTTTAATTATGGAAATTCAGAAGATAAGACATGCATATGGATTAATCATGAACATGATGAGCTTCCTCAGTTGCTGATCATCAAGAGTTGTTCTGTTGAATACAGTGAATTCAGAATATCAGAATATTCTTCAGAATATAAAGATAAATTTGCTAGGTTGAGAACCATAACTAATACCCTGATGCTCCTGCACAATCAAAAGAAGTATGCAAATACAGGTGTCCTTAGGTCTTTTTCTGGTTTTTGTTTGCCTAGTAGTGGTTTGTATATAATTTTGTAGGTTAGTTGTTTGTACAGTCTGCTTGTTTTGCTTTCTTGTTCTGTTCCTGTTGTTTCCTTTTTGTAGGTTAGTTGTTTGTATAGTGTTTCTTCTGTTTTGTGTTGTTTTGGTTGAGTTTTGTTTTGGTAAGTCAAGATGATGCACTTCATCACCTAAGAAAATAACTAAATTGTTAGGATTCAAGTGATGAGATCAGATTTAGATATAGATTTTAATTCATTCTGATAAATACTCATGATCAGGTTTTATAATATCTTTTCATCAGGTGCCTTTTCTTGTCCAAAGTGAATCAAACACAATGAAACACCTAACAGCCTTGGGCTTGTTGAAGATATGAGTATAGGTGTTAAGTGAAAAATCTAAAGGGACTCCCTTGCTACCAATACAATCTCCAACCTAAAGCTGCAAGTGACTACCCCTTGTATAAATGAGCTGACATGATGATATCAAATATAAGTATATAAATAGAAAATATAGAAACAATAAACTTAGGCCATCTAAGTAACTCTACCGGGGCTATAGATGCCTGCTGGCAGTGGGGCTCTACTTAGGGAGATTGTATAGATAACCTTGCCGGGGTTATGGATGCCTGCTGGCAGCAAGGCTCTATCCAGGTTGGCTATGAGGGATGATCTCCAACTATGTAGTTTAACACCAGTTACTTATGTTTTCAACTTACTTTCAAGATGAGGATAATTAAATCATATGCACACACATGATCCTTTGTTAGCACTGTTACCTTGATGAAACTTTATCATTCAAAGATCATGATGATTTTACTTAGAAAGAATTAGAATACTATAGATGAATATGATCATATCACTTGAATTATTTGAATTTTGTTGTTTTCTTTGGTGGCAAGTTGTTGTGTGGTTACACAACACGCCCCATTTTAACTTATCAAAACAGGGACCCAACTTTTGGCTTGGCTTGTGTTGTCTGCTTTCTGGCGGTTTGGTAAAAATAGGTCAGGTGCATCATCATCATGAAGGGCAGGATGAGGTTGGTCATCATCATGAGGTCAGTTTGTTAAAGTTCATATTTTGTTTCTATGACCTCATAGTTAGAAAGAGCTTGAAATTCCATGCAGGTTTGCCTTTTACATCACCCGAAAATTTGTCCATATGAGGGAGTTATGCACAGTCAAAGTTTTGGTCAAACCTGATAATTGCTGTATGAAGATCATCATCATCCTATTTGAAACGCCCCCCGATAATATCCTGAGGTCAAAATATCCGGACGTCAACTTTAAGTCGTAGTAGGTTGTCCCCGTCGAGCGGTCTTTTGTATCGCGAAAGGTCATCATCATGATCTTGGTCTATCACCCGATAAAAATCATGCAGTCCCAATATCCAGACGTCAATCTTAAGTGATAGTGTGTTTTACCCGTCAAGCGACCTTGGAAACATCGCGAGCATCATGATATTCTAACATCACCCAATATTATAATATCATGCTGATATTATAATATCACCCTACTTAGAAAATCTGCCATCTGCATAATTTGCATGCGCACGTCAAAGTCCTGGTGATCATCATCATCCTGATCTTTCAAGGCAGGATCACATTTCATAATATCCTCCTGATCTCCTTTTGCGTGATCATGATGATCACCTTATCTTTCAAAGGGGGAGGGTGATATTCCATTCCTAAGTCATGATGTCAAGATCATCATGATCTTGTTTGTCTACCCGACATTTCGCAATATCCTCCTGCCGAGAAATATAACCTTTTGCAAATATCCTGATGACGTCATCCCGACCTGATAAACGAAGAAGCAAATATCAGGATGACGTCACCATCACCTTTCTCCTTCGGTAGGATATTTTCCAAGGCATGATCCTATTCGCCAATATGATGATGACGTCATGTTCTAAGTTTAATGAAGGCCCCGGATATCCTGATGACGTCATCTGGACGTTCAGCAGGATCATTTTTTTTAATCACCTAGTGCGGATATGATGATGATGATCATCATCATCCTGATCTTTCGAGAGGGTTACCTTGGCCGCAAAAAGGGGTCATACTGCATTCATCATCCCGATCATCTTCCTTAGGTGACCCGATAGTACATTTATCTCCTGATCTTAACGAAACATGACGGTGACGTCATCTTTTGCATTTTAATGAAGCCCGAATATGACGATGACGTCACCATGATATTCCTTTCCTCAGCAGCAGGATCATATTCCAAATCCTCCTATTCTCCTTCGACATGATGATGATGATGAGGTCTTTCTTTCCCCAATATGCAGAAACGAAACATCCTGATGTGCTTTTCATCAGAGCATTCGGAGGGGAGGAGCATCATATTTCATGATATCCTGCGGCTAGATAGAAGACATAGAGCTGGGCATCATCATGATTTTTGGCGTTGGTATAACTGTTGCCATCGGCCAAGTCTAATATTGTCACCCTGATCATATGTGGTCACACCGATGCGAATATGATGATGATGACCCGAAACATACAAACAAAGCATGCAAAGCCGGATTCGAAGGATGGTTAAAGGGCGGTTATTTCCTTGTATATTTTGAGATCATCATGATCATATTTTGAACCCGATATACAAGAAAATGGGTGGGAACATGAAGCGATGGAAATTTGAAGACCCGATTGCTGATTTCCCAGTCAATGATGGTTGACCTGGGTGTTTTGAAGATGTTTATGCATTTAGTGCATAATTTTCCACTGATTTGGAGCCCGATTGCCTGTAGCTACACATTTTTGGGGGCTTGTTTAATAAAACGTTTTACTTCCTGTTGTTTATCCGCATGATGATGAACTTAATGTTTGTCTGTTTACTTGCAGGAAGTCATGATGATGCTGCTGAAGCTGAGCATTGAAGTCATGATGCTGTTAGAGCTGCTGCTGAAGCTGATAATTACAAAGTTGCACATGGAGGCAACATGAACCAGAAATAAGGAGGATATTGTCAAATATGCTGTTCGCCAGCTGGAGACCGAACCAAGTTAAAGATGCTGGAATATTCTGTGCCAGCTGTACATTTGCCAACTGACGAAGCATGTGCTTTTCATCTGGACCGTTGATTGTTATGAGAGGATCCTGATCCTTGGATCACTGTAACCATTTTCTGGCATTTGATCTATATAAAGGCCAGAGGTTGTCAAAAGGAGAAGATATATACATTAGAATACAGAGACGCATCTGGCGCATTAAGGCTAATTACTGTAGAATCAATTAGGAGATCGGATTACTGAGACTAATGAGGATAGAATTGTTGAAATGTCAAGGTTCTTTCTTCAGATCACTGTAAATGTACCTGTTCTTGAGCATACTGAATGGATATGAAGTTTCAGATTACATCCTGATTGTAAATTTTACGTAATCTTCCTGTTGATTTCTGGATATGTACTGGTGAATGCTGTGTTCAACTGGAAGCGCTTTCATTTCATTACATGTTGTTGTCAACTTTTCCTTTGAAGATTTGCACTAGATCATGCGGATTTGTGGAATGTCCTGGTGAAGTATGATTCTAGTTTCCTTCTTTTCATTGCATGTATGGGAGCTTGTATGTGGATCAGTGATCTAAGTCAAGTAGTTTTGGGAATCTCATTCTTTAACCCTTTTCCTTTTTTCAATTTCATAAATTCATCACCATAACTGCAAATCATGATAAATAACAAGCAGAACAGAGAAATATGCTGAAATCCCGTAGGTAACTGAAAATCATTAGCATATTTGAGTTAAGTGCATGTATTATTGAAAATATCATGCAAAGAATCATAAATAATGATAGAAATCATGCAAATATCAGCCTGTAGGCACATTATTTGACTAAATTCATAGTGCAGAGGTAGAATTGTTGGAGATTTATGCAGAGCAAACATCCAGAGTAGGATATTTGAAGATAATGATGATGAACTTTGTAGAAACACGTAAGGCCCCTGAATGGAAAACAACAACACACATCAACCACTGAGTAACGTCAGTGGATTAAGACCTAATCAACGGAGACTTGGGATCATGAATTCTCTGAATTCATCATATCTTTCAAGATGAGTAAAGGTTGTTGTGTAACTTTTATTCTATGTTTGTGACTGATCAATATCATGACCAACACTTCTCTAGGCTACATTGTTTCATTTCTTCTGTTTCCTTCACTTCCTCCAACACTGCCATCTATGCTAATGGAGTTCCATGAGGGGTCATGCAGGTGTTGGAAACCAGAGTTTTCATTTGTTGAGAGGCCACATTCTGAACCACCTCATCATTAGACAAGTCTACTGTATCTTCTAAAGAGAAAGGAACACCCTGACCTGTTTTAAACATTTCTCTCATTTGTTCTTCTGCCTTCTCAATTTTAAATTTAATTATGGTGGGAAGAGGAACATCATGTTGCAGTTCCTTCCTAAAAACTTCACCACCGGCTCCTCTCAAAATGATGGGGTTATTACGGATATCCCCCCTCATGGCTGTTCTTTGTTTCTTGGGTGGTGACATCAGTGGCATCCCCCTCCTCTTCTTGTTGGCCACTAGTAAGTCATCACTTCTAGGTTCTGTATTTAACTATTCTTCTTCCAAAGGGACTCCCTCTTCTACCTCCTACTGTAAGGTCTAGCTTTCTATCTGCATCTCTATAGCTTCAACAGTAGGCCTCAAAATTCTTTTAGTCTTTGGTTTTTTGATTAGAGGTTGTGCAGATGATGTAGATGCCTAAGCTAACAAAGATGCACATGTAACCATAGTGGAAGTCCTCTCAATTATTACCCCCTTTGGTTCATCCTCACCCTTCTTACCTTTAGGGGGACCTTTCCTTTGTTTTTCTGTAGGAAATCTTTCCCCATTAGATTTTCTCTTCTCAGTGAGGAAATCATCAAATACCTCCTACCTCTTCTTCTTGTTATCAACTGTAAGGGTAACACCCCTTTTCTTTAATCTGGATATCTCTTCATCTACCTAGGCCTGGGTTAGCTAGATCACCCCACTTGTTAGCTGATCTAAAGATATATCTTCCTATTTTGTAAGATCCAGGGCTGATATGGTGTCATTATACACCTTTTTGTCCTCATATTCATTGGACATGATCTTTCCATCATCCTTATGTAGTTGTACTGGCTCTGAGATGCAGCCAAAGGTTTTGATTTGATTCAAAGTGAGTCTTTGATATTTCCTTCTTCTCACCTCAGCCTCATCATCACAATCAGTCCAGAAGTCTTCTAGATGCTTTTGATGTATTGGTTTTCCTAGTATCTCCTGTATCCTGCCATAAGGGTCATATGATCTGGCTAGGGGAAATGGCTGTAAATACATCAATTTTAGCCTCCTGATGACATGCTTTATACTCTCTAAATCTGTGCACATGTACCAGCCCATGGATACTAGAAATAACATTGGAGGTATCTTCTTTTGTGCCTTGTAGGCTTCAACTATTATGGATACCTGCCTGACAAATTCCATCAAGATGACCCCATCAGTGGGGTATCTTGGCAACATAAGAGGTTGTCCTTCAAATCCCTCTATCCTGATGTATGAAAAAGTGGCAAATTGGATAAACCACGCCCCATGCCAATAAATAATTTCTTGAGCTTCCATGCTCAGTCTTTTAGTCCTATCCTCCTCCATAGTTCTAACCAGATGCATGGAGATTGCATCATTTACCAGTTTCTAGTCTAGGAGGTATGTCTTCCTTTGCAATTGGGGATAATGATCCCATATGTGTGCATCATCATCATAACCACCAGCCTTACCGACTATCTTCAGAGTATCAAATGTCCCTTTATATGCACATGAGTACACCACATATGAAGTAATGTAAAACAAACATGTTTGTCCTCCCAGGCTTCTCATTCCCTCATCCAATGCGTCACCAATGATCTTAGCCCATAGTGGCTTGTTGTCTGCATATAAGACCATCTGGATGATCCCAAACATCTAGTTCTTGAAATTTCTAGCATGAGGCCTACTAGTCATCCTGCTTAGTAGAGTGATCATATATTGGTACTCGTCATCAAAATCAAACCTGTACAGATGCACGGGTAGTTTGGCCGAGTCAGCATATGTGTTGCTCTTTGATCTCCATTGGTATATCCTCTTCCTTGCATTTTTCTTGTTATTGTTACATTCTATTTCCAATTTGTGTAGGTCCACACTCACTACATTCTTCCCAACTGGCAAATTGAAAGTGGCAGTAATGCCCTTGACTGAAAAGTCTGCATATATCCTCCCATGTTTCTCCACCCATCTGGTTTCAGGGTTGTAATTTCTTGTGCATTCTACTACCAGCTCCGAGGAATCCATAGCATATAGAAAACCAATTGCATGCCACATTCCTGAGACATACAGCCCATCCAAAATGGGATTTTCCTTATCATTATCCAATCTTGTTGACCATACTACCAGGTCCATATCCCCTTGGTGTGTATCACCAATAGATTCGTACTTGAACTACACCCCCTCAAGATGGACAAACATGGGCTTGAGGAACTCTTCCTTAGACCTATTTCTTCTAAAATTTGCCATGAATTCCTGCAATAAACATGATATGTTTTACCCTACAGTATCCACATGCATTTCTACAACATCATTTACTTCTATCATGTATACTCAGTATATTATTCCTCACTTTATCATTATACGTATTATCACAAAGCCAATCCCTAGGTAAGAACAAATACTCTACCTAAAAATATAAAAAATGACAACAGGAGGGTTTACAGTTACTTACCTAACAATGTTTTTCTTTTGGGCCAGATGATTGATTGTGGAGAAGGGCTATAAATGTTGGAGATCACCCGTTTTGTTGCGTTGAAGGATCCAATCCATTAATAGGTAGCTATTTGAGGGTTTGACTTTAGAGCTCTGTAATTTCTCAATTTATTGCAAGGTAAATGAAAATGACTTTCGAGTTTTACCTTTAAAGCAGATCAATAGGACAAAATTAGGGTAAAAATGCATTGTCCTGATCAAATACGTTGATCATCTACAGGTAATCTGTAGATGCCATCAAGTGTTCAATTTGCATTTGTAATTGGCGGGAATTCATCTACCACATTTAATTGTATTTAATGTAAAAAAATAGGGGGTGATCATTGAAAGATTAGGGGATATCAAAATATGACCCCTCGCTTTTGACCGGAATAATTGAATGCAAAGGATCAGGTGATATGGTCAACATTTAACCATGTGTATATCGGGTCACAAAATTAAGATCAGGGGCTATTCAAAATATGACCCCCTAGATAAAATGACCCCCTCAGAAAAGATCGAGGTGACATCATTGTGCTAGAGAAATTGTTTAATTATTATGTTTCAATGATGTCATCATCATATTAAAGAATATGATGGATATTGGATATATACCTCCGTACGGATAGATGGAATAATGACGTCATCATCAATGTGATTTCATTCATTCATTAGACTTGGATGTCATCACCGTCATATTGACATAGGGTGATATATGCGAAGAGGGTGATATTTGTAAGATAATTGATGTTAAAAATATGATGCCCTCGCGAGATAACTAAAGTCCTTTGACAAGTAGATATTGGCTCTTACTTAAATTTAACATCTACACATCGCGTACTAGGCGATTATCAGGTGATAATCCTATATCAAGGTGATCTTATCTAATATGACCCCTTCCCTTGTGTGGGATATCAGGTTTGACCAAACTTTGACTCAACATAATTCTCTTCCCTTAGAAAATTTTGGGGTGATCTAAAAGGCAAACCTACTTGGAATTTTGTGTACTTTACAACCATGAGGTTGATAATGTGAATTACCAGCTTTGAGAATTGACCTCATCATAGTGGCAAATCCACCCCCTTTACAAGGCTAAATGCATGACTGATTTTACCAAACTGCACAAAGCAGAAAACAAACAAGCCAAAGCAGAAAGGAAAGTTGGGTCCCTGTTTTGTCAAGGAAAAATGGGGCGTGATGCAGAGCCAAACACTTTAGCCTACATTTCCCTTTGTCTATTTAACTTTACTTGCCTATCGGCTAGACATCATACCATCGACCGATCCAAATGACCTTCCCCCGATTGCATACCTTATACCGATCGCTTCCACCTTTGACTCCTTTGAACTATCACTATGACATTCTCCCATCAGCCCAACCTTCTGCCTGCCTTCTGATACCACTTCTTACTCTGATTAAGCCTTTACTCCCCGCAACCATCGATGAGACTTAACTCATTGGGAGACACCTAAAATCCTTTGCTGATGTGTTGATAACTCGCCTTCAATGATACTTACCAGTTGTCACCTCGATGCGACCAAACTTGTATGTGCATCACATGACCCGTGAACACTGATCTCCTCTATCATCTCTACCAGTCATCCCTTGCAACTAACTCAATGTACATTCACAATGTACATCCGCCACATACAACCGCGACAACCATTTGTGAGATACACACGAACAGACAACTACAAGATACACAGGAAATGAACCTGACATACATTAGTGATATACACTCAGTGAAACAATGTGAATCTTCACCGATATGATCCAATGCAAACTCTATAACTTCATAGATCCATTTCTTCGATGATCTTATAGACCTATCACCCTGTTAACCTAGCACATATCAATGTTAGGATCTTTAATACATCTGACCTGCGATCCTACAAACACACATATGAATAGAATAGAAAACAAAACGAAAACACTATACAGCCATTCCACCAATTTCAAAGAAATCTAACCAGTGGAATGGGCTAAGAACCCATCTCAGTTCCAAGACAGAAAATCAATTACACAAGTAATTCAAATACCAAAAAAATAACACAAAGAGGATTTTAGTATTGATGCTTTCAGAGATGTATACAGACACTCTGGTTCATGATTGCACAACTCAGTCTCACAACTACAGCTCTGTCTCACATATGGTTCCCCTCTCTTGAATCAATCTGACTTAGGGTATTCATCTACTCACTATGAGTAGTACTGACTTGGTTCCCAGTGGCTGGGAGACAATTCCAAGTGGCTGGGTGATCTAACAACCTCCAACTACCTATTTTTAGCATTATGCGATTACAATTGACAAATGTCACTTGGGACTTACAAAGTAAACCTAGATACAAATTAAAATAACATGCATTGGTCAAACAGACCTTATTACTTGAATGGTTAGCTTAGGACCTTATTGGAAACAAGAAAATGAACATCAAATAGTTGAATGCCTCATGGAGGCCACCTTGTGTTAGGAGCTCCTGCACCAAGGCATGTTGTGTAACCACACATGTACCTCTATTAAGGATCCCAAATTCCAGATCTCAAGTCTTGTAAGACTTGGACACTCACAAAATAAACCTGTGAATCTTTCAAGGATAAATCTATAAATTTCATAATGATTGTGACTATAATACCTATTTCTCCTTTGCCCCTTCCCATTGGATCTTCCTGAATCTAACCTGCACAAATGAAAGAAGGAGAAGGAAGGTTGTGGCTATATAGGAGTTTTCCTCAGTCAAACCCTGTCTTTGGTATTTCTACCTCAATGATAGCCAATGCCAAAGTATGCAGATGTGTGTGCTTATAAACTAGATGTGTAAGCATAAACAAATGCAAGATCCTAAATGACTAAAGAATCAAAGAATAGATCCACAATGTTTCACTCAAGGAGATAATAACTTCACCTCAAGGAGATGACATCAACAAAGACTTGTAGAATAAGAAGGCGAGGCAACATATCTACGAAGGGTTCAAAAACTCAAGTTGGAGGCTTCAAGCCTTCTCCTAATCATACAAAAGGTTTCACAAATCCTAGGAAGAGAAAGATAGACTCAAGATCTTGATTCCTAATCTTCACAACATATCTCCAAGATAGAAAAGATCCAATTCTTCAATGAGCTTTAACACTTTGCAAACCTTCAATAACACTTGTAGCAGAATTTCAGCATAGTAAGCTTTCATGAGAGTTGTGTGTGATAAAATGATTTTGAATTCTCTTTAAATACCCAACCTTATAAATGAAATACATCAAAATATTATGCCAACATCGTGCAAAAATGAAAATTTGAATTCAGAATCTTGAAACACACGACATAAGATGACACCAAAGTAAACTTTGGAATCCTAAGGTTTAGGGTAGGACTAGGGTGTGGGTGCCCAAGTCCAGCTCCCAAATTTCACTTCAAATCAGGCTTAAGTGTGCCCTAAATGTCCAGAATCCATAGTTTCATTTTGGGTTTTGTCGATAAATACTCCAAAATGGGACATTTCCTTGATAAGGTAAACATCAATTAGGGTTTATATAGGTCTAATAATGCAAGGGGTTGATGGACACTAAAAGGTAGGAGCTAAACTTAGTGAAATTATTCTACCCCAAGTAGGAGCACAATTCATGACATAACACTTTCTTGCTTGCTTGCTTGTGTGTGTTATCATTTTATCTTACATTTACATCAAGTCCTTGCAACATATTTCTACAATGACATCATGGTCTTCCATATCATGGTTCCCAAAGGCATATGTGTGCTTGTGACCTTTTATCTTTTTTGTGTCAGTCCTTTCATGCAAATGACACATCATCACCCTAGTCTTTATACCTTGGTGCATAATGTCTGGTGCTATATCAAACTATATGGTTGTTCACTTAATGTAGCATAACATTCTTTTCATCCATTTACTCCATCCATTATCAACCCTCCCTCTCTTTACCCAATCAATTTCATCCATTTTATGAGCATACCCATGTTCTTCCAAATTGCTTATCATCTCGAGGGGGCATCTCATCCTTACATCATTTCTCCATGTCACTTCTTCAAGTGGTTGTGGCATCCTTTTCCCTCCATCCATACCTTATCTTCTTTGAAAAGATGTTACTTCTCTTTGTCACAATATCATCTCAAAGAGGGGCAAAATGTGGAAACCTAAAATTGACCATGTCCTCATAACCCTTTCACATCCCCTAGACATTCATCTTGGAACACATTTTCCCTTAATCCCTTTCCCAAATTAATTAAATAAATTATATTTATTTAATTAGTCCATTTATCCCTTTTAGCCAAAATTAATTAAATAAATCTTATTTATTTAATTAATATTTCCCACATCATCATCCCTCTTGAATAATCAATTAAACTATTTTTATTTTTTGATTAATTATTCTCCATTTGTCCTTATCCTCGTCACCCTTGCCCAATAATTAATTATATAGTTTTATTATTTAATTAATTATTGAGAGTCACATGACTTACCACAAACAATTAATGAGCTTTTCATCTCCACCATACATCTCATACTACATCTTCAAATCCTAGCCATTCACGTAAGGATGCCCTAAAATCTTTGTCCTTATCTTATAGTACTCCACCTTTTAATCTTAGCCATCTATTTCCACCTCTTTATCTCAACCATCCATTGCACCTCTTAATCGTAGCCATTCATCCTATTATCCAAGCATCTATAAATTAAACATCAACAATCCATTATCATATTGTTACCCCTAATTTTTCAACTTTGATCATTTTTAGTCTGTCTTTTCTTATTGCATTATCTCCTTTAAATTTTTGGCTAATTTCACAAGGTTTCCTTTCCTTTGTCATCATCTTTTCTCATCCATGAACCTTATCAGTGGTTTCTTCTTTTTTAGAACCTACCGATAAACTAATTTTTCCTGTCTTTTATTTCAATTTGTTTCCCATCGGCCAACTTTATGGATCACCAACTCAAGTCTTTTGTCAAGCTCACTTATCGGTGGGTTTTATGTTTTGTGAACCTAGCACTTCATGATGTATTTTTCTTGCAAAGTTTGCTTTCTCGTTGATGGAAGAAGACTTCAAATAACAAAGTGTATCGGTAGAAATATCAAATTGTAAACTTATTTCTTTCACCGATGATGGGTTTTTAAGTTCCCAAGTTTTCCAATTTGACGATTCACCAATAGAAGGCTCATCAATAAGGAAAATCCCACTTACATCGCTAATTTCTCTAGTTAGTGAATCTATTCATTTACTGGTTTTATTTGATAAAAAGTTGCTCTTACTAACATGCACAGAGAATGAGGCACTATACGTCTTCATAATTATTGGGAGTTAATTTACACACATGGCTAGTCTCATCGTATTTAAAATTCATGTCACTTATTAATGATATTTAGCCTCACCTTGAGTGCCAGCATAAATTAAATTTATCAAAGCATTGTGTGATTCATTGCATTTATGAACTCTCCATTCATAGTAGCAACTGCATAAGTTGTTTGAGTGTCTAGTCTTCCAATGTTTGGGCAAATTAGCATCATCTCAACTAGTCTGTAGCCTATGTACTGACTAGGTTAGTCAAACTATGAACTCCTTCACACTCTCATTATTGTGAATACATTTTTAATTTAGAAGTTGGTCATTTTAGTCAATTGAGGTTTTTATGAGTACTATATGTGCCTTTCATCTAAAACCTCCCATTGCCTATCAAACTCTATTAAGAGTCCTTGATTCATATATCTAGTGGATAGTGAAAATGGTTAGGATGAAGTATAAGTATCAAGGCTTTCATGTAGCTTCCATCATAGATAACAACTTGGCAAGTATTAGAGACATAGAGATGGGGCACATAGATTTGAAAGATTTTTGGAACATAATGAATGAGGACCCTACGTCAGCATTAGTAGAACATACATTTTCTAGTGGCCATGCTCACACGGGGAGGTTTCCAATAGCTGTGTAATATCCTAAATTAGTTCTTACCTGTGTTAAGAGCTATCATGTGGGGTCTTGGGAAATCAAGTCTTTTGATGGAACTGTTATTGCTAAATTAGATGCCGAGTCAATCATTCATGCTCGTAGGTTACTAGAGAGGGATGAGTTTATTAGTATGTCTGTTGAGTCTAAATGGAACTATTTTCTTGATAGAAATGATGTTGGAAACAATGTAGATAACTGAGAGGGGGGGTGAATCAGATATCTTAAATATTCAACTTTCTTTTCTTCTTTAACAATTAGTGCAACATCAAAACATATAATCATACATAATCATGAGAGAAGAAAAGAAATCAACATACATAACACAAGGATTTTTACGTGGAAAACCCTATTAAGGGAAAAACCACGGGGTGACTAACCCAAGATTGTATTCTCTGTTAAAAGAATAAGAAGTACAAAATGTCACTTGCCAATTAGGGCTCACTGCCTGAGCACACTGCTCACAAGAGGCACACTACCTACAAGAGACACACTATCTACAAGGTTTATAGAAGGTAACCAGGTATTTAAACTAATGAGAGGCATCCACATATGCTGAGGTTTAATTCTGATTAGGCTCCATATACTGATCTACTGTACTTCATTCTTCCTCTGTTTTAGTGCTGTTGTTCTGTCACATGCCAGACTTGTATTGTAGCTTCCACACTTATCTCTGCCTTTGCTCACACACTATATCACACAATTCACACATTCATACCGAAATCCATCTAGTATATATATCCGCATCAAGGATCTCAACATCTTTCTAGTTGGCATCTAGAATACTCAAGATTTTCCCAAGACACTAATCTGTCAGCTAAATCCATGCTTACTATGTGATGCATATCAAGGTCATAGACATAGAAGTCATCAATCATGTCGGCCAACCATGTATGATCCCTCAAATAGCTTGATCACCATCAATTTCTTATCCGAATTAAGGTTTGATGCTTTGCCGATCAGTTCTTCCTTAGTCTACTCTACCTATCAGGAACTCAACACTTAGATGCTCATATCTTTTCATTCATTCATCATCGGAGGTTCAATCTATGGAATGTAGTAGTCATGGTACTCCTCTTGACTTGTCCAAGTCTGCAACTTGCTGAGTTACACCATCTGAGAGATCCGGACCTAATTGTTGAACCTTGCTACATGCTATGTTCTTGTTCACCAGACCAAAACACTCTTCAATCTGACTTCCAGTATAGACATACTATGTGCTATGGATGTGTGGGATGGACTTTGTTTCCATTAATGACAACACTCATGAAGCCACACAGTGTCTCTTGCCAACAATCTCCCCCTTTGGCATTGATGGCAACACTTAGTGAAAAATGACTAAGTGTCACACTACACTCCCCCTTAGCTAGATTCCACATTTTTCACTACTCCTCACTCCCCCTTTGACATCAATGGCAAAGGGTGAAATCTACACACCAAAATTTGCAAAGAAAAACAACTTATACATTGTCAGATAAGTATATATACATGTACTTACATATACTTAAGTATATCTACAAAAGTAGTCTTCAACTGTACAACTTTTGTCTGCCAACTCTGCTTCATTCTGTCCAAAATTGAAATGTGGCCACTCAACAAAAATGTAAAAGTGTCTCCGCTTCTTAGGTATGTTGGATCACTAGTCTGGGCTGTGGTTTGAGCATCAGTTAAGGCCTCATGCATGGCCTCTAACTTGGGAATAATTATCCCTCTTAGTTCACTCATCCTACTTATTATATTCCTCCTCTCTTTTTCAAGCCTCTTTATTTCATTTATAATGGCGATAGCCTGGCACTCTTGATTCATTAAAGATATGGTGAGGTGATCAAAATTCTAAGATAAACTTGACAGATTATCTTCTTGTTCTTTTACCTTCTTTTCAATATCCTCTGTCACTTTAGACTAGGATAGACAAAATTTATATATTTCTCCACCATCTTTAAGAGCATTTTCTAGGCTCTTTATGCCAATATCTAGGGTTTTCCTGTCATTAGTTATGAGTCCTTGTACTTCAGTGAATCTCTTTCCCAAAAATTCTTTCCGGACTTTCTCTTTTGCCAATTTCTCCAAAGAATCAAAATGGGTGCTAACATAGTTAACTAGAGATTTCAAGTTACTGGATGAAGAGGCCGAAAGATCCTTTTGGGAGGATGGCATGATCTTTTCTAGTACACTAGATGCAATCTCTATCAGCTCATAGTCTTCCATGTGAGACTTCAAAATCTTTTCTTTTGCTTTAGCTTGAGCAAAAGATGCTACCTTCATTGTCTGGACTGGAGAGAGGGAATCAAAATTGAGTGGTCCTTAAAATAGTTTTGGTTCATCTATTTCCATCATCTCTTTGGTTAAGAAGTTTTTCACTGCTTCTATAGTGTCTCTTACCAGAGACAGAGTCTTCCTTCCTTTTGTATCCTCAGAACTGTCATCAGAGATCTTCTCTATGTGTTCTTCTCTTCCCTTTTCCTCCTCTGCTTGACTTAATTTCTCCTCTTTTCTTCCTTCTCCTTCAGTTCTGGAGTCTGCAGGGGGATCCAGAAGAGGGATGTTTCTTCATGGACTTCCTCTTCCAGAATAGAGGAATCCAAGTCCTTAGTCCTCTCCTCACCTATCTCCTTTGACTCTTCTACAATTTTCTCAGTAGATTCTTCTTTTGATACACTTAATCCTTCGACATCCATGGCAGAAGGTTCTTCATCTAGTTCTTCTATGGTAGGAAGATTGAATCTCATGAAGGCATTCCAGAGGATGTCTTCAGTTTCTTTTGCCACCTAATCGGTCTCTCCAAGCATAAGCTTGTTCATTCTTGCTTTTCTCTGGAACTCATCCTTGCAGTCCTTAAAGATCATGGTCATTTGTTTTGAAGTAATGGAAGGATAGAGTTTAATTGCAATCTGATCCCAGATCTCTAGATCCTTTTCCTTAGTATTCTCCTTTCTCATTTCAAGTTCCTTCTCTAGACTTTTGGGAATTAGAGAGATGATTTCAATGAATGCTTTATTATAAATGTTTAGGTACCTGACTGTAGCATCTTCCAAGATTTTCTTGTCAGTATCACTATATTCATCACAAAATTTAGTGACTGGTTGCAAGTTCCCATCCACTGTGACTACCTTGATGATATCATCAATAGAGAGAGTAGGCCTGTCAACAAATTCTTTTGTCTCTTCTTTGTTTTTGCTAATAGAGGATTCTCTGGATGTTTTCTTTTTCTTCTTCATTTTCTTAACCTCCTCATTAGTCTATCTCTTCATCATCCTTTTGGCTTATGTAGGACCTTGTAGCCTTGGTTTTTGTTCTCTTTTCTCCTTTTCTAGATGTCTTGGCTTCCAGTTTTGAGGCTTTTGGGCTCTTGGAGGTGGCAAGTGCAGAGCTCTTAGAGGATTTAGTCTGGGAGGAGGCTTTTACTGGAACACTTTCCTTTTCTGCTTCTTGTTTCTCTTTCTCTACTCTTTCTATTTTCTCTCTATTTATATCAACTGCCTCCTTAGATATGATATATCTTTTGGCAACTTCCTCTACTTCCCTTCTCACTTTTCTTTTCATCTCAGGCTATCTTAGTTCAACATGTATTTTTACACTCAATTCTTGAAAGGTTCCAAACCTTTCTGCCTCAAGGTCCTTAGGATGACTTAGCAAGTGTTGGACATGTAGCTCTAGGATTTTTTCATCTACCTCATAGCCCATTGGCATAATCTAGACTGTCTTGGGCTCAACTACCTCCATTAGGTATTGAGCAATGTCTACCATGAAATACACTGTATCTTTGTATTTTTCAACTATTGTTTGTGGAATTCTTTCTCTGTCCTACATCAAACTTTAGAAGTTTTTGAAGTATCCCCAAAGTGCTATACTTTGAGCTTTGGCATCACCAAGCCCATACATATAATCCTTGATTTGTATGGCAACTGGTCTATCATTTTGCCATACCCAACCACTTGATCCAGGTAGCTCATTCATATAGTAAAAGAATAAACATAGTATTAAACCACCATACTTGAATGAGTTCTTCTTGTCATTCTTGATCTTTTGCAAGTTTTCTAACAGCTGGTTCTAGAGAAGGTCGCATAGATCATAATCTACATTTTCCCTTAGCATCTAATATGTAGTGTATATTGCAGTTCTAGACACTGAATTCTCCCTGTTGGAGTGATATATTTTATAGCCAATTATCATAGAGGCAAATTTGATATCCAGATCTATGATATCTTCTATTGTCATTGCTCTTTTGTCAAACTTTGATCTGGTAGCCTCACTTACTGTCTGATTCTTGATAGATTTGAGAGTAGGCAACCCACCGGATGAGTGCAATCTGGTTACTACCCTAATGGCATCTTTTGTTATCTTGAATGGTCTCATCAACCACATGAAGTTGTCATGTATTCTGCTAAGAACATATTGGACCCATTCATCCTCTGTAAAATAGGGAAAGTGGATGCAATGTCTAAAATGCTTGTCCGGGAGGGCCTTGTATTGAGGTTTAAGTTCAAATGTTTCATCTATTAATTTCTTGTGATAGATATCCATCAGCTTGGATTCCCCAAATTCTTCAATATTGGCATGTATGTATACCCTAACATTTTCTACATGCAGAACCCCATGCATAATGCTAGAGAAGGCACCTAAGGGATCAACTTCTAGGGATTTGTAAGGATGTTTCTTGAACTTTGGGCACGGTCTATCAGTGATCTTAACAACATTTGGAGTAGCCATCTTGCAAAAGATTCAAAGAGAGATATCCAAGAATAGAAATACCTTTTTATGCTTCTAGGGTTCACGATATGAGCTAAAACGATCACTGGTTGAGTCAAATTCTACGGTTGATCTTTGAGAGGGCTGAAGCAATCTTGTTGCAGAGCTCTTTATTTCTTCTTCTCGAATGCAAATGTGTAAATGATGAATAAAAGAACCCTTTTATCTCTATGCAAACCCTAATTTCATATTGCAATAAATGCACAACTTAAGTCATTTTGGTTGCCTTGTTCTAAGAGAGATCTTTTCGGATCACTGAGATGCACATAGAACTATTTTTAGTGATAATTGACAATGTATCTCCTTTCCTTGAATCATCCCATTTATTTGTAGATCAAGATATTTCAATTTAGAATCACACCGGATCTAACTATGAAAATCCTGCTTTTACTGGATGGTTGTCAAACCGGATCAATCTTGGATGATTAAACTCTTCAAAGCTCCTTGCGAATCTTCCATATTTTTACTGAGAGTTATTTAGATATGTCTCTCAGAACCCTTTAATCTATAGCCAGAGCTCATCTTATTTAGTTTCTAGAAGGAATATCAGCACCAAATTCTGGTGCGGATCCATCCCCAACATTTTTTGTACTTCACCCAAATTTTGTTCAACTCCCTTTGAACTTCATCCGTGTTCACTTTTTCTTTTCCTTTATCTTGATTTTGATTATGATGCACCGGACCCTTTTTACCCTAATTCTTACTTCTGTAGAATTTGACAATATGACCGGATCTATTACAATTGTAGCAAACAACATTTCTTTGCATATTTGACTGATATCCTCTTGATCTACATTGATTAGCCATATGTCCCATTCTATTGCATGCAAAACATCGACCATTGAATGAATTGTTTATTTGCATATTTCTACATTCATGAGATTTGTGACCATACCTTTTGCAGTTAAAACATTGTCTAGAGAAGGATGAATTAGTCTGATTCATTCTTCTTCTGCACTGATTTGCTTTATGACTGAAGTTATTGCAATTGTAGTAGTATCCATTGAAGGTTGGATATCTTTGAGCATTTGGTTGCCTTACTGGAGGTCTTCTAGGCCTGTTCCTTGGATTTTCTAATCCAGAGTTCTTCTGACCAGATCTGAAGCTTTCACCTTTCTCATACCCCAAGCCATACTTTTCATCTACCCCTTTTTGGCTTTCAAGAAGAACTTCAAGTTGAGCAAAGCTTATCTTGAATTTCTCTTTGTATTCATTTGTTGTTTGAAGATCCCTTTTAAGAGTGTCTATCTGATTCTCAAGTTGTTCTTCATTGTCTCTAGCTTCTTCAAGATTAGATTCTAGATGCCTGATTATTCTATCCATTTTGTGGTAGTCTTCTTACTTCTCCTTGAGAGATTGTTTTAGATTATCTTCAATTTTTTGGGTAAATTTCATAACCCCTAATTCCATTTCATGTCTTACCATAATGACCTCTTTTGATAGCTTCTCACATAACTTGTTTTTCTCATTCAGATCTTCATTTGTATCATTGGCTTCACTTTGACTTGCTAATTGTTGAAGTAGTTCCTTTCTCTTTTTCATAGAGATACTTAGTTTTTCTTTTAGTTCATTTATGAAATCATGAGCTTGTTTGAGTCTTTCCCTCAAGTTGTTGACTTAAGAGTGAGATTGCTCAAGATCATCTAGGGAAGACTAAAGTTGTTCCCTCATACCATACATATCTATTGAGATTCCCAAATCTTCCTTAAGCTGTTAGGCTCTGTTTGGAGGAACTTGGCTCTGATACCAATTGTTGGAAACAAGGTAGATAATTGAGAGGGGGATGAATCAATTATATTAAATATTCAACTTTCTTTTCTTCTTTAACAATTAGTGTAGCATCAAAACATATAATCATACATAATCATGAGAGCAGAAAAGAAATCAACACACCTAACACAAAGAGTTTTACGTGGAAAACCCTATTAAGGGAAAAACCACAAGGTGACTAACCCAAGATTGTATTCTTTGTTAAAAGAATAAGTACAAAATGGAGCTTGCCAATTAGGGCTCACTGCCTGAACACACTGTTCACAAGAGGCACACTACCTACAAGAGACACACTATCTACAAGGTTTATAGAAGGTAACTAGGTATTTGAACTGATGAGAAGCATCCACATATGCTGAGGTTCAGTTCTAGTTAGGCTCAATATATTGATCTACTACACTTTATTCTTCCTCTATTTTAGTGCTACTATTCTGTCACATGCCGGACTTGAATTGCAGCTTCCACACTTATCTTTGCCTTTTCTCACACACTATATCACACAATTCACACTTTCATACTAAAATCCATGTGGTATATATATCTGCATCAAGGATCTCAACATCTTTCTAGTCAGCATCCAGAATACTCAAGATTTTCCCAAGACACTGATCTGTCGGCTGAATCCATGCTTACTATGTGATGCGTATTAAGGTCATAGACATAGAAGTCATCAATCATGTCATCCAACCATGTATGATCCCTCAAATAGATTGATCACCATCAATTTCTTATCCAGATTAAGGTTCGATGCTTTGCTAGTCAGTTCTTCCTCAGTCTACTCTGCCTGTCAGGAACCCAATATTTAGATGCTCATATCTTTTCACTCATTCATCACCGGAGGCTCAATCTCTAGAATGTAGTAGTCATGGTACTCCTCTTGACTTTTCCAAGTCTGTAACTTGTTGAGTTACACCATCTGAGAGATCTGGATCTGATTGTCAAACCTTGTTGCATGCTCTATTTTTGCTCACCGGACCAAAATACTCTTCAATCTAACTTCTAGTATAGGCATACTATGTGTTGCAGATGTGTGGAATGGACTTCGTTACCATCAATGAAAACACTCATGAAGCCACATAGTGTCTCTTTCCAACAAATGATTGGTGTCTGACAACTATTTCCAAGAGCACTAGCTGAAGAATGAAAAGAAATGGAAATCTCAGGTTCTCCAAAATTTAAAATGGACACATTTTAAGGTGGATATATCTAATATGATTACTCTATTGCATAGAGTAGTGGGGAATTATGAATCCAACTCATTTGAGAAATGGATGTGCCATTTTATTTTAGTGATTTATAGTGAATGTCAATACATTGGTTAGGATGGATTAATTAGTGACCATATTGATGATCAGTTGATGAACTTCCACAAGAAAGGAACCTTCTACAAGTGTTCTTATCTATTTTATGTAATAGTTGATACTCAAGTTGTGTGGAAAGGTTTGAGAATGCATGACAACCTTTTCAGTGATGTGCTAGTGTATGAATATTTTCCATATTTTTAAGAAGAAAATGGGAATAAAGATTATAGATGTGTAAGTGATGCATTCATGATGTTAAAGTGAAAATAATTGATGGCAATCCTAGTGTTAGGTTATCTCAAGAAGCAACACAATTTGTGTTGCAACATGGGAGTTTCTTCATCTAGTTTGATAGTTTCTCCTATGTGAGAATTGTTGGTTTTGAGAGTGCACTATATAAATTACCCAGGTACACTAGTGATTTTATTGTCTTCCTTGAAGTGTGTAGGAAAATGGTACAAGTTAGTAAAAAGTATAATGATATGAAGAAGAGGGGTTATCCTTTTCCTACCAATCTGACCTATTACACATGTAAAACCCATGATAATGCAAGGAATGTGCAAAGGATTCTTTCCAAGTTCAACTTTCATTTGTTTAGTACTCAACTATTCTTTGATAGAAAAGATTATGTGAAAAAAACTTTTATGGATGAGATTGACAATTGACAATTGTCAAAGAGACTAGGTGAGATTGACAATTGACCAAATCAAAGCTGTTAAGCTAGGGTGGATTATACTAGACATTGTTGATGATAATTCTTCTATGATTGATGAAGGTTACTATGTTGAGAGCTCTAGACCTATTTTAAAAGTTTGATGGTTAGAGAAGGAAATTATTGACCTTTATGTGTATTCATCTTTTGTGTTAGATAAAACTAAAAGGTGGTTGAAGTCTAAGGCTATTGATTATACAGGTGTTGGTTCTCCCTAGAAAGAGTAGTTTACAAGAGAACAATGACCTTCTACAAGTTCTACTTCATAGAGGGCTCTAACCAATGTATATGCCACTAGGTCTAGAGTTGCTTCACATAAAGGAGATGGTGGAGATGAAATTGAAGAAAACCAAAAATTAAAAAGCACGTGTGAGGAAGATAGTGAATTACTAAAGAGAAATTTGGATGTGAAGAGAAATTCCAAAGCTAATGAGAAGGAAGTTCTAGATTCTCTACAACTTTAGGCTGATCATGATGCTTCTAGCACTTAATCTTCTCCAAGTAATTTGTCCCTCTTTTTTCAGAAAATTGGTTAGGATAGTGTCCTTCATGCTATTTTTAATGTGCATTCTTCCCTGCCTTAGCAACAAGTTGGTCAAGTGAAATTAGGCCCTATTCCAAATAGTACTATTTCTAATGTTGTGGAAAATAGTTTTGTTTTGTCATCCCCTTCCTGGCTTAAGAAAGAAATGGATAAAAAGAGAATTTACACCCCCATGGTGGACCTAGGTTTTGACACATTGGCTAAGCTACTTCAAGCTATCCGTCAACCCAAAAAGGCCAAGAGAATGTCATGGGTGCTAGTTGATTCTCTTTTAGGACACCATGCTCTAGAGATTGCCAATCCCATAAGGGATAAGGATGAACAAAAAGTTACTGAGTCTAATTTTAGTGTTAGTAAAATTGATATGGGTCCTCCTACTATTTATAGTGATATTTACCATTCAAAATTGTCAGTAAATGTTTTTACCAAGAGATTAAAGTTAGAGAAACAAGAGAAAGAGAAGCTACAACAAAAAGTTAATGTCCTTACCTCAAAATATATAATTAGTTGTGGATACTACTTCCCAGTCCTTGGAGGCTGCACTTGACACTTAAGTTAAAGGTGTAGGTCGAGGTGTAATATAATAGATTAGAAAGTACCAAGCTTTGGATAGAGCTATAGAATCATGGGTTAAAAACTGACAATAGATGGATTGTTATATATTGAGGAGTGTTGAACACACCCAAATACTAAGAGGGGGGGTTGAATCAATATCTTCAAAAACTTAAACCCTTAGCACAATGCAAATTTAGTCTTCTAACAAGATCAACAATCCTTAAATAGATCAACAACAATGAAAGATAAAGCAATGGACACACATTAACAAGATAACACCAGATATACATAGAAAACCCAATGAGGGAAAAACTATGGTGAGAGTTAACTCACAATATATATGAACAAGATTAAAATTTGTTTTAAGGCTCACAACCTAAGGAAGCACACTACTCCCTCAAGGACTTGTAGGCTAAGGCGCACAACCTTAGGGCAAGATATAGAGGACTTGTAGGTTGACGTACATAACCTTAGGGCAAGCTACAAGGACCTGATGAGACTCACTATCTTAGAGTAGGATACATGAAACTTTGAATTTACAGCATATGTCAACAATACACTCTGTTGATTGAGGTGTTGAATTGCATTTGATCTATATCTTTCACAACTCACATTCCTTACTACATTATTCTACACACTTTCCACACTTCCACACTTTGTAACTAATTTGTTCTTCCATTTAGATCCTCCGCAATATCACAAAACACCAATTAGGTCAGCTAGAATAGGAGACAAACAATGACCTCAACAAGTTGGCCATAAAACCCAAATGCAGTGAACGCAGTCTATCTAGAAGATAGGGATCACCAAAAATAACTTATTACATCTTCTAATGTGATCCCAAACAAAAACACACTGCTGCACATCTCAAGTCAGCAATAAGGAAATGTGTAGAAGAAACACGTAGCACTTTACCAATCACCCCAAAAAGACATCTTCCAACTAAATTTACTCAATGTGGCTCTCAACAAGATCGGGTAGAAACCAAACAAATCTTAACACAACCTCAATTGCTTGTGCAAACCTCTAAACACATAGAGCAAGCAATGGAACAAGCCCTGTCGGCTAAATATCCACAAGTTTCCAAAAAACCAACTCAAAAAAATATGAAACCCCAATTAGATTAACCATTGATTATGTAGACCACAAAGAAACATTCCATGAACATCCATCAATACTTCCATATACATATTTCTAGCGCAAACCAAACAAGTATATAACACTTCATCTAGGAAGCTCAAAGGATCCATCCATGAGATATAACATAATTTCAAATTAACTCGAGGTAACCTTCATCACATGAAAGATGAATTGAGACACAACACAAGAACAAAGAGAATGTCCACCAAGCCACAAGAATAGAAACAACAATGTGGAGAAATGCAGAACATTTTCTAAACCAGTCTTGACAAGCAACCAAACTACCAACCTACTGCAATTACCAAAGACCACCATGAAAACACTGGTGACCTAAAAAGATAAGAGTGCAACATCCACATAACATAGACACTGAATCCCAAACCACAAGACCATTTCTTCAAAGGTGGAGGAATGCGGAGCATTCTCCCAATTAGTCTTCATGGCAACTTACTACAGAAAAAGCCTTCACTAACATTCGAAGACAAGAGCCTTCTTGTAGCAACACATACTTCCTTAGGAACAACAAGATAGAGCATACTACATTCTACAAACCATCAGCAACATCTCCCTAACATCAACATTACTTCTAATCCTCATCTTAGTGCTTCTAATTCTCATCTTAATATATTAACATGATATCATCTCTGCTGACAACAAACATACTCAATACTACTTTAATTGACATTAATCAAAGCATGACATCCAACCATAAACATTAGCAACATCACTGTTACCACACCATTATAGTATACCATCGACATAGGCATTAATGACAACCCAAATTGAGTATTGACACCAATGACAACCACATTAGTGACAACCTTAGGTAACATATGTGCAATAATCTACCCCTTTGGCATTTATGGAAACACACACCTGCTCATTCTCCCCCTTTGACATCAAGGACAAAGGGAAAATGTCTTCTTTTAAATTATCAACACATTCTCAACAAATACAATTCTCCTTCATGCAATTATACATGCTCCCCTTATCAGCAACAACCAACCAACTACCTACTCGCCCTGAGAGGTAGCTCAAATCAATCTAGGAGAAAAGGGTATGACATGAACTTCTCCCCCTAGATAGATGCACTATCTATGCATCTAGTTAGGAGGGGAAGTAATCCCTAGCTTTTCCCGGAAATACTCAAAAGTATCCTTTGAAAGTGCCTTAGTGAAGATATCTGCAATCTAATCCTTAGTAGGAACATATGATCCAATTTAACTTCTTGTTCTATAGCTTTCTCTCTTAGAAAGTGATACCAGATAGAAATATGTTTGGTCCTTGAATGCATCATTAGATTCTTGGAAATGTTTATTGCACTGGTATTATCACATAATATGGGAATGGGTTCATCATACACTACCTTTATATCCTTCAAAGTTTGCTCCATCCAAATCACTTGGGTGCAGAAAGATGCTATAGCAATTTATTTAGCTTCTATCATGGATAAGGACACTGAGTCTTTCTTCTTACTAAACCAAGAGACCAATCTATCTCCTAAGAAAAATGCACTTCCACTGGTGCTTCTCTGGTCATCCACACATCTTGCCCAATCAGCATTAGTATAGGTACTCAAAAAAAAGTTATCATCCTTCTTATACCACAAACTATAATCTAAAGTTCCCTTCAAATATCTGAATATTCTTTTTACTATCTTCTCATGAGTTTTCTTAGGATTGGCTTGATATTTGGCAACCAAACATACTGCATGCATAATATCAGGTTTAGAAGTAGTTAAGTACAATAATCCTCCAATCATATATCTATAAAGAGTCTAATCAACTTCAACTTGTTGGGAATTAAGGTGTCTCAACCTTGGTAATTCCTAGAATTAATTATTTGTTATGTATTTATTTATTTTCCTATGATGTATTTTGGGTTGCACATCATGTTTCGTCATTTAGTGTGAAGTGGCATAGTGAGTTGTCACTCCATTTGTAATGTGACTAGGATGGTCAACTCATCCCAAGTGGACAAAGGCATCCCATATTGTGGTAGAGCTTTTTTGCCATGTGTTGGCATCTTATGCAATGTGTAAGGAATCATGACACGTAACGGTTATGATAGATTCCTATGACGTGTAAGAGTCGTAAAGAGAAGATCCTATGACAGGTGAGGACATGTGTCAAAGAGAATCTTTGAGGAAGGCATCTTTGGACGCCCAAGGGAGGTTATGACATGTTGTAAGAGGAATATGCTATTTTTAGTTAGTGTATGACAAATTCTCTTACAACTATAAGTGTTGTCAGTTATGACAGATTCTATGATAGTTGTAAGGTGTGTAAGAGCATTTGTCATAGCCTATCTTGGGACTAAGTGCCTACATAGGGATGGGGTGTTGTGACAAGTGTAAAATCTATGTTGTGATGATGGACAAGTGTCCTTAGGCATGGGTTTTGGGCCATGAGGCCAAGATGGACACCCATCTCTAGAAGGTTCCATTTTGCCTTGAAACTTCTTTATAAACAGGTGCTTGGATGGGAGATGTATAGTTGATTTGACAAATACTGTTATGCTACTGAAACATCTCTAGATATGAGTGTTAAAGACTCCTGATAAGACTTGCATTGCATGTGTGTTGTAAACATTCTTTGTTTTGATAATACATTGTGTAGGTTTTGGAGTGTGGGGTTTTTCACTCAAAAGGGTTTTCCCCATGTTATATCTTCTCTCTCTCTCTCTCTCTCTCTCTCTCTCTCTGTCTGTCTCTCTTCTATCTACATTTTGTGTGTATGTGTATTGCTGCAATATCTCTATTGTTGTGTTAACATCACTATAATTGTAAAGGTTGTAAAGAATTTACATATATCTCTCCTCATTAGATTATTGTAGGAAACGATTTATGCACACCTAGCTTCCTTTTTAGTTGGTGTCAGAGCTTGATCACCTTTGGTCCTAGTTGTCAGGTAGGGGTTTTTTGAGCTAATCTTAGATTGAGTGGGAGTCTGTGAAAAGTATTATATAATCTTGTTGTAGGAAGGAGATGGCAGGCACATCTAGAAGAGTAGAGGTGGAGAAGTTTAGTGGCACAAATTTTGAGTTGTGGAAACTTAAGATGGAAGACATACTTGTTGATCAAGACCTATGGGAAATAATTTCTAGTATTAAACATACAGAAATGGCACAAGATGATTGGGATCTCAAAGATCAGAAGGCTAAGGGTCTCATAAGACTCTATCTTGTTGAATGTCCATGAGGAGAAGAACGCAAAAGAACTTTGGAAGAATCTAGGAGATGTTTATTAGGCCAAGTCCCTGGTGAACAAGCTATTCCTGAAAAAGAAGTTGTTTATTGTGAATATGGAAGATGGAGGATCTGTTGCAGATCACATGAATGCCTTTAACATGATAGTTGTATAGTTGATATCAATGGGTGTGAAGATGGAGGAGGAAGATCGATATAAGACCTTGCTTTGTTCTCTACCGGACTCATGGGATCATCTTGTAATGGCCATCAAAAGCACTAAAACCACATTCAAGATGGATGAGGTAGTGTCTTCATTGTTATCTAAAGAAATGTAGAGAAAGACATCTGAGTTGGCCAAAGAGGCTCTCACAGTTTGTGGAAGACCCAAGGAGAAAGGGAAAAAGAAGGACAAGAAAGCTGAGAAGGGTAGATCCAAATCCCATGGGAGATCCAAATCTCTTGTAAAGTCCAAGGCACTCTATTGAAACTATGGTAAATTTGGGCATTTCTGAAAGGAATGCAAAGAGGAGAAAAAGAATGTCACAGATTCAGATTCTGACAAGTCACAAGATGATGGTGATGCTTTCATCATAGCCTTGGCCACCCATGTATCTAATTATGTGTGTCTAATTGATTTTGGTGCATCTTTCCACATGACCTCACATCGAGACTGGTTTACAAAGTATGAAGAGTTTGATGGTGGAAGAGTGTACCTTAGTGACAATTCTCATCTAAAGATAGTTGGCCGTGGAAGAGTCACAATCTAATTCCCTGATGGATGGGTGAAGGGGATCTTTGAGGTCATGTACATCCCAATCTTGGCATGGAACCTACTTTCTATAAGTAAATTGAATGATCCAGGTGTGTAGGTTGTATTTTCGAAAGAAGGATGCAAGATAACTAGAGGAGATATGGTGCTTGCAAAGGGTACCTAGAGAGGTACTCTATTTTAGTTGGAGACATGTATTTTACAATACAAAAGTTCTTTTGACTTGAAGAAAATAGATGAAGTCACTTCATCCCCACCATTGGAACCAATAGTGAAAAGATCTATTGTATCAAATTCTGATGGTAGTGCATTTTGGGTACCTAAGAGTGCTCTTGTTTTGGAAGTCAAGCTTCCCATTGAAAAGACAATGTTATGGCATAAGAGACTTCACCACATTGATGAGAAGGGTCTTAGAACCCTAAAAAATAAAAACCTCTTTGAAGGGTTAGATGATTGTAATCTCACTTTCAACTTTTGTGAACATTGTATATATGGAAAGAAAAACCGTGTTTAATTTTAGTCAAGTTCTCATAAGTTTTTTGGTGTATTGGATCTTATTCATTCTAATGTGTTTGGTCTAGTTAATGTTCCTTCGATATCTAAATCTATATATTTTGTATCTTTCATAGATAATTATAGTAGAAGGACAAGGATTTATTTTCTCAGAAGCAAATTTGAAGTCTTTACTTGGTTCAAAGAGTTTAAAGCTTTTGTTGAGAATTAGACTAGTAAAAAGATTAAGTGTTTGAGAACTAACAATGGTGATGAGTTATGTTCCATAAAATTTGATAAGTTTTGTAAAGAACATGAGATTGAAAGACATAAGTTACCCCCATACACCCCGCAGAAAAATGGAGTTGCAGAGAGGATGAACATGACATTGATGGAGAAGGCTAGGAGTATGCTTAGTGGAGCTGGCCTCAAATAGAAGTTTTGGGCTGAAGTTGTTACCACTACTTGCTACCTAGTAAATAGGTCTCCTACATCAACTCTTGTTGGTAAGACACCCATGGAGCTGTGGTCTAGTAAGAAGCCTTCAATAAGACATCTTCGTGTTTTTGGTTGTGAGGCATATGCTCATGTGCCTAGGGAGAAGAGGTCAAAATTCGAGAATAGGTTGTTAAGTGTATCTTCATTGGCTATGGTGTTAGTGTGAAAGGATACAAAAATTGGGATCTTGTAGTTGAAAAAGTGTTGTATAGAAGAAGTGTTATTTTTAGAGAGCTAACACCTTCTTCTATTGTTCTACAGCTAGAAGAGAAAGAAAAGAAAGATGATGTGGTTCAGTTTCCCACTACCCCTGTGAAGACTAAACTATCAGACCGTGTGAGACCTGATGATGATGAGAGCTCTAATAGATCTGAAAGCTTAGAAGTAGAAGCAGAACCTCAACCTCAGCCTTTGAGGAGGTCTACACAAACAAAGAAGCAACTTGACAGGTTTGGTTATTCACTACTTGATTCTAGTTGTTCTTTTGCCTTGCTTACTAACACTAATGAGCCTTGAACTATGACAGAGGCTATGGGGATGAAAGATGCAGGTTCCTAGAAGGAGGCCATGGAAGATGAGATGGCTTCTTTGGAGAAGAATAAAACTTGGGACTTGGTGCCTTTGCCTAAAGCATGGAAACCCATTGGTTGTAAATGGGTGTTCAAGAAGAAATTTGGTGCAGATGGCAATGTTGAAAAGTAAAAGGCTAGATTGGTTGCCAAGGGGTACTCACAAGTGGAGGGAATTAATTATGGTGAAATTTTCTCTCCCATTGCAAAGCTGACATCTATTTAGTTCCTATTATCTCTTGCAGTAGCTTATGGCTTAGAGGTGGAATAGATGGATGTGAAGAAAGCATTCCTTCATGGTGACTTGGAGGAAGAGATTTACATGTCACATCCAGAGCATTACATAGAAAAAGGTAAAGAAAATTTGGTTTGCAAGTTGAAGAAGTCTTTGTATGGTTTGAAGCAATCTCCTAGGATGTGGCATATGAAATTTGATGCCTTTGTGTTGTCCATTGGATTTCTAAGATCAAAATTAGATCATTGTGTATATTACAAGTTTGACAATGATCGTATTCTCATTATTGCATTGTATGTTGATGATATTTTGTTAATTAGGAATGGTAAAAATATGATTTCTGATTTGAAGTCTCAGTTGTCAGTACAATTTGAAATGAAAAACTTAGGGGTAGCTAAGTAGATTCTAGGAATGGAAATCAAAAGAGACAGAGCAAACATAAAACTTTGGTTAAGACAGAGTAAGTAAGTGAAGACCGTAGTGGATACATTCAGCATGGAAGATTATAGACCATTGTGTGTTCCTGTTTCTTTGGGGACAAAGTTATTTGTTAATGATTGTCCCAAATCTCCTTTTGAGATGGAGGACATGAGCATAGTACCTTATGCTAGTGTTGTTGGTAGTTTGATGTATGCTATGCTCTATACTAGTCTAGACATTGCCCAAGCAGTGGGACTCCTTAGTCGATTTATGGCTAATCCTAGATAGGTAAATTGGGATGTAGTGAAGAGAGTGTTCATATATTTGTGGGGTACTTTCAAGTATTCCCTATGTTATCATGCTCATCCTAAAAGACCTCCGCATTCTGTTAGTATTCATGGATTTGTGGATTCTGATTAGGTAGGTGACATTGACAGTAGGAGATCCACCAATGCTTATGTGTTTACTATGTTCAGTGGTGCAATTAGTTGGATGAGTAAGTGGCAACCTGTGGTTGTTTTGTCCATGACATAAGCTGAGTATATGGCAGCTACTCATGCTTGCAAAGAAGCCATTTGTCTTAATAGATTGTGTTCTGAAATTGGTGTTGATGTAGGATAGATTACTATCTGTTGTGATAGTTAGAGTGCAATTTGCTTAGCAAAGAATCTGAATTTCCATGCCAGAACAAAGAAAATTGATGTATAGTTTCATTTTGTGCGAGACATGGTAGAGTATGGGAAGGTGACAATGGAGAAGGTAGACACTTTGAAAAATGTTGTTGCTGCGTTGATGAAATGAGTGGGCACAGAGAAGTTTAGATGTTGTTTGAAGTCTATGGGCCTCTTGGCCTATAGTAGTTAAATCGTGTTATTTATATTAGATCTTACAAGGTGTTTGACAAGTGGGAGAATTTTGGGAATTAAGGTGTCACAACCTTGGTGATTCCTATCATTAATTATTTGTTATGTATTTATTTATTTGCCTATGATGTATTTTGGGTTGCACATCCTGTTTCATCATTTAGTGTGAAGTGGCATAGTGATTTGTCACTCCATTTGTAATGTGACTAGGATAGTCAACTCATCCCAAGTGGACATAGGCATCCCATATTGTGGTAGAGATTTTCTACCATGCTTTGGCATCTTGTACAGTGTGTAAGGAATCATGGCACGTAAGAGTTATGACATATTTCTATGACAGATTCTATGACACGTAAGAGTCATAAATAGAAGATCCTATGACAGGTGAGGACATGTGTCAAAGAGCATCTTTGGGTACCCAAGGGAGGTTATGACATGTTGTAAGAGGAATATGCTATTTTTAGTCAGTGTATGATAGATTCTCTTATAGCTATAAGTGATGTCAATTATGACAAATTCTATGACGGTCGTAAGGTGCGTAAGAGCATCTGTCATAGCCTATCTTGGGACTAGGTGCCCACATTGGGATGGGGTGTTGTGACAAGTGTAAAATCCATGTTGTGATGATGGACAAGTGTCCTTAGGTGTGGGTTTTGGGCCATGAGGCCAAGATGGACTCCCATCTCTAGAAGGTTCCATTTTTGCCTTGAAATTTCTTTATAAATAGGTGCTTGGATGGGAGATGTATAGTTGATTTGACAGGTACTGTTATGTTACCAAAATATCTCTAGATATGAGTGTGGAAGACTCCTGATAAGACTTGCATTGCAAGTGTGTTGTAAATATTCTTTGTTTTGATAATACATTGTGTAGGTTTTGGAGTGTGGGGTTTTTCACCTGAAAGGGTTTTCCCCATGTTATATCTTATCTCTCTCTCTCTCTCCTATCTACATTCTCTGTGTATGTGTATTTCTGCAATATCTTTGTTGTTGTGTTAACATCATTGTAATTGTAAATTTTGTAAAGAATTTGCATACATCTCTTGTCATTAGATTAGTGTAGGAAGCGATTTCGCACACCTAGCTTCCTTTTCACAGGTGACTCATCAACCTTTCTCAAGTGACAACTAGTAACTATAGGAGTACTTACTAGTTTGGAATCCTTCATGCTAAATTTCTTCAATATCTCTCTAACATACATAGCCTAAAAAATACAGATACCATAATCTAGTTGAACAATTTGAAGCCCAAGGAAGAAAGACAACTCACCAATCATAGACATCTCAAACTCTTTCTGCATCTCTTCTTCAAACCTCTTACACATATTATCATCTCCACCAAAGATGATGTCATCAACATATACAACTATCAAAATATTGTCTTCCTCTACCTTAATGTAAAGATTACTATCTGCAGTCCCTTTCTTGAATCCTTGCTAAAGTAAGTACTTATCCAACCGAACATACCAAGCTCTAGGAGGTTGCTTGAGTCCATACAAACCTTTCTTGAGTCTGGACACTATGTTCATATCTTTTGATAGCTGGAAACCATCCGGTTTCTCAATGTAGGCCTCTTCCTCTAAATGACCATTCAAGAAAGTTGACTTGACATCCATCTAATAGACCTTGAAGTTCTTGTGAGCAATAAAGGCAAGAAACATCCTAATTACCTCCATTCTAGCTACTAGAGAAAAAGTCTCCTTAAAATCAATACCCTCAACTTGTGAATAACCTTTACACACCAATCTTTCTTTGTTCCTCACAACTTCACCATCTTCATTCAGCTTGTTTTGGAACACCCACTTTGTTCCTATAACATTCTTACCAGCTAGTGTGGGAACTAATTCCCATGTCTAATTATTTTCTATCTAATTCAATTCTTCTTCCATTTCCTTTAGCCATCCTTCATCTTTGCTAGCATCAGTAAAGGTTTTGGGATCTACCTTTGATAATAAGCACAAATTCACTTTCTCACTTACTTTTACAATCCTTATCCTAGTCTACACACCTTCATTCCCATCCCCAATGATCTAATTTGTTGAATGGTTCCTCTAAACATACTTTTTTGGAGTCTTAGGAGTCTTTTATGATTCTTGTTCCTTCTCTTCTTTCTCCTCTTCTTTTTCTACTTCAATACAGGGAGGTATATCAAATACGTAAACCTCTGGTTCTTGTGAGATCTGACACAAATCTTCATCTACCTTAACATTTATGCTTTCAATCATCTTTCCCAATCTCTTATTGTAGCATCTATAGGCCTTACTTCTAGTTGAGTAACCAAGAAAGATCCCCTAATCACACCTTGCATCAAACTTTCCAAGGTCTTCTTCATCTCTCCTGATGTAGCATTTTTTGCAAAAGATCTTGAAGTACCTGATAGTGGGAGGTCTTATAGACAATTGCTCATAAGGGGTTTTAGTGTTGTTGACCCTCAATTGTACTTTGTTAAGAAGGTAGACAATAGTGTGAACTGCTTTCTTCTAATACATATCACACAAATCTGCATCTTTCAACATTATCCTAGCCATCTCTTGCATAGTCCTATTATTCCTCTCCACTATCCCATTCTATTGAGGGGTCCTAGGAGTAGATAGATGTCTCCTAATACCATGATCTTCACAAAAAATTTCAAATTAATTTGAAGTAAATTCACCTCCTCTATTAGATCTTAATCATTTGATCTAAGAATTCATTTCATTCTCAACTTTTTCTTTGAAAATCTTAAACTTATCAAAGGCTTCTAATTTTTCTCTTAAAAATGTAGCCCAAGTCATTTGAGAGTAATCATCAATAAATAACATGAAATACCTTTTACCTTGTTGACTCTTTATCCTTGTAGGTCCACATAGGTAAGTATGAATCAACTGCAATGGCATTGTAGAAGAGCACTACTTTCTTTTGAAATGTTTCCTTGTCTGCTTCCCCATTTGACACTCCTTGCATAATGTGTTTGTAGGCTTGGTTATCTTAGGCATATCTCTCACTGCATGAGTAGAGCTGATCTTCACCATAATGTCAAATTTGATGTGTCTCATCTACTTGTACCACAGACAACACTCGCCAGATTGATCCAATAAATAGGTTCTTCCATTTGCCTCCATTAGATGATAGACATTTCCATATGTTCTAGTACCTTATGTAACTAATCTTCTAGATCCTACCTTCCTAATCTAACAACCTTTGGCATGAAATGTAAGATTGTATCCTTTACTACACATCTAACTGACACTAAGGAGATTGTGCTTTAGCCTTTTCACATAGAGGACATCTTTAGTCTTGTTCTTTCCATCAACGATTATAGCACCCTTTCCACAAATTTTGCTGACTCGTCACCACCAAACTTGACAGCTCCACCATTCCACTTCTCAAGGATGATGAACTTCCCCTTGTCACCAGTCACGTGGTTAGAGGAACCACTATCAATCACGCAAGCATTTTCTTCTTCTCTTGCATGAAAATTAGTCCACACAACCATAGACTTTTCATTATTTTTGTCATCTTGCAATGTACCAAACTTCTTACATTTTCCAATATCACTCTTTCGTCACCAAATTTCAAGGCCATGAAAAGTATTTCATCATTTGAATCGTCATGATCCTCACCTTCTAAAGAATAGCTATTCTTCATGGAGTAAAAACTTCTTTTGGACTTCTCTCTTTTGTTGATATCCTTTGATTCTTGAAAAAGACATTTAGAGGCAAAATGACCAATTCTCCCACAATTGAAGCACTTGAAAGATAACTTACCTCTGTATTTGTCAGTGCCCTTCTTCAATCTTCTCAGAAAGTTCACTTCTACCTCATCAAGATCACCATCTTGATCAGTTGTTTCATCTTCTGCCTTCTTATTGACTTTGAATGTTGCTTCCTTCTTTGGAGCATCTTTGTCAAATTCTCTCATTTCAAAGGCTATGAGAATACCAAACAATTGATCTATTGAATAGTGACCCAAGTCTTGAGACTCCTCAATAGCAGATACCTTATGATTGTAATATTTTGGGAAAGATCTCAGAACCTTCTTCACAATCTCATCTTCTTTCACTTCTCCACCAAGACCTCTGATGCCATTAACAACTTTATCCACCTTGAGAATATAACTAGCAATGTCTCCATCTTCTACCATCCTCATGGTCTCAAATTTTCTCTTGAATATTTGCATCTTGTCTTGGTTTACTCTATTGTCTCCTTCATAAATGGTGCTAAGTTTTTCCCAAACATCCTTAGTAGAATTGAAATTCATTATCTTTAGAAGTTCTGAATCACCTAGCCCACTCATAATAGCATTATTTACCTTAGCATTGTTGTCATACAACCTAATCTCAACTTGATTAGTAGGAGTAGCAGCAAGAGCAATGTAACCATACTTGACAGATTTCCAAACACCAAACCCTAGAGAGGAGATAGCCTTCCATCCTTAGCTTCCAAAGGCGTAATTTATTCCATCAAACTCAGGTGCCTTGTAAGATCCATCATGTGCCATCCCAAACCTTCCTCAAGTGGTTAAGATCCGTCTATGGAACTTGGCTTTGATGCCAATTATTAAACACACCTGAATATTGAGAGGGGGCATGAATCAATATCTTCAAAAATTTAAACCCTTAGCACAATGCAAATTTAGTCTTCTAACAAGATCAACAATCCTTAAACATATCAACAACAATGAAAGATAAAGCAATGAACACACATGCACAAGATAACACCAAATATATATGGAAAAATCAATGCGGGAAAAACCACAGTGAGAGTTAACTCACAATATATATAAACAAGATTACAATTTGTTTTAAGGCTCGCTGCCTAAGGAAGCACACTACTTCCTAAAGGACTTGCAGGCTAAGGTGCAAAACCTTAGAACAAGATACAAAGGACTTGTAGGTTGAGGTGCACAACCTTAGGGAAAGATACAAGGACCTAATGAGACTCACTATCTTAGAGTAGGATACATGAAACTTTGAATTTACAACATATGTCAAAGATACACTCTGTTGGTTGAGGCATTGAAGCACATCTAATCTATATATTTTATAGATCAAATTCCTTATTGAAATATTCCAAACACATTCCACACTTTGTAACTAATTTTTTCTTCCATTTATATCCTTTGCAATATCACAAAACACCAATTAGGTCAGCTAGAATAGGAGATAAACAATGACCTCAACAAGTCAGCTATAAAACAAAAACATGATGAAAGAGGTCCTATCTAGAAGATAGAGAGGACCAAAAACAAATTATTACATCTTCCAATGTGATCCCAAAAAAAACACACTGCCACACAACATTCCAAGTAAACAACAAGGAAACATGTAGAAGAAATGTGTAGCACTTTACCAATTGGCCCAAAAACACATTTTCCAACTAAATTTACTCAATATAGTTCTCAACAGGATAGGGCAGAACCCAAACACATCTTAACACAACATCAATTACTTGTGCAAACCCCTAAACACATAGTGCAAGTAAGAGAACAAGATGTATCGGCCAGATATCCACAAGTTTCCAAAAAACCAACTCAAAACAATATGTAGCCCCAAAGAGATTAACCATTAATTGTGTAGACCACAAAGAGATGTTCCATGAATGTACAACAATACTTCCATATACATATTTATTACTGTCATGCTAGAAATAGCTAGTGCAAACCAAACAGAGATAGAGCACTTCATCCAGGAAGCCTAGAGGATCCAGTCATGAGATATAACATTTTCCAACCAACTTGCAATAAACTTCATCACATGAAAGATGAACTGAGACACAACACAAGCACTAAGATCACATCCATGAAGTCGTGGGAATAGAGAAAACAATGTGGAGAAATGCAAAGCATTTTCCAGACTAGTCCTGACAAGCAACCAAACTGCCAACCTACTGCAATTACTAGAGACCACCATGACAACACTGGTGATGTGAAAAGATAAGAGTACAAAATCTACATAACATAGACACTAAATCCCAAAATGTAAGACCATATCTTCAAATACGGAGGAATGCAAAACATTCTCCCAATCAATCTTTAAGGAAACTTTATGCAGTAGAAACATTCACTAAGATCCGAAGACCAGAGCGTCCTTGTAGCAACACATATTTCATTAGGAGCAATAGGAGAGAGCATACACCATACTACAGACCATAAACATCATCTCCCCAACATCATAATTAATTCTAATCCTCATCTTAGTGCTTCTAATTCTCATCTTTATATATCAACATGATATCATCTCTGCTGACAACAAACATACTCAATACTACTTTAATTGACATTAATCAAGGCATGGCATCCAACCATGAACATCAACAACATCACTGTTACCACACCATCATAGTATACCTTCAACATAAGAATAAATGACAACACAAACTGAGTGTTGACATCGATGACAACCACATCAGTGACAACCTTAGGTAACATATATGCAACAAGGAGCACATGAAATTGTATAATTATATTGTAGCTAAATGATAGAAACTTAACACTGATATGCAATCTTTTAAAAAGGAGGAAACTTTACTTATGATTATTGCTAGGGATATGCGGGAAATGGTCAAAGTGGATATGAGTATTTTTGTTTTGGAGAATGTCTTCAGTAAACTAGAGGAAAATGAATATGTCTCATGGCTAAATGCAGTTGAATGGAAACTCTCCATGGTTAAACAATTATTGGTTGAACTAAAGAAAATATCTAGCCAATACAATGGAAATTTATTGGACATCAGAGCCAATTGTTTACCTTTGGAAGCTCACATTTTGGATGAAGATGAATAAAATATCTTGGATGTAAAGGATATTAAACAAAGTTTCAAGAAGTTGATTACTAAAGAGTTAACTGGAAAAGATGTAGTTAATGGTATTTCCATACAGAAGGTATGCCATATATCTTCATTTATCACCAAATTCAAGCAGGAACTCATAGATATAAACAAGAGACTTGACAAGAGAGACAAAGCCATCAACATGTGGAGGATTCGAGTGCATATCACTATTAGTCCCAATGGAAAGATTATCACTCAAGTAATCACTAGGTTCAGAAATTTCAAAGAAAAGACGAATCCTCTAGAGGACAAAGCAGCTATAGGGGATCAAGCTAAGGAAGACGAGTTAAACAAGATGGGAGATCAAGAAACTATTGCTTGAGTTTCATTTATGTTGTTTTATGTAAATACTATAGACTTTCTCAAATTAAGTAAACCTTTTTAAAGATTTCATATTTATATGTTTATTTAATTTTAATTGGCTAACTTCCAAGAAGTTGTTACTAATTAAGACTGTTTCATTTTTGGGAGCCTCTATATATAGCCTGCTTAAAGGATGTTTAGGAATCTTTTGGTAAATTTTGTTTTGTGAATGTATCATTAGAAGTTTCAAATAATTTTCTATTATTGCTCATGCATATGAAATAATTTCAAGGAGAATAAATTGCAGAGCTTGGTAGACTTTGAGGTAGATTTTATGTGTTTGTGTGTTCATCATATGTTGAATGTACAAGTATTTAATCTCTGAGATATTTTATTATATGGTGAAAATTCATATTATGTCTCTTTCATTGGGCTCATTGCATGGAATTTCTTTTTCATATGTTAAAGGATGCAAGTGGTGATTTTACATCTTCAGTTTATATATACATATACATTGTAATGGATAGATTTTTTAGTGAGGCTTTGTATGTTGTACATATGTTACCTAAGGTTGTCACTGGTGTGGTTATCATTGATGTCAACACTCAATTTGGGCTGCCATTGATGCTTATTTTGATAGTATTTGTCATCAGAGATGATATCATGATGATATATTAAGATGGGAATTAGAAGCATTAAGATGAGGATTAGAAGTAACTTTTGATGTTGATGACATATTAAGATGGGAATTAGAAGCATTTAGATGAGGATTAGAATTAATGATGATGTTGGGGAGATGTTGTTGATGGTATGTAGCATGTTGTATACTCTCTCATGTTGTCCCTAAGGAAGTATGTGTTGCTACAAGGAGGCTTTGGTCTCCAGATGCTGGTGAAGGTTTTTGCTACAGGAAGTTACCTTAAAGACTGATTGGGAGAATGCTCCACAATCCTTCACCTTTGAAGATATGGTCATGAGGTTTAGAATTTAGGTTTAGTATGTTGTGAAGGTGTTATATCCAAAGTTTCATATCAGTTGTCCCTCCATACAGAAAGTTGTAAGTGATAGAGTGCAGGATTGGATTGTCCAATGGCTAGTTTCAGTGTATGTTGGCTTGCACCAACTTGTTGCTGTATGAAGTAGTGAGTTGACTAATGGAGAATGATCCTAAGGATCTTGTGATGTTTTCTATTTCTCTACAAGGTGTTTTCAGGTTTCTCCAGAATAGGTTGTGGTCTAGAATGAAGGTGTTTATGGGTTATGCTTTTTCTTGGATGACTGGGGTATGTTGAACATGTGCACCACAAAGTCCTTGCTATGTGGAGTTTAAGGAGTGTTTGAATATGATGTATGGGTCATGCCAAATCATCTAGAAGAAGCAAAATTAATGTTTAATTTTTCATGAGTACCACCAAGTTATAATGGATGATATGCTACAAGCTTCATATTTTCTTACTTAAGGCTGACCTATTTCAAATGTGTGAAGCATGTGAATGTTATTATTTGAAGGATGATATTGTGAAGGGTGTTTAGGACAAGGTTAAGCATGTGTTAGAATCTGCAAGGCATGTTTCTCTTCCTGGTGTTGCATGTAGTTCATTTTAGGGCTTTCCCCCTACATGTTTCATGTTGGTTTATCTTTGGCCGACTTGTAATTGTAATATTCTTGTTGTCTTTAGCCGACATGTAAAGTAATCAATGTAATATCATGCATATATTGTAAACCTAGTTGATCTAGGTGAGGTTTGATTGTGAATGTGAGATTGAAAGAGAAAGAGCATAAGTAATAGATCCTGTCTGGATTCATCTTGAAGATATTTTTGAGACAGAAGGGAAGTAAAGAGTGTGCCTAACTTATTACTAGAGGCAGTCAGCCAAAGACAAAATTTCTTGAAGGCTAAAAGTAGTGAGTCAATAAGCTGTAGAGAAGACATTTGAAGAAGTTGCATAAGTTGTCAAATTAGAATTGCAATCATCAAAAGGATTGAGCTTCATTGTCATATTCAAACAGTACAAGGACTGTCATGCTGTAATCTTTTTTGAGTTTGTTCTCAGTTTCGGGAGTAGTTTCTTCCTTGGGTTGAATCCCTAAAACAAAGTCTATAGGGAGTTGTAGCTTCCTTGGGAGTGACCCTAAGACCTTCCTACGAGGAGTAGTAGCTTCCTTGGGTTGTAGCCCTAAAACAAAGTTGTAACTATGATTCTTTTGTGAGGCTGGATTAGGACAGTAGCTCTTAGCATCTTTTTTCACTGTGGTTTTTCCCCTTTGCTCTTTTCCACATTTATCTATTGTTATGTGGTGTTGTGCATTGTGTTGATCTTTTATGTTTCTATTACTACTGTAAAGATTAAGTTTCAATTTTCTCCAAAGGGTTTGATATTTGTTTGGATACTGATTCACCCCTACCTTCTCAATATTTTGGTGTATGTTCAACAATTGGTATCAGAGCCAAGTTACTAAGAAGGAGCTTAAACACTTGAGGAAGGTCTGAGATGGCACATGATGGATCTTACAATGAACCTAAGTTTGATGGAACAAATTACACCTTTTGGAAGCTAAGGATGGAAGGCTATCTATCCTCTCTAGGGTTTGGTGTTTGGAAATATGTCAAAGATAGTTACGCTTATCCTGCTACTACTCCTATAGATCCAACTAAGATTAGGTTGTATGACAACAATGCCAAGGCAAAGAATGCTATTATGAGTAGGCTAGCTAATTCAAAACTTCTAAGGATAATGAATTGTAGTTCTGCTAAGGACATCTATGTAAAACTTAGTAGCATTTATGAAGGAGACAATAAAGTAAAACAAGCCAAGATACAAATCTTCAAAAGCAAATTTGAGACCCTGAGGATGGAAAAAGATAAAGACATTGCTAGTTATATGCTCCAAGTGGATGAAGTAGTTAATGACATCAGAGGTCTTGGTGGAGAAGTGAAAGAAGATGAGATTGTGAAGAAGATTCGAAGATCTCACCCTAAATCATATAGTCATAAGGTATCTGCAATTGAGGAGTCTCAAGACTTGGATCACTACTCAGTAGATCAATTATTTGGTACTCCCACAGCTTCTGAAATGAGAGAATTTGACAAAGATGCTCCAAAGAAGGAAGCAACATTCAAAGTAAGTAAGAAGGTAGAAGATGAAACAAATGATCAAAATGGTGACCTTGATGAGGTAGAAGAAAACTTTGTGAGAATATTGAAGAAAGGTGCTAGTAAATACAAAGGTTAGTTACCTTTCAAGTGCTTCAATTGTATGAGAATTGGTCTTTTCTCCTCTAAATGTCCTTTTAAAAAATTAGGGGATAGAAACAAAAGAGAGAAGTTCAAAAGAAGTCTTTATTCCATGGAGAACAACTATTCTTTAGAAGATGAGGATCATGATGATTCAAATGATGAAACACTTTTCATAGCCTTGAAAGTTGGTGACAAAAAAGGTGATATTGGAAAATATAAGAAGTATGGACCTTGCATGCTGATAAAGATAATGAAAAATATATGGTTGTGTGGACTTCTTTTCATGCAAGAGAAGAAGCAAATGCTTGGGTTATTGATAGTGGTTTCTCTAACCACATGACTAGTGACAAGGGGAAGTTTGTCAACCTTGAGGAGTGAAATGGTGGAGCTATCAAGTTTGGTGGTGATGATTTAGCAAAAGTTTGTGGAAAGGGTGCTATAATCATTGATGGAAAGAACAAGACTGAGGATGTTCTCTATTTCAAAGGGATGAAGAACAATCTCCTCCATGGCATTCATATGTGTAGTAAAGGATACAATCTTATATTTCATGCCAAAGGTTGTGATATTAGGAAGGCAAGATCTGGAAGATTAGTTGCAGAAGGTACTAGGACATATGGAAATGTCTATCATCTAAAGGAGGCAAATGGAAGAACCTATTTATTGGCCCAATCCGGTGAGTGTTGTCTATGGTACAAGCGGATGGGACACATCAAATTTGACATTATGGTGAAGATCAGCTCTACTCATCCAATAAGGGATATGCCTAAGATAATCAAGCCTACAAACACATTATGCAAGGAGTGTCAAATGGGAAAGCAGACAAGGAAAATTTTCAAAATCAAGGAGTACTCTTCTATAATACCATTGTAGCTCATTCACACTGACCTATGTAGACCTACAAGGAAAAGGAGTCAATAAGGTGAAAGGTATTTCATGCTACTTATTAATGATTACTCTCAAATGACTTGGGCTACATTTTTAAGAGAAAAATTAGAATCCTTCGATAAGTTTAAGATTTTCAAAGAAAAAGTTTAGAATTGAAAGGAAGCTCGGTGTGCGGAAATTGCTTCCTATACTAATCTAATGAGGAGAGAAGAGTACAAATTAATTTTAACCTTTATAATTATAGAATGTTTAACACAACAACAAAGATATTGCAGCAACAAACAACATAAGAATTTAAGATATAAGAAGAGAGACACAAGATATACATGGGGAAAACCCTTATCAGGTAAAAAACCCCACACTCCAAAACCTGCACAATGTATTATCAAAATTGTAATGGTTTACAATACACTTGCAATCCAAGCTCTTAGGAGTCTTCGACACTCATATCTAAAGACAAATTGATAGGATAACATAACCTATTAATCACCTTCTACATCTCCTCTCCAAGCAACTGCTTATAATGAAGTTTTCAAGGCAAAAATGAACATATCTTGAAATGGGCATCCAACTTGACCTCATGGCCCAAAACCCATGCCTAGGGACACTTATCCAACACTGCAGCATGGTCATGAAACTTTTCATATCACCCCATCCCAAAATTGTCACCTATTCCCAAGTTGGGAAATGATAGATGCTCTTACGCACCAACCAGCTGTCATAGAATCTGTCATAGCTGTCATAACTTACACCTGTAAGAGAATCTGTCATAAATAGGCTATAAATAGCATATTCCCTTACAACATGTCATAACCCTCCTTCAGGTGCCCAAAGATGCCTTCTACCAATATGCCTTGTGACATGTCTTCACCTGTCATAGAACCTTTTCCGACTCTTACATGTCATAGATTCTGTCATAGGAATCTGTCATAACTGTTTTGGTCAAGATTGACTTACGCACTAGTTAAGATGCTGACACATGGAAGAAAACTTCTACCACACAAAAGGAACGCCTATCTCCACATGGAGTGAGTTGACCATCCTAGTCGCCTTACAAGTGGAGTGAACTCATCATGCCACTTTGCACCAGATGACAAAACAGGATGTGCAAAAAAATTACAACATAGGCTAAGTAAATAAATTACATTACAATAATAAATGCAAGGAATTACCAAGGTTTAGACACCTTAATACCTAGCATTCTCCCACTTGTCAAACACCTTGTAAAAGTGAATAGAAATAACAGGATTTAACTACTATAGGCTGAGAGGCCCATAGACTCCGAACACAATCTAAACTTCTCTATGCCCACTGGTTTCATTAATGCATCTGCAACATCAAATTCTGACTGTCACAGCAGATAGTAATCTATCCTACATCAACACCAAAATCTAAACACAATATCTTAAGCCAAATGGCTTCCTTTCAAGCATGAGTAGCTACCAAATACTCATCCCAACTGAACTCCACTATGCTCACTAGCTTTACAAAAGAACCTATAACATCTTACAAGTGATCACCAACATGACAAAAGATTAGAATGCCAAAAATATGATGAAACACTAAATGCCACATAGAAACACACCAATGTATCCAACTTCAAACCCATTAACAGAACATAACTTTGAAGTCCAAACATCTTCAAAACAAGATTGAGCACTTATGCTCCAAAATAGTTAGAACAACAAACACAGCTAGTTGTTTACATCCAACTAGAAAACCACCATTGATAGAACTTTTGCACATGATATATTCAACCCATTCTGCAACTCTCATCCCTATATAATCCACTATCCTACTTAAAGTTACTATCTCCCATGATAACAAACACACCAAAAACCATTGATGTACAAAAAATTTGAAGACTTTTGATACTATAGTCCAATGAAAAATAATCTACCAAAGATATACATACATCCTAGGAATCAAACTACATGAGCAATGCCAACCAAAATAACTCAAAGTTTACCAATCAACACTTACATAAAAGTGGCTTATAATACAAACATATAATACAAAGAACAATCACAATGATATGCAAACTACAACCAACTATTGCAAAATAGAGCATACTTTCACAAATAGTTTTCTTCTCACTCTCTCACCTTTGATCTCCTCCACTTCTCTGAAGTCCACATCTAAAAAAACACATATTGTTGCCAAAAACCAATAAAGTACAACAATAGTAGATGACCACAAACCCAATGATCATACTAAATGAATAAGAACCTCTAGGAAGAAATATGAGACCATAAAGAGAAACTGCAAATCATAACATGTCCTTCTACCAACACCACCAAGAGCTAAGTTGTGCCAAGTATGATCTCCTTCACAAAAAACCCCAACTAAAAAGCCTTAGCAACACCTAACCATTCAATCTCATAAGATCAAATAAAAATATGTAACATGTAATCAATATGGATGTAAGCCTCTCTCTAATCAAGATAGATCAAACTCATAACCATTCCATAATAAGGAATAAGCCTAATCACATCTCCTAAATTCCTCATAAATGAACATCATAAACAAAACCATACAAATCAAGAAGATAACCTTGCTAACATCCCTCAAATGTAACCTTCAAAACCAATAACTGTAGCTCAAGATTTATATCCATGATAAATCAAAGCATAAAACAAAATGAATCTGAAATAACCTAGGCAATACCTATTAGAACATTTTTTTCTAAGTGAACTAAGAGTGGGGAATGAGAATGATCTACTGAGATACACTAAGTCTCATATACTCTCTCCAAGAACAATATCCTCTCAAGTTCAAACATAAACTCATGTCCATAACAAGTGAAGGCTTCTCAGTCTTTCTGCTGAAATTTCACCATTCCAACACATGATCCCTACAACAAGAGATCTCAAGCCTCATCTCAAGTCTCTCTAGTCTCCATGAGCATCCATCAACCAATACATGCCAACTTCAAATGCATCCTGCAAAATCATGAAGCTTCAAGCAAATGATTAATACTCAAAACCAAAGAGAACAAACAAGATCATTGTCAAAACTTGCACTGCACATATGTATGATCAAGAAGCCCATCATGACATTATGATTTGACCATCTCCTCGTAAGAAGATCAAATACAACATAGTGTACAATGATGCATATATTTTGTCTCAAGAGAACCTGTATCATGCCAAAACTTTAAGCTAGCATCAAGAGTAAATCATGACATAATAAAACATCTCCAAACAAAGGATAAACATGTCATATTGACAAATTATAAACCTGACACCTCAACTAATATGTCAACATCTCCAAACATATGAAGATAACCATCTCCTAACAACTAAACTAAAAATGTCAAAGAACTCTCAAAACCAAGAGCTCCTCCATGACACCAATATCCACTACAGAAGATCATCCATCACATATGATGAATCCAACATCACTGCCGAAGCTCCCATTGAAACTGTGATACTAAGTTTATCAAGGCATTATGATAACCATCCTCTCAAATGAAGATTATCCATGGCTCTAACACAATCTAACAATTGTCATGTGCAATATCAGCAACACAAAAGAATAAAATAGAACCAAGATCTCCAAGTCAAGAAGATAAAACCATCACTGTCAAAAGCTCACACTAAAATATGTAACCAAGCTATCCATGACATCATGATAAACATACTATAAGTCCCAATAACTAACTATCCATGCACTCTAATTATCCATCCTCTTATCCCAATGCAACATACCAATACACAAATGACCAAAGACAAGGCCAACTAATAAAGTCTGCATAAACACTGAGTCAATCTTGTGGATAAAGACAGTCCACATTCGAGTCATCTCACTGTAGCTAATGGGTAGCTAATCCATAAACTAAATAACTCAAAGATCAAAAATAGATGTAACATGCAAACTCATCATTACATTAGTAACCTACAAACTGAGATACCAAAGAAGACAACCTATAGACTTTAAGACTCAAACATCAAATCAATTCTAGATTTGATTTGCCAACAAGTCCGCATATGAAGTAACCATAGTCAAGGAACCCTTCAAGCAAATACTATAGAAATGATGAGTGACTAATCACATACCAACACCTCCACACTGAGAAAGATACAAACCTCCTCACATTATGCACAAAGCATACATGCAAACCTGCAACTACCTTACATACAGAAACACTCCCAAGGAATCATAATCTAAGAAATAGTTTGTCTGCAGATTTACAAAACCACAAGTTTTGATTAACCATGTAAAACCTACAAAATCACAATGTCACTGACATACATGCAAATCCATATCCACTTATCATCTAGAATACCCACAAGTCTAAAAATCACCAATATATTTAAACCAAAATAATGGAATAATATAGATAAGCATAACCATATATTTTTGAACGGAATACCTACAAAACCCTCAGATCAAATCAATATGAAACTAAGACATGCAAGTACAACCAACTAAATGAAATAGAGGTCCAAGAACTTTAGGCCCACTTGTAGGACAACTCCACAACCATCACCATGTACAAGCATACGAAGAAGCTAGGTTGTTCTAGAAGCTTTCAAACCATCCAATGATTAACTCCACAGCCTACATGCATTCAAGGTTAACAAAACAATGTCTTCTAATGCCAGGGACTAAAACCAAGCACCCAACATAAGCACATCAAACTATAGTCATGGCAACCCAAGTTTCTCCATATGATCAGGGAGCTAAGAATGAACACCCAACATGAATACTTTGTTGCAAATGACCATAGAATGATAGAACATAACCACCATGCATGAGGGTTATTGCATACTATCAAACAGGAGCTCCAGATCAATATAGCCACATGATCAACTCCATAAAACTCCATCTTAAGTTTCCATAACTCAAAATTTGTGCCGTTAAACATCCCCATCTCTATTCTTCTAGATGCGCCTGCCATCTCATTCTTGAAACAAGATTTTAGAATACTCTACACAGACTCCCACTCAGCCTAAGATTAGTACACAAAACCCTTATCGAACAACTAGGACCAAAGAGACTTAGCTCTGATACCAACTAAAAGAAAGCTCGGTGTGCAGAAATCACTTCCTACACTAATCTAATGAGGAGAGAAGAGTGCAAATTCATTTTAACCTTTACAATTATAGAATGTTTAACACAAAAATAGAGATATTGTAGTAACAAACAACATAAGAATGTAAGACAGAAGAAGAGAGACATAACATATATGTGGGGAAAACCCCTATTGGGTAAAAAAACCCACACTCCAAAACCTACACAATGTATTATCAAAATTGTAATGGTTTACACTACACTTGCAATGAAAGCTCTCAAGAGTCTTTGACACTCATATCTAAAGACAAACTGGTAGCATAACAACACCTGTTAATCACCTTCTACATCTCCTCTCCAAAAACCTGCTTATAATGAAGTTTTCAAGGAAAAAATGAACATATCTTGAAATGGGCATCCAACTTGGCCTCATTGCCCAAAACCCATGCCTAGGAACACTTGTCCAACACTACAGAATGGTCATGATACTTTTCATATCATCCCATCCCAAAATGGTCACCTATTACCAAGTTGGGCAATGACAAATGCTCTTACGCACCAACCGGCTGTCATAGAATCTGTCATAGTTGTCATAACTTATAGCTATAAGAGAATCTAACATAAATAGACTATAAATAGCATATTCCCTTACAACATGTCATAACCCTCCTCAGGGTGTGCAAAGATGCCTTCTTCCAAGATACCTTGTGACACATGTCTTCACCTGTCATAGAACCTTCTATTTCTAACTCTTACATGTCATAGATTCTGTCATAGGAATATGTCATAACCATTTCGGTCAAGATTCACTTACATGCTAGTCAAGATGCCGACACATGGTAGAAAATCCCTACCACACAAAAGGGACACCTATCTCCACATGGAGTGAGTTGACCATCCTAGTCACCTTACAAGTGGAGAGACAAATCATTGTGCCACTTCGTACTAGATGACAAAATAGGATGTGCAACAAAATTACAACATAGGCTAAGTAAATAAATTACATTACAATAATAAATGCAAGGAATTACCAAGGTTGAGACATATTAATTCCCAACAAGAATGAAATGATTGCTAAGATCAAATGCCTAAGATCTGATAGAGGAGGTGAATTTACTTCAAATGAATTTAAAAAGTTTTGTGAAGATCATGGTATTAGGAGACATCTGTCTACTCCTAGGACCCCTCAGTAGAATGGGATATTGGAGAGGAAGAATAGGACTATGCAAGAGATGACTAGGACAATGTTGAAAGATGCAGATATTCGTGATATGTATTTGAAGGAAGCAATTCACACTATTATCTACTTACTTAACAGAGTACAATTGAGGGTCAACAACACTAAAACCCCTTATGAGCTATGGTATGGAAGACCTCCCAATGTCAGATACTTTAGGATATTTGGCAGTAAATGCTACATTAGGAGAGATGAAGAAAACCTTGGAAAGTTTGATTCAAGTTGTGATTAAGGAATCTTTCTTGGTTACTCATCTAGAAGCAAGGCCTATAGATGCTACAAAAAGAGATGGGGAAGGATGATTGAAAGCACAAATGTTAAGGTAGATGAATATTTGTGTCATATCTCATAAGAACTAGAGGTTTGTGGACCTGATATAGCTCCCTGCATTGAAGAAGAAGAAGAGGAGAAAGAAGAGAAGGAACAAGAATCAGAAAAGACCCCTAAGAATTTACCAAAGTATGTTTAGAGGAAGCATTTAGTGGATCAAATCATTGGGGATAGGAATGAAGGTGTGCAAACCAAGAGAAGGCTTGCAAAGGCAAGTGAGCAAGTGAATTTGTGCTTACTATCAAAGGTAGAGCCCAAAATCTTTACTGAAGCTATTAAAGATGAAGGATGGCTGAAAGCAATGGAAGAAGAATTGAATTAGATAGAAAATAATTAGACATGGGAATTGGTTCCTAGACCAATTGACAAGCTGAATGAAGATGGTGAAGTTGTGAAGAAAAAAGCAATATTCGTGTGTAAGGGTTATTCACAAGTTGAGGGTATTGATTTGAGGAGACTTTTGCTCCAGTAGCTAGAATGGAGGCAATCAGGATGCTTCTTTCCTTTTCTACTCACAAGAACTTCAAGGCCTATCAGATGGATGTCAAGTCACCCTTCATGAATGGTGATTTAGTGGAAGAGGTCTACATTGAGCAAATAGATGGTTTCCAATAATTAGAAGATCCAAACATGTTTTGCAGACTCAAGAAATCTTTGTATGGACTCAAGCAAGTTCCTAGAGCTTGGTATGCTCAGTTTGATAAGTACTTACTTCAGCAAGGTTTCAAGAAAGGTACTACAGATAGTGATCTTTACATTAAGGTAGAGGAAGACAATATTTTGATAGTTTTTGTATAGGTTGATAACATCATCTTTGGTGGAGATGATAATATGTGTAAGAGGTTTTAGAGAAGAGATGCAGAAAGAGTTTGAGATGTCTATGATTGGTGAGTTATCTTTCTTCCTTGGGATTCAAAGTGTTCAACTAGATGATGGTATCTTTATTTCTTAGGCTAAGTATGTTATAGAGATGTTGAAGAAATTTAGCATGGAGGATTCTAAACTAGTAAGTACTCCTATGGTTATTGGTTGTCACTTGAGCAAGGTTGATGAGTCACCTGAAGTTGATTAGACTCTTTATAGATCTATAATTGGAGGATTGTTGTACTTGACTACTTCTGGACCTGATATTATGCATGCAATATGTTTGGTTTCCATATATCAAGCTAATCCTAAGGAAACTCATGAGAAGGTAGTAAAAGAATATTTAGATATTTGAAGGGAACTCTAGATTATGGTTTGTGGTATAAGAAGGATGATAACTTTTCCTTGAGTGCCTATACTAATGCTGATTGGGTAGGATGTGTGGATGCCCTAACAAGCACCAATGGAAGTGAATTTTTCTTAGGAGACAGATTGGTATGTTGGTTTAGTAAGAAGTAGGACTCAATGTCCTTATCCACATCAAAAGATGAGTATATTGTTATAGCATCTTGTTTCACCCAAGTGCTTTGGATGAAGTAGACTTTGAAGGATATAAAGGTAGTGTATGATGAACCCATTCCTATATTATGTGATAGTACCAGTGCAATAAACATTTCCAAGAATATGGTGATGCATTCAAGGACCAAACATATTTCTATCCGATATCACTTTATAAGAGAGAAGGATGCAAAACAAGAAGTCATATTGGAGTATGTTCCCACTAAGGATTAGATTGCAGATATCTTCACTAAGGTGCTTTCAAAGGATACTTTTGAGTATCTCTAGTAGAAGCTAGGTGCTATTGCCCATCTTTCTTCTAACTAGATGAATAGATAGTGCATTTGTCTAGGGGGATAAATTAATGTCATACATTTTTCTCCTAGATTGATGTGAGGTACCTCTCAGAGGGAGTAGGTAGTTGGTTGGTTGTTGCTGATAGCAGGAGCATGTATAATTTCATGAAGGAGAAGTATAGTTGTTGAGAATGTGCTAATTATTTAAATGAAGGGATTTTCCCTTTGTCCTTGATGTCAAAAGGGGAGAATGAGCGAGTGTTTTTTGTCATTAATGCCAAAGGGGGATATTATTACACATATGTTACCTAATATTGTCACTGGTGTGGTTGTCATTGATGTCAACACTTAGTTTGGGCTATCATTGATGCTTATGTTGATGGTATTTGTCAGAAGAGATGATATCATGATGATATATTAAGATGGGAATTAGAAGCATTAAGATGAGGATTAGGAGTAATGTTGATGTTGATGACATATTAAGATGGGAATTAGAAGCATTAAAATGAGGATTAGAAGTAATTATGATGTTGGGGAGATGTTGCTAATGGTCTATATCATGGTGTATGCTCTCTCCTATTGTTCCTATGGAAGTATGTGTTGCTACAAGGAAGCTCTGGTATCTACATGTTGGTGAAGATTTCTACTGTAGGAAGTATCCTTGAAGACTAATTGGGAGAATGCTCTGCATTCCTCTACCTTTGAAGATATGGTCATGTAGTTTAGAAGTTAAGTTTAGTGTTTTGTGAAGGTGCTATATCCAAATTTTCTATTTAGTGTGAAAAAAGAGAGAATGATAGAATTTGCAAACTAGGTCAAGTCCCTCTTTTAGTACACTAACATTCAGAATATGAACCGAGATCAATCACAATGAGAGTGATAAGCTACATGTATCCTATTCCTCTTTGTTGTACCTAAAAAGGTGTCTCAACTAGAGTTATGCAAACCCTAACTAGCTAAGGAGAGATTAAACCCTAGTCATAAGATATGCACTATCAAACATATTTCAGGAGAAGTAACCAACAAGCTGTCATAGAAATGCAAGTGACTATGCACCTAAAATCTAGAGGCCTGCTAGACTTGAGTGCCTACCCCAGCATCTTGTAAGTTTTCTGTCAGTAGAACTATCTGTACCAGGTGTCTATATCTCTATTCAAGGTCCCAGATCCTAGTTTTTAGGCCCTATTAGACTCAGGCACCTACCATAGAGTCTTGTAGGTATTCAACTTTCATGATGACTATACCTATAACACCTGCTTCTCCTTCACTTCTTTCCATCTAATCTTCTTGAATCCAACCTGCATAAGAAAAAGAATGAGAAAGATGGTTGTGGCTATATAGGAGTTTACCTCAGTCAAACCCCATCTTTGGTATTTTGACCTCAATAATAGTCAATGTCAAAGTATGCAGATGTGTGTGCTTGTAAACCAAATGTGTAAGAATAAACAAATGCAAGATCCTAAATGACTCAATCATGAAGGATTACCTCGTATCTATAGAGGATTCCAAAACTCAAGTTGGAGGCTTCAACCCTTCTCTTGATCATACAAAGGGTTTGACAAAACCATAGAATGATCAAGATAGACTCAAGATCTTAATTTTTAATCTCCATAACATATCTCCATGATAGAAAAGATTAAATTCTTTAATGAGATTCAACACTTTGTAGTCTTTCAATAGTAATTGTAGTAGAATTTCAATGTAGTAATCTTGCATGTGAGTTGTGTGTAATAAAATGATTTTCAATTCTCTTTAAATACCTAAGCTTAGGAGGGAAATAAATCGAAATATCAAGTTGACATCATGCAAAAATCAAATTTTGAATTCAGAATCTTGAAACACACAACATAAGCTAACATCAAAATAAAATTTGGGATCCCAAGATTTAGGCTAGGACAAGGGCATGGTCACCCAAGTCCAGCACCCAAATTTTGGTCCACATTAGGTTTAAGGGTGCCCTAAATGTCTATAATCCAATATCATCTCTTTCTGAGTTTTGTCATTAAATACCTCAAAATGTGATATTTGCTCGATAAGGTAGTCGTCAATCAGGGTCTAGGTATGTCCAATAATGAAAGGGGTTGAGGGACACTAAAAGGTAGGAGCTAAACTTAGTGAAATTGTGCTAATCCAAGCAAGAGCACAATTTACGACATAAATTTAACCCCCACTTTAGTGGCCATATGACACTACGTGTATATGAAACTAAATGAAAGTAAATATAGTAATCACAAAAAGGATACCCAAAAGGATATTGTAGGGGAAGTTGAATGTTGCGAGGTAGAAGGTAGAATCCCACAATCTGTAATCCTACAAGATCACAAAGGTTAGGAATTACAACCTACAATGAAAGATATGTTAGATGAAATAATCCAATCAACCTAAAAATAACAAATAAACATGCTAGTCAACAACATTAAAGGGATAAGTGATGAGATATGATTAGGCTAGAAATCACAGGAGATATATTGCCCCCCTTGATTCTTCTTGCTTATTTTGAAAAGGAGAAACAAGGCGGTAATATTCACACACGGATTTCAGGGAAAGCTTGATGAAGAATGCTTTGGTAGGGTTACTTTTTCAAATAATGACAAGGCACAAAGTATTAGGTTTAATGAAGGGTGGAACTAGGATTCCAATGCAAAAAACCATGCAAAAATCTAAGTTCAGTAGCCTGAGATAAATATGTTTGATCATAGATGTGTACTTTTTGCTCCTAAATAGTGAAAAAAATTCTCATCCAATTACTATAAGTAAAGGGGGTTTTCACTTTTTCACCATTCATTTATCATTTTCACTTGTAGAAAAGGAGAGGAGGAGAGAGCTACGATGCCTACTTGACGTCCATATCAGGCCCTGAGGTTGGATGCACTACAGTTCCAAGTACCAGACAGACGAGTCGAGCATGAGCTAGGACTCTAAAATTGACTTCTTGCATTAATTCTTTTACGTTTTATGTACTTTGTATCATTTTTCATGTCTTCTAGGGTGTTATGGACAAGGGTTCCTATCTAGGGTGCCCAAGTCATCCCTGGGTGCCCTAGTCTTCATGGGTCGCCTAGGTCCTCCTGGAGCACCTAGGTCTTCCTAGGGTACCCAGGTCCTGAAAGGACAATGGCTCAAGGGAACAAGGCATAGTTTAATTGATAGGGATGAATGCTTGATTTTAGACTATTTGATGTGCAAGATGTCCCCAAGTCATGGGAGCACACTGGTGGCTGACTCATGACATTACTGCAAAGCCACATAGGTACTATCTCTGTTAAGGATCATGGTCTCCTTCAGGCTACGAACCTATGGTGGGTTTTTATTATGCCCATTATGAGATTTCATAGTAGCATGTTGATGGCCCTTATGGAGAGATGGAATGCAGACACATCTACCTTCCATCTACCCACAGACAAGATGATGATTACACTTGAAGATGTGTATCATATACTATGATTTCTAGTTCTAGGGTGGGCAATATGGATCATAGAGCAACGCTTTGAGGATTATACTCATGTGAGTCATAGCTACTACCTAGGTCATGTGGTGACACCACTCGAACAAGGTCATATCCTACTATGTTGGTTAGAGTAGAGATATGTGAATATACCTCTAGTTCATCACATCATGATTGCTACCATCACATTAGCGGTTACACCAGATGGGCGAGGCACACACCTTCATGGTGGCCTCGTGCACACTATATGGGTGATGGAGGAGGAGAGGATGGTCTATGCATGGGGGCACAGTATGCTTGCGCTCCTATACTAAGACCTAGGTTGTTATGTTCACTATGAGGCACACAGTCTAATGATATGCACCTTGTTATAGGTATGGATGTTTGAGCATAATAGATGCACACAGCTAGTGGGCTTTACCATTGAGCTGACATGGACACATCCATGCACACATGCCTATCCACTAGTTAGATTTTGGAGATTTGGTAATTTTTTGTATTAGAGAGTAGTCTTCAATAGACTGCGGTGCAATGATATCACATCGAGACCATATCATAGCCACATGCCCTGGATGGGACATCATAGTCAGTTACTGAGGATGTAGCATGATTGACTATTAGCTGGTCACCTAGATCACATCATTGTTAGTGTTTACTTTGATAGAGTCACATGACAATTCAAATGCATGCAGGGCATTCCTAGAATGCATCCGAGCTACATATGCTCAACACGTAGTGTGACAATGGCCAATGAGGCTCCGTGGCTGATGATTGTTGAGGTAGTCAAGAGTGAGGATGATGGTGTATTGGATGTAGAGCCAACTTTAAAGGAAAATGACGCTGGGTATACCCAAGCATACACAATCTGGTGGGAGATAGCTCAACTTGATCTAGTTTTCCTTGTCAGTCATCCCATAGGTGATCCACAACCATGGGTAGGATGTAGGGATGATGCAAGAGATGAGGAGGACTTCAGTCACTTCACTAGATACTTAGATGAGGATGACAATGATGATGATGAGGAGACACAGTCACACTTTATCTTTAGAAAGAGGCCACAGTGAGGGCAATGACAAGTAGATGATGATGAGGAGACTGAGGAGAGACCCAGGTCAAGGGCTCATGGTCTAGGTCCCATGGCCACTAGGAGATCAAGTTGGTTTGAGTGAGGGGAGGTGAGAACCTTTATGTCCCTAGCTACAGAGGTAACTATAGATGTAGCAGCAATAGTACGCAATCTTGGTTAGAAGGATGCCAACCCTGGTGAGAATGTTGTTATATATTTACTTGATTACTTATTTTTTATAATGTCATATATATTTGATGATGAGATACTAATATTATCCTTGTGTTTCTTCTAACAGTTGATACACAAGCATGGCATGACATTGTGAGTCATGTCATAGCGAGTATGATTCCTTTTGATGTAGTAGAGCAGTAAGTGCAGATGGGATACTCACCATAGCACACAATAGGGAGACATGTAGAGATATTCATTCCCTTCATGAGATAAAGAGTAGTTATGGAAGTTGCTCTAGATCAAGCGATCCAGAGAGCAAAGCATGCGGAGGTAGATCTCTGGGCATGGTGAGAGCAAGATGCGGCACTGCCTCCATCTGAGATGGACCATGTCATGACACAAATCCTACATGCTGAGTTAGCTCAGGTGAGAGATGAGAGAGATAGAGATAGGGCACATGCAGAGAGAGACAGGATTCAACAGTTATACTCAGATGCATAGAGATAGATGGGAGAGCTTATAGGAGAGGTTAGGGGTTTGCAATCGTAGAGTGGATCTAGAAGTGATTTACGGTCTGTGACCTCACATGGGAAGCCTTCTGTCATTCATACACCACCAAGTTTTGGGAGGTCTAATAGCTAAGGTTCAGTGATGTGATATGTATCTCATGTATTGTACTACGCCATTCTATTTTGATGTACGAGATAGTCAATTTTGATTGTGTATTCAAACTGATGCCTATATATATGATGTTTTTCTATTGATTCTATTGTGTAATTCAATGTATCACATGTGATTTATGTAAATGCAACAAGTGATAATTTTGATGATCATGTAAAAATGTATATAATTCCATTGTGATTTAAACTAATCAATCTTTGCAAACTATTTAGTAAATACAACAATGATTAAAATTTTTTCACATGAATAAAGATATTGTTTCGAATTAATGCCATTGTAATCTAACAAAATATTGTTTAATTAGATGTGACAATGATTAATTGTGTTTAAAATATCTTATGGTAGCTTATTAAATGAATTAAGATAAAATGTAATATCTTGTCGAAATTGAAAACAATTACTAACTGCTTTATAAAGTAATATCTAACATACAACTCAAGCATGAAATTTTCATAAATGTATAGCATTAATAGGATCTTTAAGAGGTGTACCTTGTTCATCAGATAATTTATATGCTCCTAGTCCATAAGTTTCAATGATAACATATGGTCCTTACCAATTCAGGCTAAACTTCCCTTTTTCACTAGGTGTGTTCACATTATGTTGATTTTCATAAAGTACCAAGTCTCCAACTTTGAATGAATGATGGGTGACACATTCATTGTATGATCATTGGATGATTTTTTTATGAGCTTTAAGATGGATGAGGGCATTGATATGATGTTCATCAATCTTCTCCAGTTGTTGTAATCTTTTCTCTCTTTCTATGATCTCATCAATAATGTCCCTTAGCGAAACTTGCAATGAAGGAATTTCTAACTCTAAAGGCATTATTGCATTAAACCATATACAAGGTTGTATGGTGTAGTACCAATATCTGTACAAACACTTGTCCTATAGGCCCAAAGCACATAGGAGAGTTGAGTATGTCAATCTTTCTGATGTTTATTAACAGTTTTTCTAAGAATTTGTCTAATGATCTTGTTTGAAGCTTCTTCTTGGCCATTTGATTGTGAATAATATGGTGTAGAGAAGCAATGTTGAATATGATATTTTTCAAGGAATTTCTTCACATACTTGTTCTTAAATGGTGTATCATTGTTAGAAACCAAGGATGAAGGAATGTCAAATTTTTAGATTATACTATCTTGAATGACATGACAAATTACTTCAGCAATCGTGGATCATAGTGGCATAGCTTCAACCCACTTTGTAAAGTAATCGGTAGCAGTGATGATTAAAGTGTATCCTTGAGAGGAAGGGGGAAAGATTTTTCTAATTAGATCCAAGCCCCATATAGAAAATGGCCAAGGTGAAACCTGAGCATGAAGTTCCTAGGTGGGATCTTGAATTAAGTTACCATGTTGTTGATATTGCATGCACTTCTTGATGAACCTGAAAGAATCTTGTTCCATGGTTTGTTAATAGAACCCCATATGTACTAATTTCTGTATGAAAGAATTTCCTCCAAAATGCAATCCACAAGCACCAGATTGAGCTTCTTCTAGAGTAATTAGAATTTTTGATTTGTTAAGGCAATGAAGAAGAACACCAATATAGCTTCTGTGATACAACACATTGGACAAAATGACATAATGTGTTATTATTTTGTGTATACGAACTCTTGTGTTTTTAGATGTTTTATTAGGGAAGGTACCATCATGCAAATATTGAAATATATGAGAGTACCATTTGTCAGAATTTGTTACAACATAAGCCAATATCTAAGGGGGTGGCCTCAGTTGTGGCTGATGATTTGAGATTATGAATGATGAAATGATATTTTTTAGGTGAATCTTCAAGAGATATAAGAGAAGTTGCACTTTCCATTGCATCTACATGTCAATTATCTTTTCTTGGAATTGTGTCGATTATGAAGGATGAAAATTATTTTAAAAATGACAAGCCAAGATCGTGATACTAAGATAGCTTATATTTCTTTGATTGATAAGATCCAGTAACTTGTCTTACAATTAATTGTGAATCACCATAAATAGTGATGTGTTTAATATCTAGAGACAAAGAACAAAGTCCTGCAATGAGAGCTTCGTACTTAGCAATGTTGTTTGTGCATAAGAAGTTTACACGGTAAGAAAGAAGAACTGACTTATCTGAGAGAGGTAATAGTATTACACCATCACTCAATCTAGTTTGACATCATGAACCATCAAAATATAATTCTCATTTCTCATATTTATCTATAGTTAAATAATGATCATTAATAAATTCTTCATTGTTTTGAATAGCAAAAGGTCAAGGTGCTTCGGCTAAATGGTCAGTTAACGCTTGTCATTTTATCACTTTTAAAGAGATAAACTTGAGATCAAATTTTATTAAAAACATAACCCATTTAGCTAGGTGACCCAAAAGATTTGTTTTAGCAAAGAGATGCTTCAAAGGATCAAATTTTATCATGACATGAACTTCAGCATTTAGGAGATAATGTCTTAATTTCTATGTTGAAAAAACAAGAGCTAAGCATTGTTTCTCTATGATAGTATATCACACTTCATAATTGAGCAAAGTTCATCTTATATAATATACATCATGTTCCTTGCCTTCACCATCATGTTGTGATAATAATGTTGTAAGAGGATTAGTAGAAGTTGATGTGTAAATAATAAATGGTTTTTTTGTAGTTGTTGGTTGTAAAACAGGTGGATTAGATAAGTATTCTTTCAATTCATCAAAGGATTTTTGACAATCAGAATTTCATTGGAGTTTTGATTTTTTTTTAAGAAACTAAGTGAAAGGGTGAGTCCTATCCCTAAGTTGTAATACAAATCGATGGATGACCTATATCTTCCCTTGTAAACTATGAAGTTGAGTGATATTCAGAGGAGATGGCATGTTAACAATCGCGTCAATTTTCTTAGTGTTTACTTCAATACCATGAAGCAAAACTATAAATCTCAATAGTTTATCGCTGTCCACACCAAAGACACATTTATAGGGATTTAAGCACATGTTATATTTCCATATCCACTCAAATATATGACGGAGGATAGTGGCGTGATCCTGGCGACAAATAGATTTTGTGAGAATGTCATTGACATAGTCCTCTAAGATGTTATACATATAATCATAAAAGATAAGAGTCATAGCATGTTGATAAGTTGCTACAACATTCTTTAATCCAAATGGCATGACCACCCAACAAAATGTTTCCCATGGGGTGATAAAAAGTTGTCTTATATTAATCTTGAGAATTGATAAAGATTTGATTATAACCTAAAAAACCATCCATGAAGGAAAGCAATTCATGACTAGATATTGAATCAACAATCATATTTGTAGACACCTAAAAATGACCATGTCATCGCATCACTTGCATTTCATCAAATCTATCTAAACATCTACATTTCAACTTTAATTAAATAATCAAATTATTTAATTAATTTCATCAAAATCATCAATTTCTTCTAAACTCCTAAATTTGACATTAATTGAATAAATTCTATTTATTTAATTAATTAAATCAAAATCAACTTTATTCTTCAAAAATTAAATAATTTTAATTATTTAATTAAAACTTATCATCTTCCAAAATTCAAATCCATGTCAATTGAATAAATTAATTATTTAATTAATTTATCATCAAAATCCTCTTATCTACAATTAAATAATTTTCATTATTTAATTATATTAAACTGTTCTTCTAGATTTAAATAAATCAATCAATTTTGTTTAAATTAACTCAATCCTCTAAAAATAAATAAAATCAAATGTTTTATTTATATTCCTTTATCATGCAAGATAAATTAAATGAGTTTATTTGTTTAATTTATATAAAATATTTTATCTTCATATCTATCATATGTCTTCCATCATGCACAATCAATTAAATAAATTTATTTACTTATCTCAATGATGTTTCCAATTCCTCTAAAAATATCATGTTAACTCGTGCACAATCAGTCTTATTTTTAGAACTTCAATAAAGAAATCTAAAGTTGAGTTAATTAGCTTTAATTTATCTTATTTTTTTATCATCAACTCATAAATTAGAAAAAAACCTGTAGACACCTAAAAATGTCTTTTACCATCAAACCGCCTCCTGACATCTCTAAACTATCAATTTCCCTTCTATTCAATTAATTAAATTTTTATTTAATTAATTATCCCTTCATCACCCAATTTTTCATTATTTTATCCCCAACAATTGAATTAATTTTTATCAATTCAATAGTTCCAACCTTAGCCAATTGATTTAATAAATATGCAAATATTTATTTGGTCAATTTCCCTCTCCTCACTAAAACCAATTAATTAGTCAAATCATGTTTAACTAATTAATCTAGCCTATTAATTGGCCTATCCCTACCCTAGACAATTAAATAGGTATTATTTAATTGCCTACTCTAGCCTACCTCATCTTAGCCCTAGGATTAATTAAATAAAACCTATGTTTAATTAATCCTAACCTCTCATTTAGGTAGTCAAACCTAGTTTAACACCCTTCCCCACATCCTCCAAATAAAAAATTGAAATATATCCACATAAGTCAATTTTTTATTTAAATACATCCCACATCACAATTAATTCCTCTTACATCTCCATACCTCATTTATCTCCACTTATCCCAAAATTAATTTTTAATTCATTTTACATTCCCCATATGAATCTTTAATTCAAAAATAATCTTTCACACCCATACTCATTTAATTACCCCTTTTCCCAAAATGAATAAAAGATTTACTTTTATTCCTAGCCCTCCATTCCTCTAAGATCAAATCTAGGCCCTCCACATCACTTTTATCCTCCACCATTGATCTCCCAAATCAATCTCCACCCTTGGATCAAAATCCCTTCCAAAAATCTATAAATAGAACATCTCTCCACCCATTTGAGGATCCAATCTTTAAGTAATGTTACCATGCCCAAATGTCCACTTGAGCTTAGAATTGTGAGTTGCATAATTAGAGTAGCATTTCACATTTTATTCACTTATCTAGGGAATATCATGTCTTAGGAGCTCTTGGGTGCAAGCTCTCCTCTCCTTTGATGAGATTGGGTCTTCTTGTTGAGGTATAGCTTTCTTGTTGTTTTATGCATTTTAGTTTGTATTTCTAACTCAACTTGTTTTCCTAATCTACATTGGCACGCTCAGTGGGACCCACAAGGTCTGAATCTAATCAGTTTTTGTGAGTTTTTGTGAGTTTTTGTCAGTTTTTATGCTTAGGATTTGTTTTTGTAGGTGCAGCGCCATCCACCCTGCGTAGTGGCACTATCCTTGGCGTGTTTTAGCGCTACCTACTATTTTAGTGCCATCTCTGCAAAGCATTTTTTATTCTAACGTCCACTCACATGTCTCTTTTTTGACAATCTTCCTACTATTTTTTTTGTCTCTTGTGGCTCTCTATTTTTGCAGGAATATTGATTGAACAAGGGAAGGTTATGCCAAAATTTCCCTAGAAATACAAACATAGATTTTGTTTGTCATTTTGTCATGTTTTTCTCACTTGATATACTAACAAGGCTAATAGAACCTCAGTTTTTCAATTTGACGCTTTGTATTGGTCAGGAAAAACCACTTTTTGTAGGACAGACATATTCAGACCCATATCGACACTATCCGTGCCCAGATTGGTGCTATCCACAACTGAGACCAGACCGGTTGACAACTTGCATAGTGGCACCTTTGTAGACCTATTTTAGCACTATTACCTAATCTAGTGCTTTATGTATATTGTAATAGCACTATTTACTATTGTGGCACCTTCTGTATGATTCTGTAGTGCCATATTCTATTCTGGCACCTTTTGTATTCTGTTTTAGCGCTATCTGATAAATTGGCACTATCTGTCTAGGGTCAAGTTCTTTTTGATAAATTTCTATCAGTAGTGCCATTATCTGCCCACAATGGTGCTATTAGGGATCTGTTTTAGTGTTATTTATGAAACTAACTTTGTTGTCTATGCAGGTACTGACAAGTGTTTTTGTAGGTCATCCACATTATCTTGCGGACACTAACAAATTTTTTGTAGGATGTTGTTAGAATAGCAAACATTTCATTTGGAAATCTAAAATGAACCCTTGCATGCTAGTTTACACAACATTTTGATTTGGTGTTATAAAAAATTGATCAAACAAACAAACAAATCTTTGTGTGTGTGTGTGTGTGTCAAAACATTTGAATTTGGTGTTCTAAAATTGACAAGTGTGTGCCAAACAACAACTATCCAAACACTTCAATTTTGGGCTTTTAAAAAGAACCACAAATTGCATCAATCGAATCATTAGATTAAAAAGAACAACAATCTTGCATTCTTCACTCATATAATCAAGAAAACTAATCTTAATTTGTGTGAAGTGCTTTTGTGATTTTGTGCTTGTAGTGTGAAAAGTGTATGCTCTTCCCTCGCACCATTTTGATGACCTTGGGAATCAAAAGCTTCTCACAACACTTGCATTAATCACCCCCAACATAATCCAAAGAACTAAAATGAACCATGTTTAGTGTGATGCAAGCACAAGGAATATGTATGCTCTCCCCTCGTATCTTTATATGAACTTGGGGATCAAAAGTATTTTTTGTGGTTGTATTGCTTTTGTTAATCCTTAGAGGGCCTGCCACCTTGCTTCAAAAGGTGGGAACGACCCAAGCGGCAACAAGCTAAAGCCAAGCTCTTCCAAGCCTCTATATGAATTAATGTGTTTGTGACAAAAGTCATAAGCAATAGGTGTTGTTGTGTTATACCGATAACCAACCTCCCCCAAAACCCTCCAAGGTGTAACCGTTGGAGGCTGGGAGACTCCATAACAGAGAGTAGCGCTGTCGCATTTATAACCACCTGAATGGATGCCCTTACTACGAACTCTTGTTTAGCAAGCCAAAATCCTTCTATTTGTTGACACAAAAGGGAAACCTTTGAAGCGGCCCCGATTCATGCGATTCTTAACTGAGGTAGTAGGGATAATCTAAAGGTTTGGTGAGGGACAAGACTTATAAGAAACCTAGATCTTGGTATACATGAGAAGTATGTGCAATTGTAAGGAGGAGTCGGTGCTACCAAGATCCTAGAGCTACCCACTTTGAATAGGTGCAGCTAGGGGATTCAACAAATACTGTCATATCTTTGCCTTAGGTTGTGCAAAGTGCTTGTTAAATAAAATCACACATCTTTTTCACAAAAAACAAAACAAAATCTTGATTATTGTGTGATTATTGTGCTTGAATTGTTTGCAACAAACTTGCCAAGAGACAAACCAAATCATTTGCTCAAACATCAAACCAAAACAAATCAAAATTGCCATCAAAATCTATCTTTCTTAGGACCTCAACCAACACTGCCCTATATCAGCGCCATCTTTGTCTGATTTTGGTGCCATTTCACCTATGGATTGGCACTATTTTCAGATTGATTTGCCTAAGACTAAGACCCATTTGGCTGTGATATTCACCATTTGTTACACCATAATTCATATTCACATTCCAAAAAATTGTCCATACCCCATCCAAATTTTCCAAATCATACATTCATTTTGACCTTAGAGAATCCACAGTCATCATTGGACCCTTTGTTATATCATAATCTACCCAAAGTCTGTATCTATTCACCCCCATTGATCTTTGCATACCTTGTTGGACCAAAAAAAATATTCAAAATCTCCCAAAGAATATCCCAAAATCTAAATCCAAAATCATCCAAATCAAAACACCCATCAACAAATCATCAAAACAAAATTTGTCATCCTTTTTGAGCTAAAAGTTAGATCTAGATCTCATCATCCACATCCTATTTTACTTGAAAAGTCATTAGTTTACCTTTCAAGTAAAACAATCATCCCTCTTTGTGTAAGGTCATTAGTCTACCCCAAACAAAGAAAAACATCCATTTGTGCCAACACAAAATCTAGGTCTTACCTAAGCTCAATTTGTTGACCATCATATCCTTTTGAACATCATCCTAATCAATCAAAATCAACATCAAAACCTCTTCCATCAAAATCATCATCAAAACAAACATCATCCATCATCTACCTTTTGGTCCAAATTTTTACGAAAGTCAAAAAATCATCCATTCTAATCACCCACACATTCACACCTTTTGTTTTCATCGATCCTTCATCTTCATACACTCAGCCTCTCCATCTTACTACCACATCCATCTTTGGGTCCAACATAATCAATCGGATTGTCTAAAGTCTCCATACCCATCTCACTCTACTTCTAGAAATCAAATCCATACATGTGCATGCCCATAACAAGATCACAACACAAAAAGAATCAAGAAATGACAGATCAATACGGTGGCATAGGAATGCCTAAAACCAACAGCAGCAACATACCCATCAATCAAACACACAATCCACCTACATACTCTTACATCCCCACATATAATCCCAACAAAAATCTATTCTATTTCTTGTAACAACCACAACCACTACCACCACTACCACAACAAAACATCCCAACCATGTCCCAAGATGACCTAGATGTCTTGAACTTTACGCAAGACGCCGATAACATGGACATGCTTGACAAAGTCCTAAGATCATATCCAAATGGATATCTTGATTATCTCCTCAAAATAGGTGCTCAAACACCCACAACCTCATCCCAACCATCTACCTCTACCATCAATATTCTGACATCCTCCCAACCATCTACATCAAACACCCAACCCATTATCTCTCAAACATCAACACCTACTGTATCCATCACTCCCACGACCTCTACCGCTACCACATCTACAATTTCTACAAGTACCCCCAATGTTACCACATCCCAACCTATTACCACATCCGCTACCGCATCTAACGTAATCGCATCCATTCCATAAATAGCCTTAGGCATACAAGGAAACACCACATAGGCAAGTACCTCCATAGGTGTGCCTCCACCCAACCCCCAAACCATTGCCTACCTAAGACAATTATTCTTGCAACCACCTTATAATACAACCACCTCATCCAACGTCCACCCATCTAATGTCACATACCTACAAAACCCCATCACATCATCAAACCAACATAGTCTCAACCACCAAATACCCCCACACATTCTCCAACAACTCTATGCATATCAACAACATCAGTCACAAATCAACCAAAACACCAACCCGCAATACCAAAACCTCAACCAAACAAATCACCAACATCAAATCCCACCCCATCTCCAACATCTCACCAATCAACAAGCCTACACACCACCACCACCCCCACCACAGGATCTCACAACTATTGTATAGACCCTAATTCAAAAGGTAGATGACCTACAAACTAGGGGCAAGTGAAAGAACTATTCCTTTGAGGATATTTGCCCCTATCTATTTGATTGCATATTGTACATGCCCCCTTTCCCCAAGAACTTTGAAACGCCAAAATTTGACAAATACAAGGGGAAGGGAGACCCTAGGGACCACCTTAGGGAGTTTTACATTGCTTGCTTAGAAGTCTCAAATAACTATACCTATCTAATGAGACTATTCCCAAGAAGCCTCGGTGGTCAAGCTGCTGAATGGTTCACACATCTTCCCCCAAGCATTAGTAATTTCCCTGAGCTTGCAACAAATTTTGTAAACCATTTCTCCTACAACTTCGAGCATGAAATGTCTATGATAGACATTTGCAACACCAAACAAAAAGAATGGAGAATCCTTCGCTTCTTTCTTGCAAAGGTGAAGCTTAGCAAGCAAAATCCTATGGCCAATCCCTAAAAAAAAACTCATCACCATGTTTGTGACAAACCTCAATTAGGAATTAGGGTTCCATTTGCAAATCCTTTGTGCATCTACCTTTGAGGAGGTCATCGACAAAGATACAACCATAGAATGAGCTCTCATCGCTAAGGGCTCCATCAAATTGTATGACTATAAATCCAACAACAACACCAACAACAATAACAATAACAACAAATCTCATAACACCACCCCCAATACAAACAACAATGCCAACACGCAATCAAATGATAAGCCATTTTATTGGGGGAAGAACAAGAACACTTTGAAAGATGGCGTCACGGATGTGAAAGCCGTCCAACATGTACTGAACCAAACACCTGCACATACATATGCAACCAATGTAAATAACCAAAGGGGGCCAACTAAACCACGTAAACCTCGAAGACAATTCACACCTCTCGCAAAACCAATCGAAGATATCTTTGACAAGTGCCTAAAGCAAGGTTTGATAACCCTTCCACCCATTAGACCCCAACAAGAGAATGAGCTCAAGGCCACATGGTACAATGAAAATGATTATTGTGAATACCATCACATTGTGGGTCATAAAACTGCTGATTGCATGCAACTAAAGCATTGCATCCAATACCTTATAGATCAAAATCAAGTCAATCTTGATCAAACCACCCAACCATCACCAAACGCCAATCTCAGTGCTTACAAGGATCCACTGCCTAACCATAATAAAGCCTCCTCATTAAATCAAGCATATAACGTCACCCCAGCACCCGTATCCTATGACTCTATTGTAGGGTGGATAGAGCCATCATCCCACCATGTCAACACCATCACCATTCAGGCACAAGCACCTGATTGCATTGTCACAACCCATCGTGGCCATGTATCCATCCACATAGCTCCCACTAATGATCAAACACCTACCTCCTCATCTGATCCTCTACCCCCTTGTCCAACCACACGCCCTTCACCTACCAATCAATACAATCTCCTAGAACATCTAGGAAAGACCCTTGCACAAATATCCATACTTGAGCTGCTCTGCACATCCCCCCTTCACAAAGATGTCCTCGACAAAGCCCTCTTGGAAAACCAAGTTCCTACAAACTTGAATGTAACTCAATTCCAAGCCATGGTAGGACATATCGTCGCACCACACCACCTCACATTTTTAGAAAAGGACCTTCCTGCCTCTGAACATGTACATAACGACGCCCTACATATTGAAGTCCATATCCACAAACACACCATTAAAAGAGTCTTAATAGATGGTGGCTCTGGCCTAAACATATGCACTCTTAAACTATTAAAACACTTGGGATACTCTGATGTGGTTATAGACACCAGTGAGTGCGTCACCATTAAAGGCTGTGATGATACCGAATGGCTATTTGAAGGCACCATCAAGCTCCCTATCCAAGTGGGACAAAAAATACTAGAAACAAAATGTCAGGTACTTGATCTTGACCTCCCCTACAACATTCTTCTCGACTGACCATGGATCCATGCCATGCAAACAGTCCCAACCACATTCCATCAATGCCTCAAATTCCCTCACAATGGCACAGAAGTAACTATCTATGCCGACCCCTACCCCTTCCAATACTACAGTTTCTTGGAAGGCCATGACCACACCTTCTGCCCATACAACGAAGCCACCACTAACGCCAACCCGATAGTCTCCACCTCAAACATTGACCCTACAAATATTGCCACCACTCCATCCTAAGCACCTCCACCACCCGAGGTCAAGATCAAGCTTAGCGACATGGGATGTGGAGAGTATGACCTACATGGTACCTTTTGTGTGGGCACACTACCGAATCCTAAAACATTCAGCATCCCAAAGATAGAAGCTGCTAATACTATTGTCATCAAATGTCAACCATCACCCATCTTTGAAAAGAAACATCTCCTTGAATAGGATGTCCTTGAAGATATCTCATCCTGGCTATATAAGGATGAAGAGCCTGAACAACAAGCCCCGACCATCCCAATAGAAATCTATGGTAAAGGGTTTGAAATTGTCAAAAGCATGGGTTATAAAGGACAATGTAGAATCAGCCTTCATGAATAGGGGATAGTAGAACCATTGCAAGAGACAAGAAATCCCTATACCCAAGGGTTAGGATACAGTCAACCACAACGTATCCTCACTACCAGCGAATGTATCTTAGCCGAGGTCGCTACGGTCTCCCTGGAAGTTGACAACGTCAATGAAACGGGCCTTCAAGACTCCTTTAGTGACTTTGCCAATTTCTTTGAATCATCCATATGCACCATCTACACCATCACCACCCTAGCCTTGTCATCCAATGACCTACCTCTTGTATACCCGGACCTCATAGACTGGGACCAATGAGGACCTCCTATCTTTGATGTCGCACCAAATGACGAAGCCATCATTGAAATGATGGGGGTTAGAGATCACTTCCCCCTGGGAGATCATAGAGCAGGATACATCATGGAACTAGATACCACTGCTTATTTCAGGGAGACAACCCCTGCTTCTAGTCATAAAAAATAAAAATCAAACATGGATCTGGTGGTGAAAACCACTCCACAGCAGTACCAAACCCCAAAAAAGTAAAAACAAAAGACGTATCTCCTAGTGAAAACCTCCATGAGGTGTTAGGGGATGGAAGCATGGGCCTTCCTAAAGTAGACAAGGTATATCCAGACAGATCACCCATCCTCGTAGAGCCAACTCAATTAATGAATCTAGGGACAGAAGAAGAGCCGAAGATCACCTTTAGGATGGAATCACTCAGTGCAGTAGAGCAAGAAAACTTCTTGGCATTCTTCAAATGTAAAAATTGTAATTTTGCGTGGACCTATGCAGACATGCCAGGACTTGATCCTACTTTGGTTGTTCATCACCTTGTAGTATGCCCTGATGCGAAACCAATAAAGTAGAAACTCAAAAAAATGAATCCTCTGGTGGCCCTCCTAGTCAAGGCAGAGCTAAAGAAACTACTGGATGTTGGGTTCATTCATCCAATTGATTATCCTGAATGGGTGTCCATCCTGGTACCAGTAGCAAAACCTGATGGCCGAATCCATTGTTGCACAAATTTCTGAGATCTCAACAAAGCCTACCCAAAGGATGACTTCCCATTGCCTAATATTGACATGATAGCAGATCTCACGGCAAGACACGAGATGCTCTCCTTAATGGATGGCTTTTTAGGGTACAACCAAATCTGGATTACAGAAGAAGACTAGCATAAGACATCCTTTATATGTCCATGGGGAACATACTGCTGGGTGGTAATGCCGTTCAGTTTAAAGAATGCTAGAGCCATATATCAAAGAGCCATGACTGTCATCTTCCATGACATTTTTCACCACATCATGGAAGACTATGTGGATGACTTATTAGGAAAATCAAAGACAAGAGAAGAACACCTGAATGTATTTGCAATGATCTTCGACCGTTTGGAGAAATACAATGTTCGCCGAAATCCAAAGAAACGTGTCTTCGGGGTCACCTCTGGAAAACTTTTGGGATACATAGTCTCCAGAAGAGGAATCGAGGTAGATCCCATAAAAGTCAAGGCCATTACTAAAATGCCTCCTCCAACAACACTGAAACAACTAAGAAGTCTGCAAGGAAAACTCCAATCTATTTGTCGGTTCATCGCTCAATTGGTTGATAAATGTTAACCATTCCAACACCTACTCAGAAAAGATACAGCTTTCCTCTGGAACACTCAGTGTTAGGTTGCCTTTGATTAGTTGAAAGATTACCTAGCTAACCCCACTATTTTAACTCCACCAAGACCAGGTGAACCTCTCCTATTGTACATCTCAGTAATAGAGATAGCTATTAGAGCCTTGTTAGCACAGCACGATGAGCATGGAAAGGAAAGAGCCATCTATTACATCAGTTGTACTCTAATATCCTATGAACTCAACTATAACCAAATTGAACGAGCATGTCTAGCCCTAGTCTTCACTTCACAAAAACTAAGACACTACATGCCCAATCATAAAACCAAGCTCATCGCCAAGATCGACCCATTGAAATATCTACTAAACAAGCGGCTCTTACTAGGAGAATGGTGAAATGGGTCATGATTCTCACAGAATTTGACATTGAATACACTGAGAGAAAAGACATCAAAGGATAGGTTATAGCCAATCAACTGGCTGAAGTACCCATTCCTGTAGAACATCCTACACTGGCAGAGTTTCTTGACGAAGCTATCTTGACAATCACACTAGCCACAAAAACATAGAAGATGTACTTCGATGGATCATACACACACAGAGGCTCAGGGGCAGGCATCCTATTTGTTACCCGTCAAGGTGACACAATCCCCAAGTCATTTAAAATCACATTCCCATGTACCAACAATGTGGCAGAGTATGAGGCCCTTATCACAGGCCTCCGAATGGCAATCAAATGGAAAATTGAGAAGTTGACAGTGTATGGAGACTCTCAACTAGTCATCTGGTAGGTAAATAATGAGTACAAGAACAAAGATGATAAACTCCTACCTTACAAAAAGATGGTCAATGATTTCAAGGACTATTTTGATGACATTCACTTTGAGTAGATCCCAAGACTAAATAACAAAGTTACAGACGCCATGGCTACCATCGGATCCCTAGTTGAAATGAAGAAAGACAACAAGAGGTGTGAATTCTTGATAGAAGAACTCCCAATCCCCGCATATGATGTACCTCAATCCGAGCTCATGTGCGAAGTCATTGGTCCCCTATCCCCATGGTATCAAGAAACCTACCTGTATCTCCATGACAACACCATCCCTCCCAATCTATCCACATCACAACGAAAATCTTTCATCCGCCGAGCTTCCCACTTCATCCTTGTAGGAGATACCCTGTACAAAAGGAGTCTTGAAGGCATGCTTCTACGATGTTTAGACTCTAGGGAAGCTGAAGTGGCCTTGAGAGGTACACACATGTATCTATGGGGCACATTCAAGTGGACCCGCCCTTGCTAAAAAGATCCTAAGCACCGGTTACTATTGGCCAACAATGGAAAGAGATGCCTACAGGTTTATCAAGAAATGCCTACCATGTCAACAGCATGGCAATCTCATTCATGCACCAGCGCAGGAGTTGCAACTGATCATGACACCATGGCCTTTCTCATAGTGGGGACTTGACCTCATAGGGAAAATCCATCCACCTTCATCCAATGGCCATAAGTTCATCATCACAGCTACCGAATACTTCACCAAGTGGGTGGAAGCAATACCACTCACCTACACCACTGGCACCCAAATCTCCAAGTTTATCCTCCATTACATCATCTGTCGCTATGGTATCCCTCACTCAATTGTCACTAACAATGGAAAGCCATTCAAGAACCAAGAAGTTTGCACTTTGTGCGAAAAATTTGACATCAAACACCACTTCTCCACCCCATATTATCCTCAAGGAAATGGTCAAGCAGAGGCTTCAAATAAAACCATCCTTCGTATTCTTAAGAAGATAGTCAATGAAGCTAGTCATGACTGGCACCTCCAACTCAACGCTGCCTTATGGGAATACTGCACAAGCATCCGCACCCCCACAAGAGCCACTCCATTTTCCCTAGTCTTTGGATCTGAAGCCATTTTACTTATCGAGGTCGAGCTCCCATCCTTAAGAGTATCCTTGCAAAGCATAATCACTGATGAGGAATACCAGGTCGCAAGGCTGCATCAGCTAGAACTACTAGATGAGAAACACCTGAATGCATTGAACCACCTACAAGCCTATCAAAATCACCTCAAGAGAAGCTATAACAAAGAAATCAGAACCCAAAAATTTGAAGTAGGTGATCTTGTCCTTATGGAGAATCAAAAAAACTTGCAAGAGCACACCAAGAAAGGCAAGTTTGAACCCAATTGGCTAGGACCATATGTCATCACAGCTAGCTATGGATTAGGAGCATACCAGCTTGCAACACCTGAGGGATAGCCTTTGGATGAGCCGATGAACATTCTGCATCTAAAGAAATTCTATGCCTAACCCATTGAGTAGCCCAATCAAAAAATAAAAAAATAAAAAAATAAAAAAACCAAAAAAATCAAAAAATAAAAAAAAATCCGAGTGCAATAAAAACTTCCAATGGTGAAAATCACTTCGGTGACACCTTGGATATGTACCATGGTGAAAACCTGTTTTAGGTGCCATGTGTAGTGGCCATTTCTACCATCTAATAAGTCCTCTTTCCATCACAACACTCCATATCACACATCCCATGGCTTGGAATTCTGAAACATTAAGTCCTATAGCCCATCCCGCACTATCTCACTAAAACCCAATCCATGGAATGAGGATCCTTGTAAGCTTCCGTTTGTACAGCTGAAAATCAAAAATCCAAAAACATTACAAAATCAAAAATCTAAAAAAACAATACAAAATCATCAAAAAATCCAAAAACAAATGCAACATCACCCTCACACATCGATCACTCCAATCCATCAATCCTCATCACATCACACCCATCCTAAACTATTCCCACATCATCAAGTCATACCAGAACTACATATTCATTTTGCCCGCGTCTTAAAAGTACCTTGTGTTGGCAAGAGACACTATATGGATTCATGGTTGTTGTCATTGATGGCAACAAAGGTCATCCCACATATCCGCAAGTCATGGTGTGTCTCTACCGGAAGTCAGAATGAAGATTGTTGTGGTCCGGTGAACAAGAACAGAGCATGTGGCAAGGTCCGACAGATTGGTCCGGATCTCTCAGAGGAAGTGTCTTGGTGCAGTGCGGATTTGGGGAAGTCAAGAGGACTACCTTGAGTAGTATATTCCAAGGATTTAGCCTCCGGTGATGAACAAAGAAAAAGATATGAATAATTGAGTACCGGATTCCTGAGAGACAGTGAGAACAGAGGAAGAACTAGCTGACAGAGTATCAGACTATTTTCCGGATGTGTTACTGTTGATGGTAAAGGTTGTGAAGGCATGAATCATGTTTGGCCGACATGATTAATGATATCTACAAGTATATGCTTGATCCGCATTGCTTGGTGAGCAAGGATTCAGCCGACAGAACAGAGTTTGTAAGAAACTAGACTGTTCTGGATGCCGACTAGAAAGGTGATGAAATTACTTGTGCGGATATATATAGAGGATGGATTTAGTTGTGAAAATATGAATTGTGTGAAGGTATATGTGAATAAGTGCAGAACAGAGCAGAAGTAGTAAGAAAGATCCGGTATGTGAAAGGATAGCAGAATAAAGAATAGAGGAAAGATGAAGTGCAACAGATCAGTGTACTGAGCCTAACCGGAACTGAACTCCAGCATATGTAGATGCTTCCAATCAGTTCAAGACTGTGATTCTTATCACTTTGTAGACAGTGTGTCTCCTTGTAAGCAGTGGGCCTCTTTGTGAGCAGTGTGCTCGGGCAGTGAGCCCTAATTGGCAAGTGCCATTTTGTAATTCCTTATTCTTCTAACAGAGAATAATCTTTGGGTTAATCACCCCATGGTTTTCTCCCTTAACAGGGTTTCCACGTCAAAAATACTGTGTCATGTGTTTTTCATTTCATGGTAATGTTTGTTTGTTTGATTCAATGCTGCATTGATTAATAAGAAAGTTCAAAAGAAGAAATAATTAGGATAACTGATTCACCCCCCCCTCTCAGTTATCAACAATTGGTATCAGAGCTAAGTTCCTCCTAATAGAGCCTAACAGCTTGAGGAAGATCTGGGAGTTCAAATGGATGCATATGGTTTAAGGGAGCAACTCAAGACTGCCCTTGAGGATCTTGAACAGTCAAATTCTGAAGTCAATGAATTAAAGGAAAGACTCAAATACGCTGATGAATTCATGAGAGAATTAAAGGACAAATTAAGTCTCTCTATGAAAAAGAGAAAGGAGCTGCTCCAACAATTGGCAAGACAAACTGAAGAAAGCAATACAAATGAAGAATTGACTGAGAAAACCAAGTTATGTGAAAAGTTATCAAAAGAAGCCATTATGTTAAGACATGAAAATCAAAAGAAGCCATTATGTTAAGACATGAAATGGAATCAGGAACTATAAAGTTTACTCAAGAGATTGAAGAGAAAAGAAAAACTGAAGACAATCTAAGACAATCTCTTAAGGAGAAATCAGAAGAATGCCTTCAGATGGACAGAATTATCAGACATCTTGAATCTGATCTTGAAGATGCCAAAGATAATGAAGAAAAACTTGAGGATCAAATTGTCTCTCTCAAAAGAGACCTTCAAACAACAAATGAATATAAAGAGAAATTCAACATAAGTTCTGCTCAACTTGAAGTTCTTCTTGGTAGTCAAAAGAGGACAGATGACAAGTATGGTTTGGGATATGAGAAAGGAGAAAGCTCCGGATCCGGTCAAAAGAATTTTGGATCAGAAAATCCAAGGAATAGACCTAGAAGACCTTCGGTAAGATAGCCCAATGCTCAAAGATATCCGTCTTTCAATGGATACTACCACAGCTGCAATCACTTTGGTCACAAAGCTAATCAGTGCAGAAAAAGGATGAATCAAACTAATCCATCCTTCTTCGGACAGTGCTTTAACTGCAAAAGGTATGGACACAAGTCTCATGAATGCAGAAATATGCAAGTAAACAAATCATTCAATGGTAGATGTTTTACATGCAATAGAGTAGGTCATATGGCTAATCAATGCAGATCAAGAGGTTATCAGTCAAATATGCAAAGAAATGTTATTTGCCAAATCTGTAATAGGTCCGGTCATAATGCTAAAGTCTGCAGAAGCAAGAATCAGGACAAAAGAGGTCCGGTGTATAATCAGAATCAAGACAAGGGTAAACAAAAGATGAATGCGGATGAAGTTAGGAATCAGATGAACAAGATTTGGGTGAAGAAAAGTTCAGAGAATGTAGAGGTTGGATCCGCACCAGACTCTGGTGCTGATATTTCTTCCAGAAATTAAAAAGTGAGCTCTGGCTCAGGGGGAGACTCAAAGAAAAACCTGTTCCCCCAGCCAATCAAGTGGTGCTGGATGTGACACAAGATGCGGAGTAAAGGGTTTGAAGATACCAGTCCTGAGATGATCCAGACAAGATTTCAAAGGTCCACATGAAGATATAAAGAAGTTGTGATCGATCAAGTAAAGACCTATTCCGGGAGATGCTCCGGAATGACAGAGGACTACAAAAGGGTCCGAAGAGATCTGGAAGTACATTATTTTACTCTGCGGACTCGACAGAATGTTTGGGATGTTCTTGTAATGTGTCATCTCGATTTATTCATGATTGAAAGATCCGCATGATGTTCATAGATCAGGACTGATCCGGGATACTCCAAGCTATCCGGACAAGGCAAACCGGAATAATATAGGTGAAGCATTTATTGCAAACAGATATTAGGGTTTGCAAAATGATATAAGGGATTTCTCAACAATCATTTGATCATTCCACATCCAAGAAGAAGTGAAAAGCGGAGCTCTGAAACAAAATTCATCAAGATCACCGAAGATCTCCTGCCGAAGTCATTACATACAGAAATCAATCCAGCTACTCCGTGCAACCGAAGACGCAAAAGGTATTTTCCACTTTCGATATCTTGCTACAAATCTTTTGAAGAAATGGCTACTCCAAATATAGTAAAAATCTCAGATAGGCCCCGACTTGAATTTAAGAAACATCCATACAAGTCATTGGAGGTAGATCCCTTAGGAGCATTTTCCAGTGTTCCTCACGGAGTTTTACACACAGAAGACATTAGGGTTTACATACATGCAAGCATTGAGGAATTTGGGGAATTCAAATTGAGAGATCTCTATCACAAACAACTGATAGACAATGCTTTTGAGCTTAAACCAGAGTATAAGGGTATCCAGAAGAAACAATTTGATCAATTCATTCATTTCCCCTGCTTTGAAGAAGATGAATGGGTCCGGTATGTATTGAGCAGGATGCATGACAACTTCCTATGGCTGGATAGACCCTGCAAGATCACAAAAGAGGCAATTAGAGCAGTAACTGGTCTATACTCTTCCGGAGGGATACCTATCCTCAAATCTGTCAAAAATAACATTGTAACTAAGGCCACCGGATCAAAATTTGATAAGAGGGCAATGACCATTGAAGATATTTCTGATCTGGATATCAAGTATGTGTCCATGATAATAGGATACAAGATCTATCATTCCAGTAGGGAGAATTCTGTATCCAGAACTGCAGTGTATACTGCCTATGAAATGCTAAGGAAGAATGCAGAATATGATCTCTGCGAACTGCTCTTAAGCCAATTAATAGAAAATATACAGAAAATCAAGAAGGACAAGAAGAATTCCTTTAAGTATGGTACTCTTATATTATGTCTATTCTTCTACTTCATGAATGAGCTGCCCGGATCAAGTGGATGGGCATGGCAGAATGACAAACCTATTGCAATACAAATAAGAGACTATCTACATGGGCTTGGGGATGCCAAAGCAAGAAATACAGCCCTATGGGGATACTTCAAAAACTTCCAAAGCATGATGCAAGCAAGAGAAAGAATTCCCCAGTCTCTTGTTGAAAAATACAAAGACTCAGTGTGCTTTATGGTGGACATTGATCAGTGCCTAATGGAGGCAGTGGAGCCAAGGACTGTCTGGATCATGCCCATGGGGTATGAAGTGGATGAACAGATAGTGGAGCTGCATGTTCAACACATGCTAAGTCAGCCCAAAGATCCAAAGGCAGAAAGGTTTGGAACCTTTGAGGAGCTGAGTGTAAAGATCCATGTAGAACTCAGGGAACCTGAGATAAAGAGGAAGGTGAGAAAAGAAGTAGAGCATATTTCTCAAGGCCTAGGCATCTCAAAAGAGGCACTTGATGCCAGCCGGGAAAAGAGGAGAAAGGCTGAGGAAGAAAAGAAAAGTAAAGAAAGTGTTCCGGTTGAAACTTCCATCCGGACCAGATCATCAAAAAGATCTGCACCTCCCACAACCAAAAGTTCAAAACCGGAAGTCCAGGCATCCGGTAAAAGATCTAAGACAAAAGCCACAAGGGCTTATGAAAGCCAAAAGGATGAAGAGGAAACTGAGTCAGATGAGGGAGTAAAAGAAATAAAGAAGCAGAAGAAAGGATCTGGTAAACCCTCCACAGGCCAAGACAAGGATGAAATGGCAGAGGTATTTGTTGAAAAGCCCACTCTGTCTCTAGAGAGTGTAATCAAGTCAGTTACAGTGGATGGAAACCTTCAACCAATGACTGAATTTTATGATGACTACAATGAGGCTGACAAAAAGATTCTGCAGGAAGCCACAATCAAGTATCTGAACATATACAATAAGGCTTTCATTGAGATCATATCTCTAATTCCTAAAATCCTAGAAAAGGAATTAGAAATAAGAAAGAATAATGCTCATGCAAAAGATCTTGAGATCCGGGAGCAGATAGCTATTCAGCTATATCCTCAAATTGATCCCAAGACAATGAACATAATATTCAAAGACTGCAAAGATGAGTTCAGAAGTAAAGCCAGGATGAATCAACTCATGCTTGGTGAGACTGACAAGGTGGCCAAAGAGACAGAAGAGATCCTCCGAAAGGCCTTCAAAAGGTTCAATCTTCCTGTTGTAGAGGACTTAGGTGCAGAAACAGCTATGAACTTGGAACCCTCTACTCTAGAAGAAGTGGCCTATGAACAGGCTAGCATCTCTCCTGTGGTTTCCCCTACAGTCTCTGGATCCAAAGAAGAAGAGAAATTACAGGAGAAGGAAGCAGTGGTGAAAGATAAAGAGGTTGACAGTACCAAGGGTGCAGAGAAAGAGAAGACTCCATCAGAGAAGACCATGACTGATAGTGGTAAGAATGTGGAAGGAGAGAAAATCCCAAAGGACAGTTCCAAGACTGCAGAAGAAAAGAAACATCTGTCTCCGGCAAGAGACACTGCACAAACTGTTCAACAATTTTTGAGCAAAGAAACAATAGAGATCGATGAACCGGAGCTACTACAAGGCCCATTCAACTTTGATTCCCTCTCTCCGGTGCAGACAATGAAGATAGCCTCATTTGCAAATGCTAAGGCAAATGAAAAGCTCCTAAAGTCTCATATGGAAGACTGTGAGTTGATAGAGCCTGCCTCCGGAGTGCTTGAGAAGATTATGCCATTGGTCCAGATAGATCCGGCAGCCTCCTCTTCCGGTAATCTCAAAACCTTAGTCAGCAGTGTTAGTACACATTTTGAATCTCTAGAAAAATCAGCTGAAGAAAAGGTCCGGAAGGAGTTTTTGGATAAAAGGTTCTCCGAGGTTCAGGGTTTGATCATTAATGATAGGAGAAACATGAACATTGGGATAAAGAGCTTAGAAAATGCTCTTAAGGATGGTGGTGAAATATACAAATTTTGTATCTCCTGGTCCAAGGTAACAATGGACATTGAGAAGAAAATAAAAGCGCAAGAGGACACACTACTAAGCTTGTCTCAAAGTTTTGATCCTCTTTCTTCCTCTATAACAAATCAAGAATGTCAGACTATTGCAGTCTTGAGTGAAATCAAGAAACTGGAGAAGGAAAGGAAAAATAGAATAAGCAGGTTGAGTGAGCTCAGGGGGTTAATTGTCCCTAAGCTAGAGGCCATGCATGAGGCCATAGCAGAAGCTCAAATCACAGCCCAGACAAGTGATCCAAAAGATCTAAAAAGGGCAGATGCATTTGCATTTTTGTTGAGTGGTCACATTTCAATTTTGGATAGAATGAAGCAAAGTTGGGCTACAGAACTGATCCAACTGAAGACATCTTTTGCAGACATTCTTCAGTATATGTGAGTATGTAAATATGCGGCTATGTATAGAAAATTTTTCAAAATTTTGGTGTGCGGACCCTACCCTTTGCCATTGATGTCAAAGGGGGAGTGAGGAGCAGTGAAAAATGAGGAATCCAACTAAGGGGGAGTTCCAGAAATTGTATATAAAGACAGAGCATCAACAAAGGGGGAGCATAGTGTAAACACTTAGTCATTTTTCACTAAGTGTTGCCATCAATGCCAAAGGGGGAGATTGTTGGCAAGAGACACTATATGGATTCATGGTTGTTGTCATTGATGGCAACAAAGGTCATCCCACATATCCGCAAGTCATGGTGTGTCTCTACCGGAAGTCAAAATGAAGATTGTTGTGGTCAGGTGAACAAGAACAGAGCATGTGGCAAGGTCTGACAGATTGGTCCGGATCTCTCAGAGGAAGTGTCTTGGTGCAGTGCGGATTTGGGGAAGTCAAGAGGACTACCTTGAGTAGTATATTCCAAGGATTTAGCCTCCGGTGATGAACAAAGAAAAAGATATGAATAGTTGAGTACCGGATTCCTGAGAGACAGTGAGAACAGAGGAAGAACTAACTGACAGAGTATCAGACTATTTTCCGGATGTGTTACTGTTGATGGTAAAGGTTGTGAAGGCATGAATCATGTTTGGCCAACATGATTAATGATATCTACAAGTATATGCTTGATCCGCATTACCTGGTGAGCAAGGATTCAGCCAACAGAACAGAGTTTGTAAGAAACTAGACTGTTCCGGATGCCGACTAGAAAGGTGATGAAATTACTTGTGCGGATATATATAGAGGATGGATTTAGTTGTGAAAATATGAATTGTGTGAAGGTATATGCGAATAAGTGCAGAACAGAGCAGAAGTAGTAAGAAAGATCCGGTATGTGAAAGGATAGTAGAATAAAGAATAGAGGAAAGATGAAGTGCAACAGATCAGTGTACTGAGCCTAACCGAAACTGAACTCCAGCATATGTAGATGCTTCTAATCAGTTCAAGACTGTGATTCTTATCACTTTGTAGATAGTGTGTCTCCTTGTAGGCAGTGGGCCTCTTTGTGAGCAGTGTGCTCGGGCAGTGAGCCCTAATTGGCAAGTGCCATTTTGTAATTCCTTATTCTTCTAACAGAGAATAATCTTTAGGTTAATCACCCCGTGGTTTTCTCCCTTAACAGGGTTTCCACGTCAAAAATACTGTGTCATGTGTTTTTCATTTCATGGTAATGTTTGTTTGTTTGATTCAATGCTGCATTGATTAATAAGAAAGTTCAAAAGAAGAAATAATTAGGATAACTGATTCACCCCCCCCCTCCTCTCAGTTATCAACACCTTGATCCCATGGAGACAGGGTATGTAGGCAGTTTGGAATATGAAGGATGTTTTATCTTTTGGTTTGTCTTTTTGATTATTGATTTTATCTTTTTGTCTCACTCTAGGCCATCTCCAAAGCTACCTTGATCTCATTATATCATGGTAAGTGGAGGACAACACCTAGAGTAGACAAGGTCATTGTTTTTGTATGCAGTGCTTCTGAGTTGGTTTCATTACTCCAAGAATAGTATTCATATCTTGAATCCTGGGTTAGTTCTAGTATGACGTGCCTCATTTGTATATACAAGATCAAATACCTTATACGCACTATGGACACTCATCGCTATGAGTCCCCTTCCTAGGGAAGGCAAGGTTATACTACCTTGGGCATGCATGACATCAACTTATTATTTGTGGGTCTAGTCCATGCAATCGTGAGATATATATATCATCACCTAGGTCATTTCATACCTTTGTGAACGATATCCTACATTGCTACAATAAACTAAGAAATGCTCTCAATTAATGTTATGCAACTACTATCACTAGCTCAAATCATCATCCTAATCCACTACACTATCTGGGCCTAGATTTCATAATCACCCCTCCCCCCCATGTACCTAACCTATAAAATCTTCTCACTAATCCCATTCCTCCAACATATCCTCACTCAACACATCCCAAACCAAATCATATCCCCCCCAACCCTCAATGACGTGGTGTCCTATGACCTATCAATTCTCTCATATAACCACCCCCATCCTCTACATGCTCCCAATCCTATCCATACACCCCTATCCTCTCCTCACTTATGCCCCTGTCGCACAGCCCCCACCACTCAGGATTAAACAAAGAACATGTGTATTAGGAGTTAACCATCTCACCTATCACCTAGTCTGCATCTCACCTATCACCTAGTCTGCATATCATATCACTTAGGTTCATTTTAATCCTTTAGGTTGCATATCATATCACGTAGGTTCATTTTAATCCTTTAGGTTGTATAATCATTTAGGTTCATTTTAATCATTTTTGGTTGCATAATCATTTAGGTTCATTTTAATCATTTTTGGTAGCATAATCATTTAGGTTCATTTTAATCATTTAGGCTCATTTTAACCCTTTAGGTTGCATAATCATTTAGGTTCATTTTAAATCCTTTAAGTTGCATAATCATTTAGGTTCATTTTTAATCCTTTAAGTTGTATCATCTCATTAGGTTCATTTTTCATTCAGCTACACATTATACAAAAACATTCCAAATCATATCATACTCATTTAAGTTTGTCATCACATAGGTGCATTGTAAATTTCTATCATCACATTGCATCATCTCATAACACATTTAGTTACATTACATCATCACAATCATAATCATTTCACTACATTTAAACAAACATTTAAATACATATCCACATTTCCATAACATAACAGGAGTTTAGTTAGATAAACATACATTTCCATTTGCATAACATTTTTGACATCCGTAATAAATGCTTATTAATCTGAACATTTATTTGCATTATACATCATATAGTACATAGATCACAAACCATACATATATCAACATAAGAAAACCACCATTGCATCCATCATAGGTACATCCATAACATCAAAAACATAATTGCACAAGCACAACACATACATAGCACATAAATCCATAAAGCACATTGCATCCATCAAACATAGGCATCATCATAAATAAACAAACACATAGACCATCAAAAAGCATCATATCATATAGCCATTGAAAAAAATGTACATTGCTCATATATACATCAAAAAATATATAATGTCCTAATACAACGCCTCGAAGGGCTAACATGATATGACTATCACATAGAGGATCCTCTCTCTAATGGAGTTGGGGATCCTGACCCTAGAGGTGCCTGTGGTCCTGCTGGTGCATGTGGTCCTGTTGGTGGCTACGGTGGTGGCTATGGCTATGACTATACCTGTATCTGTGGAACCTACTGGGGCACATGTGAGGGAGGAGGCATCATCTACTGAACACTCTGAACAGATCTAGACCTATGAGACCTAGAGGACCCCGATCTGCTGACCTGACTGTAGCTTGGGGCATGCTGTGCCACTGGTACTGTTGAGTAATAAAGGCCCTGATAATACTCCATATGGACTCTAGCCTCTGTCAACTCCCCTTGTACCTAAGACATCTGTATCTGATCCTGAGACAACTGTGTCTGCATCAATGTGAAAACTGGGGCTAGACCAGCCCCTGAAGCCTGTAAGCTACTCACGGTGGCCTCTGCCTGCTATGCCCTGACAAGCACTGTGTCTCGCTCTCTGATCAAAGCTGTTGTGTCACCATGGGCCTCTGCCTGCTCTACTCTAGCAAGTGCCACATTACACTCCCCTGTCAAAGTTACTATGTCACCCTAGGCCTAGGATAACTATGCCTGCAATGTAGCCACCTGTCTATCTAAGCCATCCAATAATGCCAGTGCCCCCCGCAACTGAACCAACTCTACCTCCTAGCTCTCCAATGCCTCCTATAGGCTAGCCACCTATGCTTGTAGGGTCTCAATCTCCTCCTCACCCTGGCCTCGTCGATGAGGTGTGAGCCTCTCAACCTCTGCCTCTCTAGTTGTTCCTGAGGGCCCTGCCTCTGCCTGCTGCCCTATAACATGCTGCTGCACTACCTGTGGTGGGGGTAGATCACCCCTATCTACCCTCGGCTATCCTCCATGTTGTCGAGGCCCTCTTTGCCTCCGTACCCTCCCAATCTGTACCTGCTCAACATGCACCTACTGTACAGCCCCCTATTGCCCCACCTAACCCTGTCCAACTGTCACTGCCACCAGCACATCCATCGGCTACCCATGCCCCCCAATCACCCTCTCCTCTCCATCCCTCCCAACCTCCATAATGTAGTCTGCAACAATCTCCTCACCCACCTCCAAGAAATTATCTCCATCAAAGTCATCATCCCCATCATCATCTAAATCACCATCATCTGACCCCGCTACCTCCTCTGTAGGAACTGCCTCTGCTGGGTCTGTAAATTGAGTCAGCCTCTGCATCTGCCACCATATATCATATGCAGGTGTAGTGCCTGCATCAATGACTGTGCTTTGCCAATCCCACCACACTGGCCATAAGGATGCAAAATCATCCAGCATAACCTGTGTCTGTATAGCTATAGGCCAGAAGCGTGCATCTCGTGGGGTCCATGCAAAGATGACCATCTGCTATGGAGTATCCTGTTGCAACCTAAACTGCCACATCACCTGTGATGGTAGGTACATGTCTATGGTGTGGTCTCCTTGACCCATCAGGTATCGCTACTGAAATGTAAAAGGCATGTGGATATCATCGTCAGGCCATGGCTCCACTCCAATGTAGGGTCGTCAGGTCACCCTAATAACATCATCTAGCATCCGCCTCTAATACCGCACCTATCCAGTATAGGTGTACTCGGCATCCTGGTATAAAAACACAAACACCTCAAAAGGACAGTGATAGTACCTGCATGTCAACCGTGTAACTATGATGTGCTCCCAATTCCACACATGCAGCAGAGTCACCCCAGCTAACAATGTTGAATCATGGAGATAAACAACTGTGTGCATCTTGTGATATAGCTGCCCCAGCATCGCTGGCCCCTAGGCATATATGGTCTCAACCCTGACCATACCCTCGATCATCTCTCCCCAGCCAATTGGGAAACCCCTGCCTCTCCTATCAGGCATCACCACCCCTCCAATCAATGCACATAGGAACAAGGCAAAGGGATCTGCACCCACTGCCAATGTCCCCTCATAGCTCATCTCTCTCTCGTTCGCTGATAGAATGATATGATCTGCGCCAAACACTCTGATCAGGGCCCTCCGTCCCCTCCGTGTATCATATCTGACCCACCGGCCACGAATAGGTGGCTTGAGGATGCGATAAACATCCTAAAGTGTGATCGTGATCTCCCCAATCGGTAACAAAAAGGAGCATGTCTCAGAACGGTACCGCTCCACAACTGCTGTCATCAGAGCTCTATGAGCTCGTAGAACTGGCATCGACGCCATGGTTAGAAGCCCCAATCTCACTAGTCGAGCCTACATAGCATCATCAAACTAGTCAAACAGTACCATCACAGATGGCATGTGTGGCTCCCATGAATACACTATAAATGACATCGTATCCTACATCCACAACTTTCTGGTTAGATATCGACCTATCTTTTTCTGAATCAACCCCTTTCTTCTAATGTCTAAAAGCCAGAATCATTTGGCGCCAAAATAGACAACTCTTTGTGCCATTTTAAAAATGGTGCTACTACTTCTAAATAGTGCTATTATAAAAAATAGTGCCACTAAGCAACACACTTTGCGTTAATCCCAAAAATTGTGCTACTGCGCAGCCCACTTAGCACCATTTTACAAAATGGTGTTGCCCTGTCATTTGGTGCTAATCCAGTGAATAGAGCCAATTCCTCCAAAAGTGCATATATTATATATTGCGCTAATCCCCTATATAGTGCTAAAATAGAAAATAGTGCTACTACCCAAAATGGTGCTATTTCACAATATAGTGCTACCCTAACACCTACTTGGCGCTAAAACACCAAAACCCTATTCTTCTACAAAATTGTGCTACTTCAGAGGATAGTGCTAAAACACTATGCAAATGGTGACAAAATGCCCTAATGCTACCCTGGCAGATAGCGCCAATCTAGAGGATTGCACTAATCTACCCTGTTCTTTGTGCCACGTGCTCCCACCCCAATTCCCAAAGCACAAAAAAGTGACAAAAACAAAAAAATTGAAAAGTCAGGGTTAGACCCTACCTGGGGTCCAGCCTCCGGTGTCCAGCCAAATGATCAGAACTGCTCAGAAACGTGTCGAAATCAAGGGAATTGGGGGTTGCGCTCTATCATCTCTCCTTCGCTTTCTTCTCCAAAATCAAAGTGTACAAATGTGGCACTCTAAGGGCCCACTTTTCCTAATATAGTGGGCCAAGTCATCCTTCCATCCACTATTTTTCCCCTCCAGGGTGCAAATCTTAGCCTTTTTCCTCTGTTTTCCTTTTGATCATCTTCTTTTTCCATCCCCTATCCAACTTTCACTCCTGTTGCATCTTTTCGAGAGGTCATCCTAAAAAATTCTATTTTTTCTGCTGACCTCTCACGGGGGCATCCCTCACCCATCTTATTTCTTCCCGGTGGCTGGGGCATATTTTTCTTCGACGTGACGCCACTTCCCTCCTAGGTCCTGACGCCACGTCAAAGAGGGGCAAATGTAGACACCTAAAAATGTCTTTTACCATCAAACCAACTCCCGACATCCCTAAACTATCAATTTCCCTTCTATTTAATCAATTAAATTTTTTTTTATTTAATTATCCCTTCCTCACCCAATTTTTCATCATTTTATCCCCAACAATTGAATTAATTTTTATTAATTCAATAGTTCCAACCTTAGCCAATTGATTTAATAAATATGCAAATATTTATTTGGCCAATTTCCCTCTCTCACTAAAACCAATTAATTAGTTAAATCATGTTTAACTAATTAATCCAGCCTATTAATTGGCCTATCCCTACCCTAGACAATTAAATAGGTATTATTTAATTGCCTACTCTAGCCTACCTCATCTTAGCCCTAGGATTAATTAAATAAAACCTATGTTTAATTAATCCTAATCTCTCATTTGGGTGGTCAAACCTAGTTTAACACCCTTCCCCACATCCTCCAAATAAAAAATTGAAATATATCCGCATAAGTCAATTTTTTATTTAAATACATCCCACATCACAATTAATTCCTCTTACATCCCCATACCTCATTTATCTCCACTTATCCCAAAATGAATTTTTAATTCATTTTACATTCCCCATACGAATCTTTAATTCAAAAATAATCTTTCACACTCATACTCATTTAATTACCCCTTTTCCCAAAATGAATAAAAGATTTACTTTTATTCCTAGCCCTTCATTCCTCCAAGATCAAATCTACGCCCTCCACATCACTTTTATTCTCCAACATTGATCTCCCAAATCAATCTCCACCCTTGGATCAAAATCCCTTCCAAAAATTTATAAATAGAACATCTCTCCACCCATTTGAGGATCCAATCTTTAAGTAATGTTACCATGTCCAAATGTCCACTTGAGCTTAGAATTGTGAGTTGCATAATTAGAGTAGCATTTCACATTTTATTCACTTATCTAGGGAATATCATGTCTTAGGAGCTCTTGGGTGCAAGCTCTCCTCTCCCTTGATGAGATTGGGTCGACATGTGAAGGTATAACTTTATGTGTTTTTGCATTTTATAACTATATCCACTTCATTTGTTTTCCTAATCTACAAAACCATTCTAATTTATGAAATCAAATCTATCTTTATCATGTATGTTCCATATCTTTTTATGTCAAATCAAGCAATTATCTTAATAAAAATATATTTTTGTGTGACACATGTCAGGTGCAAATTCATCATGAATTCTAGATTTATCTGATCCATTGATTCCATTGAATTATCTGGACTATTGATCGATCATGTCTTGAAGCCTATATAAACCCCCCTCATCTTCATCACAAACCCTCTTCGATCATTTAATCTTGTGCCCCCCTATAGCGCATTGAGCATTCATTGCATCATTGATCACACTTCTACCTTTTGAGCACAAACACAATCTACATCCACTTGTTACAAACATAGTTTTGCAATTTATGAAGCAATTCACATTCGACCAAGATAATAACACAATCTAGGTGAAAGCTTTCATTGTTTTTGCTATTATTCATTGATTATTTGGTTGTTTTCTTAGATTGTTATCTTGATGTTATAGGATTGAGTTGTTGATTATTTCATTGTTTTGCTTATCTCTCAATCTCGATTTTATTCCTATACAAATTCTGGCATGCCTGGTGAGACCCACTAATCACTATTTTTCTTTAGAAAATTTGGTTTTTTGAAGTACAGTACAGAAAAGCCCCTTTGCAGCACCATGCAACGCCTTTGGTATAAGAGTACAATGCCTTAGGTTGATACTATAACACCTCTGGCAACACAGTACCATGCTTCTGGTAACACAATAGATCACCTCTAGTAGCACAGTATGATGCTTCTAGTCTATTAGGGTTCTGGGTTTAGTTTTTTTGAATTATTGGGTTCCTAAATAATCATATTGATCAATTCATTATTAGACAAGCTAATTTATTTGTCTCTTAATCATCATTTATACTACCTAAGCTGATTTATTTAAAAGTATTATTTTCTTTGAGATAACCTTTCCTTTCGTGGCATTTGGTGAGTCATTCTTGTTTGCAGGTTACAAATCTTATCCTCTATCAACATTCTAGATCATCCATCAATCATGAAATCATCTTTTGATCTAGCCTTTTTGAAGAAATATGACTTTTTCTAGGCCTGGAGCAGTAAAGTGCTTTTGGTACCTTAGTAGCTCACTTCTGGTAGCATATTACCATGCTTCTAGTAACACAGTAAATCACTTTTTGAGCTACAGTAACTCGCCTTCGGTAGCACAGTCCAGTGCTTTTGGTAATATAGTAAGTCACCTTTGATAACATAGTAAAGTGCTTTTAGTCAATCTGATTTGTTTTTTTTGATAACTCTTGAGTTTTTGTGGAACTAATCAACTTTTTGCAGCTTCTTATCACTCAAACAGAGTAAATGGAGTTTTCTAACATGTTCATGCAAGACGAGCTTTGAAGAAATTGCCAAATCTATCATACTAAGTCTTAGAAACATATTGCTTTCTTAAGGGACAATTGAACAAATCATCTTTTGCAATCTAAGTCTTAGGAACAAATTACGTTCTAAAGTGACAATGGACATGAATGTAAAAACACTTCAATTTTTTAAGGGACAATGGACTTGAATGCCAAACACTTCAATTTCATAAGGGACAATTGACAACTACAATCGTGTGTGTGCCTAATCTAGTTGCACCTTATTTTTCTTATAATGGGACAATTGAACCTTTGTTTGATGTGCTTGATCTTACTTTTTAGTTATTCCTTTAGAAGGGCCTACTTTTGAATTACGCTTCATCCAAAAGGGATGACCCGAAGTGGAGTTTTCCTTTGAACCATTATATAAGAGGGATAAGGCGAAAGCCAAGTCCTAATAGACGTTAGCCTTACCTTGTGGTGCCAAATCAAAAATAGGTGTACTAGCACTTTGTGGAAATAATTTTCACATTGTGTGAAGTGTTTGATACTCTTAGTAGGATTGTTCAAAGCTTTTAGTAGCTTGTCATATTGCTCCTAAGGCTTTGGTCCCTCAAAGCAACTAAGAACTAATCTAGATAGTGACTACCTGTTTCACCTCTGAACATTGTAGTAATCATCAGTGCAAGGGGAATTGATACAAGCCCCCAAGATACTCACCATTGCCTCCCTTGAGAAGAGATAGTATTCCCTTGGCCATAAAGCCCTTGTGAACTACTTGAGCTTTCTAAGGGGAGGGTGAGATATCCCTACCTATCATCTCTCACAAAGATACAAATGTATGACACCTATATGGAGTGACATTTGATTGACGAAGAATTAAGTTGTGAGCTAATCTACCGCAAACCATGTCTCTAGGGATAAAAAGTGCTTGAATTGTTTGCAATTGTCTAATACCTATGGAAACATTGGGCTTTTTCATGAGCCTTAAACATACACTATTTGTTGTGTCATTCCTTTTTGCCAATTTGTGTGTTGTTTTTTCTCTTGCCAAAGCAAATGCAATCAAAATCAAATCCAAATCTATCAAAATTTGCCTTATAAACATCACTGACACTACTTCAGCAATTTTGGTATAACAATAGCTCACCTTTGGTAGCACAATCCAACGCCTTTGGTATAATAGTTCAATGCTTCTGGTAGCATAGTCCAACACCTTTGGTAACATAGTAGATCATATTTGGTAAACACAGTCTCACACCTTTGGTATAACAGTCCAGTGCCTTTGGTCCAGAAAACTATTTCATCAAACTATCACAAGCAAAATCTTAGCAAAATCTCAAAACAAATTATCCTAGTGTATCCCATGGTAACCACTAGACTTGAGCAATCTATGAAGGCTAAACAAGTTGCCCCAAGGAAGTACAAATCGCCTCCTCATACATCCAAACCAATCCAACATGACTCCAAAGGATACTACAAAAACACCAATGGAAAGAACAACCAACTCTCAAAACAAGCTGCAACATGGCCAACCAACCAATCCTCAAGAAGGTAATGTCCCTTTAGTAGATGTAACTCAGTTCGCTACTAGCATGCCTCATGATTTTGCTACACTCGGTTATACCACGGTTCAAGTCCCATCTCAAGAAGAGTGAAACTCTTAGGAAGGTCAATCCTCTCAAGAAGATAGACAAGACCTTGATGAAATCATGCAAGATCCTAAAGCCATAGCTACATTTGAAAAAATCCTTAGTGAGAACCAAGATCATTTCTTTCTCTTACTAGTGTTAGAAATGAAAGCAACACTACTTAAATGGAAATTTGATTCAAGATAAATTTCAGCAATCTTTAAGTGTGCATTAACAATGGAGATTGTAACAAAACATAAAACCCACTACACACAAAATGCCAAACATGAAGAACTCAACACAAGACACAATGACACAATGTTTAACATGGAGAAAACCCTTGTGGGTAAAAAACTCCACCAGGAAAGAGGCACAAGTTTGTATTAATCTCAACAAGATTGTACAATACATCAACTACACAACTCTCTCCACAAGTCTTCAATCCGACAACATTCTGGCAGCACCTGAGTACCTAAAATCTATATTGCAGCAACAAATACATGGAAAATACTTATAGAAATGTTTTCCACTCCATTCTAGGTGTTCACCTTCTCTCTCCTAAGATTCTCCAACCTGTAAACATTAATTACCATCTTACAAGCATCTTACACTTGTCCAAAAATAGCCATGCAAAGGTTGGGGGCGCAATACTAAATCTGGCCTCTTACAGCATCTTATGACACGTCATAACAATCATAGATTTTACAAAAGAGTATCTTTCAAAGATAAGAAGCTTGGGCTAAATATAGCAAATATACAACTAACATATCTGTCATATGCGTCATAGAATCTTAGAATCTTATGACAATTTACAGCTGTTAGATTCACTTTGTAACGTAAAAAAATGTCCCCTTGGGGGCTTTTCCCTCATAAGGTTTAGCTCCTAGGCCTTTAGTGTGCATCTAGGACATCTTACATCATATTTCAACATCCCGATGGAATGAAACCTAGGTTGTTAGCTGTCGTTGCACCAAAAGATTGACCTGTTAATGCCTGATACAACGACTTGACTTAACAAGCACAAGAGGTGATTAATCCCTTGTTGCAAACCACTTCAGCGTAGCACTGAACAAGGAGACCAAGGGTCTCACCTTGCAACAATCCCCCCCAGCACAAGCGCGGGGTTTGAACCCGTGACCTTGGCTCTGATACCAATTGTTAGCTGTCGTTGCACCAAAAGATCGACCTGTTAATTCCTAATACAACCACTTGACTTAACAGGCACGGGAGGCGGTTAAGCCCTTGTCGTAAACCACTTCAGCACAGCGCTGAACAAGGAGACCAAGGGTCACACCTTGCAACATGGGTATCATGTCAAATGGGACCTAGGGGTGCCCTTAAACCTAACCCTACCCAAAATAGGGGGAGGGCTTGGGCATCCGCACCCTAGTCCTACCCTATTTTAGGTCAGTCCCAATTTTTAGGTGTCATCTTGTGACCATTATTTGGGTCCTATACCGACACGGTAAGTTTGAATTATAAAATTCTTGGCTGGAGTGTTTGTAGTTGCATATAAAAGCATGTTTAGGCATTCATTTTTAAACTAGATGATTACAAGATTTCAACTAGATGAGCATTGGCATCCTAAAAGTGATTCAAGGCTTTCATTGTATTGTAAGAGAGGATTTGTGTTGTCTATGTGTTTGTATTTACATATTTGAGCCATCATTGCATCATGGCATGAAGAGCTTCTTCCTCCCATGAGATCTTCACTACAAGGTGATATCATTTGTGTTTTTAGCATTTATCATTTAGTTTTTTCCTCTACCTCACAAGGGCATGCACTCTCTATCTGACAATGGTGTTCAAAAGACTTGAATGTCTCTCTGGGGCTTGATTGAGGCAAGCCTCTAAACACCACAACCCCTGCCCAAAGTTTTCATGGTTGCAAGTTACAAGTTGAAGCTACAGACAAGGTGAAGTTGTAGGAGGGGACAACAAAGTGTTAGAATTGTAGACTAGAGAAGAAAAAAACTCCATGGACTAGGGCACCCTCTCATTAGTCCTCAAAGTTTTGTGATGGGAAAACCTTTGGTACAGTAGGAATAGGTTATAGATCTTGTTTGTCAATCCCAACAAAAAGCAGGGTATTGGACTTGGGTGCTTTCTCTTTAGTCCCCGATTATTCTGCTTCCAAACCTTGCAAAACAAGTGCATAGTTATTTTTCATTTTACATCTTTCAGTAGTAGCATTTTTTGATATTCATCTGTTTGCTGTCATATTTGCATAATTAAGGTTTTAAGGTATAATTGAGCATAAGAGAAGATAATTGATAATCAAATCATAAAAATCTAATTTTCCCTACATCTCATAGTGACCTAGGGTAGGATAGTATATTGCAACTCGACCCTAGGTCCTTGAATGAAAGGGTGAAAGGAGGATACACACACAAAAACTATCAAAACTCAACTATCCAAAATTTACCCTTTACATTTTGGTGAACCTGTGTTATTGGACTTGTTTGCACCTTGTTGAGTGTTTTTCTTCAGATTTTCATTAATTTTTATTCATTCATCTAGTCATTCATTTTATTGCATTGGAAAATTTATAAAAAAATTTTGAAAATTTTGAAAAAATTTGGAAAAAATGGCATTTCAGGTTTTCTATTTTCATTAATTTTTCACTAGATTTACACTTGAATTTTGCATGTTAGAGCATGGAAATCATTTTTAGATCTAAGAGAATTTAATTTTCATCATAAATCAGCTTGCAAAACATTCATATAGCATTTTACATCAAGATCTCAAACCTAGGGCTTGAAAAACATTGATTTTCACTAGATTTAGCCTTATCGACTCTCTAAATTTGCACTATAGGCATGTTGTAAAGAATATTTTTGAATTAATTGGCTGATATTAGGGGTATTATCTTCTTCCCCTCCTAAAATTCTTTACAATACCTTGTTATTGGCCTCTTGTATTGAAAATTTGGTGAAAAATTGCTTACTTTTGCTATTTTTGCAGGTAGGGTTTGGCCTAGTTTGCACCCTAAGCATGTTTTAAAAGATTTTATGCTTGTATGTAACTAATATCACTGATATTATTTTTGACACCTCCTTAAATTATTTACAACACCCCTTTGGCTAGGTCGTGGAATTGAAAAATCGTGAAAAATTGTCTATTTTTGCTATATTTTCACTATGGTTTGACCGTGAGTGGCACTATAAGTGTGTTGTGACAGATATTTTGGAATTAGGAGGCTATTATTGCTGGTATAATTTTCTTTCCATCATCATTTTCCTCACAACACCCTTTGTCATGCTCTTTTGCATTGAGATTTGGTGAAAAATCACATATTATAGTGCATTTTCACTATATTTTGACTTGTCATCATCTGAGATTTACATCAAGAGCATGTTGTGAAGGATCTTATGGCTATATTGGACTGATATCAAACATATTATTTGTTTTCCCTGATCAAATTCCTTACAACACTTTTTCTTTCATATATTTGCATTGAAAAAGTATAAAAAATCAAGCATTTTAGGTCATTTTTGCATATAACTTTCTCTTAAATTAGAAAAAAACTTTCTAATTTATGAAAAACATGTCTTATCTTTAGAAAAGAAAGTAGTTAACTCAAATAAAATAGCTTTTGTGTGACACTTGTTTTCTTCTTATTCGTGCACGTTCCTCAACTGTTCTCAACCATTGATCTTTTCATTCTTTCTATACCGTTAATCTTCATTCTTGCAAGTCTATAAATTGAACCTTATTCTTCCATTTCATTCATCCAAGCTTTAAGTATCATTACTCTGCAAGAATTACAGTGCATCTTTGTAACCAATTCATTCATTGCTTGTGATCACACTCGTTACTACGTACTACTACCATTGTTGTGAAGCTCATCTTCATGACAATATTATCATAGTCATTCCAATTTGAACATCTTGGAATTATAGCAAGGAAGTGCACCTTCTAAGGACCATATTCGTTAGACAAGATCATTTGTGATAGGCAATCAATGGAAGCTTCAAATTGAAGGAGGTTTGTATTGTATTGTTCTTTATTTGATTAATCATCTTTGTTCACCATTTCATTGAGTTTTGGGTATCTTTATATTTGATATTATTGATTATTCATTTGAATCCAATTTTCCCTTAACATTTTTGGCATCGACCATGGGGCCTAGACCCAAATTTAACCCACAAATTGAGTTTTTGTGTTCTAGAAAGCCATACATAGGAGGAAACAACACATCTGACACATCCTAACATGCATCTATTACCAGTCACAGTGCATACATTCCTACAGTGCATACAGTCTCTATTCTAATGCATCTGTTACCTATCATGGTGCATACGTTCCTGTAGTGCATATAGACTCTGTTACAGTGCATTTACCATCTGAGATAGTGCATCTATTAGATCAGCACATATACATTGTTTTCCTATGCTTTTGACCTCTGTCTTAGCACATATGTACTGCAGCGCTTCTATTCTCTATTTCTATGCATTCAATCTTTGAAGCGGCGCATCTATTTTAGGTAATGATTTTAGGGTTTTCTTGAAGTTTTTGCTAACACTGACATCTTTGCAAGAATTGATGTAGAGTCACACAGCAGAAGCTTGCAGACAGGGTGAAAAACCCACTAAACCCACCAAACAGCTAAAATCCTAACATACAACCTGTATGTCTAAAACCTGTCAGCATCATCATATTCGGCGAACACAATTATCCTCCTGATGATCACTATTCACCTTACCGCTAAAATCTAACTGCAGCATCATGATGTTCGGCATCTATCGGTAGCATCATGATGTTCGACATCAGCAGGGTATAAAACATCAGGTTTCTCCCAAATATCCTGATGATGACAACCTCATGCACCTCTCTTCGGATGCTTACGTCACCTTGATATTTGACCAACTTACATGACCAGGATCAGGATGTAACTTATCGGGTCATATTTGAACATCCTGATGACGATGTTTGACTTTTATGCACACGACAAATATTCCACCAAATATTCCTTCTGCTGGTGAACACTTTGCATCGATCACCCCGATATCCTGCGCCTATGCCAAACACTTAACATCTGCAGGATAAACCTTTCATCAGGTGATATTTGAAATGTCCTGATGACGATGACGTCACATGCACCTGATGTTGATGTCACCCGGCTATGAGACTCCTTTACATACTCCGCAGCATGATATGAATTGTCGGGTTATACTCTAATATCTGAATGACGATCTGTGTGATCCTTGGCTACCTAATACTCAAACAAAAGATGATCCTCCTCCTCTCTTTAGCAAATATGACTTTGACTTGCCATTGACCCGTTCGATCGTACCTTTGCCTACATGTATGTTCCAGCACACAACAGCGATATGCGGATGATGAATACACACAAAATGATGATCCTGACAACGATATATACAGGAAATATATATCCAACCTATATCATCCTGATGCACTCAAAACATGCATTTTCACTAAGTATCAAGACTCGATCCAGATAGCGATATACACATAGATGAAGATGTGATATACACAGTCTGTAATGTCGCATGCAGATGCTATATATCCATCAAATGCATAAAAACTCTCAGAACTTCACAACTTCACATAGAAAACATGATGATTGGGCTAGATCATCTCCTGATCAATTCAAACATAGAAATTTATCATCCAAACCCTAGCACATGAGGATGCTAGGATAACTCATAGCATGCTACCAACTGATCCCACAAACATGAAATGTATGAACATGAAAATAGAAAAGAAAACTAAACTACTGTACATGTCCATTCCACTGATTCAGAGAATCAACCAATGGAATGGTTGAATGAATCCATTTCACCTGCAATAAGAGAATCAATACACAGATAGCTTGTAAACTAGATAAATGAAACTGATGGGATCTCTTACTTTCAATAACAGAAATGCATAGAAGATTTACAACCTCACTATATCACAAATGTCTCTACTTCTGCTATGCTAAAAACTCACCAAACTATCAACTGTATCTACTCTCTCTAAAACCAACCGATCTAGGGCATAAATAGTAATCCTCCGTGAGTACTACCAACTCAATTCCCAGCAGCTGGGAGACTTCCAAGCGGCTGGGAGAGGACAGCTAAGACAGCTGGCATAACAAACTCTAACTACCAGTACATCCTCCTAGATGGATCTAAAACATACGAATTGGTCCAATGGACCTTATTACATCAAAAAGTCAAACATACTAAAAATAGACTTATGTGTTGTTTTGCAAGGGTGCTCCTGCACCATACTCCCCAGAAGAAGAAATCTCAAGTCCTCTTGAGATGATAGTATGTAGATTTGCACCATGTTTCTGGATCTGCTCTTCAGTCATCCACACTGCTTTTGAATCAGGTTTGCCCTGCCAAGACACCAAATACTCCAAATAGTTTTAGTTCCATGTTTTTTGATCACTCTGGTGTCCAAAACCTTCTGCAACTGTGGTGGATCATGCTTTGGAATGTCATCAGTTGTGGTATCCTGTAGGAGTTCTTGTGCTTCATCTGGATTATGCTTGTATGGAGTTAAATCACATACATTGAATATAGGTGATAGACCAAGATTTGGAGGGAGTTGTATCTCATAAGCATTCTGTCCATGCTTTCTCAAAATCTGACATGCTCCAATCTTCCTCTACATGAGTTTAGTATATTTGCCCTTAGGAAGTCTTTCCTTCTTCAAATGAACCCATACTAAATCTCCAACATCAAACTGTACATCCTTCTTCTTTTTATCAGCATATTCTTTATACTTCAAAGTAGTTTGCTGTAGCTGGGTCTTTACTTAATCATGAACCTCTTTTATGGCTTCTGTAAAAGCTTCTTCCTTTGCACTAACAGGGTTTGCTATAGGTAGATCTCTCAATTCCAAGATTCCTTTTGGATGCATACCATACACTATCTGAAAAGGTGATTTCCCTGTACTCCTATTGACAGTATCATTATAGGAAAATTTAGCTTGAGATAGGATATTATCCCACTTTTCTCCATGCTGTTTTGTCAAACATCTGAGAAAATTTCCTAAGGAACGATTAACTACTTTAGTCTATCCATCCATTTGAGGATGATATGCGGATGAAAAAGACAAATTTGTGCCCAGTTTCTTCCACAAAGTCCTCCAAAAGTGACCAATGAATTTCAAATCTCTGTCTGATAAAATGCTTAGGGGCAATCCATGTATCCTTACTATTTCCTTGAAAAACAAATCTGCAATATATGAAGCATCAGCAGTGGTTTTGTAGGGCAAGAAATGTGCCATTTTGCTGAATCTGTCCACTACAACAAAAATACTGTCAAATCCTTTCCTTGTCCTTGGTAAACCCAAGACAAAATCCATACTTATGCTTTCCCATGGTCTGGAAGGGATGGGTAAAGGGTGATATAAACCTGCATTAGTTGATCTCCCTTTTTCTTTCTGACATATCACACATGTCTCTACAAACTTTTGGACATCTGATTGTAACTTAGGCCAAAAATAATGTCTTCTAACAAGATCAAGAGTCTTATCCAAACCAAAATGACCGGCCATAACTCAACAATGTTTCTCTGTAATGATGTTCAACCTCATAGAACACCTTGGGATACACAACTGTCCACCTTTGAACAGCAATCCATCCTAGATCAGAAATTCAGAGAACTTAGCATGATATTTATCTCCAAAAGAAGTACATACCTGATATATCTCTCCAAAATCTTCATCAGCATCATACATGGTCTTCAATGAATCAATGCCAACACTTTCCAACTAAATCTGGTTGACTGTTAGAGCTCTCCTGCTCAAGGCATCTGCTACCTTACTCTTGACTCCTTTCTTATGCTTCAATGTGAAAGTAAAAGCTTGTAAAGTTTCTACCCATTTCATGTGTCTGTGGTTTAGCTTTTCTTGGCTGTTTATGAAAATCAGAGCCTGATTATCTATGAATACTATGAATTCTTTTGGCATCAAGTAATGCCTCCATTTCTTTCATGACTGGACTAAAGCATACATTTCCAAATCATATGAGGAATACCTCTTTTTAGCATCATTGAGCTTCTCACTAAAAAATGCAATTGGCCTACCTTCTTGGCTGAGTATTGCTCCAATGGCTATGTGGCTGGCATCACACTCTACCTGAAAGATTTTGTTAAAATCTAGAAGTGCAAGGACTGGCTGCTGTGCTACCTTCTTCTTTAATGTTTCAAAAGAATCATCTGCTTCCTTAGTCCAAGCAAATCTGCACTTCTGTCCTCCTTTTATAGTATCAAGCATGGGTGCACAAATATGACTAAACCCTCTTATAAACTTTCTGTAGAAGGTTGCTAACCCATGGAAACTTCTGACATCATTCATCGTCCTTGGAGTTGGCCAAGACAATATGGCACTTACCTTCTCTTTATCCATTTGCAGCTTTCCTTGTGAAATGACAAAACCTAAATATGTGATCTCCTCTTGCATGAACAAACACTTGTCCAAATTTATCATCAACTACTCTTCATGTAACCTCTTGAGAACCAAATCTATATGTCTGAGATGTTCTTCCTTTATGTTACTGAAAATTAGAATGTCATCTAGATATACTATGACAAACTTTCCCATGAATTATCTCAAAACCTCATTCATCAACCTCATAAAAGTACTAGGTGCATTAGACAAACCAAAAGGCATAACTTTCCACTCATACAACCCTTCATTGGTTTTGAATGCTATTTTCCATTCATCTCCTAGCCTAATCCTGATCTGATGATAACCACTCTTCAAATCTATTTTTGTAAAATACTTAACACCTCCCAAACAGTCAAGTAAATCCTCTATCCTAGGGATTGGAAACCTATACTTGATTGTGATCTTATTAATAGCCTTGGAATCTGTGCAAAGCCTCCAAATGCCTTCTTTCTTTAGTGCTAGTACAGTTGGTACTGCACATGGACTCAAACTTTTACCAATCAGACCTATGTCTAACAATTCCTCAATTTGTCTAGCTACTTCTACATTCTGCTCTGGAGTTAACTTATATGTTGCTTTGTTTGGAAGTGTAGATCCTGGGATTAGATCTATGCAATGGCTAATATCCCATACAGGTGGTAGGGATCTTGGCATTCCATCAGAAATGATACCTTTATACTTATCCAATAGCTCTTGGACAGCTGGGTCTATGAACCTCTATTTCTTCTCCTTCTTGACTTCTTGCTACTGTGCTTTATTCACTACCAGACATGGAATTAAGGCATATGCAACTACACCTTCTGCTGCTACTTCTTTCATGAAATGTTTTCCTTCCATCAGCATTACCTTCACCTCTTTTCCTTTTGATTTCTCCTCCTTCTCTGTTAATGGTAGTAACTCAGTCACTGTACCATTCTTAGTGATTTTATAGGTGTTTATAACACCATCATGGCATGCCTTCAAGTCATACTGCCATGGTCTACCAAATAAAAGATTGCAAGCATTCATCTTGGTTATGTCAAACAATAACCTGTCTTTATATGCTCCAATCTGAAATTCTACCCAAGCTTGTTCTTCTACAACTATTTACTGACCTTGGGTAAGCCATGAGACCTTATATGGGGATGGGTGAGGCAATCTCCTAAGCCTAAGCTTTGTTACTATTTCATCAGATACAAAATTTTCAGTAGAACCAGAATCAATTAAAACTTTACATGCCTTACCTCTGCTTTGCAAATGGTTCTGAAAAGAGACTTTCTTTGTGGGGGTTCTTTGTTAGGTACCTTCACAGTAGTCATTGTTCTCCTCATCATCAGAGATTCTCCACTCTCTGGATATCCATAATTGTCAGGAGCATTCACACTCTGAAAAGCATTAGAGCCTGTTGCACTTTGACTATCAGGTTCTTGGATCAGATTCATTCTCTTTTCTCCTATTGAACTTGTTGCCTTTTTTGGACATCTGCTGGCTATATGGCCTTCTTTGTTATAGTTATAACATCTGATAGATCCTCTGCCCTGGGATCTTCCTCTGAAAGGTCTTCTGCCTCTGAAGTTTCCTTGCTGGTTGTAACTTTCTCTCTGGGTTTGACTATTATTTCCCTTGCTATTGTCATGACTAGATTCTCCCTAATATCCATGTCCATGTCCTCTACCTCTGAAAGGACCTCTTCCACCTCTTTGTTGTTTTCCTCTTCCTCTATTGTTCTGTTCTTCTCTTCTCTTTAACTTCTCTTCCACTTTCAATGCTAACTGAAAACATTTCTGAACTGTATCTGGATTATGTAGATTCAAATCTTCCTAAATGTTGAACCTCAATCCATTAAGGTATTTGGCTACCTTTTCTTCCTCACTTTCTTTCACCTTTGTCTTCACACAAAGTTTCATGAATTCCTCTGTATATGAGCTAACATCTAGCTCCTTCTGCTTCAGATTTTGCTTTCTTTTGTGTAATTGGATACTGTAATCCAATGGAACATAGGCTTCCTTCACTAAAGGCATCATCTTCTTCCATGTAGCGACTCTATGCTTTCCTTCTTGTATTCTGTCATCTTGGAGAAAATTCCACCATGTTAATGCAGCTTCTTTCATCTTTGATTGGGCTATCTTCACTCTCTATTGTTCTAGTATCTCCTCTGTCTCAAAGAAATTGTTTAGGGAGTCTATCCACTCCATCACTGAATCAGGTTCCATCTTTCCTATAAACACTGGTAAATCTAGTTTCACATCCATGGTTCTCCTCTCCATGGCTTTGAGGGCATTCAACATTGGCCTCTGGTCTGCAGGAATGACCTCCTCATTCCACCTAGGGATCTCTTCCTCTTCCCTATCTTCTTCTCCAACTCATCCTTCAATTCCTGATTCTGAGCCTTCACAGCCTTACTCTCGGCAATCTACTTCTTTACCAGAACTGTTGACTCAGCGTTGGTCATTCTTGTCGGGAACTTTGATGTTCCTTCTTCATCCAACATCTTGTATTTCTTTTTTTCTTCCCAAAAGATTTTTCCTTTGCTCTGATACCACTATGATGCAGAGTCACACAGTAGAAGCTTGCAGACAGGGTGAAAAACCCACTAAACCCACCAAATAGCTAAAATCCTGACATACAACCTGTATGTCTAAAACCTGTCAGCATCATCATATTTGGCGAACATAATTATCCTCTTGATGATCACTATTCACCTTACCACTAAACTCTAACTGCAGTATCATGACGTTTGGCATCTATCGGCAGCATCATGATGTTCGACATCAGTAGGGTATAAAACATCGGGTTTCTCCCAAATATCCTAATGATGACAACCTCATGCACCTCTCTTCGGATGCTTATGTCACCCTGATATTCGACCAACTTACACGACCAGGATCCAGATGTAACTTATCAGGTCATATTTGAACATCCTGATGACAGTGTTTGACCTTTATGCACATGACGAATATTCCACCAAATATTCCTTCCACCGGTGAACACTTCGCACCGATCACCCCGATATCCTGCGCCTATGCCAAACACTTAATGTCTGCAGGATAAAACTTTCATCAGGCAATATTTGAAATGTCCTTATGACAATGATGTCACATGCACCCGATGTCGATGTCACCCAGATATGAGACTCCTTTACATACTCCGCAGCATGATATGAATTGTCAGGTTATACTCTAATATCCAAATGATGATCTGTGTGATCCTCGGCTACCCGATACTCAAACAAAAGATGATCCTCCTCCTCTCTTTAGCAAATATGACTTTGACTTGCTGTTGACCCGTTTGATCGTACCTTCACCTGCATGTATGTTCCAGCACACAACAGCGATATGCGGATGACAAATACACACAAAGTGATGATCCTGATGACGATATATACAGAAAATATATATCCAACCTATATCATCCTGATGCACTCAAAACATGCATTTTCACTAAGTTTCAAGATTTGATCCAGATAGCGATATACACATAGATGAAGATGCGATATACACAGTCTATAATGTCACATGTAGATGCTGTATATCTGTCAAATGCATAAAAACTCTTAGAACTTCACAACTTCACATTGAAAACATGATGATCGAGCTGGATCATCTCCTGATCAATTCAAACTTAGAAATTTATCCTCCAAACCCTAGCACATGAGGATGCTACCAACTGATCCCACAAACATGAAATGTATGAACATGAAAATAGAAAAGAAAACTAAACTACTGTACATGTCCATTCCACCAATTTAGAGAATCAACCGATGGAATGGTTGAATGAATCCATTTCACCTGCAATAAGAGAATCAATACATAGATAGCTTGTAAACCAGATAAATGAAACTAATTGGATCTCTTACTTTCAATAACAAAAATGCATAGAAGATTCACAACCTCACTGTATCACAAATGTCTCTACTTCTGCTATGCTAAAAACTCACCAAACTATCAACTGTATCTACTCTCTCTAAAACCAACCGATCTAGGGCATAAATAGTAATCCTCCACGAGTACTACCAACTCGATTCCTAGCGGTTGGGAGACTTCCAAGCGGCTGGGAGAGGACAGCTAAGATAGCTGGCATAACAAACTCTAACTACCAGCAGATCCTCCTAGATGGATCTAAAACATACGCATTGGTCCAATGGACATTATTACATCAGAAAGTCAAACATACTAAAAATAGACTTATGTACTATTTTGCAAGGGTGCTCCTGCACCAAGAATACTCTTGATCTATTTTGCAGGCTAGGTATTGGTTTAGAATCATTTAGTTGCACTTGTTAGCTCACACTTTGATTTCTAACGAGAAAGTAAAATAGATGCTCATGCAAATCTCACATAGTTTTAACTAGGAAAGTACTAATTGAATCATTGCTATCTTGCATATCATTGAATCATTGCTATATTGCTATCTTTTCAAAGTTAACAGCTCATTGCTATCTGGATAAAATTGAACTCATCATTGCTATCTGGGTAAAATTGAACCATTGCTATCTCGATTATCACTTCAAATTTAACAATTCATGCTACATGGATAAAAATTGAACTCATCAATGCTATCTAGGTAAAACTAAACCATTGCTATCTTGATCTTCACTTCAAAGTTAACAATTCATGCTATCTAGGATAAAATTGAACACATCATTGGTATCTAGTTTTTCTCATTTTAACTAAGGGAAAAGAACTACTATATTATGTGTTTGGGAATGATACCAGGCCTATGCTCTTCCATATCTTGGGTGACCAAAATACCAGACATATCATTTTTACATGTGTTTTTCCTTTAGAAGGGCCTGCTCTTGGATATCGTTCATCCAAGTAGAAATGGCCATAAGTGGTAACAAGCTAGACGTCAAGCCCTTCCAAGCCAATATAAATAAATTGTGTTTGGAGAAAAAGCTTCAAACAATAAGTGCAATTGTGTTATATCAACAACCAACCTCCCCCAAAACCCTCCAAGTTGCAACCCTTGCAGGTTGGGAGACTCCATGGAGAGTAGTGTTGTCACATGTATAACCACTTGAATGGTTGCCTTTATTACTCATCCTTTTTTCAGTAGACCAAAAACCCCTATAATTCAGTGTAGGCAAGGGCAATTATTACCTCCCAAAGATGTCTCACCTAGAAATAGGGAGAATTTAGTTTTATACTATCCTTTGAAACCTAGGGTTGTACTTGCTTCTTTTTAGTCAAAAAAGAGTCAAAAAATCACAAAAAAATAAAAAACCATAGAAATATTCTTTGTGTTTGATGTGTCTTCTTGCCATAATTTCAAAAAATTAGATCAAAAAGAACTTGCAACCAAAGTACCAAAAACATCAGAAAATTTCCAAAAAATTGAAAAAATACTGAGAAAACTAGATCAGCGCATCTGTCCTCTATTGCTGCGCATTTGTGCCGACCTATGGTGCATCTATTTTGACTCACAATGCTTTTATTGTCTATTACAACACATTTTATTTTCACCACTGTGGTGTATCTATTTCGACTTATAGTACATTTACTAGTTACCGTAGTGCATCTGTTTTGGCACATGCGTGACAATGAGCACTTGCACAATTTTTGAGAGAAAAATCTTGTTGGTGTGAACAAGGTTATCACCTAATCGGTTTACCCTTGTGTGGATAATTCACATTATTTAACTATTTACTAGTTAAATAATATTCACACATCACACATAATTAACATATGTTAAGTTAACTTAGTGAGTCTTCTAAGTGTTTCTAGTTGAGTCTAGTTGTGTGTTGAGTTGTTGATAGTTGGAGTTAATTGTCTTATCCTCCACATGTTCAATTAGTTATCATCCTCTAATTGACACATGTTGTAGAAATATCTCCACTTTCCACTCCACCTTTCACTCCACCCTTCTAGCTCTCACCTTGTCTTTATAAGCAAGGTATATCATGTACATTGTAACAACAACAAGAACATCTTTCTTTTGTATTCAATGATAGAGTAGCATCATTCTTTCGTTTGATCTCTCTTGTGCTTTCATGAAGTCCTAGATCCTGGGTGGCTCCAATCATAGCAAACTCTAACATGGTATCAGAGCTCTAGGAAGAATCACTTTGTGTTAGTCATTTTTTGAGAGATCTCGAGCGTAATTCATGGTGGATCTTGATAGTTGAGTATGCTCTTCTCTTGCATTAATTGATGACCTAGAGAATCAGAAAGACTTGATAGAAATACTAGTTTTGTGAGGGTTACTCCTTCTTGCCTTGTATTGCAGGTGCATTTCAGTGCATTTTGTTGCAAATTAAAATTCACCATTGCATCTAGAGTGGCTGAAATAGTCAAGATTGCCTTTTGGTTCGTCAAAATCTGACATCGGAGGCAAAATTGATGAGGTTTTCCATTTGGGGTCTTTGGCATGATCTGGGAGGTACCATCAATTTCAGAGCAGTTTGACCCAAATCAGACACCGCCATTCCATCCAGAGCAGCCAAATCAGTAAGGATCGATTGTCCAAATGCCAAAATCCGTTACTGTTGCAAAAAGCAAAAATTTTTTGGCCCTAGCCCGTCATATGGACTGGAAGGAATATTTTGCAACATTGAAATCTTTGTACTACATCCGCACTATAGTGTATAGGCCTTGTACGGACTCTGGAGAAATCAATATTCATCATGTATAAGGTTTGTTCGTTGGTTAATAGTCTGTTTGCAATTTTAATATTTTTTGCCAAATTTGTTTGGTATGTAGGGTACCACCTGCGGTCTGCAGGTGTATGCAGGAACAATAGGCGGGCACCATTTGGACCCAAGACTTGCAATCTGCGGTCAATATACATCAAACTACAGAGTCATCAAATCCATTAGTAGTATTGAAATATCGACGGCCATTTTGTTTTCATCGGTGGTCTGCCGACATCATCAACGACATTTCACCATACAACTATTGCCATTTTAGCCTAGCCTGCAGGTTCCCTCCATCGGCAGTCTTCAGATATCTAAACCACCAATGTTTTTGTTGCCAACATACACAAACCTTCACTCAGATCGAGGATTGGATTTCCATGGTGAATCCTCATCAGTAGTCAAATCACCAGTGTTGACGGCATTTGCAAAATTTCAGGTGGCCACTACAAATAAATCTGGCAGCTAGGTGAGCATTAAAATGCTCAGGAACTGTCTCACACCATAGAGTATTCAAGCTAGAAAATTTGCTATACTTGTCAATTGTTTTCGCCTCCTAAGGCAGATTTACCAGTTGACAAGCAGTTTCCGCTATTTCAAAGTCAATTTCACGATAAAACTTGGCAGTTTCTTGCTCAAACCCATGGTTTCAATCATCAAATAGTGGTCTTACACCTAAATCAGTGGAAATTGCCATAAAATAGCTGTTTTGCTGAGTCAAAGGTGGTTTTGAGGCATAATAAGGTGGTTTTGTTTCTAGATCAATGGTTTTATCACCTGAGACTCAGTTTTCACAGAAGGGTGGTTACCTGACATTTTTTCACTTTTCTAAGGGAGGATTTTTTTTCAGCGAAAGAAAATATTCCAAGAATATTCTGTTGACGTTAGCACTGCATCAATGTCAAGGGGCCATTTTTGCCCCTCAAAGCCCTAAAAGGGTTTTTTTTTCTTTTTTGTATAACTTTTGCCCATGGAGGCAAAATAAGGCAAACGAGATATCATCAGAAAGCTGACAGAGAGCACTTCGTAGTGGTGTCAGTAGTTTTCTGAAATTTTGGTGCAAGTGACTGCTACAGTAGTTTGAAGATAGATCTTCATTTTCAGCTTTCGAGCTCACAACTTCTTGCCATGATCTTTGATTTTCATGATTCTTGCAGCATCAAAAAGGTTTTTAGGAGCTCTTCAAATCCATCCATGCCCTTTTCTTAGATTCTTCTCCATGTTCATTTTATTTCATTTATCAATTTTTTGGGTTTTGAGTGATAACTTTGGCATTTTGGCACTTGAGGAAGTGAAACTTGTTTTGAAGGGATCTATTTGCTGTGGTTAATCATTGTGAGAAATTGTAATCTCCTTTGGGTCTTAGTTTTAATAGATTTTGATGCTTTCCCAAATTTAGTCCCTTGAGGATGATTGTAAATGCACTAAATATAAAGTGCCACAATTATTGTTTTTTGGGGGGGTGATCTCTTTGATTGAGTAACAGGGGGTGTACTTATGTTCTTTTTTGTACTCTTGCATCATGGATACACACAAACTTCCTCTACTCACACCATATAACTATCATGAGTGGAAAACTAAAATGGAGATTCATTTAAGAAGTTTGAAAATTCATAAAGTAATAATGGGTACACAAATTGAACCAACAACAGCTGCAGAAAAGAGAAAGTGGTATAATAGATGTGATCAAGCCTATGGAACACTATGCTTGTCTATCTCTCCTGACCTTCTTTTTCATATTGAAACTTGTAAAACACCTAATAAAGTGTGGACTACCTTAGAGAATCTCTTTGGTAAACAAGATACAATGAGAGGTTTCAAATTGGAGAATGAATTAATTGGTTTGAATCTGACCGATTTTGCAAGCATCAAAGACTTCTTCATAAAACTAAAATCACTTAGATTGCATCTCAAACAATGTGGAAGTGAGAAAGAGGACACTCAATTGATTATCTTAATCCTTGCCAAGCTTGGTCCTGGCTATTCAGTTTTTGTTTCTACCTTTTATGCTATAATGGATGCACTTGGGAAAGCTTTCACAATGCCTTCACTTGATGAGTTTGCCGCATCACTCACAAGGGAGTAAGCTAAGTTAGTACACATGGGCACATTGAAGTCTCCTAAACCTCAAGCACTTCTTGCTAATCAAGGAACAAAGGAACAAAAGGCTTCAACTAGCAAAGTCAAGAAACAGAAAAATAAGGATTTCAAGAACAATGAGCAAACAAAAGAATCAACCAAATTACCTAAGTCCTCATCCTCTCCCAAGGAGGAATCATCTAAGAAGGAGAGACCAAAGTGTGCATATTTCAAGAAACAAGGACATGATGAGCATAAGTGTTATGAGAAGAAAATTGATGAGTTGACTCACATTATTCAAAAGCACAACATCAAAATGCCATCATCATCACCTTGTACATCCTCTTCTTTGATACCATCATCATCACCTAGTACATCCTCTTCTTTGATACCATCATCATCTACACATACAGGGATAGCAGGAATTGCCAATGGGATAAACAAAGGAAAAGGACAATCACTCTTTGCTTCTACAAGTCTACAGTCAGAAAGATGGCTTCTTGATTCAAGGGCTTCTCATCATATGGCATCTTCACAGGGGATGTTCTCTTCATTTGAGTCATGTACTTCGACACCTATCTTGATGGGTAACAAAACATAGATGCATGCAATAGGAAAAGGGACTATATATGTTGGAGATAATACATTCAACAATGTGTTGTGTGTACCTTCCTTGATATCAAATCTCCTTTCCATCTTTTAGATTACTCATTGTGGTATAGGTAAGACAGTTGAGTTCACTCCTGATTCTATGATCATATGGGACTTGGAGAGCAGAGACATCATTGCTATTGGGATGGCTAATCATGCATCTCGCCTATATACTTTCTCCCATTTTGTTTCTTCTAATGATGATGATCCATTGATTGATATTCACACTCATGCATCAAGTGTGAATCATGTTTCTGAGAAGATGTTTGGTCACTTGAACCTTGGTGTTATTTCACCCACTTTGGTTCATGAGATAGTGCTAAGCTTCCATCACCTCATCCTCTTGCTTCTTCAAAGATCAACATCAACATGGTTTCATCTACCTCAGTTGAATAGGATCATTCTAGTCTTTCAAACATAGTTTTGTGGGATACTTTCTTGGCAGGTATATCAGACTTGTTTTGTGAGTCTCATATTGTAGATTTGGAGGACACACTTGAGGGGATATCTCTCCTCTTTGATGATAGTTACAACACAACTGTTATCCCATCTACTTCATCTTTGGAGGTTGTTCTTCATCAGTCTACTCAAGATTTTGGATCAGTCACACCTCATTACATTGTGCCATTCTTTGATTCTGACATATGGACAATTAAGCAGTCTTCAGAGGCACCCATCATGAGGCTTTTCCCCTCATACCTTGAGATGGAGTTTCTTCGACATTAGCTTTTGGATTTGTTTCTTCCTAGGGGGAGAAATGTTGTTTGTAGGTGCATGACACTTTCCAACATTCTTCTTCAGGCATTCTTCATCGGCACAGGAGCTACTTCATTGTGGGGGGACCTATAGTCTCACACTTGCTCTCCTATGGGGGGGTACTTATTTGTACATTTGTGATAGAAGATGTCCTTGGGGTGTCATGTTTGAGTCCTCCTACTATCACTTCTTCTTTCAATTTCATTGTTTCATGCATTCTCACTTTTGGAGAGGAGTTTTTTCCCATGTGGTTTTCTCCTTTTCTCCACTTGAGATTTGTTTGTACATGGGTACCTAACATGGCCTAGTAGCTAGGACCCATCCATCATTGCATCTTGCTTTAGTCAACTAGTCCCTAAGTTGCACTTAAGGGGGGGTGTTGGTGTGAATAGGGTGATCACTTAACTTGTTTACCCTTGTGTGGATAATTCACATTATTTAACTATTTACTAGTTAAATAATATTTACACATCACACATAATTAACACATGTTAAGTTGATTTAGTGAGTCTTCTAAGTGTTTCTATTTGAGTCTAGTTGTGTGTTGAGTTGTTGATAGTTGGAGTCAGTTGTCTTATCCTACACATGTGCAATTAGTTATCATCCTCTAATTGACACATGTTGTAAACATATCTCCACTTTCCACTCCACCTTTCACTCCACCTTTCTAGCTCTCACTTGTCTTTATAAGAAAGACATATCATGTACATTGTAACAACAACAAGAACATCTTTCTTTTGCATTCAATGATAGAATAGTATCATTCTTTCATTTGATCTCTCTTGTGCTTTCATGAAGTCCTAGATCTTGGGTGGCTCTAATCATAGCCAACTCTAACAAATCTTACCAGTTCTAGGTATCCATTTCAGTCTAGTTCTAGGTTCTGAGACCAGTTCTTACCTTGTAGTCATTTTTCCATCCATTTCACATCAAAATCTCTCTTTCGTTGGTCATCCCATTCACCTTCTATCAGGTCTTCCTAGTCCAAAGTCAAAGTGACCCATATCAGATTAGTGTAGGCCCCTTTTTTTTCATATCATTGTGGATTCAGGTAACCCTAGTAAGTCACAAAACTTTGCTAATGGTCTTGGTGCATGACTAGTCCCTACATAGTAAGATAGGTATCAAGTACCCTTACTAGTGGCTATCTTCTTGTATTGGCCGTCTTACTTGGAATCATTGATCAAGAAAGTCCCTTGTCCAAATCTTGTCGTAAGTATCCTATTCTCAGCAGTCTCCATCAGCACCTTGCCAAAATCTCTAGTCTCATCTCACCTCATTCCACATCACCTTGTATGATTCTTACTAGATCTCAATACAAAATGCAACTTGAAATGGCCAAATCATCCAACCACATCATCACACCTCATGAGAGTGATGAGGAAATCTCTCATGAAGAGTATCAGGGAACCATCCAAGATCAGAAATTCCAACATTTGCTAGAGAAAGTGCTCCATAAAGATCCTCACAAGTATTTTTATCATCTTACAAATCTTGGAATTAAACTCCCTGCCAATTTTGATCTAAGCACCATCCAAGAAAATGTGGAGGATAATCATGAAAAATGAAAGAAAGCCATAGACCCAAACGTGGAGGATAAACATGAAAAAGGAAAGAAAGCCATAGACCTAAGCACTCCTATGGAAGAAATGAGGAAACAACTTGAGGGTCTAAAGTAACAAATGATGGATCTCAAGATGGGTACAAACAATAAAACCTACTCCTTGGAAGATATTGCACCATACCCCTTTGATAAAAGCTTGAACATGACACCATTTCCCTTTCGATTTGAAGTTCCTAAGTTTGACAAATAGAAAGGGAAAGAGAAACCTAGAGATCACATTAGGGAATTCAACACAGCATACATGGAAGTAGCTCACAATGAGACTTACTTAATGAGACTATTCCCTAGATTCTAGGTAGTCAAGCTATGGAGTGGTTCTCACAACTTCCACCGGGCATCAAAACTTTTGATGAGTTAGTCAATAAATTCATCACATACTTCTCATACAATATTGAACATGAAGTCTCAATGCTTGATTTACGCAATACCAAACAAAAGAGTGGTGAATCATTCACCACCTTCCTACAAAGATGGAGACAACTAGAAAGCAAGTGCTCATATGATGTACTTGAGAAGCAATTAATGGAGATGTTTGTCCATAACCTCAACACTGATCTTAGCTATCAAATACAAACACAATGCCCTGCTTCATTTTCAAAAGTCATTGAAATGGGATTGTTCATCAAAAAGGCTATGATCACCAAGGGGTAAATCAAGTTATACAAGGACACACCTACCTCCAACTACATGACTGACAAATCAAAGTTTTGGACTAAGAATAAAAATGTCATCAATGATGGAGTAGTTGATGCCAAGGTGGTGGCTCCCAAGCAACAACCGATACTCACTCTCAAAGGAGAGGCAAGCAATGTTACACCCAACAAAACATTCTCTCGGGAGCCAAGACCATGGTTCAACGTGAATCCAAGGTGAAAGTTCACATTGCTGGGTGAGTCCCAAGTATCTGCATTAAGGAAGCTATTGGCCAACAATGAAATCTCTCTACCGCCAACAAGTGATTACAAACCTCAAATCAAACCTCACTATTGGAAAGACACCAACTATTGTGAGTATTATAGAGGAAGGGGACATACAACCAACAATTGCATCTGTCTCAAACATGTTATTCAAGATGTGCTTGATCAAAATCAAGGAGGTGCTTATCAACATACTTCTAATGAGACACATGTGGCTTACAAAGATCCTCTTCTCAATCATGACATGACGTACAACAACAACAACAATGGCAACAATGGCAACGACAACAACAACAACAACAATAGGCAAAATCAAAATAGTGGGAATAGTAATGCCAACTATGCAAGTGTGCCATTTGAATATACCATCAATTGCATATTAGAGCATGTCCCACAAATCAATGTGGTCATGCCCAACCAACAATTAGAACCCAAAAGAACTGATTGTAGTATCATTACTCGTAGCGGTAAAGTCATGTCGAATACCATTCCTCTAAGGTCATCAGCTTCTTAGTCCAACTTCCATCAGTATAGTGTCATAGATCAACTACGGAAGACTCCGGCTAACATTTCTATCTTAAAGTTGCTGCGTCTATCTCCTTCCCACAAGGAGATCCTCGATAAAGCCTTAGTGGAAGCCACTGTCCCCACTAACTTGGCCCAAGAGAAGTTTTAGGCCATGGTGGGTAATCTGACCACCTCAAGTACCATATCATTTACCAAACAAGATGACCTATCCATGTCTCAACCTCATAACACCCCTTTGCACATTGTTGCCTTCATCCACAAGCACTGCATCAAGAGAGTTCTCATTGATGGGGGGTGGTTTAAATATTTGCATGTTGAAGCTAGTCCTTACATTGGGGTTCTCTAAAAATGTAGTTGATCCAAGAAAGAAGATTACTATCAAAGCCTATGATGAAGAGGAGAGAACTACCAAAGGAACAATGGTATTACCCATACAAGTGGGACCGGTGATAAAAGATGTTGTGTGCCAAGTCCTAGATAGGGAGCTCACCTACAATATTCTCCTAGGTCAACCATGGATCCATGCCATGAAAGTTGTGCCCTCTACCTATCACCAATGCATAAAATTCCCTCATAACAGCAAGCAAGTCACCATCCAAGGCAACCCTAACCCCTTTCAACATTGCAACTCTCTCCTTTCAAAACCTGATTGCATCATACCAAACAATAGAGCATCTACATCCCCTACCCCATAGCATGATTCTACATCTAAAGCTTCCTCATCAAAGCCCAAAGAGCAAAAAATTACCATCAAAGAAAAAGGAGTTGGGGAATACTCCATTGAGCACAGCCTCAATCTAGCTAAGATGCCTTTATCTCCTAGATCCTTTGGTTGACCCAAGCATTTTCCAAAGCCATCTACCCCTCCTACAGCTCCCACAACTCCCTTTGTAAAATGGGGGACCTTATCTGATGAAACAGAGGAAAGAGATATCCTACAATGGCTTTACACTGAAGAAGAAGAAGGGAACATACAACAATAACCACCTAGGCTTCCTACAGAAATCTATGGGCGAGGTGAAGCTATCCTACATAGAATGGGTTACAAAGGACAAGGCCCCATTAGCCTAAGAAAAGAAGGAATCATATAACCCATTCAACCTTCTTTATCCTCATTAGCTAGAAATATAAAAGGCCTAGGATATAAAGATAAGGGCAAAGCTAAAGAAAATGCTTGTCTTGTAGAAATGATCCATACACTTCAAGAGGACAATGACACAGATTCCAATGAATATGAGTGGGATGAGCTGACAGAGCATTCCTATGATGAAAAAGAGGTTGATACCATTCAAACTTATAGCCCCTACCATGAGGGACAAATGCTACCGCATAGGCCACTAGAGTGTGATTTACCTATCCCTGAGAATATGACTTTCAAGGAAGGTTCAAGTTCTATCACAATAAAAAAATTAGAGGAAAGTACCATCCTGAACATCCCCCTACCAATACTCCTAGTATATCCATTCAAACTATCAACAAATCAGATCTATCCTTTGACTCCCTCCCCCTTGTACATCCTAAACTTATTGACTGGGATCTATGAGGAACCCCGCAACTAGACGTGTTCCAAAATGACGATGCCTATATTGACTACATGGAACTTAGGGACCACCTACCCAAAGGAGATCATAAAGTTGGCTTTGCTATTGAACTTAATACCATGGCTTATTTTAGAGAGGGTGCCAATCCTTCCAATCACAAAAATATCACAATAAAAATTGGATCTGATGGTGAAAACCGCTTTGCGGCAGTGTTAGATCCCAAAATAGTAAAAAGAAAGGATGCATCTAAAGGTGAAAACCCAACTATGGCACCTAACAATGGAAGGCTTGACACTCTCCCCGATGACATGCACCAAGAGAAGTCACAAATTTTTGTGGAACCGACAGAACTTGTTAACATTGGAACAAAGGAACAACCTAAGATCATTCACTTTGCTAAGTCTCTAACCCCACCCGAGAAGACTAAGTTTGTACCATTATTTAAGAGAAAGCAAGTCAATTTTTCTTGATCATATGCAAACATGCTAGGGTTAGATCTAGATTTGATTCTACACCATCTCCCATTAGATCCAGGAGTGAAACCAGTGAAACAGAAGCTTAGAAAGATGCATCCACACATAGCACTGCTTGTAAAAGAAGAACTCAAGAAATTACTAGGTGTAGGATTCATCAGAGCTATAGACTATCTGGAATGGGTCTCCAACATAGTACTAGTATCCAAACTTGATGGTCAAGTCAGACTATGCAATGATTTTAGAGATCTAAACAAAGCTTGCCACAAGGATGATTTTTCGTTGCTAAATACAGATATCATAATCGACTTAACAACAAGGCATACCATGTTATCTCTCATGGATGGCTTCTCAAGATATAATCATATCAGGATAGCACTAGAAGACTAGCATAAGATAGCTTTTACTTATCCATGGGGAACTTTCTACTAGAATGTCATGCCATTTGGGCTAAAGAACGTAGGAGCCACATATCAATGTGCTATGACCACTATATTCCATAATATGATGCATGTAACAATGGAAGATTATGTAGATGATATCCTCACAAAGTCACTCACAAGAGAATCACACCTGGATGTGTTAGAGAAAGTCTTTCAGAGATTACAACAATTCAAGGTTAGGTTGAACCCAAAGAAATGTATGTTTGGAGTCACCTCAGGCAAGCTCCTACGTTTTATTATATTGGCAAATGGAATAGAGGTGGACCCTACCAAAGTTAAGGCTATTATGGACATGCCACCACCCAAGACGCTTACTCAACTAAGATCTCTACAGGGCAAACTCCAATAAATCCGTAGGTTCATATCACAACTGGCAGACAAGTGTCAACCATTCAGTCATCTCCTACACAAGAACATTCTATTTAGGTGGGATGAGAAGTGTGAAGAGGCATTCAACAAACTGAAAGAGTACCTTATGAATCCACCCATTCTCATGCCTCCTATCCAAGGGAAACCATTGATACTTTACATATGTGCTACACCTACAACTCTTGGGGCTCTTCTAGCACAACAAGATTACAAAAATAAAGAAAGAGCCATCTACTACATCAGCCAAACATTAGTGGGCTATGAATTGCAATACTCTTAGATAGAAAGATCATGTCTTGTGGTAGTTTTTGCTTCCCAAAAACTCTGACATTATATGCTTGAACATCCAGTCAAACTTATTGCAAAAATAAATCCACTGAAGTACCTACTAAGCAAAGTAGCTCTAACAGGTCACCTAGCCAAATGGGTAATGCTCCTAAGTGAATACGACATTGAGTATGTAGATAGAAAGGCTATCAAAGGGAAAGTCATTGCTGATCAGTTAGAAGATGCACCATTACAGGACACCAGACCAATGCAATTTGAGTTTCCAGATGAATCCTTATTCAATATCTCAACACATTCCTAGAAACTTTACTTTGATGGGTCTTACACAAACCATGGATCAGGGGTAGGAATCTTGTTTGTAACTCCTCATGGCGACACCATACCGAAGTCTTACTGTTTACTATTCCCATGCACCAAAAACATAGAAAAATATGAAGCCTTAGTCATTGGTCTCAAAATGGCAACAGAGTGGAAAATCAAAGAGCTACATGTCTATGGTGATTCTCAACTAGTGATCAATCAGGTCAATGATGATTACTAAACCAAAGATGAGAAACTTGTCCCATACAAGTGAATGGTCGAGGACTTTAAGGAATACTTTGTGATCATCTCTTTTGAGTAGATACCTCACATTGAGAACAAAGTAGTAGATGCCATGGCAACCATTGCCTCTCTTCTCGAGATACTAGAGAATGAGTCACGGTACGAGTTCTTAGTGGAATCAATTTAGTAACCAGCTTATGATCTTCTTGAAACCCATTCCATATGCCTTTTAGTTGGATCTGATTCACCTTGGTACAGTAAGATTTACACTTACCTCAAGGACAAAACCCTCCCACCTAACTTATCTTCAAACCAATGATGAACCTTTATACGCCAAACCTCTCATTATACCATCAATGCCGACACCCTATACCAACATGGTCTAGATGGTACTTTACCCTATTGTTTAGAATGAGAAGAATCCCAATCTGCCTTACAAGACGTACATGAAGGGATCTGTGGAACACACTCTAGCAATCCTTCCTTAGCTAAAAAACTCATACATTTGGGTTATTACTGGCCGAACATGGAAATAGATTCATACCAATTTGTGAAGAAGTACAAGTAGTGCCAAATACATGGGAACCTGATACATGCACTTGCTCAAGAGTTGAGACCTTTAATGACACCTTGGCCCTTTTTCCAATGGGGACTTGACCTTGTGGGAAAGATTCATCCACCCTCATCCAATGGCCACAAATTCATAATAACTGCCACTGAATACTTTACCAAGTGGATTAAAGTCGTTCCCCTCAACACTATCACAGGTAAACAAATCTCCTCATTCATCCTGAACTACCTCATTTGCAGATACATAATTCCCTCATCCATTATCACAGATAATGGAAGACCCTTCAAAAACTAGGATGTCCAAGAACTCTGTGACCGATTCAAAATCTAACACCGTTTCTCCAAGCCCTATCACCCCCAAGGCAATGGTCAAGAAGAAGCATCCAACAAGACCATCGTGAAACTCCTCAAGAAGACAGTCAACGATGTTGGCCGTGATTGGCATATCCAACTCAATCCTGCTTTGTGGACCTATAGAACCAGTATATGCACTCCCACAGGTGCTACACCTTATGCCCTTGTCTATGGCTCAGAAGCTATCCTCCCTTTAGAGGTCAAGTTACCATCTCTCAGGGTGTCGTTAAAAGGTCTCATAGTAGATGAAGAATACAGAGTTTCTAGGTTACAAGAACTAGAGTTGAGAGAGGAAAGGAGACAGAAAGCCTTTAACCATCTCAAAGCATATCAACAAATGATGTCGTGAAGCTATAATCACAGAGTTCACCCAAGAATCTTTAAAGTCAGAGATCTAGTTCTTAAGGAGAATCCCCACAATCAATAGGGTTAGGAAAAGAAAGGCAAGTTCAAGCCCAACTGGCTTGGGCCTTATGTGATCATAGCTACTTATGGATCGGGGGCATATCAGTTAGCAACATCAAAGGGTGAGTTGTTCGATGACCCAATCAACAGCATGCATCTTCACTGGTTCTATACCTAGGAGAACCACAATGTAAGGGGGGCATAAAATACAAAAAAAAATCAGAAAAATGCAAAAAAAAAATTAAAAAATTAGAAAAGTACCAAAAAAATTGTCCTTTGGTGAAAACCTAGCAAATAGGCACCTTGGATAGGTATCATGATGAAAACCTGGAAAATAGGCGTCACGCATACTTTCTAGCTTTCGTGCAAATAAAAGTAAGTGGTGAAAACCTGGTAAACAGGTGTTACTTGTGATAAACTGCCTTCTCCATCTTTGGGAAACTAATCACCATGTGTCCATTCTTCCTTCACTCATGTCCCATTCGATCCATATCTGTTCCATAATAAAATCCTGACAGTAACCTAATATGGCTTGATACTCTATCTCATTGTTGCCTTGTCAGCCAATGTTTTATCCCATATCCTATCCATAGTGTGAGCGTAGCATAGTGTCTCTCATTAGTATCCATGGTCTAAGTCCATGAACTACGTTACCGCTGTGTCGTCACATAGGCAAGGCCATTTTCAATGTGCCCCCAAGGCTTCCTTATCCATCCCATAGCTTTTCATCTATCCTCTAGTCCATCCATGATCAAAATCCATGAACTACGTTGCCTTTGCGTCATCACGTAGGCAAGGTCATTATTCTAATGCACCCCTAAGGCTCCATTGTCCCATCCATCCCATGTCTAGTCCTTCTATCTATCTGAGTTCACACCACTTTCTACCACCTAGGTCTTAGATTTGTTAAGGCTTAACCCGAACTATGTTGCCTCTGCATCGTCACGTAGGCAAGGCCATTTAGCAATGAGTCCCTGAGGCACTAGGTTAGTCCCTTAAGGTCCGTCTCACCAATAAAGATTGTGGAATCTTCTCACCAGGAAAGCAAGTGCAAGCAAAAATTGCTCTTTTTTAGGTAGAAATCCTAACGCAAGACATTAACCTATCCAAGGCAAAGTAGACAAACACCTAGGCCTTGTAAATGGTTTTACCCAAATTATGGAAAGAAACAAACACATCTAAATGTAAAAATGTTTTGTGGATTGGAAACATGGTTAAAATACAGAGTCTTGATTTTTGCTATTATGTCTTTCTATGCTACTCATGGATGCCAAAAGCTAGAGATGCTATGATGGGGGCATGATTATTTTCTTTTGTTTTGTTGTTTGTGGATTAAACTTTAGTAATGTGAAGCCTTGTCTAAAGACATGATTGGCAAAAGATCATCGAGGACGTCCAAGGTCTAACATGAAAGGGGGCAATCCTTGTTTGTTGATGCACAAGAAATGTTAGATTTAGGACAAACAACTGAGAGGGGGAGGGTGAATCAGTTATTCAAAACTTTCTTGCAATTAACCACTTAAATCCTTTTCTTAATTCAACATTACAAAGATAAATCAATCATGAAACTTAATGCAACAATTCAAGACCAAAAACACATTTACACATATGACACCAAGATTTTTGACGTGAAAAAATTAGTTAAGGGAAAAACCACAAGGTGCTTGACCCAAGATTGTATTATCTGTTAGAAGAATAGAAAGAACAAAAATGACACATGCCAATTAGGGCTCACTACCTACAAGAGACACACTATCTATAGAATAATAAGTATTACATACTTGAACTAAAGAATAGCATCTTCACCATGCTTGAGTCAGTTCCATTTAAGCCCAAAAACTTTTGCTCTGCCTTTCACTCTCCTCCTCTCTACCATACTCTCATCTCTACAAGACACTTTGAAATGACTTTACAATCCCTTATTTATACAAGACATCAACTTAGGAATTATCATCCAAGTCAGCATACATTACAGAGCAAATACAAAAATACATCATGATTAATTACAAAAGACTTCAAGTGGATCAACACATTGTCGGCCACACAGAATTGAGACTTCAATCTTCTTCTAGGAACATGCCAATTCATCACATAACATCTTCAAGATCATCCACAGGAGGTGTAACTCATCTAGTCGGCCAAACTTATGAAGAACACCATCATCTAGAAGTAATTCTTCAAATGTGAGCTCAAACTTCAATGTAGACCACCAACACAAATTGGACACGATCCAAAGACCTCCACAAGCTTTCCTGAATCACCAAGAACATCTGCACTACATCTTCTTACTGGAATCATTCTCTCCTTCATCTGGAACCTCAAGAACATAGTCTGTGATCACTATCATAATGGAATAGATGCTTGCGGACCTCCAGACCATGCTCCAATTGATTTGTCAACTCACATTGACATTCTACACACTCCACCAAATTTGCAGAACAAGATATTTCATTTCTGGATCTCACCAGACCTTTTTGTATTACTTTGTCACCTCTGAACATCTACCAGAACCAGTTTTACCTGAGTGGCCATAACTTCTTCAGATCTTCATGTGGACCTCTAAAATCTTTACTGGATCATCTTAAGACATATATCTACAAACCCTTTGATGCACATCCTCTGAGCTTCATTTTATCTTGGATCTTTACCTCACTGACTTCACTGTTCTTCTTTGTTCCTTATATGACTAATTTTCTCAATATCCTCAGCATACAGCTCATCCAATCATTATCATTAATGCAACAGGAGTATGTTGACATCAATGACAACACCGGTTAGGCCCATACTTGCAAAAAACTCCCTGTTTGTCATTGATGGCAACATATGATGTGAAAAACTATTTTGACCATTAAGACAAGAACTTTTTCTTACTGACACAACTCCCCCTATCAACAACAACCATTCCCATGTCTTCTCTTCCTTTACTGCTCCCCCTTTGATCAACAACCACTTGTTTTTTCACATGTCTTCTCTCCCCCTTTGACATCAATGGCAAAGGGCACATACTTGCAACTTCACCACTTTAGAATCATACCAACTGCTCCCCAACATCAATCTAGACCACAAGATATGACTGTGATATCCACTAGACTGATGCACATCAGTGCATCTTAGTTCATCATGAGAGGGGTAATAACCCTTAACTTCTCCCTGAGATACTCAAAAGAGTCCTTAGGTAGAGGTTTTGTAAAGATATCTGCAATCTGATCCTTGGAGGGCACAAACTCCAATCTGACTTCATTATTGTTCACTTGCTCTCTCAAAAAATGAAACTTGATTGATATATGTTTAGTCTTTGAATGCAACACTAGATTCTCTGAGATGTTAATTGCACTTGAGTTATCACAGAAGATTGTGATAGGTTCCTCATACTCCACTTTGATGTCTCTTAGCATCTGCTTCATCCACAAAACTTGAGTGCAACTACCTCTTGCTGAAATATATTCTGCTTTAACTATGGACAGAGATATTGCCTCTTATTTTTTGTTTAGCCAAGAAACCAATCTCTTCCCCAAAAAGAATGCTCCACCACTAGTACTCTTCTAGTCATCCACATCTCCTGCCCAATCTGCAACTATATATGCATGAAGAGAGAAATCATGATCTCTAGGATACCATAGACCATACTCAACTGTCCCTTTTAGATATCTAAAAATCCTCTTGATTGCCATGACATGAGATTCTCTAGGATCATCTTGGAATCTAGCAACAAGACCAACATCATTCATAATGTCAAGTCTAGTTTGAGTGAGATACAACAATCCTCCAATCATTGACCTATACTTTTTCTGATCAGCCTTAGGTGAGTCATCATCTTTGCTTAATTTGCATCTGGTTGCCATGGGAGTATTCATTGGCTTTCAATCTTCCATCCCAAATTTCTTCAACAATTCTTTCACATATTTGGTCTGAGAAATGAAGATTCCTTTCTTTGTTTGAGTGATTTGTAGACCCAAGAAGAAATTCATTTCCCCAAGCATGGACATTTCAAATTCACTTTTCATTTGATTTGCAAAAGTTTTGCACATACTATCTCTTCCTCCAAAAATGATATCATCAACACACTTCAACTATCAAGATGTTTTCATGATCAATTTTGAAATACAAATTACTATCAGCAGTACCTTTGTTGAAACCAATCTTCAAAAGATGCTTATCCAATCTTTCATACCAGGCTCTTGGGGCTTGCTTGAGTCCATACAGTGCTTTCTTCAACTTGCAGACCATATCACCATGATTAGACAATTGAAATCCATCTGGTTGCTCAATGTATACTTCTTCTTCCAAGTCACCATTCAGGAAGGTAGACTTGACATCCATCTATACTTTGAAATCCTTGAAGGTAGCAAAAGCAAGAAATAATCTGACTGCTTCAATTCTTGCTACTGGAGCAAAAGTTTCTTCAAAATCAACTCCTTCTATTTGAGAGTAACTCTTGTACACCAATCTGGCTTTATTTATGATTACTTCACCAGCTTCATTCAGTTTGTTCTAGAAGACCCATTTGGTTCCAATCACATTCTTAGTTCTAGGTCTAGGAACAAGATCCCAAGTGTGATTTTTCTAAATTTGTATCAACTCTTCCTCCATTGCTTTAGTCCAGTTTTCATCATTGCAAGCTTCATTCACTGTCTTAGGTTCAATCTTTGAAATCAGACAATACTCTTCTGAATCTTGAGCAATCCTTCTTCTTGTTTGTACACCTTTGCTTTTATCACCTATGATCTGATCCTCAGAGTGATTCAGTTTTACATACCTGGGAATTTGGGGATTTTCTTGCACTTCTACATCTTGAACAGGTTCATCCAAATTCATCTCTTCTTCCTGGTTTACCAGATCAGTTTGAATCTAAATCTTAGAAGGGGCTTGGACTCCTTGGATTAAAACATTATTTTGATTGTCTTCATCATATTCATAAAACCTTGAGGGTTTTACAATCCCTTCATCAACCTTCACAGTAGTACTTTCTATAATCTTTCTCAATCTCTTGTTATAACACCGGTATGCTTTGCTTTGAGTAGAATAACCCAAGAATATTCCTTCATCACTTCTAGCATCAAAATTTCCTAGAACTTCATCTCTTTTAATGTAACATATTCTACCAAAAACTCTAAAATACCTCATAGTGGGAGTGATGCCAAACCAATGTTCATAAGGAGTCTTACCGGTATTGCTTCTGATTTGTACTTGATTGAGAGTATAGATTGCAGTGCTTATAGTTCTCTCCAATAGATCTGAGGAACATTTGCTTCCATCACAATGGTTCTAGATACTTCCTAGATGGTCTAGTTCTTTCTCTCCCCTACTCCATTCTACTGTGGAGTCCTAGGAGTAGACAACTATCTTTTTATTCCATGTTTCTCCCAAAATTCTATGAACTCACCAAATGTGAATTCTCCACGTCTATCAGACCTCAGACATTTCAATTTCAATCTGGTTTCATTTTCTACCATATCCTTGAATATTTTGAATTTCTCAAGAGCTTCAGATTTCTCTTTCAGAAAAGTTACCCACATCATCTGGGAGTAGTCATCAATCAATAGCATGAAGTATCTATCACCTTGTACACTCCTAATTCTTGCCGGACCACATAGGTCAGTATGGACTAAGTCCAATAATCTGGTAGAAGATTGTTCTTTGCTTTTGAATGAGATTCTACTCTGCTTACCCAACTGACACTCTTTGCACAAGCTATTTGTAGGTTTCACCAATTTTGATTTAGATCTCTTATAGCTTGATTGTTGCTTATCTTGATAATGTTAAATTCACATGACACATTCTCCTATGCCATAGCCAACTCTGATCAATTTGAACAAATAGACAACTTTTACCAGTATCAACCAAATGGAAGATATTACCTTTTGTTTGAGTACCGGATGCAATCTCTATTCTGGAGCTTTCAAAGGTCTTGTATTTTCTATTCTTGAATTGGAGATCATAGCCTTTGTCCACCAACTGTCCAACACTAACAAGATTGTGCTTCAATCCTTCAACATATAGTACATTACTGGTTTTGTTCTTTCTGTCAAAAGAAATAGTTCTTCTACCTCCAATTCTACCAGCAGAATTATCACCAAATTTTACAACTCCTTCATACCTTTCCAAATCAATAAACTTGTTTTTGTCACCTGTCATATGGTGGGAGCATCCACTGTCAATGATCCAATGACCCTTTTCTTCAACTTGGGCAGCAAAAGCTCTTTCCACAACTTTATGATTGATAGATTCAAAGGGGATTGGATCTTCTTCCTTGATGGCAATAAACACCCAGTCACTTCCTAATTTGTTTCCTATCTCTGATTCATCATCTGTTACTCCTTCATCATCATCATCTTCATGAACATAGTAGCATTTGTTTTGGAACCTTGATCTGTTAGGATTTGGCCTTGAAAATATTTTCAGACACCTTGATGCAAAATGACCAATCTTGTTGTAGTTAAAACACTTAAAAGGCAATTTCCCTTCATACTTACCAGATCCTCTTGGCAGTCTTTTCACAATAAGGGCTTCAAGTTGAGTAGTTTTTTCTTCTTCTTCTTCTAGGTCTTTTTTTTCTTTTTCATACCATGATAGTTTCCTTGAAGAGTTCTCTCCTAGATCAAACCTTTGTTTTCCTTTTACATATGCACTAGCTTTGAATGTAGATTCAGTCTTGGGGGGGGCATCTCCAAACTCAGTCAATTCAAATGCAACCAATTTACCAACCAATTGATCTCTTGTGACACCTAAATGGGCTCTAAATTCTTCAATGGCAGCAATCTTGTATTTGTAAGAATTAGGAAGGGATCTGAGAACTTTGCCAACAATCTCATCTTCACCCAAGACTCCACCAGCACATCTAATGCCACAAACAAGCTCATTTACTCTTGGCATAAAAGTAGTGATATTTTCATCATCTCTCATCTTCAAATTTTTAAATTTTCCTTTTAGACTCTGTAGCCTGGAACATTTAACATACCTATCTCCTTCATGCAGAAGTTTCAGTTTTTCCCAAATCTCAAAAGCAGTTTGTAGGTCAACAACATTTGATAGCTCTGAATCATATAGGGCACTTAGAAGAGCTTTTTTAGTCTGTAGGTTGTTTTCAGCATCTGTGATTTCATTTGTGCTTTTTGGACTACCTTGTGGAGGAGTGTACTTTGTTGAAGCCATGGACAAATACTACATTCCCATACATTGCAAGTGACATTGCATGTGACTTCTCCAAAGATTAAAATTGGTTCCATCAAACTTCAGACTATCCTTCTTGTAGGATGACAACCTGGATCTCCTCAAGTGGTTAAGCTCTTTTAGAGGAACTTATCTTTGATAAAAATTGTTGGATTTAGGACAAACAACTGAGAGGGGGGGTGAATCAGTTGTTCAAAACTTTCTTGCAATTAACCACTTAAATCCTTTTCTTAATTCAGCATTACAAAGATAAATCAATCATGAAACTTAATGCAACAATTCAAGACTAGAAACACATTCACACATATGACATCAAGATTTTTGACGTGGAAAACCTAGTTAAGGGAAAAACCACAGGGTGATTAACCCAAGTTTGTATTCTCAATTAGAAGAATAGAAAGAACAAAAATGGCACATGCCAATTAGGGCTCACTCCCTGAGCACACTACTCACAAGAGGCTCACTGCCTATAGGAGACATACTGTCTACATAATAATAAGTATTACATAATTGAACTGAAGAATAACATCTTCACCATGCTTGAGTCAGTTCCATTTAGGCCCAAAAACTTCTACTCAGTCTTTCGCTCTCCTCCTCTCTACCACACTCTCATCTCTACAGGACACTTTGAAATGACTTTACAATCCCTTATTTATACAAGACATCAACTTAGGAATTATCATCCAAGTCAGCATACATTATAGAGAAAATACAAAAATACATCATGATTAATTACAAAAGACTTCATGCGGATCAACACACTGTCGGCCACACAGAATTGAGACTTCAATCTTCTTCTAGGAACATGCCAATTCATCACATAACATCTTCAAGATCATCTGCAGGAGGTGTAACTCATCCGGTTGGCCAAACTTATGAAGAACACCATCATCTGGAAGTAATTCTTCAAATGCGAGCTCAAACTTCAATGCGGACCACCAACACTAACTGGACATGATCTAAATACCTCCACAAGCTTGCTTGAATCACCAAGAACATCTGCACTACATCTTCTTACTGGAATCATTCTCTCCTTCATCCAGAACCTCAAGAACACAGTCTGTCATCACTGTCATAATGGAATAGATGCTTGCGGACCTCCATACCACGTTCCAATTGATTTGTCAACTCACATTGACATCCTACACACTCCACCAAATTCATAGAACAAGATATTTCATTTTTGGATCTCACCGGACCTTTCTGTATTACTCTGTCACCTCTGAACATCTGTCGGAACCAGTTTTACTTGAGTGGCCATAACTTCTGTAGATCTTCATGCGAACCTCTAAAATCTTTATTGGATCATCTTAAGACATATATCTATAAACCCTTTGATGCACATCCTCTAAGCTTCATTTTATCTTGGATCTTTACCTCACTAACTTCACTATTCTTCTTTGTTCCTGATATGACTAATTTTCTCAATATCCTTAGCATACAACTCATCGAATCCTTATCATTAATGCAATAGGAGTATGTTGACATCAATGAAAACACCGATTAGGCCCATATTTGCAACAAGAAATACTCAGGTCATCTCAGTTCAATTATACCTAGATGCTTGTATTAACTTTCTAAAGAAAAATCCATGTAAGTAATGACTTAGGTCATCTCAATTCATTTATACCTAGATGCTTGTATTAACTTACAACATTCAGAAAAAGTACCAAAAAAACAAAAAAAGCCCATTGATGAAATAAGCACTTCAAAAATACTTGCACCATCAAGATGTCAAAATAACTATTCACATCCACTCACATCCACAAAGCATCCATACCATTCACATCCACAAAGCATCCATATCTTACCCCATGCAATAAGGATGGTATGTAGAGTATCAATGTTTACAAAAGCTTGTGATTCCTTTTGTCGAGTCATTCTTCTATCAACCAACTTTCTATCTTTGTATCTCTCATCAACAGTTCTAGCAGTCAGTCTAAGCAATGATCCAAATGCAAATCCATACTTAATCCATACCAATCAAGCCAAGTCAATCTTGTCAAATGATCCAATCATAATCAGTGGTCTTGATCCTTGTCTAGTCGTAAACCAACTCGATTAGTTAATCAATCAATTGTCTTATACAAGATGTAACATTGTCAAAATCAGACCAACACATGTGTCTTACATGATATGCTTCATTTCCTAAAACCAGACACTATCCTTTATGTTTTCTCTAGGAATCTATCATTCCCCACCATGACAACACTCTCATATATCGTTATCAGTATATCGTTGGTTTACCAATTGACAGGGGCAATACCTTGTTTGTTCTTGTATCATTTGTGCATACTTGCTTACTTGCTTGTGTGTGTTATCATTTTATCTTGCATCACATATCATTCATCTCTTTCTTCATCCTAACCTGTCTTCTTCAACCTATCATGTTCTTCCACCTTCTTCATTGTGAGATTGTCCGTCTCATGCCCTTAAAACTCTCTACCCATCCAATCTCCTAAGGGTGCATCCTCATCATATCTTTCCGTTATCATCTTTTTCTTCTATCCATACCTTAGATTCATTGAAATGATGTTACTTGACACAAATCTCATCATCTCAAACATCGCATCAAAGAGGGGCAAAATGTATACACCTAAAAATGACACGACTCTGTCCAAATAAATATTCTTAATATTTATGTAAGTCAAAATCCTCTATCAATAAATAAATAAAACAAATTTATTTATTTGATTCATTTTTCTCTAAGTTAATTGAATATCGAAATATTTAATTATCTCTTCTAAAGTCAAAATTAAATAAAATCTTTTATTTAATTAAATTCTTCCAAACAATTAAATAATTCTTAATTATTTAATTAAATCAAATCATTCTTCCAAATTTAAATAAATCAAATCAAATTTATTTAAATCCTCTCAATCTCCAAAAATAAAATACAATCAAATATTTTATTTATTCTTCCAAGTCATGCACAACAATTAAATAAATTTATTTATTTATACTTTCTTATCTTCTAATTCTTCAAATATCTTCCAAATCTTCTAAAAATAAGTCTTCTTCTTCATGCACACAAAATTAAATAATTTATTATTTAATTTCTCTCAAATCATGCAAAAACAAATCACAAGTTGATTTAACTGACTCAACCAACCTTGTTTTTATCAATATTTCTTAAATTAGAAAAAAGCTTTCTAATTTATGAAAAACATGTCTTATCTTTAGAAAAGAAAGTAGTTAACTCAAATAAAACAACTTTTGTGTGACACTTGTCTTCTTCTTATTTGTACACATTCCTCAACTATTCTTAACCATTGATCTTCTCATTCTTTCTATACCGTTGATCTTCATTTTTGCAAGTCTATAAATTGAACCTTATTCTTCCATTTCATCCATCCAAGCTTTAAGTATCGTTACTCTGCAGGAATTACAGTGCGCCTTTGGCACCAATTCTTTCATTGCTTGTGATCACACTCGTTATTACGTACTACTACCATTGTTGTGAAACTCATCTTCATGGTGATATTATCATAACCATTCCCATTTGAACATCTTGGAATTATAGCAAGGAAGTGCACCTTCTGAGGGCCATATTCGTTAGACAAGATCATTTGTGATAGGTGATCAATGGAAGCTTCGAATTGAAGGAGGTTTGAATTGTATTGTTCTTTATTTGATTAATCTTATTTGTTCACCATTTTATTGAGTTTTGGGTATCTTGATATTTGATATTATTGATTATTCATTTGAATCCAATTTTCCCTTAACACCTCCTATAAAAATATATTAGCATAAGAGGATGAAATTATTGACACATTCTTGAACATGACTCTACCCTCTTTGGAAAATGAAACATTAGTGGATAAAGGGCTCCCTCTCAAGGACTCTTCATGGGTAGAAAAAGAATATTCACTTAAGGATCATATGGTGCATGGAAACCCATTAGAACTTACACATTTGATTGAAAACTCGAGAACCTTCAATGAGTAGACTATGAATATCTCTAGTCTAACTAACAACACCATACCTTCCTCTCATCCCACTGCTCTCCTTGGCCAAGATATAGCATTAGTGGATGAGAAAAGGTCTCTCACATTAAATCCTTTAGGGACAGATGTTGGGTGCAATCAAGAGGGACACAATGTTAACTCAATAATCATTAATAGACTTTGTAGAAATATTCCTAAGATGATTTTTAGAGGGGCTCAACAACCACCTAGACCCCCTGATCACATCTATGACTATGCAAAGAAAATTTCTCAAAGAAATCAGGGTGTTCAAAATGTAATTGCTCATACATACAACACCCGTAATAACAAGCAATGTTAGCAAGCACCGCATGTGTCTATCTCTCTTCCATGTTCTCAACCTATGATCTTTCCACCACCTCGTCTTACTCATAAAAGTGGTCAAGAGTATGATCTTGTCGAACAGCTTCGTGCTACTCTGGCTAGGATCTCTCTTTGGGATTTAATACAAACATCACCTACATACCATGGAATGCTCCAAGAAGATTTACAAAAGGTGATTGTACCGCCTATTATTAAGCCTAATGATGTAACAGCCATATTGGATAGTATGCATGCGACAAAAATAGATATTCTCTTTCAACCACAGGAATTACCATCGATTGAAGTTCAAAACCAATATGACCCTCTTATAATCTTTGTCACAATAAACAAAACATTGGTTAAAAGAGTTATGATCGATAATGGATCATCTCTTAATGTTTGTGGCATTGACTTATTACATAAGATTCAAGTTGATACATCTGCCATCAAGACGGAAATGTTAAGTATCTGTGATTTTGACAATGTTTGACAACAATCCATAGGCACTATAACTTTACCTATACAAGTGGGACCTGTGATTGTGCCTACCTTGACTCATGTCATGCCTTGTTCTTTATCTTACAACATGATTCCTTGTAGACCTTGGATAAATGCATTGGGGGTAGTCCCTTCCACCTTGCATCATTCAATCAAATTTATATTCAAAGGTAAACTTCATACTATTCATGTCGATCCTAAACTAGATAATTGTTTACACATTGAAAAGCAAAAACTAGTTTACAATCATATGAGCTTAAATAGTTTAGAAGTTGATTCACCAATGCCTCTAGCCATGAATGATGTTATGAAAGATTCTATACCATCGAATGCACTCTTTGATGATGATTGGGGCTCATTAGATTTTAATCCTTGTAGTATAGCGGAATATAAAATTAATAGCCTTGATACATTAAAAGTTGCATAGATCTCACCTAAGCAATCTTTTGAAGCACCTAAGAAACCTAAAGTCCCCTTGGTAGAAAATAAAAACAATGCTCTCACTTATACCACAAACTATGAGACCTATGAGGCTTCACTATCCCCTAAAGAAATGACATCCCTCTATGGTCAAGGTTTTAAATTTTTTTATAAAAATTATGACTATCTAGGTAATGGATGTGGTATAAATGAACAAGGGATACAAGTACTTATAAAACCCACTTTGACACATTACTCAAGTGGAATTGGATATAATCCTTTTAAAGAAAAGAAAGCCTCCCATCATCCTAAACTCAATGTTAATGCAATATCAAAAAGACCAAAACAACATGACAGATATTCTAGATATGTATCTTCTTAACGATGGTGCTACTAGGTAAGTATTTCTAACCCTTTATCTCTCTTTTGATGTGCTTCCCCCATGATGTGTTGTGTTGTTTAGGCCTCCTAGGATGACCCCAAATTCTTTTGTAAGGTTTGAGATACTAGGAGACTACCTCTATTACGACCTTCTTCGATTTGTATCATCATTATTCTATGTTGCCTCTCTCTCTAATTTCATTGTTGTGTGTTGCGTGTTACAGACATAGTGTTGCAGTTGGTGACTTTAGGGCACCCTCCTACATGACTTTCCCTAAGACACTTGTTTCTCCTCTCTTATTTATTATTTTCCTTCCTCTAGTGTTTCTATCTAGTGGGCTGATGATGAAAAACATTTATACTGATGCGGACCTAGCGTCCCTTTCATGAGAAATAAAAAATTGGACTTAGTTCCTAATATGACGATTGGGTTGTATATCTTATCTGACTCTTGGCTAGTGGAAGCACTCATACTTTCCACATAGTGATTTTGATGATGTTTTTATCTCATTTACAAATCATAACAATATTGATGCTCTGCACTTTGTTTGTCATTGAATCTAGCCTTCGTGGTATTCGATTCAGAGATCTTTGTGATATAGCCCCATGGTTATCCTCGAACTCCGAATTCATAATATAACCTTGGCTCTTTGTGTGGTTAATCATATGCATTGATGTTATTGTTTATTATGACTATGTAGACACTAACATTTTTCTTGCAGGGATGTGTTTATGGGAACATTTGGTGATCATAAAGTACATGTCATCTCTGGGGGGCATGGGCTTTGCGAAAGTTCATGTTCCCTTGTGTGTTTACTTCCTACCTTAACATGCTTGATATTGATACCTAATATCAACCACCTTAAGGTGGGGGCATATATAAGGTAAGCTATCTGTTGTAGATGTTAGCAATGTGCTTGTCCTCAGGTACAGTTTAAGGACTTGTGCAATGAGTATGTCCTGTACTCTAAGTTTGTTTGCAATCAATCAATCATTTAAGCCCTCTGTAGAAGCAAGATATTGTGTATATCCTTTTTATTTTTAATCCCTCTGGGGAGGCAGGGATGATGTACTTCTCAGAGAAGATTGCATCATCCTATCATTTTCAAAAGTCCTCTACAGAGGTGGGGAGCAGTTCTATGACTAACTCAACCCTTAAGTGTGTCTTTGGTGATTGTTGTGGTGAAGCCCATTGTCATTGTGTGCCTATAATGTGCCTAAGATGGTGTTGGACCTTGAAATAGGAACACTCCATCGCTTGTCTACTGTGTTTTCTCTATGTCTTCAAAGTGTGTGTTTTTGGTGTGCTTGCTTTGTTTGGCATGTATGTTGCCCCATATGTAGCCTAAAGACCTGTGCGATGAGTACATCCTGCATTTTGGGAGGTTTTGTGTGTCTTTCCCTATATATGTAGTTTAAAGACCTGTGCAATGAGTACATCCTACATTATGGGAGGTGTGTTTACTTTCCTATACTTGCATCTACATTTCATATATATGAGAAAAAGAAAAGAAAAGAAATCATTATTGTCTTCTATGCATTAATGTGTCTTCCATGCATTCAATATATTTCCCATGTTTTACATGACTATAACTGTCTTCTCCATGTTTTGTGTGCTTGTCGTTGTCTTCAATGTGTCTAGCATGTCTTCTCTATGCTTGGCATGTTTGTTGTGTTTGTTGACCGTACTTTAATGCATATATTGGCCTCACATTTATACATACTGTAGACACCCAAAATTGACCTATTTATCATTAGCATTTGAATATCGCATTAGCTACCATCTCCATTTGTCTAACACACTTGAGCAATGTCCCTATCACTTATTTCTTCTATTAATTAAATAAATTCCTATTTATTTAATTAAATGATTAGCTATTTCTTCTATTTTTTCTAAGTTATAATTAAATAATCTTTAATTATTTAATTATTTATTTCTATCTATTTTAATTAAATAAATCTTATTTATTTAATTGAAAATCCCTTCATAAACCCACTTTCCAATTAAATAAATAAATTTTATTTATTTAATTAATTGCCCTTATCATTTATCTCAGTAAGCTGACATGTGTGCCTATTTCATTTAAAAAAAAGATAAGTGGTACTACATCTTTTACTTAATATCTTTCACATGTAGTACTTTTTATGTACACAGTCACACATAAGCCTTATCTTCCCTCCACTTGTCATTTACACATTCATCTATGACTATCAATTCATCATAGCCACTCACATAGCCACCAAATCTCCACCGTTGATTGATTTTGGTTGAGGTCTATATAAACACCCTCTCATTCCATACTAGATCTTATCTAACATTCATATAGCATCTACATTATCATCTTGAGCATATTAAGTATTTTAGCATCCATCTATCATATTATCATGATCATTCATTCATCATGACAGCTTTTATCTTTATAATTGTTCATTGTTGAAGAAGTAATCCATATCATAGACAAGGAATCATACAATCTAGGTGATATTGTTCTTGAATTGCATTCTTTTGATTTCATTTGGATTAGATTCTTTGATGATGGTAGGGTTAGGTTTTCATGGCTATGCTTGATCTTATTAACCTGATTTTTATCTATCACATTTTGGCACACCCGATGGGACTCATGTCCTTGATTAACTTTGCTATTTGAAGTTGTTTTTGTGAAGATCAAATTTTTTGAGCACTTATGGAAAGTTTTAGTCGCTTTTGAGTGAAAACTAGTCACTGTCTGATTTTACGCATTGCTTTTTAGCTAAAATCTGCTGTTTTAGCCTTTCCGAGATCACTTCTGAGCAAACAGTAGTCACTTAGTGTCTTTTTTGCATTGCTTACAAGCTAACAGTGGTTTCTTATGCCTTTATTTGAATTGCTTTTAACCTAATAGTGATTGCTTTTAACTATCTGGACTACTTTCTGCAAAACTAGGGTTTTCTATTATATCTTTTTTTCACAAATCTGAGTCGCTTATGACCTAAAATAAGCTGCCTGCTACTTTTTCGTATCACTTCTGAGCTTTATCATTTCACATCAGGGTTTACTAGTATCACTTCTGAACAACAACATTTCACTTATGGTAGAATACAAATTGCTCCTGATCAACAGTTGATCGCCTCTTGTAACTATGTCGCTTTCAGTCTTTATCATTTGCAGTCTAGTTTTCTTGGTTACTAATTGGGTATTTGTGTAGCATCTTATCAATTGTCCAAGAAAAGGAAGTTATCAAACTACTAACATATTTGTTGTATCTTCAATTAGTCCAAGACTCTTATGATTTTTCACTAATTTAGGAACATTTGGGCTTGGTGCTTAAAAAGAATCATTGCTTGCTCTGTGCTTGATTTATCTTTCTTGATTGCTTGCATGTGCATGTTTATAACCCAAATTTAATAGCAAAAGTATCCTCTCCCCTTGCCTATCAAATGGATCTTGGGTGCATGAGAACTTGTTATTATCTTTAGAGGGCCTACCTTCCTGATGTGAGAAGGGGTACGGCCCAAGCAGTAATGGGCTAAAGCCAAGTCCTTCCAAACTACTTTATAAGAAAATTGTTTATGTTGAAAGCCACAAACAATGGGTGTTGTTGTGTTATACCAACAACCAACCTCCCCTAAAATCCTCCAAGGTGTAACCCTTGAAGGCTAGGAGACTCCATAATAGAGAGTAGCGCTACCGCACATATAGCCACCTAAACGGATGCCCTTATTAGTAGTCTTGTGTAGTAGCCAAAAACCTTCTCTTTGTCGACACAAAAGGTGGGACCTTTGAAGCCACCCCGATTCATGTGGTTCTTAGAAGAGATAGTAGGGACAATCCTAAGGTTTGGTGGGGGACAAGCCTTGGGAAACCTAGATCTTGGTATGCGTGAGAAGTGTGTACCATGGAGAGTAACTGGTGCTACCAAGATCCTAAAGCTATCCACTTTGAATAAGCACGGCTAGGGGACTCAACAAATACAGTCCTTTCCTAGCCTAGGTTGTACAAGTTTGTGATTGTTGTGTGTGTGTGACAAATTATTGTTTTCTTGCCAAAAACACAATTTAGACATATTTCCTAATAGACACAGTCACTTTTGAGATTTAACTGCCCACATACAAACAACCAGATCACTTTTAACTAGCAGTCAGTCACCTTTTTCTTAAATTGAATCACCTTTCAACAATAGATGCTCACCTTTGGTATGAATTGAGTCACCTTTAATCAATAGTTATCACCTCTGAACTGAAACTGCTCACCTATAGAAAATTGGCTCGCCTTTGGTTAATACTGTAGCCTATTACCTGAACCAAAACCAAATCACTTTTAGCCTTTTCTAAGTCGCATTTGAGCTATTACCTGTAACTTGTGGTTAAATATCAGCAAATCTTAGTAACTCAGCTGAATCAATTGTATTTCCAGCTTGCTTAGCTTTAGCATTAGCTTTCAGACCTGCCTCTGATCAGTTGCATATACTTGGACTTTGTCTCCTACTTTGAGCATACCAAACAATTGGACTTTGTGAACTTTCCATCTTCTTGAGATCCCAAACCAGCAAATCAAATATCAAACAATCAACCCAATCAATCTGAAAAACATCATATTTGGCTTTAGCCTTAGCAACATCAGTAAAACAACAACCTTAATAAACAACTTTTCCCTTGAGTGTGTGAGCTATTCTCTAGGGAAGTTCAACCAACAACCAACAACCAAGCAACCCAACAACAACAAAGCAAACAACAAACTAGCATAGCAACCAACAACCAAACAATCAGCAAACCATCATCTTTTTGGGTCTCAAACCTTGACAAGCTAAAGTCTAGTTTTCAACATCAACCATTATGCCTCAAACTAGGAGCCAATATAGAGCTAAAATGGAAGCAAAACTATGAGCTGAGATGGAAGCCAAGATGCAACAATCACGATCAACACCCCTTAGAGATGCAACTCAATTTACAACCAGTATGTCTTCTCACATGTTTGTACCCCATGGGTACACCATTGGCGAGTCATCACATCAAGTGCAATCAAACCCCTTCACAACAACTTATGAAGAGCATTCCCAAGAGGATTTATCTGACTATCAAGACACACATGTATGGGACCAAGTTGAGAAGCTTGTTTTATCTGATCCTAATCACTACTTTTTGTAACTTGCCCACATGGGAGCCAAACTACCAAGAGACTTTGACATATCCACTACTCGAGAGCATGATCCAAGCACTCCTGTTGTTGTTGCAAAGGGACCATCCACTATGGCCACACCATCGCATACCATATTTCAAAATCCATCTTCCAACCCATCTCTTTCATTTCCTATTGTTACTTCATTCGACCCACCACACTTAGAGTACACTTTAGAACCTTTGATAACTCCAAACAATGTGCTCCCTTTCCTTTTGTAAAATCTAAACATTCCACCTTTCCATGTTTCCCAACATACTCCTCCTACCATGACCATATCTATGCCTCAAGTAACACAAGTTGTCCATGTTGCCCAAGTACAAACTCCTCAAACATCACAAGCTATCCCCATATCCCGTATTCTGCAAGCTTCCCAAGCTATCCAAACAACACAAACTATCCAAGATTTACAACCATTGCAATCCACTACTCCCATTGTATCACATGTGGATGCCACATCCCATATTCCTACCACTTCTAATATGGTCTCCACAATTTCTACAAATCCATCCAACATGTCATACAATCCCAATGTTAGTCTCATTGACATGAGTGACCCGCGTATTGTTTCACAAGCTAATCCTAGCACTGCAATCTCTTATGTTGATCAACTTACATCAATTCTACCATCTTCCTATAATCCTTCACAAACCATCAATCCATCTTATACTACTCAAGGATTACGCATCGTCACCCAACACATGACATATACCAATCCTCATGTTGTCCAAAATACAAGCCCAAATGTCCATCCTTCTTCTGCCTCTACCAATCCTTTCATCGCTTACCATATTACAAATCCAATTCCAAATTCACAACCATTGACCAATGCCAATCCATCTCCTACTTCCCATGTGATGCAAAAGCTTGGCGCTAATTCATCGCAATATACCCAACCACTGCTTGTGTCTCAAGGATAGCAATCCTCAAACACATATGTGTCACATACTAATCCTTTGACATACATTGTGAGTATGCAACCTCAACAAACAGTCATGGCTCCATATATCCCACAACAACAACCTCAATATACCTCATATTACACTTCACCTCCCAACCAACCACCCCCTTTGAAACAACAACAATTATCTCCAACAGATGTTCAACAAATGATTAACAAAGTGGTAGGACAAAGCAAGAAGACATTTTCCTTAGAAGACATATGCACCTATCCATTTGACAAATCACTTCATATGACACCTTTTCCACCACACTTTGAAATTCCACAATTTGACAAGTACAAAGGAAAAGGAAATATGGAAGACCATCTTAGAGTGTTCTTTGTGGCATGTGTTGATGTTTCTCAAGATGATACATATATTCTAAGACTATTTCCCTGAAGCTTAGCGGAACAAGCTCTTGAATGGTTCTCTCATTTACCTCTGGGCATTAAGTCTTTTGTGGAACTAGCAAATAATTTCTGATCACATTTCACTTTGAACATTGAACACGAAGTGAACATGAATGACCTTTTCAACAATAAACAATGCAATGGTGAAGCTTTCTCTTCATTTACTCAATGATGGTGTAATATGGCTAGCAAATTATCATCAGAAATACCATAGAAACCACAACTCGATATCTTTGTCCAAAATATTCATCCTAAGCTTTCATTCTAGATACAATTGCAAAGTACTAGCACCTTTGATGAACTTATTTCCAAAGGAATCATCATTGAATGCACTTTAATTGCTAAAGGCACTATCAAGATTTTTTGAGATAACAAAGACTATCCTCAAAATTCCAATGATAAATCTCGCTTTTGGAACAAGAACAAGAATGTTGTTAATGATGTTGTTGTAGACGCAAAGAACATACAAACAATGAAATCTCCTATTAACATTCAAGCTACCTTACAACTCAACCTCTTCAACGAACTCGACAATGACAAACTTCAAATCCTTGATGACAATTTACTCCTGTAGCAGAACCTATGGAAGTTGTCTTTCAAAAGCTTCTCCAAGCAGGAGATATCATGTTACCGGATGTACCACCCAATGGTGAACTGCTCTTCAAAGATCCTTGGTATAAAGAGAATGAGTATTATGATTACTATAGAGTCAAAGAACACAAAAAAAAATTGTATACACTTAAAGCATGTTATTCAAGATTGAATTGATCAAGGTTTAATTAAAATCACACCTCCAACATCACAACCTACACAGCAACTGACATCGAACTATGATCTAGATGCTTTCAAGAATCCACTTCCATCTCATGACAAACCAAATAACCCTCATGCTAGGAATGCCATTCAGTACAACTATGAATCATCCACTATTGGCCATATTGACCATGCTCATATTTCTACCATTACTATCGAAGGCAAAGCACCCAACTACATTGTTACTACTCGAAGAGGCCATGTTACCATTCAAGGAGCACCTATCCATCCTCCTTGACTGTCCTCTAGCTGTAATATCCTCAATCACTTTGGCAAAAAACCTACACATATTTCCATTCTTGAGTTGCTTCGCATATCCCCTACCCATAAATCTATCCTTGACAAAGCCTTACAAGAATCTTGGGTGCCCAACGATATTGATACCACACAATTCCAATCTATGTTAGCTAGCATTGTAGCCCCTTGTCATCTCACCTTTTCTGACAAATATCTTCAACCCTCCATTCACCCTTCACACAATGAAGCCCTCCACATAGAAGTGTTTGTTAACTAATGCCATATCAAACAAATCTTAGTGGATGGTGGAGCTGATCTTAATATATGTTCCTTAAAATTAATAAAACAATTGGGATATTCTGAGAATGTTGACACTTCCAAGGTCATTACGATCAGAGCATATGATGATGCCAAGAGAGATACTGAAGGGATTATTCATTTGCCTATTCAAGTTGGGCTAGTTACTACTAACACCCATTGTCAAGTCCTTGATATTGAGCTTCCTTATAACATCATCCTTGGCCGTCCATGGATCCATGGCCTCAAACCAATTCCTTCTACATACCATCAGTGTCTTAAATTTCTACATAATGGTGTTGAGATTACTATCCATGTCAATCCCAATCCATTTGAATTTTGTCATGCTTTTCAAGCTAAGTATCAAAGCCCTAACTATATTCCTATCAACACTAAAGCATTCCCATCTTCATCATATGTAGATCCATCAGCCCTACTCAAGCCATCATCTAGTAAATATGCTTCCAATATCCGTATCAAGTACACTGAACATGGCCTGGGTGAGTACACGTTGCAAGAATCTTGTTGTGTTGGAACTCTTCCCTTGTCTCCCAAATCTCATGGTAAACCTTCTACATCCAAGCCATCTTCATCAGCAGCTGTCATAAAAGTCCCACCCACAGTATTCATTAAAGGTAGATTCCTAGATGATGAAGAGATCAATGACATCACCTCTTGGATATTCTTTGATGAGAATGACCAAGTCCAACTTGAAGTGGAGAGATATAACAATGGGTTCTACATCATTAAGAACATGGGCTACAAAGGACATGGTGGATTGGGATCACAGGAACAAGGACCTAATGAACCCATTTTTGTGTCTAAGAAGTTTAATAAGTAAGGCCTTGGCTATCAGCTGGAGGTACCGCATTCCAAAGATATTAAGTGTATTTCTGATATGGAAGCTGGACCTTCCTCGGTAGGAGAGACTTCTAGTTTAGATACCATTGACAACTCTTCCCTTCATATGACCGACCTTTTCCAAGAAACCTCCATCTTCATTATTTCCACAACTTCCTCTAGCCATAACCATTCGTCCATTACCCTTTCACTCGTATATCCTAACCTCGTTGATTAGGACCAACAAGGGGCACTGATATTAGATACATTTGAAAATGACAAAGCTATTGCTAAATTCATGGGATTATGAAAAGGCATTCCATTGGGTGTTCATAAAGCAGGTTTCATGATGGATCTACCTAAACTAACATATTTTGGCGGAAGTATCAATCCTTCAGTCACAAAAGTGAAATAAATAAAATCAAAAAAGATAGGTCACTAGGTGAAAACTGAAAGGCACCTCTTGACCATAAAAAAGTAAAAATAAAGGACGTATCCGAAGTTGAAAACCTCTCTGAGGCAATTGAGGATGGGGGATTTGATCTTCTTGTCGCCGTTGACTATCATGAGAAATCAACAGTGCTAGTTGAAAAATCACAAGACATGAACTTAGGCATAGAGCAGAATCCAAAGATTACTTTTTTGACAGCATCACTATCAGAGTAGGAACGAAAAGACTTCACAACATTTTTCATAAAAAGAGCTATAAATTTTGCATGGACTTACGCTAACATGCCAGGTCTAGATCCATCACTTGTGGTACATCATTTAGTAGTATCTCCTAATGCAAAACCTGTCAAACAAAAATTTTGCAAAATGCATCCGCAAGTAGCTCCATTGGTTAAAGCAGAGATTTAGAAGCTGCTAGAAGTGAAGTTCATAAAGCCTATTGATTATCCAGGATGGGTTTTAAACTTGGTACCTATAGAAAAACCTAATGGATGAGTCCGCTATTGCACAAATTTCAGAGATCTTAATAAAGTATGCCCTAAAGATGACTTTCCACTACCAAACATAGACAACATTGTAGATCTCACAGCTGGACATGAAATGCTATCTTTAATGGATGGATTCTCAGGATATAACCAAATTAGAATAGCAGAGGAAGATCAAGGAAAAACATTATTCATTTGTCCATGGGGTACATAGTGTTGGGTTGTAATGCCTTTTGGTCTCAAGAACGTTGGATCTACTTATCAATGAGCCATGATAGTTATCTTCCATGACCTTTTTCACACTATCCCAGAAGACTATGTTGATGATATTCTAGGGAAATCCAAGACAAGAGAAGGACATCTACAGCTATTAGCACAAATCTTTGATCGACCAGAGAAATACCAAGTTAGACTGAACCCAAAGAAATGTGTATTTGGCGTAACATCTGGAAAATTATTGGGATACATTGTATCTCAGTAAGGGATTGAAGTGGACCCAACCAAAGTAAAATCTATTATGGAAATCCCTCTGCCAGCAAATCTCAAGTAGCTTCGTAGTCTACAAGGAAGGTTACAGTCCATCCGCATATTTATCTCACAACTAGCAGACAAATGTCATCCTTTCTAACATCTTCTTTGCAAGGGTGAAATTTTTAAGTGGGATGAAAAGTGTCAACAGGCCTTTAACAAAATAAAGGAATATCTGGCAACATTTCCTATACTTGATTGCCCATTATTGCTCTACATATCTTCAACAACAATAGCATTGGGTGCCCTTCTATCTCAACATGATGATTCAGGGAAAGAACAAGCCATTTACTACATCAGTAGAACTCTTGTGGGGTATGAACTCAATTATTCATCTATGGAAAAAGCATATTTAGCATTGGTGTTTCTTCCCAAAAGTTGCGACATTATAAGTTGAACCAAACAACAAATCTCATACCTAATATTGATCCATTCAAATGTCTTCTCTCCAAAGCAATCCTTACAGGAAGATTAACAAAATGGGTTATGATCTTAAGTGAATTTGACATAAAATATGTGGATCAAAAGGCCATAAAAGGACAAGTTATCGCCGATCAATTAGCTATAGCACCCATCACAAATATTCATCCAATACATCTAGAATTTCCTGATGAGGGATTGTTCAATCTAACTTCACCAACATTGTGGCAACTATATTTTGATGGATATTATAGAGAACATGGATCAGGAGCAGGGATATTGTTTGTTACCCCTCAAGGAGATTGTATCCTGAAATCATACAGAATTGTATTCTCATGTACCAATAACATAACAGAGTATGGAGCTTTAATCATAGGATTACGCATGGCAATGCAATGGGCTATCAAACAGCTACAAGTCTTTGGTGACTCTCAATTGGTTATCAAACAAGTCTTAGATGAATATCAAACAAAAGATGAGAAGCTTCTTCCATACAAGGTAATGGTTGATGAATTTAAAAAGTACTTTGACAATATCACCTTTGAACAAATCCCAAGGTTACAAAACAAAGTAGCAGATGCCATGGCTATGATTGGATCTCTTCTAGACATGCCATCCAATACACACAAATGTGAGTTTCCAGTTGAATAGCTTCTGATTCCAGCATTTGAAGTACCATAGTTTGAGCTTATATGTGAGATTGTTGGTCCCAATTTGTTGTGGTATGAGGACATATACGAGTATCTCCATGATCAAACTTTTCCATTCCAACTATCTAACACCCGACGAAAAACCTTTATCCGTTGAGCCTCTCATTACACTATCTTAGGAGACACCCTTTATCGCCAAAGTCTTGATGGTATCCTTCTTAGATATCTTGATTCTGAGGAAACAAAAGTTTCCTTAGATGAAGTACATGAAGGTGTTTGTAGATCACATTCCACTGGCCCTAGTCTTGTTAAGAAACTTCTATGAGCTAGATAATATTGGCCAACTATGGAGAAAGATGCACAACAATTTGCAAAGAGATGTCTACAATGTCAAAAACATGGGGATCTAATACATGCACCAGCACATGAACTTCAACCTATCATTACTCCATGGACCTTCTCATAGTGGGGACTTGATCTCATAGGTAAAATCTATCCTACTTTGTCAAATGGTCATAAGTTTATCATAACTGCCATTGAGTACTTCACAAAGTGAGTGGAAGCAATACCAATGACATATTACTGACAAGTAAATATCCAAGTTCATCCTACACTATATCATTTGTTGTTATGGATTTCCTCAAGCTGTTGTCACTGATAATGGTTGTCCTTTCAAGAACCAAGAGGTTAGAGATCTTTGTAACAAGTTTCAAATCCAACATAGATTCTCTACACCTTACTATCCTAAAAGCAATGGACAATCTGAGGCATCTAACAAAACAATTATCAAGATCCTCAAAAAGACAATCAATGAAGCTAGTTGTGATTGGCATCTGCAACTTAATCCTGCATTATGGGCATAAATAACAAGTGTCAAAACTCTCACTGGAGCTACACCTTATGCTCTCGTATATGGCACTGAAGCTATCCTACCTATTGAGGTTCAGAGCCCCTCACTGTGAGTATCTCTACAACATACTATCTCAGATGAAGAATATCGAGTATCCAAACTCCATGATCTTGAGCTACTAGATGAATGGTGTCTTACAGCACTCAACCATCTCCAAGTCTATCAAAACCATCTACACCATAGCTACAACAAAAAAATTAGAGAACACAGATTTCAAGTTGGAGATCTTGTCCTTACAGAAAATCAAAGGAATCAGCAACATCGTGAGAAATAGGGCAAGTCTGAACCTAATTGGCTTGGTCCTTTTGTCATTACATCAGTCTATGGCTCAGGTGCATACACTCTCTCAACACCTGAAGGCATTCCCTTTGATGAACTAGTCAACAACGTCCATCTCAAAATATTCTATCCATGAATCTCAACTATTCCAAAAAAAAACATAAAAAAAAATCCATCCAATGGTGAGAACCACTTTGTGGCTCTTTGGATAACAAAAAAATAAATAGTGCAAGATAAATAATTTGTCCTCTGGTGAAAACCTAGTAAACAGGCACCTTGGATAAGTACCATAGTGAAAACCTAGAAAATAGGTGATATGTGTAGCGACCAACTCCCATCATCTACTTAGTTTGTTTGATCACAGCTTTTCATATCATTTTTCTCCATCTTACCTGTATAATCCATATCATAATCCACATTTCACCTTGTACAAACATCATTGTCTGCTTATCTGTAATAAAAGTCTTTCCATCCTCCCCTCTGTCATGCTAGCTGTCATAGTTTAGACATTGTTGGGGTAATTATATCATTTGGTACCTTAGCATCTTGGTTACACGAACCCATCTATCATAACTTCTCTATAATAAACCTTATCCCACATTGGGGACACTTGTTGAGCCTTATTTGGAAGTGGATACTTATAGCTCTAGCTCATAACACAACAAACACACAAGCTCATAACACAACAAACTTTCAACTTCAATTTCAAACACAACATGCATCCAACTTCAAACATGGCAAATATTTGGAACCAAGATCAACATCTTTGCAATCAGTCCAAACTCAAACATCATCAAAAATCTAAAAAAAATCAAAACATCACAAAGACTCCAAGCAATAAAGTGGATCCTTTGACATCAACCTTCAACATAATATGCAAGAACTACATCGCCAGCTCTATCGTTAAAGCCTTGATCCCATGGATACAGGGTATGTAGGTAATCTGAGATATGAAGGAAGCACTCTAATCCAGGAAAAGATGATAGCCCCTTCTTTCATCATCCATATTTCATCCTTCTTCTAGTCATCATCCTTCAATCTTTCATTTCACTTTCTTCTATATTTCTTCATCTACATCATTAATAAACTCAGAACTACATATTCATGTCTCATTGTTATTGTAAATGTGCTTTGAGCCCATGGACACATGGTATGTAGGCAGTCTAGAATACAAAGGAAGTATCCAGTACACAAGCATAGATGATCCATCCCACCTTCATCTTCTCTCATCTTCCATCTTCTTCTCTTTGACCAGCTCAAGCAGGAGGTAGACTATGCATATCAGTGAAAGCTAAAGCACCTTAAACAATCAAGAATAAGCGAGAAGCTATTTGTCCGCATGTCTTTAGACAACATTTGTTATAACATTTTTATCAACATATTTAGCCTTCAACAGGATGTAGCTTTCCTCTCAACAAGGTGCCAGCTTAAATCTATCCAAGAGCACCTAAATTTGGCAAGAGAACATGATGACAGTATCTTTTGTTTTATCTTTTGATTTATCTTTTGTCTCTTTTCTATGCCTTATCAAGACTGCCTTGATCTATCTATATCTTGGTACGTTGCGATAAAGTAAGGAATAGGGCATGGTCATATTGCTTTCATATGTTGTGTTTGCAAGATGATCTTATTCTCTTCCTATGCATATTGGTATCTTGTACATGTTGGGATTAGCATCTTACATATCAATCTCTTGTATCTGTGAATCTAAACAGTCTCTTATGCACTTGAGACTATTCTATGTTAAGACTAGCTCCATACATATAACTAGTAAGGTGTCACTATGTGTAGTGGAGATAAGCTCAAACCATTGCTTGTAGCATCAAAGTCCATCTCAAAACACTAGCTTCTATTCATATCTTGTGTATGTTGGCTCAACATCTTGACCTCATACGTTTAGACAAGATTGTAGTATGCTAGTTTTGCATTGGATATCTCAACACCTTGGTCTTCTCTACCCTGGTGCATAACATCCATATGCTATATCAAACATAAGGATTGCATTTCTTTTCATTCTTAAGTAATTACTTTCAAAAGATGCCAATCATACCATCTATCCATTCCATTATACGCCTATATAGTCCTCAACCAAGATCAATCTTTCCTCCATCTTTCTTGTCTGCGGTCTTTATCCTGCAAAACAAGTGTGTTAGACATATCATATCATTACCATCCATCTATATGCATAAGTCCATATCATATCATTACCAGCCACATATTTGCATTATCATTAGCATAAGTCATTTCCATCATTACCATTTGCATACTGATATCATTTGCATAAACATCCATATAAACCATGAAAATACAAAAATAAATGCATAACATCGCACCATAAATTCATCCATACTCATTACAGCATCATAGAACCCAATCCATCATATATATACATTTGTCAATATACAAGTGTCTACATATACAACATGGGCTATCCATGAGCCATCAAATAATGTATGTACAATCATCCTATAGGCCTCATCATGATACAATAATATACAACAAAAACACAATAGCCCTAGTGACTACTGGCAGCCCCCTCTCCTTGTCCACCACTGGGTCCTACACCTAGTTGGCCATCTCTAGGAGGTCCTATAACTCAAGCCATAGATCATGATCCACCTATCCTCTGAGAAGATGAAGCCCCTGATCTGCTCCTATAGCTAGGTTGTCTCTACTCCGCAGACACTACCCCATGATACAAACCCCTGTAATACTCTGTCTCACCCTCTGCTCTCCTCAACTCACCTTGAGCCTGAGTCAACTACGTAGTCAAGTACATCATGTCCCCATGTGTCCCCAATGTAATAACTACTCTATCTCTCTCCATAGTCATCACCTGTAATTGCTACACAACTGTATCTCTCTCAACCCTCACTAGCTACACCTGTTGTATAGCCACATCCCACTTAGCCCTCATAGCCTGTATCTACTGTAATGTTGCATCTCTCTCAGTAGTAACTAGTTGCACCTTCTGCATAGTTGCATCCCTCTCTCCCGTCACTCTAGCAAGACTACCATCATCCTACCCATCACCTCCCTATCCTCTAGCCTGTAGTTGTGTCTGGTATGTCTGAGACTGTGCTCTCGCATGTCGCAAGCCTATAAACACCTGATGGTGGTCTATCTTTGCTCTCCTTAGCCTCATCTGAGCCCACTACCTCCATGTCCTCTCCTCCCTAATGTTGCATCTCTCTCAGTAGTAACTAGTTGCACCTTCTGCATAGTTGCATCCCTCTCTCCCGTCACTCTAGCAAGACTACCATCATCCTACCCATCACCTCCCTATCCTCTAGCCTGTAGTTGTGCCTGGTATGTCTGAGACTGTGCTCTCGCATGTCGTAAGCCTATAAACACTTGATGGTGGTCTATCTTTGCTCTCCTCAGCCTCATCTGAGCCCACTACCTCCATCTCCTCTCCTCCCTAACCCTCTGCCTTAGCTGTTGTATCCCTACATCATCATCTCCTATCATATGTGCTACTGGCTATGCTAATACCTGTGGCTACACATGCCCCTATTCCTACACCATCCCTGGAGCTACTGGCACCACTACCTATGCTGGTGGATCTCATCACCGTCTTCACCTCACTGGCCTCTCCATACCAATCTCCTGCCCTCATAGCTTGTATCTACTGTAATGTTGCATCTCTCTCAGTAGTAACTAGCTGCACCTTCTGCATAGTTGCATCCCTCTCTCCCGTCACTCTAGCAAGACTACCATCATCCTACCCATCACCTCCCTATCCTCTAGCCTGTAGTTGTGCCTGGTATGTCTGAGACTGTGCTCTCGCATGTCGCAAGCCTATAAACACTTGATGGTGGTCTATCTTTGCTCTCCTCAGCCTCATCCGAGCCCACTACCTCCATCTCCTCTCCTCCCTAACCCTCTGCCTTAGTTGTTGTATCCCTACATCATCATCTCCTATCATATGTGCTACTGGCTATGCTAATACCTGTGGCTACACATGCCCCTATTCCTACACCATCCCTAGAGCTACTGGCACCACTACCTATGCTGGTGGATCTCATCACCGTCTTCACCTCACTGGCCTCTCCATACCAATCTCCCCTATCCCTCCCACCCTCATCAGCCGAGTCAGTCTAGCTGTCACCCAATGTGCATCATAATCTAGTAAAGTCCCAGGATCTGTAGGACCCTGTCTCCATGGCCACATAACTAGCTGTAGCCCATCTATCTTAGTCAAAGCTGTGTCCACAATCTCCAGCCCCTAATTAAAAACCTCCTATTGTGTCCTCCCAAAAATTGCATCTCCCACTGGTTCTCCCTGTGGTAAGCCGAACTGCCTCAATACCCTCTCGAGCAAATGTCACTCTATAATATATCTGTCGCGTCCAAAAATGTATCTCTCCTACCTCACATAGACAAGCTCTGCATCCTCCTCATCCCATCTCTTGCATGCTAAACATGGCCTCCATACAAACCTATCCACCTCATCCAGTGTCTGTCTCCAATACACAACTCCTCACCATTGCCAATAGGTCAGAGCTCCTCTATACATCCTAGCATAGGGCTCTCCTACTACTCTCTCTACCCATCCATCTGATCTCGTCACTGGGATGTGCTCATAATCCCACACATGTAAAACTATAACCCCAGTTGACATACTCACTCCAAACATGTAGGTACAATCATACAAATAATGATACAACTACCCTAGCACACACTTAGCCCATGCATATCTTGTCCCATAGGAGAACATCCCCTCCATCACTATTCCCCATCCCATTGGAAAACCTCTAGCTCGCCTGTCTCCAACCAGCCATCTAATAATTGCTACCACTACCCACTGTAGTCTATTGCATAGCTCCTCCATCCTAGCCATGGGAATCTCTGAGCCCTCAGCTCCAATATCTGGTGTCCCAAACAATCGCCTAAATGTCGTTGGACCCATATCAGGATCATAATCTACTCGGTCCCCATCAATAGGAACACGCAAAGTCTGGAACACATCCTCCAAGGTGATCATCACCTCTCTCATCAGCAACAAGAATGAACTGTTCTCACTCCTTCATTGCTCCACCATCGATGTCATCAATCCTCGATGCACCTGTACTGGCTCTAATATCAACACATGATTCAATTTGAGGATCTCTAGCACTAGCTCCTCCTCTGCATCTAGTAATCTAACCAACTGCAAATCCCTAGGATGTGGCTCTCATGATAACAATGGTGGTAGTATATCTTGCATTATTTTGCTCACCGTATCAGTCTTTGTGCTATCAAAATTGCCTCTTGCATGCTATATCTGACTACTACTATACGTGGTTCATTTTTCTATGAGTGCTATCTTTTTAAGCAAACGTGACCCATTTTACAATATGCGCACATTTTTAGCTTACAAATGACTTACTTATCCTATGCATGCTCCTGTTGACTGCAAGTGACCTCAAACACTACATGTGCATGTTGTCTACCTATAAGCGACCTACTTTCTATATGCGAGCACTCGTTCCTCATAAGAGAGCTATATCTATATAAGCGTCTACTTTTCCTCCATAAGTGACATATTCTAACCATATGTGCATTCAGCCTACCTATTTCCTCTAGCCGACTACAAGAGACTCACCTTTTTCCATAAGCGACCAAGATGCGCTCATATGTGACCTAAACTACCCTATGTGACCACTTTTAGTCTATAAGCAACCTGAATTGCCTATCCTATAACCTAGTCACTTCTGGTGATGTGTGTACATTTATGATGCTTCTAGCCTATCAAAACCATGCTTTTAGCAAAAGTTTAGACACATACCGGTATGCTTGCTCCCTCTGGTCACCCATGTGTCCTCACTCGCTCAGCACAATGATCTCTGCATGGAATCACCATCCTGATAGCTCTCCAAATCGCATCGTACAACACCTCTAAGGAGCTCTAGATCTCTATAAGACAATGAGCACAAATGAGCCTATTTTCCCTTGAGGGATATACTTATAGCCCTTGTTCAAACCCTAATTCTTCTATACCAAAGTCTATTTTCTTCTAAACCATCCCAATTTCTCCCTCCCAGCCCCCATTTTCTTCATATCAACTGTGTTTCTAGCCTTCTATCCTATCGTGATCCAACCCAACCCTTCCTAGTTAGCCTGGTTTACCTCTCGAGGGGGCATCACCTGCCAGTTACACTGGGGCATCACCTTTTTTATCAAGCGAATTATCATATCTTCTTTTACACAACATTCTAATGAACATTGTATCAAAGAGGGGCAAAATGTAGACACCCAAAATTGACCTATTTATTATTAGCATTCAAATATCGCATTAGCTACCATCTGCATTTGTCTAACACACTTGACCAATGTCCCTATCACTTATTTCTTCTATTAATTAAATAAATTCCTATTTATTTAATTAAATCATTATTTATTTCTTCTATTTTTTCTAAGCTATAATTAAATAATCTTTAATTATTTAATTATTTATTTCTATCTATTCTAATTAAACAAATCTTATTTATTTAATTGAAAATCCCTTCATAAACCCACTTTCCAATTAATTAAATAAATTTTATTTATTTAATTAATTTCCCTTATCGTTTATCTCAATAAGCCGACATGTGTGCCTCTTTCATTTAAAAAAGACAAGTGGTACATCTTTTATTTAATATCTTTCACATGTAGTACATTTTATGTACACGGTCACACATAAGCCTTATCTTCCCTCCACTTGTCATTTACACATTCATCTATGACTATTAATTCATCTTAGCCACTCACATAGCCACCAAATCTCCACCATTGATTGATTTTGATTGAGGTCTATATAAACACCCTCTCATTCCATACTAGCTCTTATCCAGCATTTATATAGCGTCTACATTATCATCTTGAGCATATTGAGCATCCATCTATCATATTATCATTATCATCCATTCATCATGGAAGCTTCATAATTGTTCATTGTTGAAGAAGTAATCCACATCATAGACAAGGAATCATAAAATCTAGGTGATATTATTCTTGAATTGCATGCTTTTGATTTCATTTGGATTAGATTCTTTGATGATGGTAGGGTTAGGTTTTCATGGCTATGCTTGATCTTTAGTGTTCATTTCCCTCACAAGGTTTAGCTCCCAGGTCTTTAGTGTGCATTTAGGGCATCTTACATCATATTTCAGCATCCCAATGGAATGAACCCTGGTTATCATGTCAAATGGGACCTAGGGGGACCCCGTGAACCTAACCCTACCCAAAATAGGGGGGGACTTGGGTGCCTACACCCTAGTCCTTCCCTATTTTGGGTCAGTCCCAATTTTTGAGTGTCAACTTGTGATCGTTATTTGTGTCCTATACTGACACGATAAGTTTGAATTATGAAATTCTTGGCGGGAGTGTTTGTAGTTGCATATAAAAGCATGTTTAGGCATTCATTCGTAAACTAGATGATTACAATATTTCAACTAGATGAGCATTGGCATTCTAAAAGTGATTCAAGGCTTTAATTGTGCTTCAAGAGTAGATTTGTGTTGTCTATGTGTTTGTATTTGCAAATTTGAGCAATCATCTCCTAATGGCATGAAGAGCTTCTTCCTCCCATGAGATCTTCACTACAAGGTGATATCATTTGAGTTTTTGAGAATTTATCATTTGTTTTTTCCTCTGCCTCACAAGGGCAAGCACTCTCTATTTGACAACGGTGTTCAGAAGACTTGAATGTCTCTCCGGGGCTTGACTGAGGCAAGCCTCTACACACCACAACCCCATCCCAAAGTTTTCATGGTTGCAGGTTATAGGTTGAAGCTACAGACAAAGTTAAGTTACAGGAGGGTACAACAGAGTGTTAGAATTGCAGACCAGAGAAGAAAACAACTCCCTAACTAGGGCACCTTCTCATTAGTCCTCGAAGTTCCATGATAGGAAAATCTTTGGTACAGAACGAATAGGTTGTAGATCTTGTTTGTAGATCCCAACAAAGAGATAAGCATTAGACTTGGGGGCCCACGCTTTAGTCCCTAATTATTCCACTTTCAAACCCCAAAAACAAGTGCACAATTATTTTTATTTGTCATTTTACATCTTTCTGTAGCAGCATTTTTTTATATTTGTCTATTTGTTGTTGTATTTGCATAATTAGGGTTTTAAGGTATAATTGAGCATAAGAGAAGATAATTGATAATCAAATCATAAAAATCCAAGTTTCACTACATCTCATAGTGACCTAGGCTAGGACAGTACATTGCAACTTGACCCTAGGTCCTTGAATGAAAGGGTGAAAGGAGGATATACACACAAAAACTATTAAGACTCAACAATCCAAATTTTACCCTTTACACACTTACCAAACATTATGATAGTTGTCATACATGCCAAAAATAGTATATTCTCTAAGGGAGCATGCCTACCCTCATTTAATTTGAGTTTTTACATTTGCCAATGGTAAAAGTCACTCTGTAATTACCTCTGGTTACTCTGAAATTACCCCTGCCAATGAAACTAGTACATCTCCTCATGGATAATTACAAATTACATATAATAAATGGAATAAATACAATATTGGGATTTACAAGGTTAATGGCACATTATCCCAACATTCTCCCACTTTACATTATACATTGTAAATCAACCCATAGGAAATCAAATGAAAATAATCAGGCACTAAAAACAAAGCCCATGGCCTCTTTGCAGCACACAAACTTCTCTGCCCTTATAGGCTTGGTCAATGAATCTACAACATTCTCTTGAGTGTCTATCTTCTTTAGCTCAATCTCTCCATTTGCAACCAAATCTCAAACAAAATGATACTAAACATCAACATGCTTAGTCTGAGCATGATACATTCAATTCTTGGCCAAATAGATAGCACTCTGGCTATCACAACCAATCTGAATGATCCTGCAATCAAAATCAATACTTGTACATAGTCTCCTCAACCAAACTACCTCTTTAGAGACATGAGTAGCATCCATATACTCTACTTCTATGGTGGAAAAAGCAACTGTGGGCTGCCTCTTACTCATCCAACTCACTGCACCTCCAAATAGAGTAAACACATAGCCACTAGTGGACCTTTGACTATCCAAGTCACCTGCCCAATATGTCCAAAGATTTATCAGCACTATCAGTACCAAAATAAACCAAACAATGATCAAGAGTACCTGTAAGATATTTAGACACCCTCTTCACATAGTTCCAATGTTGTCTACCAGGGTTAGACATAAATATGCTTGAAACTCCCATTGCTCGGGCAATATTAGTGCAAACCATTGCATACATCAAACTCCCAACAACACTAGCATATGGTACATTAGACATATTCTCAAGATCATCCTCAGCCTTTAGACACATATCTAATGAAATCTTAGTACCAATGGGTAAAGGAAATCTAACTGGGTTATAGTCCTACAAACTAAACCTCTGCAAAATAGTATTCACATACTTACTTTGTGACAACCAAATCTTTCTGTTAACTCTATCCCTCCTGATCTATATTCCCAAAATATACCTTGCAGCACCAAGATCCTTCATCTCAAATGCACCTAAAAGTTGGGCTTTAAGCTCATTGATCATACCCTTAGTATTGTTGAAAAACAACATGTCATCAACATACAAAGTAATAACCAGTAGAGAATCATCAACACAATTAATGTAAACACAATGATCCTCCTCACTTCTAACAAAACCCAATTTGAAAACAAATGAGTCAAACTTTTGGTACCACATTCTAGAGGATTGTTTTAGACCATAAAGAGACCTCTTCAACCTGCAAACCCAATGTTCTTTTCCTTTTACCTCAAAACCTGTAGGTTGTTGCATACAAATTTCTTCTTCAAGATCTCAATGCAAGAACACAATCTTAACATCCATTTGCTCAATCTCCCAATCATAAGCTATAGCAATGGATAAGAGAAATCTAATAGAAGTCAATTTAGCAATAGGAGAGAATATCTCACCAAAATCAACTCCCTCTCTCTGGGAGTAGCCCTTGGCTACCAGTCTAGCCTTCTTTCTCCAATGACCCGTCTACTCCAAACTTCTTCTTGAAGACCCACTTACATCCTATGGCCTTTCTTCCTTTGGGAAAATGAACAAGATCCTAAGTGTTACAAGAATCTAAAGCCATCATCGCCTCCTACATGGCTAGCTGCTAAGACTCACTATCATCTACATAAATAGCTTCTCTGTAGGATCTAGGTTCATCGTTAGTACCCAATAAAGCATATACACAATGGAAATCTGGTAGGCTATACTTATCAACTGGATTCCATTTTCTTGTGGATCTCCTCAAGGGTGGAGTAAGAGACTCTACCCATTCTTTTGCATGATCATTTGTACCAACTTCTTCTATAACAACAGATTCATATTCATCAAAACTACTTGAATCTTCTTCTTCTTCTTCACCCCCAATCCATCATTCTATTCTTCTTGAGGTACATATTACTGCTCTAAATCAAAGTGCACCTTCTTTACCTTTTCTTCTTTCTCTTTTGGTTGCTCAAGTTAAGAAATAGCTCTAAGTTCCCTAAAAATAACATTTGTCCACACTTCATAAGGTGTTGAATCAAGAGCCTTACAAAGAGATCTATTTATCAAGTAGAAAGTACACACAACCTCTACCCAAAAGCATTTATCCAATTGTACATCACTAATCATACTTTTGGCCCTTTCCATAATTGTTTAGTTCATCCTTTCTGCAACACCATTCTGTTGTGGTGTATATGGAGTTGTCTTTTGTCTAATTATACCTGCATGCTTGCAAAACTCATCAAATTCCTTAGAGAAATATTCCCCTCCATTCTTAGATCTTCATATTTTTATCTTTAAACCTAATTGGTTCTCTACTAAGACTTTAAATTCCTTAAACTTAGTGAAAAATTTAGATTTATGCTTCATAAAATAAATCCATGTAAATCTGGATACATCATCAATGAAGGTTACAAAATAACAAGATTTTCTGATAGATTCATTATCCACAAGTCCAAACACATTCATATGAATAATTTCTAATTTCTCTTTTGCTCTATTGCTTCTTGAAGGAAATGATTTTCTATTTTGTTTACCAAACACAAAATGCTCACAAAAATCAAAGTGCTCATCAGAATAAGAGAAACCGTCCAATAATTCTTTATTCTTAATAGTTTTTAATACATTATTGCTTGTGTGGTCCAATCTGCAGTGCCACAACATACAAGTGTTTTTAGAAGCCTTAGAAGCATAAGAGGCATTACAAACTATAGTGGCTTCAAGCTTAAACAAGTTCTTGAATCTCTTCCCTTTTGCTACCACCAAGTTCCCTCTCACCAATCTACATCCATGCTTGTCAAATGTCACATGCATTCCCAAATCATTCAACTTCGAAACTAAAATCAAATTTCTAGCTAATCTAGGAACATGCAAAACAACAGGGAGGGTTTTAATCCTCCCATCACTGAAACACAACAATACCTTTCCTTTCCCAACAATTGGATATGAAGAGTTGTCACCAAAGTAGATATTACCTCCATCATATTCTTCATATGTGGAGAACCACTTCTTATGTAGGGTCATATGAAATGAGCATCCTGAGTCAACCAACTAGTGATCATTAGAAACAACATTATATGCATAAATTAAAATTTCTTCACCTGCATTCGAGGACTTATCTAAAGCACTCTCCCACTATTTCTTGGGGTTTCTATACTCCTTCACATGTCCCCTTTTACCACAGTTCCAAGAGGCTTAGACTGGTCCTTGCACTTGTCCTTAGCCCCTTTCTGATCTCCTTTTGGTCTTCTTTCCTTAGACCTTCCCCTCACACTAAGAGCATCACCTGAACTATCTAAAGTCTTCTTCCTCAATTCATGTGCCAGTAAAATTGCAACAAGAGCATCCAACTTCAGATCTGTGAGGTTAGCCGTGATAGCCAAAATGATATTTTCCCATGATTCAGGTAAAGAACAAAGAAGCAAGATACATTTATCTTCCTCATCAACTTCAACATCTACTAAAGCAAGTTGACTCATCAATAAATTAAAAGAATTTAAATGCTCTGCAACTGACTCACCCTCTTTCATTTTCAAAGAAAACAACTTCCTTTTAAATAAAGTTTATTTACCATACTGTTGGCTTGGTAGATCTCACCAAACTGATTCCACAATTTGTATGTGGTCTCTTCCTTTGTGACATTTAGCAGCATAGAATCTGAAAGACACAAATGGATAGTTCCTGATCCCTTCTTATCTAGTCTAGTCCACTCATCCAAAGGGACATCATTGGGTTTCTTCTCTTTTTGAAAAAGCCAACCATTGGTTTCTTTCTTCCAACAAATCTTCCATTTTCAACTTCCACAAGTCATACCCCATTCTATTGAACTTCTCAATGTCCATTTGAGAGGTTGATGCAATGGTGGATGCAACCATAATAACAACACAAGATTTGCAAAACAAACACAACCAAATCTCCCACTACAGCTACAGCTTCCACACTATCACCCAAGAGTTAAAGTTGGCTAGGCTCTGATACCAAATGTTAGAAATAAAAGCAACACTACTTCAATGGAAATCTGATTCAAGATAAATTTTAGCAATCTTTAAGTGTGCATTAACAATGGAGATTGTAACAAAACATAAAACCCACTACACAGAAAATACCAAACATGGAGAACTCAACACAAGACACAATGACATAGTGTTTAATATGGAGAAAACCCTTGCAGGTAAAAAACTCCACCAGGAAAGAGGCACAAGTTTGTATTAATCTCAAAAAGATTGTACAATACATCAACTACACAACTCTCTCCACAAGTCTTCAATCCAACAGCATTTCGGCAGCACCTGAGTACTTAAAATCTATATTGTAGCAACAAATACATGGAAAATACTTATAGAAATGTTTTTCACTACATTCTAGGCGTTCACCTTCTCTCTCCTAAGATTCTCCAACTTGTAAACATTAATTACCATCTTACACTTGTCCAAAAATAGCCATGCAAAGGTTGGGGGCCCAAGACTAAATCTAGCCTCTTACAACATCTTATGAAGTGTCATAACCATCCTAGATTCCATAAAATAATATCTTTCCAAGATAGGAACCTTGGGCTAAGTATAGAAAATATACAACTAACATATCCCTCATATGCGTCATAGAATCTCAAAATCTTATGACAACTTGCAACTATCATAGATTCCCTTACCAAACATTATGACAATTGTCATACATGCCAAAAATAGTATATTCTCCAAGTGAGCATGCCTACCCTCATTTACTTTGATTTTTTACATTTGCTAATAGTAAAAGTCACTCCATAATTACCTCTGGTTACTCCAAAATTACCCCTACCAGTGAAACTAGTACATCTCATGGATAATTACAATTTACATATAATAAATGGAATAAATATAATATTGGTATTTACAAGGTTAATAGTACCTTATCTCAACAACTAGCAGAACAAGGAGTCAAATTATCCCAAGATTTTGACCTATCCAATCTCAAAGAGCAAAACAAATCCCATGACACTATACTAGCTATCCAAACTATGTCAATTGTGAACACTCCCATACCCAAACAAAGCTCACAAGGGAGAATGACTAAACCTTTTGACACTCAATATAAGAATCCTCTTTATTAAAATCCAAGAAGACCCATATCACCACTTATGACTCCTATGGAGATTTACAAACACCAACAAGAGACTCTACATCATCAAGCAGAACTAGCAAGACATGCATTCTAGCTAAATTAAACACACAGTAAACTCCTAAAATGTCACAAATGCCCACACCAATAGCAAGTAGAATTCTGGCTACCCCATCACGAGATGGTTTCCCACCAAATTACAATTTGGGAAACACTTATGCAGCCATGCAACAAGGGTCACAATCATCACCACCCCCAACATCATCAATCATTCGTATCATTAATCCAAACAATGTCATGCAACCACAACATTCACAAAACATCAACACAACCTATGTCCCTCCACCACAACATTCTTCCACACTCAATCTTACCTATCCCCATCTTAATCAACCCCAACCATCACAAAACCCATCTACCTATGTCTCTCTGCCACAATGATCATCTACACTAAAATTTTTCAACACATACCTCAATCAACCCCAACCATCACAAAACCCATCTACCTATTTCCCTCCACCATAAAGATCTTCCACTCTCAACCTAACCCACACCTACCTCACCCCTCAACCATCTTAAAATCAATCATCCTATGGCTAGAATCCACCATCGCAACCAAACCCAACAAACTTTAGCTTTTCGCCACAAAATCCTTTCTTCACACCACCTCAACAATATCAACAACAAAACTATAGTCTACAACCATCACAAAGCCAACATTCTTACTTTGCACCACCTTCACATATCCAAAATCAAAACAATGAAAACCAATGCAATCCAAACCCAACATACAACACATACAACGCAAACCAATCATACGATCTGTATAACACAAATTCCTATGGCTTCAACTACAATCTTCCCTATGGGCAACAACAACCAATCCAAGTGCAATAGGAGATTCTTCCAACACCCTAAAAACTATGGAGCTTAAACTTGCCAAGGTACAACAACAAGTAGTTGATCTTACATTTGGTCACACTAAGAAAACCTTATCCATTTGATCGGTCATTGCAAATGATCCCTTTTCCTCCCAACTTCACTATACCCAAATTTGATAAATACAAGGAGAGAGGAGACCCAAAAGACCACATTAGAGAATTCCACATTGCTTGTTTTGAGGTTGCACATAATGACACTTATCTCATGCACCTCTTTTCTCGTAGTCTTGGAGTTCAAGCTATAGAATGGTTCTCGCATCTACCTACAAGTATTAAATCTTTTAACAAGCTTGTAGAAAAATTTGCCACCCATTTCTCATACAACACAGAACATGAAGTCTCCACGACTGACTTATGTAACTGTTACTATTTTTTTGTTCACACTTAAAATTAGTTGGACCTAAGTGTAGTTGTTCAAAAGTAATAATAGAAAACTTCAAAGTTATGCATTTATTGAATGGTTGATGCCTTGATAGAGTAGAAAAGAATATCTAGTTATCAGGGTAACCCATCAGTTCAATCAGGATTGATAAGTTATCATCACAAAAGAATTGATTATCAAGAAATCAAACATTCAAGGAGATACAGTTGTTCTACACAGGTTGATCTTTCAGGAGTTATAAGTTAAATTGGTTATTCAGTTAATCAGTTTTGGATAAAAGAGAGAAACATATTGTATTGCATTGTTATTTCATGTCATGTTTTGAACATACATTCAAGTATCTGTTACTTTATCTCATGCATTGATTGAAAAGGAAATACATATACATCATATTCATAAGACAAATTAATTGATCATGTTTAAAATGAAGTGTTCAAATATGTCCCACACAAGCCATGGGAGTAACTAGACTGAGCAATTGTAGACATGCAAGCTATGCATCTGTTTGATAAAAGAGAAAGAAATAAACACATGATAAGGTTAAACATCCATCATTGCCTGATGATGGAGGTTGTTGTTGAAGTTGGCCTTCAACTCTTAAATCTTCAATCTTCACTCCAAGCCATCATCAAGTTGAAACCTGTAAAATTTTGGGGACATCCCTGTTAGTGCTCCAGATGTTTAAAATTATCACATGTTTTTATCAAACAGAGACATCTACTTATCACATCATGCATTCAGAGGAGAAATCGGATCCGATATATGACACAATCAGGAAGAAAACATGAAAGAAGATCAATCAACACTATCAAGTACTGTTTATGCTAACTTGTTTGTTCACTATGTAGGTATAGGACAAGTTTGGTTGCTGATTTGAAGACAAATAAGCATGTGGATTAAATGTGGCTTCCACAAGGGTTGAGCCCAGCATGCATCTTTCTTATTTAGTCAAGAAAGATATCAAGAGTAATGGAAAAATTACATCATATGTTGCTTCCTCATACTATGTTATCAAGAGCTTAGGTCCATATGAAATACATCAAAAGTAGAGATACCATTCAATGCCTTACTATGCAATAAAGAATACAAGTATAATTTCAAAGATGAGACAGTATTATATACCAGGTATTCCTCATATTTTCCTCATACTATTAAAGATGTTCAAAGCTTAATAGTCATATCACATTCAAGTTGCAAGTGTCTCATAAAGACAGTCAAGTAAATGCCACATGGAATAGCAGATGAAATAGTGGAAAGCAAGAAAATCATAAACATAATGCCAACTTGACTGTCATAAAGTAAAGCTTCACAAGATATATGAGAAGTGTAACTTTCACATGCTAAAGGCTAAAGATGCAGATGATAGATGCATACAACATGATCACAAATCATCAAATGATAGAGACTATTACTTACTACCAGTGATCTTAAAGGAAGACCAAGCGATGGAGCAGCCACATATATCACCATTGCATGACAGTTAAGTACAAATTCAAAAGCAAGAGACTGTCATGTGTAGAGCAAACAAAGATTCAAATACATAGAGCATAGTGGAGTGTAAAGAATGCAACAGTCCAAGGTTAAATTGGATTCCATGCATTTCATCATTGTTTTGTTTTGACAAACTTTATTCCCCATGCCTAAAGATACAGTGATGCCATGGTACAGTCAAGAAGGTGCCATGCCTTAAGGAGAGATACAGTGCAAGATCAAGGAGAGATATAGTCACTTTCACCATGAACAGTCAGGACAGGATCAATAAAATGGCTTTTACAAAAATGACCAGTCAGAATATATTAGGATATATTATAAGTTGCCATATCCACCTCCAGAAATGCATCAGTGATGAAAGAGGAACAAGACTTATATCAAATGCTACAGTGAGGATGGACAAAGAACATGAAATTCACAAGGTAAATAGACCTATTTCTTTTATGCCATTATGCCATCATGATGCAGTCATAGTAGTCAATTACCATGGTCAAATATGAAGAAAGATGCTTGATATATATGTTACTGTGAGAGCCAAATGATAAGATAAACAATCATTATGCACAAAGGTAGATATAGGTATACCTTAAAAATGCACAAGGATAGCTACAGGTGAAGGAGAAAGATGCATGATACATACGATGCAATAGACATTCAAATGATGAAATAAGGAGAGATAAGAGCATGCAATCTAAGCTACAAGTGCATTTTGAGAAAATACAAATAGATACAAGTGCAAGGAGAGATAAGAACATAACATCTCTGATAAAGTATAAATCCAGAAGCAATAAAGATAGTATGACAATCAAAAGATGATGCCATAGTACAACAACCCATCATATTACAATTAACAACCTAAGGAGATATGCAAATAAGTTAAAGAAGATATTTAAGCTACAGGAGAACTTCCCAAAAGTGCTAATGTATGTTATAGAATATCAAATGATTTATTTTCATATAGAAAATCAAAAGACTTGCTTATGCCCAGTAGCTATAGTGGGACAGACAAGGGGAGTGTATCATAATTAATGCCATGACAGTCACAAGGAGAAAGAGAAGAGGATGTTATGTGAAATAAAGAAAGAAACTCCATCTATTAACACTTCAACTCTTTATGCTTTTTTCCAACAGATGGAGGAAAACCCATGGTCAGGAAAGGTGTTATATAGAAAGAAAGATTGATCATTAAAAATGTATACCCATGTCAAGATATCAAACCCTAATGTCATTTTTGCAAACATAATTAAGAAGTTTCAAAGAGAAATATGATACAGTCACAACCATAATAGTTTGAAACCATGAAAGTGCAAAATAAACAAATCCTTGACAGAAGGTTCAACCATTGTTTCTTTACAGTCAAAAGAGAAGGAAATAACAGTAAATACCATGCATGGCCATGGCATTAAGAAGGGATGAAAGTACAAGAAGGGTTGAAACCCTAGCTTCAAAGATCACAAACCCTTGACAGTCTACAACTATTTGATGCCTATTTACAAAAGGAGCATGGCCATAACACGTATAGGCTTTGAAAATGGAGAAAAGATGTCAAAACCCTCATCTTAAAAAACTCAAACCCTTGTTATTTTTTCATCTATAGAAAGGTCAAGGCAAAAAGAAGATATATACAGTCATGGCCAACAATGATATAGCATTTTTTGCTATAAAATGCAATACCCATGTCTACCAATAGATTTGACCATTCTACAAAGAGTAAAACCAAAGACAAATGAAGCTACAGAGATGAAAATGACAAAGTGCTCACCTTTTTTGCTGACAGGAGGAAAAATCTTTCCACGACCTCATAGTGGCCTTAAAATTTCAAGAACAGATGAAGACCATAAAGGAAGAAAGATATAGAAACAAGAAAAAAGGTGTTAAAGAATGCACAATGATGGAGATAGAGATGAAAGAAGAAGGAGGCCGCGACCATTAAAAAGAAATCAAGCTACAGATATTATAAAATGCCTCATATGAAATAGAAAACAATGTTACCTTCTTATTTATGATGTAGAGTTCCATGGTTTCAACAAAGAAGAACCATTGAAAAGAGAAGAACAAAGCCATGATGGAGAGATTGAAACCCTAGGCTAGTATAATGCAGTTGTAGAGCTCTGAAAGAAGGAAGACCAAATGAAGAATGAACAATTTTTGGGTTGTTTCATTACTTTTGTTCAAAGTCTTTTTGTTTACCAAGTGTGTTTTTGACTTGAAAAAAACAAATAATTACATTATCCAAAGGAGTGTCATGGTCAAGACCTTTTGTCTTGAGGATCCTAGCCATCATAACATGGAGTGGCCGACAAACAAAGGTTAATGCTTAATTATTATTAAGTCAAGGGGGTCAATGTGATGTGAGGGAAAGGCTTCAAGCCTTATAAACCTTTTTGAAGATTCCTTGGTGGTCGGCTATTGCATAGACAATGATACACATGCTTAATTACTTGTCCTTATTCAAAAACATCAAAAGGTAAGGATACCTCCTAATTATGCATAGTGGCTGACAAAGCCAAGAGGGTATGTTTTCAGACATGGCATGCATGAGACTGAGATGGAGTTTTCCAAGGTAAGTGATTATGCATGGTGGCAGTATAATGATGCAGATATAATGGAGTATTTTTTGATGCATGGAGTTTTTATGCATAATGGAGTTGTAATTTTACTTGATTTTAAAGATGCAATGGAGATATAAGGTAAGGATACATTTTGATGCATGTTGATATAATATGTAGGAGTAATAACTTGGTGTTTGTTATCATGTTATGATGAGAAATAAAATTTATGCATGAAGGCATATATCATGCATGGAGATATAATGGTGATATTATTTTCCCCTTAGTGCATGTGGAGTGATAAGGGATATTGTTCATGCCTAAGTGTTTCTTTTAGTGCATGTGGAGTGATAAGGATAATTTTTTGCCTTGATGTATATCTAAATCATGTAAAATAAGGATTTTTTCTCACATGGAGGTATAAGGAGTTTTCTTTTTCTCCTAAGTCCTATTTTTTCTCATATCATGCAAATTAGGCAAATGTAATTGGAGTGATAAGGAGTGAAATTTTTCTTCTAATCATGCACGATTTTACAAAGTCATTAATTGTAAATAAATAATAAAGTAGCAATTTCCAAATTACTTTACTATTTTCCACAAGTTGTAAAATTGAAAATAAAACAAATTGTAACCAATAATAAAGTAATTAGTCTATTACTTTATTATTTACTCACAATCAATTTTGCTCATGCAAAATCATGCAAATTGATTAGTTGAGTTAACTAGGCCACCTAGGAGGTTTTGCATGATTTTTAGGAGTATTTTTAGGGTCCTTGGTCAATTTTTTTGGTGAAACATATAGAGAGCCCAAATTGAAGCTATTTTTGCTCAATTTGTGGCAGTTTTAGGCCCTAATTTTGAGGTTTCTAGAGGTTTCTTTAGAATGAGTATTTTTAGAGGTAGTTATCTGCAAGTCCGTATTTTTTTCATTCCTCTTGGATAGAGAAAACCTATATATTGTAAAGAAAAAGTTTGTTTTTGCTAGTTCTTGATTCTCATTCTGATTCAAACAGATTGGAGAATTCTTGTAGCTCACTTTTATAGTTTTATTGAGAGAACGACAAGTTATTTGTAGAGCTTTCCTTTATTTATTTCAGATCAGTTGAATTACCTTTCCTTTTAATCCTGATTATTGAAGTGATTTGATGAAATTTTGTTGTGTTTTATTATTAAACCTTTAAAATTATTGTCTCACTTCCTTGCTTGCAGCATTAAAGCATATATTCATCACAGGTCTTAGGCTATGTTAACTAGAAATAGTCTTTTTGTGTTGTGAAAAAACCATTTCCTTCATAAAAACCTATTTTCAAAGCTTAAAATCATTTTTGTGGTATTTATGCCAAGTCTAGATTGTGTAAAAGTTAGTTTTCTAAGCAAACATTGTGGATCAGATTACATTATGTTTACCCCAAATTAGGTGAATCACCATTTTATCTTTTATATTCAATTAGTTTCTTTCTTCCATTTTCCCAAATAGTAAAAATATACATCTCAATAGAACATTTGAATGGAACCAACCCACAATTTGGAGGTCTAGTTTCATCATAGGGCACCCACAACTTGAAATTAGTCCCATGTTACATGGAATTGCAGTGCTTCACCAGCTTTGCATATGGGTGCAATTCCTAGTGATAACAATAACAATAAATAGAAAAATGGGGAAACTCTTATCTCCTTCCTTCAAAGATGGAGACACATGGCTAGCAAATTCCCATTCAAAATACCTGAAAAACAACTTGTTAGCATATTTGTGCAGAACCTTAACCAAGAATTGGGTTTCCATTTGCAAATACTAAGTGCTACAACCTTTGGCAAGATTACCTATAAAGGCATCAACATTGAAAAATCCCTCATCGCTAAAGGCATGGTGAAAATCTTTAAAGAAAATAAAGACAATGCTCCCCAACAACAAGCAAATGATAAGCCCAAATACTGGAACAAAAACAAAAACATGGTCAATGATGGTGTGGTGGATTCCAAACATGTCCAAAAATTACAAACACCCCTTAATATTTCATCCAAACAAAACCAACCTCCTCAACAACAACAACATCAACAACAATGACAATGACAATGACAACCAAACCAAAACCAACAATGTCAACAAGAGCGGCCTCCCTAAGATTGCCCTCCAAGGTGTAAATTCACACCCTTGGGAGAGCCTATAGAGTTAGTTCTACAAAAACTTGTGTAAAATGGACTCATCACGTTACCAAATGCTCCCCCATATGGTGAACCTGCTTAAAAACCTACATGGGACAAAGACAATGAATATTATGAATACCATAGGACCAAAGGACATCGAACCATATCATGCATGAAACTCAAACACATGATCCAAAACCTTATCAACATAGAGGAAGTCACTTTTGATGCACCTCCTAATCAAAACACCAACAAAGACTTCAACATGTACAAGGAGCCATTCCCTAACCATGGTCAATGTCAAAATCCTGTCAAAGGTAAAGGTATTAACAAAGCCTCAACTTCCTATGAATCTATTGTTGGTTGCTTTGAAGAAAGCCATGTGTCTACCCTCACTATCAAAGGTAAATCTACATATTGCACTATCACAACTCGTCGTGGTCGTGTCACCCTTCGTGGTCCTACACCAAGTCTCCCAACCCAATCTAATTACAATTTGGTCAAACATCTAGGGAAAACCCCTACATAGATCTATATTTTGGACCTTCTCCAATCATCACCCGCACATAAAGTTGTGCTAGAAAAAGTCCTACAACAGTCATTTATTCCCAATAACATAGCGGTCACAGATTTTGTCATGCCCACATTTTCCATGTGGTCACAACACACATCACACATGTCATAGCCACATCTATCATGTGGTTATGACATGAAATATCAAAATTTTTCTCATGCTTCCCTAAAAACCCCCTCGCATGCGTAAGCATGCTCGGTGGTGTTCGCTCAAGGCGAAAACACTATAGTTGTCGGCGGGGTACAAGTACAATTGCGTGCAACTGGACACGAGCAGACCAACAAGGGGGTCTCTATGACACCGTTAACTTCACTACAAGGTTTTTAATATCAAGGTTCCTAAATCTAAGTCTCAGCAAATTCCGGCAGCATAACGTCTTACGGCGTAAGTGGGAATTACTCAACACTATATTACGCACGTGGTTCACTAATAGATTAACAACTTCCCATGACACCTTGTTCTGACTAAATCGACTCGTGATCTCCCTATTGAGTCATTTTTCAGCAAGGCACGGTTGTCTGTCTCCTCTCTTGCTTCCTGAAACATACTCCTCCTTCGACTTAGCATTCTCAACAAGGCAGTTCATTTGCACTCTCTTCCCTTTTCTCTGGGTCTTAATTTTGATTGTATTTCTATTGCGCTCACCTTAACTATTTCTTTGATAATCTAGTTTGTTTATATTTCAGTCTCTCTCTCTTTCGGTTTCTATGCTTTCTTTATGTTTATCCGAACCTTTCTTCATATTTTACATCAATCAGGGTTATCACTGTATCTATTATTGACATTAATCCTAACTTCCGGATGGTCCAGGTCACATAGGCTGGTTTACTACTTCGCTGGACTCGGTCTCCTAGTTTTCTTTGATCTAGGTTTCTCCTTTTCGTTTGTATTAATTAAACTTGTTCCTAAGTAAATTTAGCAGAAGGGTCCATCCACTTAGTTCTCTTATCCCATGTGGGAAATGCTGCGCATTTTCTCCTCTGTGTTTTCCAATGTTAGTTTTTCTTCTTCTGACTCTCTTATAGGTTTACTTATATGGACGTTTACTACAGTTGAGATTAAAATGGCCTCACATGGAATGTCTGTGATGGCTTTTTAAGTTTATTTCCAATGATCGTTTAAGCAAGGTGACGTGTAATTTTCCTCTTTATTTTCCCGGTTATTGACTCGCGTTGATAGTCGAAACTTCCGAGAAACTCTTCTCGGAGTATTACAGTATATTCCTTTATGCTCTCGTTAAATTATAATTTTATTTTCTCTTAATATCGTAAAACGAAAACGGCCTCTCCGGAAGTCTTAATAATTAAATAATATAAGTATGTAACGTTATATTTATATGTATATATATATAAGATTATATGTATATATATAAACATATATATTTAATTATATTTCTCATATTTATAATTACTGTTGTTATTATTACTATTATTTATTACAAATACTATTATTGCAATTGCTAGATTACCTTTATAATTTATTTATCTATCATACTATTGTTAACCTTCTATTTTTTTTTAAAATATAATATGATTATAAATATATATATATATATATATATATAAACATATAAATATTCAATTAGATACCATTGTTAATATATATATAAATATAGATGAAATAATTCATTATATATTGATATATATAAATAGACATATATAGTTATCTATATATATGTCTATATATATATATAAAAATATAATTTATTTCATTTAACAAAAGCTAGTCGATTAACCACTAAAAGCTTATACATTCATATATATTGTCCAACTTATTTGTTAGGGCTGAATAGCCCTAACATTTCTTATTTCACATATGTTAATGCTGTGAAGGTGCAGGGACATGGCGGTGGAAGCCATAGCGGCGGCGGACGGAACTAGAGGGCGGAGGCTAGGGCGAAGAGAAGGTGGAAGGTCATAGCCATGGAGGAGGTGGCGGCGCTGTGGCTGCAGACAGTGGTGGGTGAATGGGGTTGTGGCGGCGCTGTGGCCGCAGACAATGGCGGCCAGGGTTTTCGGGGTAGCGGGGGTGTGGGTGTCGCGGGAGAGAGAATGGCCCGCGGTTTAAAACAGGCGGGGGTGTGGGGAGGGGGCGGAGCCCCCACCCACATCCCACGTAGTGGGGTGTGGGTGGGGACTCCGCCCCCTCCCCACACCCTCCATTATTACAAAGGCTGCAGTGGGGTTTCATCCCCACCGCCCATGTATTATTTATTTTATAATTTTATTTTATTTTCTCTCTCTGTATTAAAAAAAAATAGAGATTACATTATACAATTTAGTTTATACAAAACATTTAAATTCATGGTATTTTGATATAAACAAATCAAATATATATATATATATATATATATATTTATATAATTCAAATTTCACAAATACTGCAATTTATTCAGTTTCCCAACTTCTTTTAAAATGAACAATTAAGAACTTTAATAAAGAATATATATATATATATATATATATATATATATATATATATATATATATATATATATAAATATATATCTCTTTTTTTTTTAACAGAGAACAAAACTTTCTCAATAAAGATAAAATGAAAGGATAATGTTACCAAATAGATGCAAAATTCTTAACTTTACAATATTTCATAATTACAATTTCTTCCATCCTAATCTTTTTATTATAAAAATTTTACCACTAAACCAATGAAATAAGAAGTGGCTTTAACTTAATCTAATTCTGTAATTTGTCAAGAAAAATTTCCGTTTCACCTATTTGTAAAATTTCAGAAGTAAGAATTATATTTTACTACCTCTCAACTTTTCAACTTAATCATTTAAACAGTAGTTTCCATTGTAACAATGAACTTTAAATCTGTCTTTTCAACTAGATAAGCATATTTATCCTTTTAATTACATAAACAAAATCAGATTTAATACAGTAAAACTTTTTATTTAACTTCAAACTTTCCATATGAAATTCAAGGTAAATAATTACATCATACACAATACAGGTAGATTAACTCTTTCACTACCCTTAACAAGATGAAAGATAAGGATTTCCTTCTCCCAACCAACATACAAAAGAAGTTATGTAACAACTAAGTAACAGCCATACCCAATAACAAGATCAGGGAGGTTATTTCCTTCTCTCCCAGGGTGACAATAAATTACAACAATATCAAGAGAGGTGCTCTCTCTTCAATCTTATGAAATGAACATGATCTAATTCTCATGACAAAGAAGAATAAACTGTTTCATCATAAATATAACTTCTCCAACTCCAACCATAAGCTCCAAGAGAAAACCTACGTATCAAAGACAAACAAAGAAGAAGACACCACTCATCTAGCTCTCCTCCCTTCTGTAGACCCGCAAGAGGGTCACCCCCGAGCTAGGGAGACCATACTCACACCTGGGTAACTCAAGCATTCCACTTCACAACAGGGAACAACAACAAACCCAAAGCACACAAACACCCGTGGGTAAATTACACAACACGAAAGCTCAACTACAGTGAGCTTCATAAGGGGCAGGAGAGTGGACACACTCGACTCCAGAGTGTCACCCTTATAGATAATTTAACCAACACAATTTCTCTTGGCCTCAAACCAAGTTTGATCACAAATTTTTAAGAAATCTGTATTTGACTCTCAAGTCAAAGATACAGTCACAGATACATGCCCTCAAGGCTTTCAACATCCCAAAAGAAGGAAACAGGTATGCACTCGAGGAGGATCACTCCTCCCCTACCCCAAACTTGATGAGCATTTCTCCCAAGTGGGAGAAGCTCTGTCAAACAATCCGACAACAAACCCCACAGAAAACAACTCTAAAACACAAACAAATAAGCATCTTTCACACACTTTACATACACATTCAGATATACGAAAGAAAGGTAAAAATCAAACCAACCTTACAAAGCCCTCCTGGAATGAAACTGTTGCAGAGCTCCACTGAGTTCTCTTCCAACCTTAGCCAACAACTCCCTCTCCCTTTCCTCACCTCCAAGCTAACTTTCCTATTTGTTTGGCAATAATAAAAACTCTCCCAAAATTCCACTAACTCCCCCTCATCCCCAAAATTGAAAACAAATAACCCAAATTCTTTTCAGTTTAGAGGAATGGGGAGGTGACACTTGTCACCTCCTCACCCTTCCCAAAACCACTATTCTGTCCTGGTGGCTTATGTCACTCACCCATCCCTAGAGTACTCCTTATCCCTCTCCTCATGTCATTTCTCTTACAGATGGGAGAAATAAAAGGAGTTAAAGGAGGAAAAGACAGGTGACCCATGCCTCTTCTTCCCTCCTTCACATGGATGGCCCCACAACACATGGGGGAATCTCACTAATGGAGAAGGTGACTTCAAGTCAATCCTTTAATAATGGATGGGTTTGTAGTCATCTCTTACCTTGGGGATTGAAGAGGGATGGGTTGGGTGTTGGTACAACCCATCATGTCCCCTCCATACCTCCAATTTTCGCCACTTAACTTCAGGGGGAAGTTAAGATGACTAGATGGAGGTTACTCAAGGGTTATCCATGCCAAATGGGCCCCTGGACCCATGGGGTATAACCCAGGGTCAACTTTAACCCATTCAGGACACCCATGGTCAAGGTAAAGCACATGAAAAGGCCTCAAAGATTTAAATAAAATAAAGAAATTCAAATTCAAACTTTTTACAACACAAATCATAAAATATTGTTACAAGAGGGTAACCAAACCCACTCGACCATACGAAAGACCACATTACAACATCACATCAAACACAGAAAGATCTTGGTTCCTCGTGGAACCAGACCGGCTTAACAGGGAATAACAATAACAAGGTGCGGAATGATCTCCGAAATCTGTGGTTCGATTAGTAAATCCTGCACACTAAATTACAAGATCAGTGTCCACATATAATCATCATAGCTGAAGCAACTTAAAAACATGCATTATCATGACATAGTTCTAATTAACATAAATGAAATCATATTACAATTTTCCATCATCACCTAATTAACTTTTCTGAAATGTAAACTTATCCAAACATCACCCAATTAGTTTTTCTGAAATCATAATAAAGTTTAATAGTTTTGACAAATCCAGGAACTGCTATCCCACAAATATAAAAAGTATCAATAACAGTAATGTAAATAGTCATAAGAACAGAAGTAAAAAGGGTGGTCCTCACAGATTTCCAAGCTATAATAGGTAACATTGTCTCACCTTACAATGTGGTCTTTTCTGAAAAGGACTTCCCATCCCATAATCCATGTCATAATGATGCCCTTCACATTGAAGTTTTCATCCATAAATGAAAGATCAAATGCATACTTATAGATGGCGGTGCTAGTCTCAATATCTATTCTCTCAAGTTACTTAAATAGTTGGGATACTTTGAGGATCATGTCAACATTGATCAAAGCATTACAATCAAGGGGTATGATGATGTTGAGCATCATTTAGAAGGTGTTATCCACTTACCTATACAAGTAGCCCCCATCATGCATGAAACTAGGTGCCAAGTCCTTGATAATGAACTACCTTATAACATTATCTTAGGATGCCCATGGATCCATGCCATGATAGTTGTTCCCTCCACGTACCATCAGTCTCTCAAGTTCCCATTTAATGGTATGGAGATCACTATCCCAGGAGACCCTAATCCCTTTGAATTTTGTCGTAACTTGTAAGGTAGTTATAAGAATAGCAACCAAGTGCCAAATAATGACAAAGCCTATGAATCCCCATTGTATGTCAACCCTAAAAATATGAAAAAAGCCTCTGAAGTTGAACCTAATCCTAATCTTATTCATGAAATCACAACTCACATCTGTGATAGAGGATTTGGTGAATATGATATCTCTAAATCTTGTTGTGTAGGGCAGATGCCCTTATCCCCTAAATCCTATGGCCAACCACCCATAGACAAAATGACTAAGAAAGCATCTATCCCCTTGCCAGCATCTCTAACCCAATTCCAAGAGGGAAAATTATTGGCAGAGGAAACTATTGAAGACATCTCATCTTGGCTCTACAAAGAGAAATAATCAGTCACCATACCAGTCAAACAATATGGCAATGACCTAAGAATTGTGAAGAACATGGGCTACAAAGGCAAAGGCATCCTTGGGAAGGATAGCCAAGGTGACATAGAACCCATATTGTGAAGAAGAAGCTTGACAAGAAGGGGTTAGGATTTGGTAGGAAGGTACCATGCGCCTTGGATATCGAGGGTATGATTGATGAGGTAGCATAAACTTCTCTCGCAGATTCAACATCTAAAGAGGATATCATCGATGACTCTTATCTCCATATGACTAACCTTTTTACTAAATCCTCCATATTCATTCTATCATCTGTATCATTAATATCAATCACTAGCACCCAGATTGTAACACTTGTCTACCCTGAACTTATCCATTGGGATCAACAAGGGTCCCCCATTCTAGATGTTGTTTAGAATGATGAAGCTATTGTTGAATTCATGGGACTCTGGGATGGTATACATCATCATCACATTCCCAAATATCAATCACATTTCCTAATATCCCTTATATCTATGAATATGTATCCCCGCATTAAATGCTAGTCTAACGGTGGTTGAACCTTTCAAATTTTTGAATAATCGCCCACCACTTGTTAGCATCTCCAGTCCTTAGGTGTAGATCAATAGATGCCGATAGAGTGACATTAATCAAATCCTAATTCACCATTGCTTTTGGTTAAAATTGAAGAAAGGTCATTTTGAATTTACCAAGTATTCAAAGCAAATTACAGAGTCACTATTTGAATTAAGTTGTATTACTATAAATTGCGAACATAATGGAATGGGTGCGAATTTAGATGGTGAATAGAGAAAAGTGTCTATAGGGTAAGCACACATACCTAGATACCAATTTAATAGTAAAAAGGGTAGAGAATATTAGGTATGTAATGGCAAAACCCTCTTTTGTCATTTATGGTTAAAATGAGTAGGTAAAATTATTTTTACCATAGTAAATTGCCGTGATGATGCATGAAATGTATTGAATGAAGATTTAAATCATCAAGATATTCGTATTGTCTTAGAATTGCATGATCATATGATATGTTAGGGTAAGAAATGCATGTGTTTTATTGTAGGATCCAATGGCACTCCACAAGAATAGATCAGATACAAAATTTCTGAAACCCCTATGCATACAACAAGAAGGAATTGCCTTCAGATATGGTCAAATAAATGATACTCATCTAGGGAATACTGATCTAGATGAATGGACAAAAAGGTTAGAATAAGGAGACAGAGATCCCCTACTTATCAACATTTACAATTCAGGCATGTGGCACACAGGAGGGTTTCCCTGTGCTATGGAGGCTACTGAGTTAGTAGTGGAGTGTGCACAAAATTATAATACAAACACTAGAAAAGTGGAGAAACATGGTCGGGTGTGTTGACTTTTTCCCAGACTGGATGCTTATTCCCAGATTTCCCTACAAGGTAGCCATCAATGATCAACAGGATCTCTGGGCCAGGGGGCCAACAGTGTAGGAGATAGACTCTATATTTTATCTCCTCTTCTTCTTCAGGCTCTGCAAGACCTAGGGGGGTATTCCCTACTCAACATCCATAAGGATATGCATACAAGGCTGGGATGCTGACAAAAAGCAGATAAGTCCTCCTGTAAGTAGACCAAAACTGAAAGATAAGAGCAAAGGGGCTAGCTTTGGGCCTATTAGCAGTTGTAGACAGAGGACTGAGGTTCCTAAAACTAACTCTAATGTCCTAATGGTTGTTTTAGATTTTGATTTGGAGTTTAAGTGTGGATGCAAAGCTGGACATGGTTATAACACAAAAACAAAGCATGATTGGTGCCTATCCAGGGCCTGGAGTCAGTAGACATACACCTGTGAATGATCAGCATAAACAGCTAAAACTGGATTTCAAGGGGATATATGTGATATCTGCCTTATAGGTATCTCCCAATACAAAGTGTTAGGTTATCTCTACTTATGGTATCCCTATGTCAGTATACCCTTCCCAATGTTCAACCTGAAAATAGTTTAATCCACCCCTTGAGCAGAAGTTAAAAGATCAGACATTCAACATAGGAATTCTATGCTCTAGAATCTAAACATTACTCAAATATCCAGATTCCGGAGAAGAATACATGCAATACTGGAGACAGAATTAACACAACACATGCTAAGATAGCATTTCTCATATAAGTTTAATCATGAAATCAGTGGGTTCATGCCAAAAACATACAACAAGAGATACATAAACTCACAGGTAAGCTGTACAGAGCAACCAGATCAGCTTGTTATGCATTACAGAGCCAAAAATCTTCAACTTTTAACAACCTCGAATGAATAACACCGTCTGCATTATATAGCAGGAGGGTGTATTCAGCATTAACTACCAGGTTGACTAAAAATCCCGCCAGATACACAGTATCGTAAAAATGGCGCTCAAACACATCCAGATTGGCGCCCAAACATGAATGCAGCAGGTAGGGGAGGAGACAGGAAGATATCTCGAGCCCTGCGCCACTGTCCGCTGATGTACACCTTCAATCGGGTACCAGATCCGCCCACGCCATCGCCCATACCTCTGCAACAATCGCCATTAAAGGCGCACCAACCCGCAGCCTTGGGAAGAACATCAATTCTGCATCGCAACCATTTCCCGCTGAGATTCATCATCATGATATTTGAAAATGCAGGATATCAATATCCCACATGCACCCCGCGATGACCTCCTTAACACTTTATATACTAGGTCATGAGCATATATGATGTCGGTGCTTTTGCTCCTAACGACACTAGTATAAGACTTCATCATCATCATCCTCCAGCAGCATGATATCCTGTTGCCCGAAATATCACCCTGACGTCAGCATCATATCGCAATATAACCTACACGATAATCGCCTTTATCAGCACAACCTGATCCATCGGAGGAACATCCTCCTGCTGAGCCTATCCAAAAAGTCTGGCCGATGAACATCCTGATGACATCATCATCATATCCTGCTGACGTCATCATCATATCTGCCTACTGCGCACCTCCTCATATCCGGATGACGTCATCATCATGTTTGCAAATATTGGGAGATCTCCTCAAGATGATCAGTGTTAGAAATATGACCCCCCCGGACCTCGATGACGTCATCATCATATTAACATCAGGATGATATTCGGAAGACAACCGGATATTTGGAAATATCATCCTGATGCACAAATATCAGGTTGCACTGTAGCTCCACTATAAGATCGGGGCGATAACTAAATATGATGATGCTTGAAAAGATCACCCCCACTAGATAATGCACGAAGTCGGCAGGCGGATATCTCCTTGATATCAGCATCATCATGATGCTGGAACAAACACACACTCGAGTGATATGAAAATATCACCCCCTCCTTCGGAAATATCATGATGCAGATAGGCAAAAAGAAAGATATCACCCTGATATAAGGATGACATCAGCATCATCAGGATGACAAAACAATCGAACAAGAAGTGATACAACATCATCAGGATGATATTGACTAAGATCATCCTGACGTTCAAAATATGATGACCCCAGTGAATATCGGGTCGCAATTAGAACTCTTCAACAACATCATCAGGATGATCATAACCAAGATCACCCGATGATAGAAATATCACCCCGGCGAAATATCATGAAGGTAGAAAATATGATGATGCCCGCAAGCAACACGGTGATAACTGGAAATATGATGATGATGACGACCCTTAAGAAAGAACAAGTCAGGTCGAACAACTTAGAGAATAACCCCTTCAGAATATAGGGGCAACATCATCATCATGTTTGGGCAAGGTGATAAATGGAAGATCACCGGATACTTGAGAAATCACCCCCGCAAGCAAATCAGGGCGCACTGTAGCTCATCAGCATCATCAGGATAAAAACCAAACATCACCTGATATTGAAATATGATGATGACAATGAGAAACCAGTCGACGAAGAACATGATGATGCAGACCATCATCGAAGACAAGATGATGATGATGACCTCCTCCTCAGGAAAATATGATGCTGCAGTTGAAAAATGCTGAGGAGGTCCAACACTTAGAAAAAAATGGGCAAGAAGATAAAGGGTTCAAATGAAGAAACCCCCTGATCATGAAAAATCAACCCCAGGTCAAAATGAGTGCTAACAGTGGCTCCGAATGGGGACGTGCAGGTGAAAACCTGCAGCGAGAACCAGATCTCTGGGCAGACCAGACAAAAAGCCAAAAAACGTGAGCTGTACAAGGCATTTACACTACATACATATTTTTACAAATGTGCACAGCAACCAGTTATTCATGCAAAATAGAACTTAAGGAATTGGCCATGCACAGGCAATTCCAGAACTTCACCATCTAGGGCCTGGAGGAAATAAGAATCCTCCCCTTGAGTATTGCAAACCTGATATGGGCCCATCCATAAGGGTTGAAATTTACCATGTTTACCCTTTTCCTGACCTTTAGCATTCCAAATGAGCACCAGATCATTGACTTGAAACTTCCTTTTTGTAGTTCTCCTGTCAAACTGATATTTCATATCTTGTTGTCTTTTGAGATTGATCTGGTGGGATTTCCTTCTGTCTTCATCCAATGCAACCAGCTGATTCACTCTTTCTGTCATGGAATCTTCAATCTCCTCATCATTTTCCTGAATGAATTTGTAAACTGGTAGGAGATTGTTTATGGGCAGTCTAGCTGATGCACCATACACTAGCTCAAAAGGTGACTTCCCAATAGCCCTTTTCACTGTCACTCTGTCAGCCCATACTGCTAAGTTCAACTTTGAGTCCCAAGCTCTCTTGTTCTTGTCCTGTATCCTCTTGATAATTTTCATGATGCTCTTATTGCTTGATTCTGCTTGACCATTTCCTTGTGGGTGATATGGTGATGTATATGACAGATTTATCCCATACCTGTTGCAAAAATCAACAAATTCACCTGATCTGAAGCACATAGCATTATCAGTGATTATCTTAAATGGTACTCCAAACCTGATGATGATGTTTTCTAGTATGAAATCTGTCACCACCTTACTTGTAGCTCTCTTAGTTGGGATGGCCTCAATCCATTTGGTAAAGTAATCAGTTGCCACCAAAATCCAACTGTGTCCCCCACTTGATTTGTCTGCAATTTCCCCTATGAAGTCAATTCCCCATTGCTGGAATGGAGCATCCACAGGTACAGTTCTGAGGGGTAAAGCACCATCATATTTCAGCTTTCCTGAGAATCTTTGGCAAGGGTCACACTTTCTCACTAACCTTTGTGCATCTGAAAAGAGAGTAGGCCACCAATATCCTGCCCTGAGAATTTTATGAGCTGTTGTTTGGGCAGTATAATGTCCACCACACAATCCTTTATGCATATCAATCAAAACATTGTTAGCCATATCCTCATCCACACATCTCAGCAGCACACCATCAGGGTTTTTCCAGTACAGCTCACCTTGAACAATAACATACCTGATTGCATGTAACTTTAGAGTCCTCTTTTGATTGTCACTGAAATGGGAAGGACAATTCAGATTTTGCAAGTAGTAGATAATATCCTTGTACCATTCAGATCCTGATACATTTACACTCTCATCTTGGACTGCATTAACTTGGCATGCTTCCAAGTTTGACTGTGCCATCATCTTGGCTAATCCTTGTCCTCTTATCAACTTAGTAACTTGTATGTCTATGTTGAACTCCTGCAGTTTGTTTATCCATCTGCACCTTCTTCCAGTCACCTCCTGCTGAGTGAATATGTCTTTGACTACTGCATGAGGTACATATGCAATTACATATGATCCTACCAAGTATGGTCTGAAACTTTTGATGGCTCTAACCAGTGCATATGCCTGTTTTTCCATAATATCATACTTCAACTCAGAGGCCTGCAAGGACATACTGAAAAAAGTGATGGGCTGTTCAAAACCATCTTCATTTTTCTGTAACAAACATGCAGCAACAGTATGAAAGGAAGCAAATGAAAATACTTGGAATGGCCTAGAAAAATCAGGAGATTTAAGAACAAGGGCCATCTTGATTGCCTCTTTGATATTCTGAAATGATTCTATTGCTTCCCTTTCCCAGTTGACAGTTGCATCCTTCTTCATCATCTTGGAAATGTTCCTTGTGGTTTCTGCAAAGTTGGGAACAAATCTTCTAACAAAATTTATCTGTCCAAAGAAGGACTGAACTCCTTTCGTAGTTTTTGGCATTTGAATCCTGTCAATAGTAGCCACTCTCTCTGGATCTATCTTGACTCCATCCTTGGAAACAATACGTCCTAGAAGCTTTCCTTCAACTACTCCAAAGGCACACTTCTTTGGGTTTAAAGAAATACCATATTCTAGTGCTCTTATGAAAATCTGCTCCAGATGCAAACAATGCTGCTCTTCTTTCTTTGAGTAAGCAGTCAGGTCATCCTGATATACAGCCAGGATTGAATCAATCAACCCTGCAAAAGCAACATCCATTGCTCTTTGAAATGTAGCACCTGCATTTGTTAGTCCAAATGGCATTCTAACATACACATACGTTCCCCATGGAGTGGTAAAGGCAGTCTTATACTGTTCTGATTCCTTTACCTTTACCTGATTATATCCTGAAAATCCATCCATCATGGATAGGAGTTCACAACCAGTCACTCTCTGTAACATAGCTTCCATATTAGGCAGTGGATAGTTATCCTTCAAAGAGGATACATTCAAGTTCCTGAAATCAACACAAAGCCTAATATCACCGTTCTTTTTTCTGACTGGGACAAGGTTAGACACCCAAGTTGAATGTCTGATTGGCACAATTATTCCAGCTTCCCTGAGCCTTTTGAGTTCTTCTTGCATCTTGGGAGCTAAGGTAGGATTAATAGGTCTTTGCCTTTGTCTAAATGGCTTAGCTTCAGGCTTCAATGGGATCTCATGCTGGAATAAGTCTTCCCTATAAGCTTTTAGGTCCTCATATGACCAAGCAAAAACATGTTTATACTTTCTCAGTAATGCAATCAGCATACTTCTTATGTGTGGTTTGAGCTGTTTACCAATATATACTTTCTGAGGGGCCTGAGATGTCCCCAAATTTATTTCTTCTAAATCCTCCTTATTTGTGGGGGATGTCCTTGTGACCATTTTGTCTCTACTGTCAAAGACTCTTTCCAAAGCTACCAACCCTCTAGGGATTTTATTAGTCTTCAACTGAATGATCTCTTTTCCCACAAGAGTTTCTTTTCCATCTACAGTCTCTACAAAAGCTTGGAAATCAATCTGTTGATTTTCATATTCATCTATGCAGTGCAAAAATTTCAGCAAATCCCTATCATCATCAAACACTTGCCAACTGCATATATTTTTTGGTATGGCAGGCCTAATTTTAACTTCTACATTTGTAACACCTGACAGAGTGATGTCATCTGGCCTTATTGCAACATTGGCTAAGAAATCAGCCATAACATTTTTTGACCTCTCTACCCAGCCAATTGAAAATGCATCAAAAAGTTCAATAGTATCCCAAACAGCATGTTTGTATTGTTTCAGTCTTTTATTTTTTGCAGCATACTTATTTCTAATTTGGGATACAATCAGCTCAGAATCCCCAAATACTCTTAACATCTTAATTCCATGTTTGAGAGCAATATTTAGGCCTAAGAGTAAAGCCTCATATTCTGCAATATTGTTTGTGCAATCAAACCTCAGCAAGAAAGAGAATTTGAGGAGCTTACCAGTTGGAGACAGGAAAACAACTCCAGCTCCAGAGCCTTTTTTTGCACAAGCTCCATCAAAAAACATGGTCCATAAGCCTTGCTGATCCAGCTCTTCAATGCAGACATTTTTCTTTTTATCTTCTGTATCATCTGAGACAACCTTGAAGTTATCACAGTCAGTGTCTACAAAGCATACTTGTTCATTTGCTTCTTGGTCTTCCACTGTCTCTGATGATCTTTGCTCTCTGATTAGCTTGACATCCCTGCCATTCATTGGAATCATGGCATATGACAGGTCCAGCTGCATACTTCCACCAATTAGTGCTGCCCATCTTCTTGACAGCAACATACCATACTGTGGCTTGATGTCAACCACTGTTATATTCATTTTATATCTCTTTTCAGGAAATGCTGCCAGTTTGAAATCTACATCCTTCATGATTCCAATAACTGGTACCTCTCTGGCATCCATTGCATAACATTTTCCACATGCCTTGTCAATTTTCAATCCAGTTTGTTGCATGATAGCCAAAGGCATGACATTTGTAGATGCTCCAGAGTCAAGCATACAATTTCTAATTATTTTTCCATTTATAACCAGGGAAACATAAAATGGTTCCACTTGTGAAGGACACTTTGTCATGGTCATTCCTAAATAGACTTCAGGAGTCTCATCTTCTTCATTACACATGACATGTTTTTCACCCTGGGTCTGATCATTTTGTTTAGCTTGAAAATGTACCCCTGAGATTAGGGATATTGTCCTATTCTTGATCTCTTCCACTTTCATGAGTTCCATAAGTGGAACAGAGACCTTTACCTGCGAGAGGATCTGAGCTATATCAAATGGAGCATAGTTTTGTACAACAGTTGTAGCTTGCTCCACAATCTTGCTTTTATCCTGAGCTGATTTAGCTTTCATTTTCATAGTTCCCTGATCATCATTCTTGTCTTGGGAACCTTTACTTTGATCTTCAGCCTGAGGGGTTTTGTTTTCTGGTCCTTGAAATTCATGACCTGTTCTGTGTCTAAAGTTCTGTTTGTTATTTACCCACTGCCTTTTTTGTGGTTCAGTTCCTTTATGACCATGCACCAGCTGACCTGCAGAAATATCTTCTGGCTGATGTGGGCTGCCTACTTGATTTTTACCTCTGAGGTTGTAGTTGCTTTTGACTTGAGCAACTGCTGCAGCTGTGAAGGCTCTAATTTCCTCATCAGAAGGTCGTTGTAAGTTACTCAGAAAATTGTGTGAGTTCTGAGCATACACATAGTTATCTTCATTATCTTCATCATATGGGGACTGTTGGCAGGCCTGAACTTGATGATCTGCACTCTCATCAGCATCATACAGAGTGTATCCATTGCCTATGGACATCATATTAACATCATCATCCTGCACATGATGTGGCTCATTGCATTCATTACAAGATGTAGCATTATCATACAAGGATTGAGCAATCATACACTGTGACTGTGAATGTGGCATCTGACAGATTATACACCACGGAGCATCATCAGCAATATTTATAGTTTTCTTTAGGGGATCAGGAGTTTCTTTGACATGTTGAGCCCTCTGATTTGTGTTGTTACGTGGGAATACAGGCTTACCATCATGCCAATTGGTGTTATAAGGCATATCATGTAATGATGGCCTCTTTTCCTGCCTTTGATAGACTTGCCTATCAGGACCCATCCCTTTTTCACTTCTAGCTAATCTATAGCTTAGGTCCTTAACAACATTTGCCAGTTTGTCTATCTTATCTTCAGGAGCAGATGTACTACCTTGAGTGTTCTGAGGCTTGTTTGGATTCTGCAGAATTTTTACATCATCCCTTCTATTTGTCTTGCCTGATGCTTTCCTATTGTTTTCAATATTCACTGCAATTCTGAAAGCATCCCTGAGAGTGGCAGGACCTTTATCTCTTAGTCCATATGCAGTCTTTGCATCAAAGGCATTGATATACAAAATTATGCACATTGGTTCATTTGGCCTCATGTGATGTGGCAATTTGTTCAACACTTTAGTAAATCTTGCATTAAAGTCTGCAACCTGCTCATTTGACCCTTTGGTGATACTGGTGAACTCATTTACAAAAAAGCTAGGGTCAGTTTTATCACCATATTACTCCTTGAAAATCCTTTTAAAATCATCCCATGATGAAATACTCCGGTCAGGCAGATTCCTGTACCATTCTCTTGCCTCATCTACTAAGGATTGCATGAATGACTTCATGAAAATGTCCTCATGCTCAACCTCAAAATTATCCATGACATTTTGAAAGGCCTTTAGATGATCTTCTCCTGACACTGTGTTATTTCCTGAAAATTTAGGCACTTGCAGCCTCAGATGCTTATCAATGGGGTTAGGATACCCAGGAATACCATCAAACACCAGCTGCCTGAATCTATCTAACTGCATGGGCTGTCTGTTTGGCTGATTAACATTAACATTTCTGTTTGCATTCTGGTTTCCTGCATTGTTCAGTGGTATCCTAGCATCATTCACATTTTGTCTCTCATCATGATGCTGATGTTGCACTTCATATCTTTGCTGATGTCTTTGCACATTTGCATTCTCTAGGGTAGGAACTGAATCATTTTGGGCAGTTCTTAAGGCTTGCACTTTCTGCTTCATATCATCTCTGATTTTCATGGCTTGTAGGTATTCTAGTTCTGCTCTTAGACTTCTGATTTCTTCAGCCAATTGTTCATCCTTAGGTCTGGAGGTAGATGGTCTCATACCATTTTGGTCATCATCTTCATCATCCCTCAGAGACTCTGCCTCTTCAAACCTTTCACTTGGGTCTAGAAAAGGGCATTCTTGGAACACCTCTGACCTCATTCTCATGCTACCACCCTGTTGCCTCTCATATGCACCTTGAATATCCGCTTCTGCATTTGAAAAATAAGGCGCATGCTATCCTGATGGCCTAGGGTTATCTTGTATATCATCACCTTTTCTGGGGGAGCTCTCATGACTAACTGAGACAGTTCCCTTTCTTCTGTACATCATTCTTTTTGTTAATGGTAACTCTTCAAATAAAGGGTTTTGTTGGGATCTTCTCCCCTGCATATAAATTCTACTTTGACCGGTTGGGAGATTACTTCGGAGTCGCCACCTATTACTAGGAACTATTTTCTTCTGAAAACCAGGGTTCTTTCACAAGGTTCCCCAGCAGAGTCGCCAATTTCTGTTGACTTTTTCCCAGACTGGATGCTTATTCCCAGATTTCCCTACAAGGTAGCCATCAATGATCAACAGGATCTCTGGGCCAGGGGGCCAACAGTGTAGGAGATAGACTCTATATTTTATCTCCTCTTCTTCTTCAGGCTCTGCAAGACCTAGGGGGGTATTCCCTACTCAACATCCATAAGGATATGCATACAAGGCTGGGATGCTGACAAAAAGCAGATAAGTCCTCCTGTAAGTAGACCAAAACTGAAAGATAAGAGCAAAGGGGCTAGCTTTGGGCCTATTAGCAGTTGTAGACAGAGGACTGAGGTTCCTAAAACTAACTCTAATGTCCTAATGGTTGTTTTAGATTTTGATTTGGAGTTTAAGTGTGGATGCAAAGCTGGACATGGTTATAACACAAAAACAAAGCATGATTGGTGCCTATCCAGGGCCTGGAGTCAGTAGACATACACCTGTGAATGATCAGCATAAACAGCTAAAACTGGATTTCAAGGGGATATATGTGATATCTGCCTTACAGGTATCTCCCAATACAAAGTGTTAGGTTATCTCTACTTATGGTATCCCTACTGCAGTATACCCTTCCCAATGTTCAACCTGAAAACAGTTTAATCCACCCTTTGAGCAGAAGTTAAAAGATCAGACATTCAACATAGGAATTCTATGCTCTAGAATCTAAACATTACTCAAATATCCAGATTCAGGAGAAGAATACATGCAATACTGGAGACAGAATTAACACAACACATGCTAAGATAGCATTTCTCATATAAGTTTAATCATGAAATCAGTGGGTTCATGCCAAAAACATACAACAAGAGATACATAAACTCACAGGTAAGCTGTACAGAGCAACCAGATCAGCTTGTTATGCATTACAGAGCCAAAAATCTTCAACTTTTAACAACCTCGAATGAATAACACCGTCTGCATTATATAGCAGGAGGGTGTATTCAGCATTAACTACCAGGTTGACTAAAAATCCCGCCAGATACACAGTATCGTAAAAATGGCGCTCAAACACATCCAGATTGGCGCCCAAACATGAATGCAGCAGGTAGGGGAGGAGACAGGAAGATATCTCGAGCCCTGCGCCACTGTCCGCTGATGTACACCTTCAATCGGGTACCAGATCCGCCCACGCCATCGCCCATACCTCTGCAACAATCGCCATTAAAGGCGCACCAACCCGCGGCCTTGGGAAGAACATCAATTCAGCATCGCAACCATTTCCCGCCGAGATTCATCATCATGATATTTGAAAATGCAGGATATCAATATCCCACATGCACCCCGCGATGACCTCCTTAACACTTTATATACTAGGTCATGAGCATATATGATGTCAGTGCTTTTGCTCCTAACAACACTAGTATAAGACTTCATCATCATCATCCTCCAGCAGCATGATATCCTGTTGCCCGAAATATCACCCTGACGTCAGCATCATATCGCAATATAACCTGCACGATAATCGCCTTTATCGGCACAACCTGATCCATCGGAGGAACATCCTCCTGCTGAGCCTATCCAAAAAGTCTGGCCGATGAACATCCTGATGACATCATCATCATATCCTGCTGACATCATCATCATATCTACCTACTGCGCACCTCCTCATATCCGGATGATGTCATCATCATGTTTGCAAATATCGGGAGATCTCCTCAAGATGATCAGTGTTAGAAATATGACCCCCCCGGACCTCGATGACGTCATCATCATATTAACATCAGGATGATATTTGGAAGACAACTGGATATTTGGAAATATCATCTTGATGCACAAATATCAGGTTGCACTGTAGCTCCACTATAAGATCGGGGCGATAACTGAATATGATGATGCTTGAAAAGATCACCCCCACTAGATAATGCACGAAGCCGGCAGGCGGATATCTCCTTGATATCAGCATCATCATGATGCTGGAACAAACACACACTCGAGTGATATGAAAATATCACCCCCTCCTTCGGAAATATCATGATGCAGATAGGCAGAAAGAAAGATATCACCCTGATATAAGGATGAAGTCAGCATCATCAGGATGACAAAACAATCGAACAAGAAGTGATACAACATCATCAGGATGATATTGACTAAGATCATCCTGACGTTCAAAATATGATGACCCCAGTGAATATCGGGTCGCAATTAGAACTCTTCAACAACATCATCAAGATGATCATAACCAAGATCACCCGATGATAGAAATATCACCCCGGCGAAATATCATGAAGGCAGAAAATATGATGATGCCCGCAAGCAACACGGTGATAACTGGAAATATGATGATGATGACGACCCTTAAGAAAGAACAAGTCAGGTCGAACAACTTAGAGAATAACCCCTTCAGAATATAGGGGCAACATCATCATCATGTTTGGGCAAGGTGATAAATGGAAGATCACCGGATACTTGAGAAATCACCCCCGCAAGCAAATCAGGGCGCACTGTAGCTCATCAGCATCATCAGGATAAAAACCAAACATCACTCGATATTGAAATATGATGATGACAATGAGAAACCAGTCGATGAAGAACATGATGATGCAGACCATCATCGAAGACAAGATGATGATGATGACCTCCTCCTCAGGAAAATATGATGCTGCAGCTGAAAAATGCTGAGGAGGTCCAACACTTAGAAAAAAATGGGCAAGAAGATAAAGGGTTCAAATGAAGAAACCACCTGATCATGAAAAATCAACCCCAGGTCAAAATGAGTGCTAACAGGGTGTATGTGGATTTTTCAGTCGAAGGCATTACTACAACCTTTAACTTGCCCAAAGGACTTGATGTATCTGGGATAAATCTAGAGAAAATGGAAAAGAAGTACAATAAAACTGAGGAGTGTAGAAAGGTCATGTATTTATGGAGAGCCCATGACAACATGTATAAGGCTGCTGCAAAGTTACCTATGCATATGTATAAGTTAGATTTCATACCTGAGTTTAAATATATGATGGTGATGCTCTGTCGCATGACATGGAAGCTAAATACTAGAACATTTGAGAATTGATGTATGGCATCATGAGAGTGGTGGCAAATACAGTTGAAAAACCCTAATGGGCTAGGATCATAAGTGATAGCCTGGATGAGGGAATGAGGAAGTTGGGAGTAAAAGCTAACATGTTCCACATGTCTTCCTATGTTGTTTATGCATGTGCATTCAGAGGCACATTCAATGGTCTACAAACAGTAGGTAGGGTTGGAAGTAACCCTAGAGATGTCAACATTTGGGATCACTATCCTCAGCTAAAACAAAGGGATTCTCTTCAGTACTACTGAAGAGTAAATCACTCATTTTCCATGCATTTAGTAAGGACCATGGAAGAAGACATAGCTAAGAGGTTGAGCATGGAAGCTCAAGCCATGATATATAAGCATGGGGCTTGGTTTATCCAATTCCCCACATTCACCTATATCAGGATAGAAGGTTTTACTAGGCAACCTCTCATATTGCCAAGATATCTGACTGATAAAGTTATCCTAATGGAAGTGGCCAGACAGATACTGCCTTCATTTGAGGCCTATAAGGAGAAGGGTAAGATACCCAATATTTTATTCCCAATCATGATTGGATGGTACATGTACCCCAAAAAGGAAAGTGTTAAGGATGCTATGGGGGGATTGCAGTTAATGTCATTATAGCATTTCTCACTGGCCAAGACATATGACTCATATGGCAGGATGTAAGCACTAAAAAGAAGTCGATGCATCAGATGCATCTAGAAGACTATTGGGCTGACTGTGATGATGAAGTGGAAGTGAGAAGGAGGAGATTACAAAGGCTAACTTTAAACTAGATTTGTACATTTGACTACATACTAGTACTCGTACAACTGCATGAACTATTGCAAGTATGTACCTAATCGGTGTTGTCATTGATGTCAACATATCCTTGTTTTCATTGGTGTCAACTATATCTTATCCTATTACTTGTTTAGAAGATTTGTATGTTAAGGATATTGAGAAAATTAACCTCTCCAGAAGGAACAAGTGAGTTACAGAGAAGTACAGTATAGACAGTGAGTTGTATGTTGAAGAACAGTTTGGTAAACTGCTCCACATTTATTTCTTTTTGAAGATCATGGTCTACAGATGGGAAGTCAGTTAGAGGTATGACTAAGGATGCTACATTCTAGGTTTGAGCTCTCCACATGAAGATCTAAGTGAGTTGTGTTCACCAGAGTGAAACCTGCTTTTTCTATAAGTTCAATTGGGACATGAAGAAAGTATTCTACTTTGCATTCCTCTGCAATAAAGTATTTTGCTCTATGGTTCTAGAAGGAAGTCTGAGATGATGATAAGTGTCTACAGTTCCAATGGTTTGTGGTTTGATGGTCTATAAGCTATCTTTCTTTTATGACAGTTGAAGATAATATAGTTTTTGTGTTCCGGTGAGAAGATTCTTATGGATAAAGTGGTTAAGGTTCGTACAGTTGCTGCTGATGATTATAACAAGCTTCCGGATGTCTCCTAATCATGTTCCCATCTTGATATTGGTTCATGTTAAGGACTTGAGATTGTATTCAAAGATTGTTCCTAAATAGTGTAATATGTAACGAGTTTTGGCCGACCTGGTTAATTCTAGTGATTGCGAAGATCTTTGGAATATTGTGGAAGCATGTTGTGGCATGGAAGATTGTGTTTGGGTCCTAGCTAAGGCATGGTGTGATCCGTATTTCATTTCCTTTGCATAATGTTGTAATAGATTAGGACTTATTTTGTAAATGTTTGTAATACTAACCTTGGAGATTGCTCCAATGGTTGATGATTGTGATGTCGACCTTGATGATCATTCCAAGGTTGATGTAGTGTATAATTACTTGTAGTTGAGTTGTGGAAAAAGTGTTCTTGAGCAAAAATGGAAAGATAATAAGAAAGGTCCAAAAGGTAGAGTAGAGAAGAGGCAGAGGGAAGAAGAGGAAGAGTAGATAAGAGGAAGAGCAGAGCAGAGGAATTATTGTACTTTAGAAAGGTGTTAATCGTGGCAGTGAATCTGGCAGTAAGCTGTTAGTAGGGTTTAATAGCCCTTATTGTAATCTTGCTAGGTTTAGGGTTGATGCAGTGAGCCTGCTAGACCTAGTTGTTCTTCATGGCAGTAAGCCAGTATGTTTAGGCTCATGGAGTGACCAAGCCTGAACATCATTATTTCAAAATTGTAATATATATTGAGAGCTAATTCTCTCTATGGTTTTTCACCACCTTGGGGTTTTCCATGTAAAATCTGGTGTCTCTTGTGTTTAATGTTGTATCTGTGGTTAAGTTTCTGATTTCATGCATTCATTGTTAAATCATAATAATTGTGGATAAGTGATGAATGTTTAAGTGTAGAAAGTGTTTAAGTTTATGAGACAACTGATTCACCACCCTCTCAATTGTCTGGTGCGTATCAACAATTGGTATTAGAGCCAAGTTCCTCTAAAGAAATTTTAACATCTTGAGGAAGATCCAAAATGTCTTACAAGAAGGAAATGTCACATTTTGATGGAACAAATTATGTTATCTAGAAGGCTCGAATGAAAAGCCATCTTCTTTCTTTGGTTAAAAAGTATGGAAAGCCACATAAACATAATACACCATACCTCTAAATGGTCCAATGACTAAAGATGAAATCAAAGAATATGAGATAGATATCAAGGCAAAGGATGCTCTGCTAAGCTTATTAACCAACTCAATATTGACAAAAGTTGTGACTCTTGGAATTGCAAATAAGGTATGGGAAAAGTTGAAAAATCTATATGAAGGAGATGATTCTATGAAGGAAGCCAAGTTACAAAGTTTGAAAGTGAAATATGAAAGTTTGAAGATGAATGATGATGAAAACATATCAGTCTTTATGCAAAGAGTTGATGAACTTGTTATAGGGATAAAAGCCATAGGCGAAACTCTCGACGAAAAGGAAGTTGTTATGAAAATTCTTAGATCTCTACCTAAGTCCTACTATCACAAGGTAGCTACAATTGAAGAATTCATGCAAGTAAAAATGGTTGACAGGGACTAGCTGCTTGGTAAGCTTACTACTTTTGAAATGAGAGTTTGGTGATGCTCTGCTGAAAGTTGAGATGGCCTTCAAAGCCAGTACTCCTAGAAGTACTTCCAGATCAGAAAAGTACAAGGTAAAATATGATGTTGAGTTTGATGAAGTTGAAGCCAACTTTGTGGACAGATTGCAAAGAAGATCCAGTAAGTATAAAGGAAAATTACCTTTCAAATGTTTTTCCTATGGTAAAGTATGTCATTTTGCTTCTAGATGTCCTGAAAGAATTGAAAGAAATAGAAGAAAATATGAGAACAGGTCTAGGACCCAAAAGAAGTGTTATTATGTTAAAGATTTTGATGATGATGGAGTATCAGATAATAGTGAACTGGATAATGCTAGTTCCTCTGTAAATGAATGCTTGTTCATTGCTATTAAGGAAGATCTCATGTCTACTAATTCTTCTAGCTGTGTGAAGGAAGAAAAACTAGTTGAAAGTGCTTTGGCTACTCAAGTCATTAAGGACAAGGATGAATGGGTTATTGATAGTGGCTTCTCTCACCACATGACTGGTGACAAAAGTAATTTTGTGAGTTTGGAAAGATATGATGGTGGACTAGTTAGGTTTGGAGATGATACAACTAGTAGGATTTGTGAGAAAGGATCTATTTCTTTTGATGGCATGCATAATACTGAAGATATCTTGTATGTAAAAGGATTAAAGCACAATCTTTTGAGTGTGGGTCAGATGTGTGACAAGGGCTATGATTTAAGCTTCAAGGAAAATGGATGCAAGATCACAGAAAGTTTAGAAATAGTCATTGCAATTGTTAAGAAGACCAAAGTTAATATCTATTACTTGAAAGGAACTGATAACTATTGCTTGTTGATTCAGACTGATGAGAGTTGTTATGGCATAGAAGGTTGTGTCACATAAATTTTGATAATATTATGAAGATAAGTACTGCACAGATTGTTAGAGATTTGCCTAATCTTGTGAAGCCTACTAATCCTATTTGCAAGGAGTGTCAATTTGGGAAACAAACAAGAACAAGTTTCAAAAGCAAGGACCAATCAGTTGGAGGACTACTTGAGCTAGTGCATACATATTTGCGTGGACCTACCAAAGTAAGAAGTTTGCAAGGAGACATGTATTTCATGTTGCTCATTGATGATTATTCTAGAATGACTTGGGTCACCTTTTTGAAAGAGAAAGCTAAAGCTCTAGATAAATTCAAGGCATTTAAGGCAATGGTTGAAAATAATATGGATTAGAAAATCAAATGCTTGAGGTTTGATAGAGGAGGAGAGTTCATATCAAATGAGTTCAATTTATTTTGTGAAGAACATGGAATAAAGAGACAACTATCTGCACCTAGAACTCCACAACAAAATGGAGTTGTTGAAAGGAAAAATAGAACAGTTCAAGAAGCTGCTAGAACCATGATGAATGAAGCTCATCTTCTGGAAGCATGATGCATGTTTTGCCGATGGTAAAGTAAATGCAGATTTCGGTGAGACATGAGAGATATCTTGCCGATATTGACAGTAATAGTCATTAGTGGGTTTTAATGGGTTTTTCACCCTGTTTATAATCTTCTACTATGTGGCTCTGCATCAAATTGGTATCAGAGCTCAGCAAAAGGTCTGGGATGTTTGTGTGTTGATCTTGTCACTGAGAAGACAGAGGTAGAGGAGTGAGAGGTTGACAAAATGCCTCTGAAAGGTAATGGTACTGCAAGGGAGTTGCAGGACATGAAGGAAAAACATGCCAGAGAGATGAGGAAGATGAAGGAGCTCACTGAAGCAGTTCAAGCCAAGATTGTAGCCTTGGAGATGAACAAAAAGAGAGAAGTAGAAGATAGTGAATCTGAGGAAGAAGATGATATTGAAGAATATGAAGAGGTAGATGAAGATTTGAATGCTGAAGATCAGAGGTTTGCAAAATGGTTAAGGGCAGTTTAGAGTGACAAACCTAAAGTAAAGATTGATGTTCCTAGGTACACAGGAAGTTTGAATGAAGAAGAGGTACTGGATTAGATTGCTGCATTGGATAATCACTTTGAATGTGAAGATGTTGCTAAGGATCAGAAGGTAAAGATTGCAAAGACCAAGTTAGGATGTCATGCTTTGGTATGGTGGGATTATGTACAATCTGAGAGAAGGAAACAAGGAAAGTCAAAGATCACTTCATGGGATAAGATGGTAGCAAGGATCAGAGTTAAATTCTTGCCGAAGGATTATGAAATTCAAATGTTCAAGAAGCTACAATTTTTAAGGCAAAAGGAAATTGATGTGAAGGCATATACTGAGGAGTTTTATAAATTGAGTATGAGATCTGGTCATCATGAGAATGAGGTTGAAAAAGTTGCTAGGTACTTGGCTGGTTTGAGATTGAACATATAGAATGAGTTAGTTTTGGCTAACCCTAAGAGTGTAGAAGATTGTTATCAAATGGCAATCAAGATTGAAGAAAAGATGAATAGAAGACAAGATAAATCCATGAGAGGAAGAGGAAGCAATATGATGGGAAGAGGATTAGCCCCTACAATAAGGCAAACCAATGAGAGTCAAGAAGACACTGGTAAAGGACAGGAATAGTCTGATTTCAGAGGTGGATGGAAGGGTACTAGAGGCAGATTTGGAGGTGGTAGAGGTTCTACTACATTTTCTAGTAAGTGTTACACTTGTGGTGAATATGGGCATCCATTTTTCAAATGTCCAACAAAAGCAACAAGTTCAGGAGGAGAAAAGAGGGCAAATCTAGTCCAAGAAGTTGATAGACAAAGTGCAAGTAGCTCAAATACTCAGCAAAGTGTGAAGGAGACTCTTGATAATTATAGGTATCCAGGGAAGGGAGAAGCATTGATGTTAAGAAGGACAATCTTGAAGACATCAAAGGATATGATGCAAAGAAGAGCTCTTTTCAAGACCACATGCAAGAGCAAAGGTAAAATATGTAAGGTTGTAACTGATTCTGGCTCAACAGATAACATGGTATCTCAGGAAATGGTGGATAAACTAAATTTAGAAATGATTCCACACCAACACCCTTACAAAGCATCTTGGGTAAGTGAGCCAATCACTTTTGGTATATGAACAGGCATATGTTGATTTTCAGATTCAGGAATATCATGATAGAGTTTTATGTGACATATTGCCCATAGAATGTTGTCACCTACTGTTGGGTAGGCCATGGTAATTTGATAGGAGAGCATTGTATGATGGGTATGCAAATACCTACACCATCAAGAAAGATAGGAAAACTATTATGTTGATGCCATTACAGGAAGAAGCTGCAGCATAGAAGGTAGCAAAAATCATTTTAGTGGGAAAGAAGGAGTTTGTGAAGATGCCTACAGCAGCAGGCATAAAGGCAGTTGAGGACACTGTAGGGAAAGAAGTTGTTCAGGACAACAGTTTGAAGAAAGGTTCAGTTTTGACTGACAGAGGTCAGCAGCAGTTTCAAAAAAAGGTTTATGAGTAGCCAAAGATTGATTGGCAAGACAAGGATGTGATTGTAGTTGGGACTATTGTTTGTCCTATAACAGTTAAAGAGAAACCAGATTTTACAGTAGTTGAAGAAGCAATTACCAAGGTTATTCACCCAGCTGTTCAGACAGAGTGATAGAGAATAACAGCGATAGTTCAGAAAGATTGTAAATCAATTCTGTGAAGAAATAAAAGAAGATTGTGTTATGGTGTAACCACAGGGGGAATCGTTTGGGATCATTCCACTGGTGGATTTCTTTGAAATCAGTGGAATGACCTCTGTGTTGTTAGTTTTCATTCTAGTTTTGTGATTTATGTGTGTATGTGTTGTTTGGTTAAAATGGTGACAGAGGAGGGATCATGCAGTTTATGCATATGGTGAATATTTTATGTATATCTTGCATTTGTATGTGAGATTGACTGTAGAAAGTCAAAGAATGAATATGCGAAGACATCGGTGTAAGGAAGAGTATCAGTGGAGGGGTTGGGAGTCAGACTGATGGTAGATGTCTGGCTGATAGTGGAACTAGCGCCAAGGGCATCGGTATGACATTCAGCATCGGTGAATGGCCAGAAAGTTAGGCCGATAGATATAAGTCATAGCAAAAGGTGTACATTGGTAAGAGTTTTGATATCAGAGGGCGAGTAGAATGTTTCACCGACAGAGGTAGTCATGTCGATAGATGCAAGGAGATGGAGACAAAGGTCACATCGGCCTGTCGGCCAATGAAGATTTAGATTTGCCGATAGAGTGTGGTCTGGCCGACAAAGGCAGTTGTAAGGTTCATAGGGGTGACTAACGGTGTTGGCAGGAGATTCAAGAAGGTTGCTGATAGTGGATGTGTTGCCGATGGAAGAGTGAATGCATGTTTCAGTGAGATAATAGAGACGTCTTGCTGATATAAATAGGAATAGCTATTTTGTGGGTTTTAAGGGTTTTTCACCCGATTTGTGAGCTTCTACTGTGTGGCTCTGCATCAGAGAGTTCACATCAAATGAGTTTAATTTATTTTGTGAAGAACATGGAATAAAGAGACAACTATCTGCACCCAGAACTCCACAACAAAATGGAGTTGTTGAAAGAAAAAATAGAACAGTTCAAGAAGCTGCTAGAACCATGATGAAGGAAGCTCATCTTCTGGAAGCATATTGGAGAGAGGTAATTCACACCACTGTATATATCCTAAACAGAGTTCAAATAAAAGGTAACAGTTCAAAGACTCCTTATGAATTGTGGCATGGTAGAGTTCCTACTGTGAAATATTTCAAAGTTTTTGGTAGCAAATGTTATATCAAAAGAGAAGAAGATTTAGGCAAGTTTGATTCTAGATGTGATGAAGGAATCTTCCTTGGTTACTCTACCAAGAGCAAGGCCTACCAGTGCTATAATAAGACGCTGAATAAGATCATTAAAAGTGCAAATGTTAAAGTTGATGAATGTAAGGAAAGGTCTTTAGAATCAAGTGGATATGAGTCAGATGATCTAGATGTTTCAGAAGTGGTGTAGCATGAAGACAACCCAGATGAAGAAGAACAAGCTCTGGTAAGTGCTACAAAAACTCTAAGATATGTAAAAATTAGTCATTTTAAAGATTAAATCATAGGAGATAAGAGTAAAGGGATCTTAACCAAAAGAAAAGATGTAGAAGAACAAGTAAATTTCTATCTGATTGAACCTAAAATTGTGGATGAAGCTTGCAAAGATGAGAATTGGATAAAGGCTATGGAAGAGGAATTGATGTAGATAGAGAAGAATCAGACTTGGGATCTTGTTCCTAGACCAGGAGACAAGAATAAAATTGGTACAAAGTGGGTCTTCAAAAACAAGATGAATGAGAATGGTGAAGTGGTAAGAAACAAAGAAAGGTTGGTATGCAAATGTTATGCTCAAGTTGAAGGAATAGACTTTGAAGAAACTCTTTCTCCAGTGGCAAGGATTGAAGCAATAAGGATGTTTTTTGCTTTTGTAGCATACAAAGATTTCAAGGTTTATCAAATGGATGTAAAGTCTACTTTCTTAAATGGAGAGTTGGAAGAGGAAGTCTATATAGAACAACCAAAAGGATTTTAGTCATCAGATTAGGGTGACATGGTATGCATATTGAAGAAAGCTTTGTATGGATTAAAATAAGCTCCCAGGGCATGGTTTGCATAAGTGGACAGGCACTTGATATAGATAGGGTTTAGTAAAGTTACTACAAATAGCAATCTCTACTTCAAGATCAATGATGAACAAACCCCGATTGTTGCAGTTTTTGTTGATGATATTATTTTTAGAGGCGATGAAGGTATGTGATCAGTTTTTGCTAGAGAAATGCAAAGTGAATTTAAAATGTTTATGTTTGGAGAGATGAACTTCTTTTTAGGTCTACAAATAAGTCAATCGGATAAAGGTATCTTCATTTCTCAGTCTAAGTATGTGAAAGAGTTGGTAAATAAATTTGTGATGGAAGACTCTAAACCAGTATGCACACCTATGATAACTAGTTGTAAGTTAAGAAAAGATGATAACTCACCCATGGCAGACCTGAAAAGGTATAGATCTATGATCAAAGGATTACTTTATCTAACTCAAACTAGACCTGACATAATGCATGCAATATGTCTTGTGGAAAGATTTCAGGCAGAACCCAAGGAATCACATGTGATGGCAGTCAAAAGAATTCTGAGATATTTAAAAGGTACAATAGATTATGGTTTGTGGTACCCTAAGGACTGTGACTTTACTCTCAGTGCATACACTGATGTAGATTGGGATGTAGATGTGGATGATAGAAAAAGTACAAGTGGAGGTGCATTCTTCTTGGGAAAAATATTAGTATCTTGGTTGAGCAAGAAACAGGATTCAATATCCATGTCTACTGTAGAAGCATAATACATTGCCACAACATGTAGTTGAAAGGAAGCTAGGTGTGTGGTAATCACTTCCTACACTAATCTAATGAGGAGAGATGAGTGCAAATTCATTTTAATCTTACAGCTACAGAATGTTAAACACAATAATTGAGATATTACAGTAATACACAACACAAGAATGTAAGACAGAAGAGAGAGAGAGAGAGAGAGAAGATATAACATGGGGAAAACCCTTATTGGGTGAAAAACCCCACACTCCATAACCTACACAATATATTATCAAAACTGAAATGGTTTACAATACACTTACAATGCAAGCTCTCAGGTGTCTTTGACACTCATATCTAGAGACAAACTGGTAGCATAAGAGTACCTATCAACCACATAATACATCTCCTCTCAAAGCACCTACTTAAATAGAAGTTTACAAGGCAAAGATGAGATTTCCTTGAGATGGGCATCCAACATGGCCTCATGGCCCAAAATCCACACCTAAGGACACTTGTCCAACATTGCGGCATGGTCATGACACTTTTCATAACACCCCATCCCAAAATGGTCACCTATTCCCAAGTTGGGCAATGACACATGCTCTTACGACCATCATAGAATCTATCATACTGACATATCTTACAGCTGTAAGAGAATCTATCATACACAGGATAAAAATAGCATATTCTCTTACATGTCATAAACCTACTTGGGGTTCCCAAAGATGCCTTCTTCCAAGATGCCTTGTGACATATGTCTTCACTTGTCATAGAACATTCCATTTATGACTCTTACGCATCATAGATTTGTCATAGGAATCTATCATAACCATTTCGGTCAATATTCCCTTACACACTATCCAAGATGCTGACACATGGAAAAATATTCCTACCACTAAGTGGGATGCCTTTCTCCTCATGTGAGGACAAATTTACATGTGACCTTCCACGTAGGATGACACATTACCATGCCAACTCCCACAAGATGACAATAAGGATTTGCATCTTAATTACAATAATAGGCAATAAATAAATAAATATAATGAAAAAATACAAGGAATTACCAAGGTTGAGACACCTTAATTCCCAATAGCAATTGCACTCAAGTGTTATGGATGAAGAAAACTTTGAAGGACATCAAAATTATGTATGAAGATCCCATTGCAATCCTTTGTGAAAACACAAGTGCCATAAACATATCAAAGAATCTAGTGGTGCATTCAAGGACAAAGCACATATCCATTAGGTATCATTTTCTGAGAGAAAAGGTGATAGAGAATAAAGTCAAGTTAGAGTATGTTTCTACCAAGGATCAGATTATAGACATTTTTACCAAGCCTTTGCCTAAGGATACTTTTAATTATCTCAAAGAAAAGTTACGAGTTATCACCCCTCCTGCTCTAAACTAAGATGCATAATAGTACATTAGTCTGAGGTTCTTAGAGGTCTGAATTGATGCTTTTTAGGGCTACTTCTTAGGGGGAGTAGTCAAAGAATCCAGAAAAGAGATTAGATCAAGGAAGAAGAGTTTAAGTATGTGCCTTTTGCCATAATGTCAAAGGGGGAGAGAATTCATGTGAAAAACTTAGAGTGCAGATGTGTAAGAGAAATGGGGAGAATTTTGGAGAAAGAAAGAGTGCAGGTGTGTAAAGAGAAAGGGGGAGAATCTTGTCTTAATGGGTGTTGCAATTTTTCACATCATATGTTGCTATCAATGACAAAGGGGGAGATTGTTGCAAGTATGCGCCTAATCGGTGTTGTAATTGATGTCAACATATCCTTGTTGTCATTGGTGTCAACTATATCTTATTCTATTACTTATTTAGAAGACTTGTGTGTTAAGGATATTGAGAAAATTAGCCTCTCAAGAAGGAACAATTGAGTTATAGAGAAGTGCAGTACAGAAAGTGAGTTGTATGATGACGAACAGTCCGGTAAACTACTCTGTATTTATTTCTTCTTGAAGATTGTGGTCTGCAGATTGGAAGTAAGCTAGAGGTATGACTAAGGATGCTACATTTTGGGTTTGAGCCCTCCGCATGAAGATCTGAGTGAGTTGTATTCACCAGAGTGAAACCTACTTTTTCTATAAGTTTAGTTGGGACAAGAAAGTATTCTGCTCTGCATTTCTCTACAATAAAGTATTTTGCTCTGTGGTTCTAGAAGGAAGCTTGGGATGATGATAAGTGCCTACAGTTGCAATGGTTCGTGGTTTGGTGGTTCGCAAGCTATCTTCTTTTTATGATAGTTGAAGACAATATAGTTCATGTGTTCTAGTAGGAATATTTCTATCGCTAAAAAGGATAAGGTTCGTGCGGTTGCTCCTGATGATTATAACATGCTTGTGGATGTCTCCTAATCATGTTCCTATCTTGATAATTGTCCATGTTAAGGACTTGAGATCGTATTTGAAGATTGTTTCCAGATAGTGTAATGTGTAACCAATTTTGGCCAACTTGGTTAATCCTAGTGATTGCGAAGATCTCTAGAAGATTGTGGAAGCATGTTGTGGCATGGAAGATCATGTTTGAGTCCCAGCTAAGGCATGACGTGATCCGCATTTCATTTCCTTTGCATAATGTTGTAATAGGTCAAGACCTATTTTGTAAATGTTTGTAATACCAATCTTGAAGATTGCTCCAATGGTTCATGATTGTGATGCCAACCTTGATGATCATTCCAAGGTTGATGTAGTGTATAAATACTTGTAGTTGAGTCATGGAAAAAGTGTCCTTGAGCAAAAATGGAAAGATAATAAGAAAGGTCCAAAAGGCAGAGCAGAGAAGAGGCAGAGGGAGGAAGAGGAAGAGTAGAATAGAGGAAGAGCAGAGCAAAGGAATTATTGTACTTCAAAAAGGTGTTGATCGTGGCAGTGAATCTGGCAGTAAGCCATCATTAGGGTTTAATAGCCCTTATTGTAATCTTGCTAGGTTTAGGGTTGAGGCAGTGAGCCTGCTAGACCTAGTTGTTCTTCATGGCAGTAATCCAGTATGTTTAGGCATGCGGAGTGACCAAGCCTAAACATCATTATTTCAAGATTGCAATATATATTGAGAGATAATCCTCTCCATGGTTTTTTCCCACCTTGGGGTTTTCCACGTAAAATCTAGTGTATCTTATGTTTGATGTTGTATCTATGATTTAGTTTCTAATTTCATGTATTCATTGTTAAATTATAATAATTGTGGATAAGTGATAAATGTTTAAGTGCAAAAAGTGTTAAGGATGCTATGGGGGGGATTGCAGTTAATGTCATTATAGCCTTTCTCATTGGCCAGGCCATATGACCCATATGGCAAGATGCAAGCACTAAGCAAGATGCTGATGCATCAGATATATCTAGAAGACTATTGGGTTGAATGGGATGATGAAGTGGAAGTGAGAAGTAGGAGATTCTAAAGGCTGACTTTAAACTAGATTCATACATTTGATTGCATACCAATGCCCATACAACTACATGAGGATGATGGGAACATCATGTCTTAGGAATATGAGACTAAGAAAATATATAATGAAACCATATCCTCCCTTAACTAGAACTAGCCAGAAGAAACCTCATTGGAGCAGATAACCCAAAGGGTTATATCATTAACCACGGACTAGGTGGAGGAAGAGGTTACCAAGTTGAAGAAAAAGGGGATAGCTCTAACAATTGACAACAAGAGGAAAATAAAAGAGTTAATAAATGAGGAGTATGATGACTTCCTCAAGGAAAAAAGAGCATCAAAAAGAGAGAGAAAGCAAATTAAATCAAAGAAGAGTAATCAAGCTGGTGGGGTGACAATCATTCGCCATACCCAACCCAAGGAGGATACAACCTCTACTTCTATTGCAACCACCTCTCAGGAACCTACAAAGAAACAAAAGCCTGCTCCAAAGACTACTCCAAAGTGTAGTCCAGTTGTCATAGAGGAAGGAGAAAGCACTGATGACGATGATCCCTTGATAAGCAGGAAGAAGAAGAAAGTTCATGAGGCACCTCAAAAACAAGCATCTGCAATGAGGGGAGCGATAGAAAGGAATCCCACCATAATATTGAAAGGAGCTGGTGGTGAAGGCATCAAAAGAACCCTACAACATGAGGTTCCTATTCCTAAAATAGTGCATTTCAAGACAGAAATGGATGAAGAATAGAGAAAAGGAAGGTAGAATAGGAGGGATGATGTGCCTTTTCCTTTGGATAAAATAGTAGACTTATCAGATGATGATATTGTGAATGAAGTATCAGCTAGTCTTTTGGAGGTACTAGTGAAGAATACCAAAATGAACCCTCATGGTACTCCAATGGCACAACAGAAGATTGATGAAGAGGAGATTATAGAGGGTAATCCTGAGACAGTAGCATAGCAAATCAGTCTAGTAGAATTGGTAGATCAAGATACTAGCCTAGCTATAGTGGACCTGGCATATCAAGGTGAGGATGACCCAAATAAAGATAAGGAGATACCTCCTAAACAAATAAAATTAGAAGTGAATGTACAAATGGAGGAGGAAGATGCAACTAATCAGTAGGATGGTCAGAGTAATGAGCAAATACCTAAAAGAGAGCTAGACAAAATGGAAGTAGAAAAACCCCAAGATCCTAATGAAACAAATGTATCAAAGGATGGGGAACAAATCTCTCAGTTGGGTGATGACTAGGGAGAGAAATGAAATATAGATCAAGAAGGTCATAAAGATCAAGAGGGAATGATAGAATAGAACAATCCTAATGTTCATATAGATCCCCCGCCCTTGCAAGAAGAGATAAAGCTAAAAAGGGTACACAAGATGTCCCTACTCATGAAGAAGAGCATGACGAGGAAGTGCTTGGTGAACAAGAAGAGCACCAATCACCACCAAGTGTACATCAGAGTATGGGAACACAGAATCTTCAAATTGAACATACCAGCCAACATGGGTCTATCAATGTAGTGCCATATTGGTTATAGCAGGAGGTACAGGCACCTCCCCCTAGTGTGGCACCTAAATTTGATATTACTTCATTGTTCATAGCCAATACAGTTAGACCTAGGAGAAGAGCTGGGGCCACTTTGGCCATAAAGAGAGATTCAATAACAGGTAGGAGGACAATTGAAATAGATATACCTGTGGTAGCCAAAGCCAAAGGGGAAATAAGTTTTAATGAATTTTAGATGACTACTATTGATTTGGGTTTTGCTACAGAGGAGCAAGAAGGCCAAGAGGCCAAAGACTATTGATTCTTTATTGAAGAGTGTTGAAAGAGAAAAAATCAAAAATATGGTGCACAAGGGACACATTACCCAATTGCATGCATTCATAAAAGGGTTAATAGATCCAAATAATATGCCACTGAGCACTTCTTCCCCTTTGACTATTATATCACAGGATGAGGTCATTGGACTAGATATTATAAAGCATAAGGTGCACATGATGGACAATTGGTTCATCCAATTTATTACAGAGGAAAAGAAGGTGATAAAGACCTCTCTTAATAACTGGAACTTGCTCAACATAATGAAGAGCAAGGGAGACAAACTACAAAAGGAGGTTGGTTAAAAGTTAATTAAATTTGAGAAACAGCTAAATTCCCTGACAGAAATGAGACGCATAAATGTCAATGTCCTGATATCCAACAAGATACTGAGAAATCAAACATCCAAATTACTAAATATATGGTATAGAGATACCAAATTTGAAAGTGAGATACTAAAGAAGTGCAATGCAAAGCTGAGGGATATCAATGTCAAATTGCATAAGGTCCTATCTGATGAGGCATAAATTCTGGAGGCTCTGGAAGAAAAGGTGGAAGGAAAGATTGAAAATTAGGATGAGGACTTTGTAGTTAAGGCATTCAAAGACAATTTCAAACTTGCTACAGATGACCCCTTAAACCATCTATCAGAGGACACAATCAATAAGGCCATGAGGATGAAGGCTAAAGTAGAAAAGTACAATGAGATGCTGAATAATAGAAAGAATAAATGGTTTGCATTACAAGGATAAATTGAATCACAAGAACATGCAGTCAAGAAGGCCAAAGTACAAGATGGACAGTAGATTGAAAGAATAGTGCAAGTATATGAACCCATCAGGGGGCAGATAAGTGTTCTTGTAGAGGAAAGTTTATCTACTAATGAAGAGGATGAAGAATGAATATGATACACGTGATCAGATGCATGGAGTAATACCAAATGGTTGCCAATTGGCAACCTGTACCATGTGTTAATTATTGACTTAGTCAAAGAGCAATGTGAACTGTTGATCTTAATGGATAAATCATGATCATATGATCTTTGTAACCGCCTCCTTCCCTTGTCCTATAAAAGGGAGATGGAGTGCACTTTTTACTCATTCAAAACTTAATTGAGATTAGATTATTGAAGCATTAGGACTAATTCTCAAAGTTAATTGTAAATGTACATGTTTGTTGCATACCTAATGAAGAAGAAGATTTAGATTACATACAATTGTAAACTTTGAGTAATCTATGAATGAATTCTTGGCTTGTACTTTGATTTGCTGCATCCCTTGGAGTGTAATTCATGTTGTGCATGTTTCTTTCATTCCTTTTCCATTGAAGTTAGCATCAACCATACCTAGCTGTGGAACATCCTGGTGAACCTATGGTTTGATTTACTTCTCTTCATGACAATATCTGGAATGTATGTGGACTAATAGCTAAAGATTCAACAATTTTAGTAAAGTTTAGCAAGCATTCATACAATTTGTTTAATTTCATTTGAAATCATCATCAAAATATGTTGATATCCCGAAGATAATTGAACATTGATAGCACATTTGAGTTGAATAGCATACATAATTGAGAATATCATGCAAATACATGTAAATAATGATAACAATCATGCAAATATCTGCTTATAAGTACATCATTTAGGTAAATTCATAGTGCAGAAGTGAAAATTAGTCAATATCATTTGACGATCAAAAGAATTGATCAAACTCAGAAAATATCCTCATCATCTATTAAATGCAGTAGGATTTAACCTTGTTTGCTGAAAGATTTATAGAAAGCAGGTGAAGGACCAGATGTTCATACATCAATCCTTAGAATCAGAAACATTATGCCCCTTGAATGGAAAAAAGCCAATGAGCAACATCAGTGGATTATGAACTAATCAATCGAGACTTGGGATCATGAATTCTTTGAATTCATCGTATCTTTCAAGATGATAAAGGTTTGATTTACAATTCTTTATCTATGTGTGTTTGTGACTAACATCATAACCAACAATATAGAGACATAGAATAGCTAAAACCATTTAAGCTACCTGAATACACATAAAATATTTATATACATTAGTCTTGATAAAGCCATGAAGGCATACAAATTTCATCAAAGTGTCATACAATGTCATGATGCCAACATTGTCTCTCAAACTACAAAATGTCATCAATATATATAGTCATACAAATTACATTATGAATGTGTCATTTAAAGGCATAAAAAGTATCTTCATCATAGGTAGAAAATACTAATTTATTGAAACATTCATCCTCTCTTTGCCCAACTAGAAATTGAACTTCGATTCCCTGAATTAGTTGTTGTCTTACGTTGTTCTGATCTCATGTGTCTCTCACTATTTTATATTTCAAGATGTATATACAAAATATAAAATTAGATACTATGGCAAACTCTATAACTAAAAAACATTATTTTAAAATGATAAAAAAATAATATACACACTTACAGCATATTGGTAGTCTAGTTGTTCTTGCCTATGATGCTCAGCATCATCAAGGGAGGTTTGTCCTCGGATAGGAGTGTTTACATCAATCTATAACATAAAAAAAATGTATTTATCATTTTTTTTCAAATACCTAATGATGTCAATTGAGACAAAATAATCATAACTAAATATATATGTTTATACTCATACCTATGTTAGACACATTACTGATGAAATTGTTTTAGAAACACAGATATCCAAACTCTCCTGTATACAAGGAGATGTGATAACTGAATTCATCAACTAAACAAACAATAATAGATTTAACTTAGAAACTCTAATACGCATAAACAATAAAATTAGATTTTTCAAAATAAAAATTTAAAATGAGCTATAGTGTACCTCAGTGTATCCAATGCCATAACTAACCATATGAACATGCATGCTATATGGTGATGTAATGCCCACCTATTAAAAAAAAATGCATTTTAAAATATTTAACATTATTCTAAATATAAAATACTTTTTTTAATATATTAGATTTTTAGCTTTAAAATAGATGCACATGTACAACTAGTTGGTGGGATGGTTGATGTCGTACCATCGAGTTGTGACAATACACCCTAAAATGTATAATATATGCATAATTTTAATTCAATTCTATAATTAAAAATTAATTTATATTTCAAAATTTCAGTATAAGATATAAAATCTTATAAATTCATATAAAAATACATGTGTGTGATCAGTAAACAAATCATTTTATAGTTCATCATCCATCACCACATCATCTAATTGATGACCTCATACTACTGGATCATCCACTCTACTCCCAAAAAATCTAAAATGACAATGAGTGCATTTGTGGGAGGAGGCACCCTCTACACCCTCTAGATCACAATCTATTTCATAGCATAAATTAGAACAAATATAGCACAGGTGAGAGCTAGGAGCATTAGAGCTAGATGGTTGTGCTACCTAATCATCTGTTGAAGTACAAGACTAAGATACTTGCATGCCATGTTGTACAAGTGTGTCTGCGAGGCTAGCAATAGCATGGAGAGTCTACACCTCTATAGTCTCCTTGACAACAAATGGAATCATCACATGATTGTCAATTTTTTGTGATAGTGGTCTTTGTGGATGGTTTGCATCCCGATGAGCTCCTAGTCTATGTTGGGTAGAGCCTTCGCCTCTACCCTGAAACTCCCTCATATCAAAATAATTGGGAATTTCATGAAGAACAATCTCACAATAAAGTTTCCTGAGAAAATATAATGGCACCTCATGGTTATTACATGGAGGTTGGTTAAAGACCATCCACCACCTATCCCAAAACTTATTTCTTATTTCATTATGATTGCACCAATGTATTAGAAATCTCTTTAGAGTTACAAGAAGTGGTGTATTAGTTCTAGGATTGGTTAAAAGAGCACAAATTTGTCCTTTTGTTATATCTTTTTTTTGACATCATTGTAGGACATTTTGTTGCATAAAATTCACAACATGATTCTTTATATATTTTCCATCCATCTATTTGACTCATCACCAAGTCAACATTCTTCATCATTGCTTCCAATGATGAAGTGAGTGATGTATGGTGTGGGTTTGATATTGATGCCTTCAATTTTGAAACAATTTATGTAAGTTGATTTTTTTTCTTCTAAATGCCCTAACAAATCCTCTTGACTTTGTCTAGGGTTTTGTTGATGTATTGTTTAGTCACATGCACATGAATAAAAGTTCTCACAACAAACCTTTATCCATCTTGAAAGACAACATGATCCTTAAAGATATGAAGTCTCAAGTCTCTGATTGTCAGGTCTTCACTGTCTAATTATCACTCAAGGTTTGTTGTGATCTGTTGTTTTCCATTTTGGGGACTTACATGCTTCCAAGTCATGTTCATCCAAATCTTATCATGATTCACTAATATCCTACATATTTAACTCAATGTCCACATATCTTCTTAGTTTATGTCAAATTCTTAAAGGGAATAAATAGATTTTAAGCAGATTATTACAAATTTGGCATAACTTTGATCAATTCTTCTGAAGTTATGATTAACTTTGATTAGTTCTTCTAAAATGATCCTAACTTTCATTAGTTCTTCTGAAATGATCCAAACTTTGATTAGTTATTCTAAATTGATCCTAAATTTGATCAATTCTTCTCAATTATCTCTATTTGAACTAATATTTGCATACAAACTATGAATTTACATAAAGATATTCTTTAAAGCATGTAATTCATCTGTATTTATGGTTATTTGCATATGATTTATCATTATTTGCAATTCTTCACTACAATTCGTGAAATAAAAGTCACAAGATCAGGTTAGAAGGGAAAGAGTTCTAAGGATTCTAAATTTCACCAGTAATCCACATGTATATCTAGACATAATAATGAAATGAAGTAAACCTACTCATAGTTCACCAGAAACATTCAAAGTTACGCATAAGAGGTGCAAATCTTCAAGCAAATTGATTAACAACAAGCAATCAATTGAAGGCACTTCCAAAGAATGTAGCATTTCAACATCATGTACTAGAAGTCAATGAAAGACTACTCAAGATTTATGATGGAACAGAATCTGCAGCTTCATATTCATTATATGTGCAAAGGATATACAAATGTATAATTGATATGAGAAAGAACCATGAGAATAAGTCACAAAGTTTTAAAATCAACAAACTTAGTGCTCAACAATGTTCATCAATTCAGTCTCTCATGATACAAATGATCCAGGTCCTTTTATAAATTAAGGACTTCAGATCAGTTACAATAGACCAACGGTTAGGATCTCTTTCAAAATATTGATGGTCAGAAAATGTGGCATGTGATTGCCAGTTAGTAATCTAAGATGGAGGACAACTGGCAACATAATATTCCCCAATATCTTTATCTTTGCATTAGATGAGTCTTCCCCAACTATCATCCCTCTAGAATCCAGGTTCTTATACACATTATATGCCTTGATAGTTTGGTCTATCTCCATTTTATCAAATTGTTGTGCTCGGATCTTAGCATAATCTTGCATTTTAAGTTTATTGTCTATAGATGTCCACTTACTAGTCCTATTATCTAGCTACTTTCTATATGTTTTCATCTTCACAAATAATTCCATCACTTGATCTATGGTTTCTTCTAAGAAATGTTCCACTAGACTTTTCAAAATAGGCTCAAATCTAGCCTTAAATGCTCCTATGGATACTTGTTCATCATACGTTTCTTTCTCATCCATGAGGGTCCCAAGAAATTCCTATAGGATCTCCATTTCATATGTTAGGAGGTCATGAGCTTTGACACTTATATCTATCGCCTTGATTCTACACCCCTTCATGACATTTTCTTCAAATTTTAAATCTTTTATCCATATTGATAGTTTCATCATAGTTTGGATTGTCATTATATTATGCTTCAACAACACCTAATCACTAAGGTTTCAAACATTCTTCAATTTACCAAGGTCCTAATCATTCTGATGAAGCCTTGTAGCACATTCTTTCTTTAGGATGTCCACCTTTGTCCTAATATATGCTAAAGTATCCTAATTGCATAATGCAATCTGAATCAGTTCCTCCCCATCCTTTATAAATTTTATAACCCAATTATGTATTACTTGGGCTTGATGCTACTTGGCATCCAATTTAGTTATCTCCTCCTGAGTTACCACTGTTAAACTAGTTTGAACCTCTATGATATGTGTCTTGAGACCTACCAACTCTTTCACAAAGACCTCAAGTTGGGCATTTCTCCCTTTCAACTCCTTATTCTTTATCTTGACATTGCAAATTCTAGCCACCATTGCATTTGTACTACTTTTGAGTTCATCAATTTTCTACTCTGTAGTTGCATGACCTAATTCTAGGGTAGTGATCTAATACTCACTTGTTGTAATATCCCCTTTAGACTTATCCACTGCAGGAATAACTAAATGTACTATCCTTTGCCCATTTGTATCCCTTTTAATAGTGGATATTGTCCTTGCCTTCCATCTGGGCTGGGTTCCTCTATACTAAATAAAGCTTTGAAATCAAAATGGATTAGTTTTATAAGAGGCTCTATTACCTCAGATACCAACCATTCTAGTATGTCTTTAGTTGGTCCTTCCTAATCTGATTGCTCAATGTGAGCATCCTTGGTTGTCATAGCAATGTCCTTATCTAGACCTCCTTCTTGCTCTAGCATGTCCTTTTGATGAATCTCCTTTTGGAGAATCTCTTCCTGATGGACCTCCTATTGAGGAGTATTAGGATTTTCACTTGCATTATCTATTTCTTCATCCCCTTTATCCTATGGGACCCGCTCCTCTTATTTCTCATGCTCATTAGATTCTTCTTCTTCTACTTGCTCTTCAATTTTCTTGATTTCTCCTGCAATAGGAATATCCTGAGAAGCTTCTTCATGAATATCCAAGAGTGACACATCATTAATGGATTTATCTATTTCCTCAAGCCAGGATGCATCCATCCCTTCTTCATCTATTGTTATTATGTTTACTAGGTCATCCAACTGACCTTGGCCCAATGGCTCTTGAGGCGATCTTGACCTCTCTATATCCAATATATTCTGCACTTTAGGATCCTTTGGTGGATTTAGATTTTTAATTATCTCTATGTCATCTTCATGCTGAGGTTAATCTTGTGGTGATTGATGTACCAATAATGAAGATACTGGATCATTATTCATTGAGTGAGTGACTTCATCATCTGTCAATTCTACCACTTGACTTAGTGGTAACTACAACTCCTCAACTTGAGCCTACTCCTATGCTTTTTCTTCTTTAGCTAGCTCTTGTTTCACCCGAATGATTTGGGGAGCCTACTGGCCATGTTGTAATTATCTTACATGTCCTCCAATTAGAGCAGGATAATCCTCTACCTGTCATGCTAGATATGTCTAAAGTGTAGTAGGTGGTGACAATGGGCCTCCTTGAGGTTGATTAGATGTGAACATGAGCTCCATCTTTGTGGGCCCTTCTAGTCCAGTTTGAGTATTTATTTGTTTGGATACGGTACCTCTCATAGGCATATGATGTACCCTTTTCTATTTAGGGATAGTCAGACCTCCTAGCACTAGTAGAATTTTGGCAAACAAATGACTAGGTGACTAAAACTTTTAGTCATGACAGCTAAAAAAGATTAAATTCTAGTCATGTTTTGCAACAAAGCTATAAATGACTCATTTGATGGTTGGTAAAAAACACAACTATAAATGATTAAATAATTAGTCACACAAGTAAAAATTAGAAACAGAGGGAAATTAAAATAATATTTCAAATTGGAAAGAGGGAAATTTAGAGAGGGAAAATTTTCCATGAAAAATAATTCAAACAAAAGAAATCAGACTGCCTCTACACTCAAGACATTGTTCATGCATTGGACGTGTTGTCTAGGGGTTGAATTCGTGCTCAAAAATAGGTAAGGCTCATTGATGTCCCTCTTTTTGCATTGATGAATTGGAACACAATCGCTTGAAGATGTTAATTTTATTGTATTTTGTTAAATTATGTATTGGGCAGACCCATTTCAAGGGGATTTCCTGGAAGTGATAGAAGAGTTTCTGGAAAAGGGCATGGCCAGATGCATTGCATTCAATGGTTGAGAAACCTTACTAGAAGGTCTGGTATTCATGCATTTTTTAAACTATAATTTTTTGTTGTGTTTGGTACTCTGTTTCAGTTATGCCCATTTTCCAGATGCTATAAATACACACCAAAATCTAATTCAATCTGTTCGCTGTTAATACTCAAACAATACCCCACTCTTATTAGGGATCAAGGTTTCAAAGCTCAATTGTGAAGGATTAGGGTTTCACCTAATTGTAGAAGAATTGTCTCAACTTTACAAACTTTTTAAAAAGAAAACAACAAATAATCTTATATTGTTTATTACCCATTTTAGTTTTTGCCAGCCCTATTGCAGTTTAGTCCCATGAATAGTCATTATTGTGTTGAAGTATTGGTTATTAATACTAGTGTTGGTGTGTTCTGAAGAGTATTCAATATGCTCTATTGTTAAAATGGGGTTTGATTTTTCTTAATTGGGGTCATCTTAGGTGGTTCAGCTTGGTTTAAATGCCCAAGTGACAATCTTGCAGATTAATCTATGGTTTCTAGCTTTTTTTCTGTGCTATGGAAGTCACCCTTTTAGATGTTTCTCTCCCTGATGATCGTCTAACTAAAATATCCTTTTAGCATGATGATTATTAATTTTTTAAAATAGAAAGTTCATAGTTTATAATACTAAGAAATCATCAATCTTTTTTCCATTTCTATGATCTGAAAGCAAATAACAAGCACTCAAGAAAGAATAAAAAATAACAAAGTCAATTAATATGGCAGCCTAAAATAAGCCTCAAACAATACAAGGAAACAAGGATTACAACCTAGTTTGAAGTCTTTCCTAGAATTTTGAATCAAGAGTAAACCACTAATGATAAGAAACAATAATAGGAAACATGGTTTACAACTTGGTCCCCATAAATTGTTGACACAAAGCAACCTAAAGAAAAAAGAAACTAAAAGATGATATTTTTAAATAATCAGAGCTCTATAATTGTTTAATTATGATTAAGTACATGTACATGCTAATCCTTCTCTATACGATGCATAGTACTGGCATGCCCAATGTGTTGATGATTACCACCACCATGAGGATGCTCAACAAGATTCATTGCCACACCACAAACCTTGGGCCAACAGTTTCTTTGACCCTATATTTGTGATATGCATTGCTAGCTTTGAGCATTGGCTTTTCTATCCTTCCACTACCAGTAACCTAACCAATTATGGATCTGCAACTACTTGGCACAATCTTCTCAGCTCTAGATGGAATCTTTACCCTGTAAATTAAAACTAATTTCCAAGACTCGTCAAACTAGGCTATTAAAAATCTACAAAATAAAAAATTATACAAATCTAAACATTAAGAGAGAACTTAGATAATTGTTCCAAAATTATTTCCACTACCTTTGGAATAATTGCATTTATCAGCTCACTGTAACCTTGGAGAAAAATTTAAGCATAGAAATATGCCATAAGTCTCCATAAGGTGTACATCTAGAACTTAAAATAGTTTGAAAATAATTTGGAAAAAGCCACCATCCATAGGACATCACAATAGATGCATCACATGTTTGTTTCTAGCCAAAAAGTAAGATGATAAACAAAAATGATAATGAGTCAAGGGGAACATCAAGAAGTAGTACATTCAAATTAAATTTCAACTAGCTGCTAAATGAGAACAACCCACTTTGACTTGTCATAAGTTCAAAATATTAGAATGTTCAGGTACATTTTTATGTCTGTAAAGGTGACAACAATCCAACAATGGATCAAACATTTCATATTGAAATGCAATAGAAATGCATTGCAAATGACAGCAATCAAATTTGAAATTACTCAGCTCATATAAGAATAGTGGAGAAAAGGTAGAAAAGTGTTCTTTCATTTGATCGGGCCAATGAGAAATATTTTCTCAAAAATTCAACTATATCACCATGTCTTTGGCAACTTTGTTACCAATACCTTGGCCAACATTATTACACAAATGAAGAGCATTATGGGCAAAAATAAAAACTAATTTGAGGCTTCACTAAGATATCTTGACAAAGAGAAATGATATATCTTACTAAGACAAGCATATGACCATGGAGATGGGATAATACCAAAAGATAAAATAGATCATACATCTAGACACAATCCACAAAATGCTATTAATGGTGATATCATATAGGATACTAATAGGCATTGAAAAAATGAGATTAGCAGTTATTATCTATTGTTTTGACTTATTTTAACAAATGAGTTTCCATTGTGAAGTGTCAACCAAGGATTTTATTACTATTCTATTGACTATCATTTTCTAAGTCATGACTATCAATTTTGAACCAAATGAGGTCTTCCAATGCTTTGGCTTTGGGGGCTCATGATTTTATCGATTGCATGTGATGGATTTGCCTACCATGTCTGCTTTTATGACTCCAAGGAACACACAAAATCAACAATAGAAACAAGATAGGATGGCAACTATTGGAGCCAATGGTCCATAGATGGAAAATTAAAGTGAATGTCTAAGCATGGTTAATGATGTTTTATTTTGTTGCTTCTAATTATATTTGTTCAGTTGTCAAGGGGTTGTAAGTCATGGCATAGCTTTGTATCTCTTTATTGCATTAAGGTAGATCCTCACATGATTCTTATCTTGGTAGCAGGGGTATCTCAACACCAAAAATTATTTAGGATCCCACTCCTTCATGAAATGTAATGACTACAAACTACTATCCCTTGACTTATCTCTACCATAAAGACAACTCTATGGAACATGTAGAGGGTGTAAGTCATGGCTTGGTTGTGTCTAAGAAAGTTCATAGTTTGTTCATCTCCATTTCAGAAATATTGTCTTAAAAATTCAACTATATCACCATGACTTGTTCCCTGCCACAGTACCACAAACTATTTCTTTGACCATTGTGGGACCACGGTATTCTAAACATCACTTGAAGTCTTTCACCGCACTACCACACTCCTTCATTGAAACTGTCGTGGGGCCATGGTATTCAACACTTAAATAATTTAAACTGCTTATACCTGAAAGGAAGCTAGGTGTGTAGAAAATGCTCCCTACACTAATCTAATGAGGAGAGGGCTATGCAAATTCAACTTTATCCTAACTATTACAGCAATGTTAAACCATTAACATGAGATATTGCAGCAATACACATACACACAGAAAGTAGACAGAAGAGAGAGACAAGATATACATGGGGAAAACCCTTATGGGTGAAAAACCCCACACTCCAAAACACAACTCAAATGTATTAGAGTAAACAATAACAGATTACAATACAGTTTCAGAGCCAATGCTCTTTTAGGAGTCTTTGAATATTGAATCTGGAGATATTCTGGCAGCATAACAGTACTCGTACCAAAAGTTATCTATCTCCCATCGAAGCACCTGTTTATAAAGAGTTTACAAGGCAAAAATGGAACCTTCTAGAGATGGGCATCAATCTTGGACTCATTCCCCAAAACCCATGCCTAAGAACACTTGTCCAACATCCCATCCCGAAGTGGGTGCCTGGTCCCAAGATAGGTTATGACAAATGCTCTTACGCACCTTACAGCTGTCATAGAGTCCATCATACACTGACTAAAAATATCATATTCCTCTTACATGTCATAACCTCTCTTGACCCTATCTTGGGGGTGCTACCCCCAAACCCCTGTTAACTATTCAAGGGGGAAACTGCAGCTGCCAAAGTCACCAAAATTTACCCTGCTGCATATACACAAGGTGCTAACTATGCCAACTCGACATGGGATAAATAAATACAACATTAGGAATTTGCAAAGGTTGAGACACCTTAATTCCCAACAATACCACCATACCGCAAGCCTCACTTGAGGCCACCGATTGGACATTGTGTACTATTTTCCTCTATTCCCTATTACCGCCATATCGCAAGCCTCACTTGATGCAGCTGTGGGGGCATAGTGTATTGTTTTCCTCTGCTCCTTCTTACCGTCATACCGCAAGCCTCACTTGAGGCTGTCGCGAGGGTGTGGTGTACTATTTTCCTCTGCTCTTTCTTATCACATTACTGTTGGTTATTCTCTTGACTGCCGCAGGACTGCGGTGAAGTATCATATGCCACTTAAATTTAAACTGCTAGCCTGCCACTTCATTTTGAGACAATGCAAGGCTGCAGTAATCGATCTCTACATCCCACAATGCTGCAAGTGCAATCTCTTCATGTTGAGGAATAGCGATAACTGTTCCCTTGTTATCCTTGGTTCCCGTACACCTGCCAAGACCTTTTGAGTGACCTGCGGGACTGCAGTGAGAGACAAAAACACATCAATGGTCAAAAATACAAATATCTTTCACATGGACTTGGTATGGGGTGCTTATGAATGACTCTTGGAATAATTTTAAAATAAATATGGATCCCTAAGATGGATTTATGGATTTATCAAATGTATGAAGGTATCCTTATTGTAGGTTATTTTTCCTATATTATTTATTCTTGGTTTGAACTCCTTGATTTTGTAGTTTTTTGTTAGGATCAAGAGTTTTCATATGCAGGACCACCTACAAGGCGCCAAAGGAGTCATCTGGATCATGACTTAGAAGCTGGTTAGTATTCACTGAGTGGTATATTGGTGGTTGAATTGTCTTGGTCTATACAACTAAGAGATGCACTTGTGTGCTTTGTATTTTGTTTGTTTAAATTTTTTATGCTTAGAAAAACATCATAAATAGATAGGATGATATTTTTGTAATTTATTCCTTCAATCACTTGTCATAGGTCCAGTTAGAGGTAGCAGAGCTGGTGGAATGGAGGGTGTACCTTATCTACCTATTTATTCAAGCAAAAATATTGCAAGTTCCAATTCGGATCACTAAAGCCTTCACAAAAACACCTGCACAAAATTCAATAATGAAGAATTTATGTACAAATTCTCTTTTGAATGATGCACAAAGCCTCCACTGCAACACCACACTATTGTTGGGCCTTGCGGTGATGCGGGTGATTCCCACATCACCGCAAGGCCTAGCAACAAACTATACAGTGTTGCAGTGGAGGCTTTGTGCATCATTCAAAAGAGAATTTCTACATAAAGTCTTCATTATTGAATTTTGTGCAGAATTTTCTATGAAGGCTTTGGAAATCCAAAGTGGACCTTACAACTACAATATCTAATAAAATTCTACTTCCAAATATGCTTTTGATGGATGTTCATATCCCCATCCAAATCTCCAATTCACACACAGGCAGGAAGGATGCTTCTAAAGGTTGAGGAGTTGGGCTTTACACCCACTAGTTGCATTTTCTTAAAATTTTCTAATGACTTTTGAGAAAAACCCATTTTAAACATATCCTTTAATCATGACATTCCATGATATCACATTTCTTTGAGGCATTTTTTGAAATAGTTTGCTTGCCTTGTCTATGCTACCACATTTTCATGTATGTCTAGCAGGGCACTTGTAACTACAACATATAATGACAAAAAAATCCCTATTGTTATTCTTTGATGGATGTCCCTTTGTTATTAATGGATATCTGATGTAGTGCACATTATTATAGTGCAAGCCTATTTTTCAGATTGTTTCATTTAGCATCACCAATATTCTCCACAAGAACATTGTCCCTATTTAAAAATGATAGAAATGGTTCACATCTCTCAGAACAATTTCTCTTGCAACAATGTTGGAGATGAATTTAGATGCAGTGTGAAAATCAGAACATACTCGAAGGTTCTTAACAACTCTAATGGTTGTACCAGGGTCCATGTTTAACAAACCAAATGCAATTGCTAACTTTTCACTATGGCGGTAGATAAATGATTCTTTTTTCTTCTATTCCACAGCATTAAGTAAAAGTCTTGAATCTAGAAATACCCTATTGCCTTCATTTGCAGAGCCAATTTCTCCAATTTTGCATAGCTCTCCCATGTTTGTGGATGTGATCTATCTCCTACACAAAAAAGCATGTACCATTTTATGCCCTTCAATCCAACTACATGCAAGTATCTTTTTAATTCCTCTATTTTTCATTAATCTCCTTACTATTTGAACCTCACCACACCTTCCCACTTCTACACAGATGTTTTAGAGAACATAAGTTGCAGCATTTTTAGGATCCAACTAAAAAAGCAGTGTTGCTAGAATACTCAGCCTACATTCAAATTTTGAATTCTAGGAAATTATATATAGTAAATAGATTGATGGTTGTTTGGATAGTGAAATTATTAGCTTTCTTAGAAATTAACTGAAATATCTTGTCTTGAAATATCTAGAAGGATTATTTTTATTAAAGATGATTTTGTGGTTATTTTTGTAACAATGATTTTACAATGCAGCTAGCTTGCTATTTTCATTCAAGATACAAGTCATCAAAGTCAAGCACATACCAAGAAGATGGTACTCTACTTCAAACCCTCAACCTCACTTAGTTTAGTATGCTTACATGGGGATATTAAGGAAGTTGCTAAACAATTAATATATATCATTTGTTGTTTGTGAAGGAGAATCCTGTGAGATCCAATATGGTAGTGGATCAATATCTGGTTTCTTAAGTAAAGATGATGTCATAGTTGGGAAACTTGTTGTGAAACATCAGGTTAGTAATTTTTGGATGTTAAGGCTTCCCAATTGGATATCAAAGATCTTTTCTCATCAACTTAATTTGGAATTTATGTATAATTAATGGATTCTTTCATAGTATAGATCTTTACTGAGACAACACATGAACCAGGGTTGACATTTTTTCAATCGGTAAGGATGCTTAGAGCATCATAATATATTAATATTAATAAAAACATTTTTACAGATTACAAAAAAATCCCTTCTTGGCCAAAAAGATAACATATGCAGAGCATTTTAACTAAGAGCCCTGAACAAAGCTACAGATCTAAAAGGCCCTTTCTAGCCAAAAAGGAAACCAAAGTTACAACGAAGCCAAAAACTTAAAATAGAAAGCGTGGTTCACATGTTGTCCATATTTAAATCTGCAACCCTAAATCCATGAACCCCTAGTTGGACTCTCTTGAGAAAGGACTATGTCATCATTGGTGAAGGGAACCTCTTCCCCTATTGTTTCCTCTTCCTCTCATGGACTTATCATGTCCTCTATTCAGCTTTTCTTCAATCCTGATTGCCATTTGATAACAATCCTCCACATTCTTAGGGTTAGCTAAAACTAACTCATCCTGTATGTTAAACCTCAAACCAGCCAAGTACCTAGCCACCTTTTCTACCTCGTTCTCATGATGACCAGATCTCATACTCAACAGATAAAATTCCTCAGTATAGGCTTTCACATCCCTGTCTTTCTGCTTTAAAAATTGCAGCTTCTTAAACATCTGGATTTCATAATCCCTTGGCAAGAATTTCCCTTTTATCCTTGCTACCATCTTATCCCAAGAAGTGATCTTAGACTTCCCTTGCTTCCTTCTCTCAGATTGTACATAATCCCACCATACCAAAGCATGACCTCCTAACTTGGTCTTTGCAATCTTGACTTTCTGATCCTCAGCAACATCTTCACATTCAAAGTGATTATCCAGTGCAGCAATCCAGTCCAACAACTCATCTTCATTCAAGCTTCCAGTATACTTGGAAACATCAACCTTTACCTTAGGTTTTTCACTCTGCACTGCCTTTAACAGTTTTGCCAATCTCTGGTCTTCAGCATCCAGATCTTCAGCTACCTCTTCATACTCTTCAACAGTATCTGCCTCTTCTTCAGACTCACTGTCTTCTACCTCCCTCTTTTTGTTCTTTTCCAGGGCTGTCAGCCTGGCTTGAAGTGCTTCAGCAAGCTCCTTCATCTTCCTCATCTCTCTAGCATGTTTCTCCTTCAGTTCCTGCAACTCCCTTGCAGTACCACTACCTTTAGGAGGCATTTTGTCAACCTCACAATCAACACACAACTCAACTCTATCTCTACCTCTGCCCTTTCGGTGACAGAATCAACACACAACAGCCCAGACCTTTTGCTGAGCTCTGATACCACTATGATGCAGAGGCATCCAGACTATAACATTCGCATATAGCATGAATGTCTGCAGACCAACCTCATCATCATCATCTTCGCCATCATCATCATATTCCCTAAAACTACCAACATCATCATATTTCGGCTTTACTCTGTCAGCATCATGTTTCTTAAAACCAACAGCATCATCATATTGCGGACACTCGCAATCATCCTCCGGTCGACTACTATTTACTCCCTCCGCCAGTCGCTTAACATCATCATCATGATATTCAGCGGGCGCACACATCCTCCGGTTGCACTGTTCATCGGGCGCCGGACTCCATCGTCATCATCATGATCTCCGACTCTACCTTCATCAGCAGGATATCCAAATATCCGGTTGCTCAAATATCCTGATGACGATCACCCTCAGCAACTTGCCTTCGACGCTCCACTGCCCGATGATACAAGCAACAACATCATGATATAAATTATCCGGTTCTCTTCGAAACCTCCTGATGATGATGTTAACACAACTTCCTGCCACGGACTTCCACCGATACCCAAGCACTTAACGACAGCAGGATGAACTCGCACAAGGGGATATCTCAATATCCTGATGACGATGACGTCATATCCTGATGACGATGACGTCACCCAATATCCTGATGACCTCTTCAACACTTAGTCAAAAAAATCCGAACTTTCTTTCCCGCATCTACTCGCGATACGCGGATGGTTGGCACTCCCAATATGATGATCCTGATGCCGATACATGCACTTAGTCTATGTCCGACTCAAAACATCCTGATGCACTCGCAACATGAAAACTCCAACAGTTTCATGACCCGATCTTCTACCTGATGCCGATGCACTCCTCCTCGGCTCCTTCTGCTGATGATCACCCCGACGACCTCACACTTCATGCAATCGACAACATCATGCCGATCTCCTCCACTTATCCGGATGATGATGTCTAACCCGACTGCAGGATATTTGCAGAAATATCCTGATGATGCCGTCTTCACGAACTTCTGCACTTAGCGAAATCTCTCTTCGCCGATCCACCAGGGATGACCCGATCCAACTCAGGGTGATCTTCCAACTCAGTCAGCTTATCAACTCGACCTAGCACATGAGGATGCTAGGTTCTTCAACATCTCTTGACCGCGATCCTGCACACCTGCATGCAAACAAACAAACTACTACCTACCCTAATGTACATTACCATTCCACCGATCAGACAGATCAACCGGTGGAATGGATTAGGAAATCCATGCAGCCACGCAAACCAGCAGATCGATTATACAAAGGAGATCAACAGAAAATGAAACAGGATCTTTATTGATTCAAAGATGCAATACAATATGATGTTCCTCACACAGAACACTCAACTCCTCTGCTTGATGCAACACTACACTGCCGATCGATGATCTCTACAATCAACCGATCTCATGCTTATAAAGATTTCCCTATGAGTACTACTGACCCAACTCCAAGCGGCTGGGAACTCTCCAGGCGGCTGGGAGATCCCACCGAACATACATCATGACAGCTGTTATAACTAACTAGCTAAAAATAGCAAAAGCCCGGTCAGCATGATCTTATCATGATCATCTTGACCTTATTACATGCAACTGGGCTTAACAGACCTTCTTGGAAACATAAACAGGACCTAAACTACTAACTGCCTTATCCAGACCAGCTGTCAGGTAGGTGCTCCTGCACCATACTCCCCAAAAGAAAAGAACTCATGTCCCATGAGTTTAGCATGTGGAAGTCCTCCACCGTTACACTTTGCTTTGTCAGTCTTCTGACCTGCTCCAGCTTTGTCTGCTGCGGTCTCTTGGCTGCTCCAAGACTTCTGCACTGTAACTTGCTTTCTGGCAAGTAAATCATCATGCCTGTTGATGTAGGCCTTCTTCTCACATACCCTGTGTTTGTCAGGTTGCCTAACCAGAACCTCTGGCTGAACTACCTCTTGAACTTCTGAAGTGTTCAAGTCTATCTTCCTTTCAACTCTTATAGGACAAACAATAGTCCCAACTATGACAACATCCTTGTCAATCCTCTGAACTGGTTGCTGTTTGCACCCCTGTTTCTGAACCTGCTGCTGACCTCTGTCAGTCACAACTGAAACTGTCTTCAGCTTGTTGTCTGTAACAACTCCTTTCCCTGCAGTGTCCTGAACTGCCTTCATGCCTGCTCCTCTAGGCATCTGCACATACTCCTTCTTTCCCATTAAAATGATTTGAGCTGCCTTCTGTACTGCAGCTTTTGCCTGCAATGGCATCAACTTAATAATCTTCCCATCCTTCTTGATGGTGTAGGTATTAGCATACCCATCATACAGTACCCTTCTGTCAAATTGCCATGGTCTACCCAACAGTAGGTGACAACATTCCATAGGCAATATATCACACAAAATTCTATCCTGATATGGCCCAATCTGGAAATCCACATATGCCTGTTCAGAGACAAAAAGTGATTGCCTATCACTCACCCAAGATGCCTTGTAAGGGTGTGGATGTGGAATCCTTTCCAGCTTCAGTTTATCCACCATTTCCTGAGATACCATGTTGTCTGTTGAACCAGTATCAATGACAACTTTACATACCTTACCTTTGCTCTTACATGTGGTTTTGAAAAGAGCTCTTCTTTGCATCAGATCCTGTGATGCCTGCAAACTAATTCTCCTTAACATCAATGATTCTCCACTCTCTGGATATCCAACATTATCAGGTTCTCTGTTTGAACTCTGTGCACTTTCTTCTACTTTCTCTTCTTGTACAAGTTGTACTCTCTTGTCACTAGTTCTATCATTTCTAGATGATGAACCCTTGTTTTCTGGACATTTGAAGGATGGATGACCAAACTCTCCACAGGTGTAACATTTTCCTGAAAATGTAGTAGAACCTCTACCACCTCCAAATCTTCCTCTATTACCTTTCCATCCACCTCTGAAATCAGACTGTCCCTGTCCTTTCCCAGTGTCTTCTTGAACCTCATTGGTTTGCTTTTGTGCAGGGGCTGCTCCTCTTCCCCTATTGTTTCCTCTTCCTCTCATGGACTTATCATGTCCTCTATTCAGCTTTTCTTCAATCCTGATTGCCATTTGATAACAATCCTCCACATTCTTAGGGTTAGCTAAAACTAACTCATCCTGTATGTTAAACCTCAAACCAGCCAAGTACCTAGCCACCTTTTCTACCTCGTTCTCATGATGACCAGATCTCATACTCAACAGATAAAATTCCTCAGTATAGGCTTTCACATCCCTGTCTTTCTGCTTTAAAAATTGCAGCTTCTTAAACATCTGGATTTCATAATCCCTTGGCAAGAATTTCCCTTTTATCCTTGCTACCATCTTATCCCAAGAAGTGATCTTAGACTTCCCTTGCTTCCTTCTCTCAGATTGTACATAATCCCACCATACCAAAGCATGACCTCCTAACTTGGTCTTTGCAATCTTGACTTTCTGATCCTCAGCAACATCTTCACATTCAAAGTGATTATCCAGTGCAGCAATCCAGTCCAACAACTCATCTTCATTCAAGCTTCCAGTATACTTGGAAACATCAACCTTTACCTTAGGTTTTTCACTCTGCACTGCCTTTAACAGTTTTGCCAATCTCTGGTCTTCAGCATCCAGATCTTCAGCTACCTCTTCATACTCTTCAACAGTATCTGCCTCTTCTTCAGACTCACTGTCTTCTACCTCCCTCTTTTTGTTCTTTTCCAGGGCTGTCAGCCTGGCTTGAAGTGCTTCAGCAAGCTCCTTCATCTTCCTCATCTCTCTAGCATGTTTCTCCTTCAGTTCCTGCAACTCCCTTGCAGTACCACTACCTTTAGGAGGCATTTTGTCAACCTCACAATCAACACACAACTCAACTCTATCTCTACCTCTGCCCTTTCGGTGACAGAATCAACACACAACAGCCCAGACCTTTTGCTGAGCTCTGATACCACTATGATGCAGAGGCATCCAGACTATAACATTCGCATATAGCATGAATGTCTGCAGACCAACCTCATCATCATCATCTTCGCCATCATCATCATATTCCCTAAAACTACCAACATCATCATATTTCGGCTTTACTCTGTCAGCATCATGTTTCTTAAAACCAACAGCATCATCATATTGCAGACACTCGCAATCATCCTCCGGTGGACTACTATTTACTCCCTCCGCCAGTCGCTTAACATCATCATCATGATATTCAGCGGGCGCACACATCCTCCGGTTGCACTGTTCATCGGGCGCCGGACTCCATCGTCATCATCATGATCTCCGACTCTACCTTCATCAGCAGGATATCCAAATATCCGGTTGCTCAAATATCCTGATGACGATCACCCTCAGCAACTTGCCTTCGACGCTCCACTGCCCGATGATACAAGCAACAGCATCATGATATAAATTATCCGGTTCTCTTCGAAACCTCCTGATGATGATGTTAACACAACTTCCTGCCACGGACTTCCGCCGATACCCAAGCACTTAACGACAGCAGGATGAACTCGCACAAGGGGATATCTCAATATCCTGATGACGATGACGTCATATCCTGATGACGATGACGTCACCCAATATCCTGATGACCTCTTCAACACTTAGTCAAAAAAAATCCGAACTTTCTTTCCCGCATCTACTCGCGATACGCGGATGGTTGGCACTCCCAATATGATGATCCTGATGCCGATACATGCACTTAGTCTATGTCCGACTCAAAACATCCTGATGCACTCGCAACATGAAAACTCCAACAGTTTCATGACCCGATCTTCTACCTGATGCCGATGCACTCCTCCTCGGCTCCTTCTGCTGATGATCACCCCGACGACCTCACACTTCATGCAATCGACAACATCATGCCGATCTCCTCCACTTATCCGGATGATGATGTCTAACCTGACTGCAGGATATTTGCAGAAATATCCTGATGATGCCGTCTTCACGAACTTCTGCACTTAGCGAAATCTCTCTTCGCCGATCCACCAGGGATGACCCGATCCAACTCAGGGTGATCTTCCAACTCAGTCAGCTTATCAACTCGACCTAGCACATGAGGATGCTAGGGTCTTCAACATCTCTTGACCGCGATCCTGCACACCTGCATGCAAACAAACAAACTATTACCTACCCTAATGTACATTACCATTCCACCGATCAGACAGATCAACCGGTGGAATGGATTAGGAAATCCATGCAGCCACGCAAACCAGCAGATCGATTATACAAAGGAGATCAACAGAAAACGAAACAGGATCTTTATTGATTCAAAGATGCAATACAATATGATGTTCCTCACACAGAACACTCAACTCCTCTGCTTGATGCAACACTACACTGCCGATCGATGATCTCTACAATCAACCGATCTCATGCTTATAAAGATTTCCCTATGAGTACTACTGACCCAACTCCAAGCGGCTGGGAACTCTCCAGGCGGCTGGGAGATCCCACCGAACATACATCATGACAGCTGTTATAACTAACTAGCTAAAAATAGCAAAAGCCCGGTCAGCATGATCTTATCATGATCAGCTTGACCTTATTACATGCAACTGGTCTTAACAGACCTTCTTGGAAACATAAACAGGACCTAAACTACTAACTGCCTTATCCAGACCAGCTGTCAGGTAGGTGCTCCTGCACCAAGATCATCCCACACCCTTATGTGAATTCTGTATAAATTAATCTAATCCCAGGAGGGACCAAGGTCTTATGTGTATTGTATGATGATTTCTTGTGATATCTACTTTTGATGTCCTTTCGATTAGGTCTACCCCTTTTTAATTGATTTAATTATGGTGTTGTGAAATATAATGTTTGATTTGGCAAATTTGAGTGCTTTTTATTTTTGATGGCCTTTTTTTGTGATTTTATGCTACCTAAGGTGTTTATTTTGGGTTAATTTTGATCCTAGGTTGTACCCCTAGGGTCTAGGGCCCATTTGAGCATGCCTAACCCTAGGGTAACCTCTATCTAGTCAATTTAACTTCACCCTAAAGTAAAGTGACGAAATTCAAATTTTGGAAGGAGTGCTGGATTGGTCAAGCATCCAACCATGACTCACTCCTCCTTCCAAGGCTTTGGTTCCCTTACCATGAAGACTTGGGGAGTCTTCAAGACTCCCAAGTGTGTGAAACCCATCTCTAATGCTCTCACAAATGTGTGAGAGCATCTTGGAGTGAATGGGATTTCTTTGGAGAATAGGACTATGACAAGTGCCATATCTTATCCTCTTGGAGTCCACCTTGTGAGATTCATTCTCTCCACCTTTTCTCTCACACGTGTGAGAGCACATGTGGAGAGGGTGAGGCTTGGTGGGATGGGAGAGTGACATGTGTCACCTCCACATCCCATGGAGCTTGCAAGTGGGTTGTGAGGAGGAAGGAGAAGGTGATATGTGTCACCTTCTCATTCCTCAAGGCTCTTGAGAAGAGCCTATAATACTCCCTCTTTGAGAGAGAGAGGGTTCTCCATTTTCACTTATTTTCTTTTATGATGGCTTTTTGGGGAGTTACCTAGTTTTGGAGAGACTTTGGAGGAAGGGCTTGGAGAAGGAGTTGGAAGGCTCTACATCAAACCTCTTCCATTATTGGGCTTTGATAGGTAAGATTCAAGGCTTGAAGCCTTTCCCGTGTATTTAAACTTCATTGTGTGATTGTGGTTTTGAGTATTTGTATCCTTTTTTTTATGTGGGTTTTGTGGGTGTTTGTATGAGACTCTCTATTTTTGGAGAGCTCATCATGTATGGGGTGGGAGAGGAGTGAACATTCTTGAGCTCACCCTCTTGATCTATGTGATATTTGATGGCTTTGAGAGCATTTGGAGGAGTATGGAGTTATTTTGATATGGCATGAGTGCCTATGAGTTTATTTGAGAAGGCATGAGTGCCTTGGAGATGGTATATCATTATTTGTGGTGTTTAAAGCTTGAGGCCTTGAATTTGAGCATTATGAGATTTGGGTTTTAGGAGTGCACCCCTTGACTAGAGAGTTGTCCACTCTCCTACCCCCTAAATCCATTCTCCATAGATTTTGTTGTGTGCTAAACTTGGTTGGGTGTTCTTAATTTTTGAGTGTATTTGTTATTTGTTTTGTGGTGTGAATCTAGGTGAGGATGGTGTCCTAGCTCAGGGGTGACTCTCTTTTGGGTCTATGGTAGGGTGGAGAGCATTTTGGTGGCATTGGATAGTTCCCTTTGTTTTATTGTAGGTTTGAGAATTTGGAGCTCGATGGGAGTTATAATCCTTTTGGGTGATTTTCATTTAGTTGGTTGTTTGAATCCTTGGTCAAGAGGCCTCAATGTAAACTCATTATTTATGAGAGTATGAGCTCTCTTTTTGTTGTGTTGTATACTAAAAATTATCTTTATGAATTCCATTTATTTTCCTTTAGATAGTGTTGTGTAATTGTTGAAATGTTGTGTGAAAGAGAAGAGATTAATTAATGTGCATTTAAAATAAATTTAAGTTTAAAATGGCTTGCTGTTTGGAAATATTATGACTATATTATTTTGCCAAAAAAAATGACATATGAACACTTAGTAAAAAACTTTTTTGAAATATATTTGTTTTGTCTTGATGTATGCATTACACTTACTAGTTTAATTAGTATAGCAACAAATTTGATTCTTATAGAAATGAGTTTACATGTGTATGGATATGCCTTTATTTTCTATTTTAAAAAAATGGATTTACGCTTCAGTATATATACACACACACACATATATGCCTTTATACTCTAGTTGTTCAAACAGAATGTGTTTATACCCATATATATATACACATTGTATATATTTTAAATACAATATAAACTAGGCACTGTGATAGATCGAATTAAAAAGACAAGGGTAATAATAATATTTCTAAAGCTTAGGGTTTTAAGCCCGAAGTAGTTGTTTATATATATATTGTATATATTTTAAATACAATGTAAAGATAAATTTTTATCGAAATGCATACAAGTATAATGATTTAATACACTTGACTGCTCCCTTATGCAACTCATACAACAACCCAATATACAAACGACTTTGCATATGCATCATACAAACCCTCCCATAGTACATTTTACCAAAACACACATATCTTACAAAATATTGGGAATTTTAAAATGGTTCAAGAAGCAACCCTCACTCATTTTTGACAAGGAATTCACCCATATTCTTCTCTGGTACTTAATGTTATTTTTTCTTTATTTTCAACAAGGTTTGTAACTTTCACTTCCTTTTCCATTTTACAACCCAACAGACCCACACACAAAAGCAAAAGCCATAGCCACAACAAGGGTCCTCATTTTGCTAAGAAGTAAAATGGGGCATGTTGTGAGCATAACAACAAGACCCATAGACCATGAGTGAGGCCACCAAGAAGACACTCATAGCAGAGGGGGTTTATGGACAGAGTCATGGCTCACAACCTCAATTCTAGGATCACATCCATCATCAATATTATGGATTTCGTAGGCCCCAACCACCTCATAGCGATGGTTTCAGTTCTGCACCGCTACCTCCTAGACCTCCACAATAGAAGCAGTAGCATTAGCAGAGGTCTAGGCCATAGCAGAGGGTATAGGGGGTCATAGTCATGGATGGAAGTAGAAGGGTCCACATAGAGATCAGTGACAATGGGCACCAGCTGTGGGTCTAGCCAAGACATATTAGTTCTTTAGAGGATCATAGAGTTCCATAGGCTGAGCTAGATAGCAGCAGTCTAGTAGGACATAGACAGGACATGTTCAAGCTTAGGGACCATGTTATGTATGTGGTGGTGTAGGTCACTTAGCCAAAGAGTGCCCACAAGGTTATACAGCAAGGGGACAACCTCATGCCGGAGGACCTGAGTAGACAATTAGGGATGTGGGTAGGTCCCATCGCATGTTTGCATCAATTGATAACTGCCAGGATGACTTTGAGGCCTCTATGATTGAGACCACAGGTACAATTTGGGATGCCCCCATTGCTATTTTATTTGACTCTAGTGCTACAAATTCTTTTATCTCTCCATCATTAGTGGATTGTTACAAGCTAGTGGCCTCTAGGCAGAATGATAGGTGGGAGGTCGAGTTGGCCACAAGGGCCAAGATGGCAATGGATGCATTGGTGCCTGATTGTGAGATGGTATTAGGATCCTTCACTATAGTAGAAGACCTTAGGGTTATGCCCTTAGGATATTATGGTGTGGTGTTAGGCATGGATTGGCTTGTAGCTCATAAAGCTAAGATGGATTATCACTGGAAGGCAATAGGATGCTTAGACAACCATGGCATGGTAGTAGAGATTTTGTGCATTCAGAAGCCCATAGCAATTCGCATGATCTCCACTCAATAGCTTAAGAATTGTATGTGGAAAGGTTGCCATATGTTTGACATTATTGTTAGTAATAGGTCAGAGGATGAGCTAGAGGCATCATTAGACAATCATCCCATTTTGAGAGAGTTTGCCAATGTATTTCCACCTGAGTTGCCAGAGATGCCACCTCACAGAGAGGTTGAATTAACATTGACCTTGTACTAGTGTCAAGCCATTGTTGCATGCACCTTATAGGATGACTACCCATGAGCTCACAAAGCTCAAGCTACAGTTGGAGGAGTTGCTCAAGAATAGGCACATCTGACCTAGCATCTCACCTTGGGCTGCACTAGTCATCTTCGTGAAGATGAACGATGGGTCTCTTCATCTTTGCATGGACTATAGGCAGCTTAATAAGGTGACGGTGAAGAACTGTTACCCTCTACCTCATATAGATGATTTATTTGATCAGATGCAGGGAGCCAGGGTGTTCTCTAAGATCAACCTAAAGTCCAGATATCATCAGTTGTGCATTACAGAGGTAGATATCCATAAGACCATCTTTTGGACTCGCTACAACCACTATGAGTTTACTGTGGTGCCCTTCAGATTGACGAACGCCCCTACAGTGTTCATGAGTCTCATGAATGGGATGTTCCACACCTATTTGGATTAGTTCATGATTATATTCTTAGATTATATATTGATTTATTTGCAGACCGAGGAGGAGAATGAGGAGCACTTACACTAGGTTTTGTAGTGTTTGAGAGAGTAACATCTATATGGCAACTTGGCGAAGTGTGCCTTTTTCAGATCAGAGGTACAATATTTGGGACAGATCTTGTCTAGTGATGGTATCTCCATAGATCCATCAAAGATTAGAGATATCAATTATTGCCTAGCACCCACCAGTATTATAGAGATCTAGAGTTTCATGGGATTAGCTGGGTACTATCACAGATTTGTGGAGGGCTTTTCCAGGATAGAACACCCCATCAATTCCCTCTAATAGAAAGGGAAGAGTTTCACATGGATAGAGCAGTGTGAGAGGGCCTTTGGGGTCTTCAAGGAGGATCTCACTATCTCTTCCATCTTAGCAATACCTAATCTAGCAGCTGATTTCATGGTTTGCACAGATGCTTCATTGGAGGGATTAGGAGTTGTACTTATGCAGGATGATCGAGCAATCACGTATGAGTCGTGAAAACTCAAGAACCATGAGATGAACTATCCCACACATGACTTGGAGCTCGCATGGTTGTTCATGCTCTTGTTCAATGGAGGTACTTTCTATTGGGGCATGGTTTTGAGCTACACTCAGACCATCACAGTCTACAGTCTATCTTCATGTAGTTCAATCTAAATGCCTACCAATGACATTGGATGGAGTTCCTTTGTGAGTATAACTTTGATGTCCATTGCATAAAAGGGAAGGAGAATGTGGTTGCCAATGCATTGAGTCAAAGGCGCCATGAGATCTTGACCTTGACACTGAGTGTAGACATGAGAGTATGTATACTACAACATTTACCAGAGGATGAGTGGTTTCTTGAGGTACAACAGGAGATCCAATCATAGAGGGCTCTTGTGGGCAAGTTTGTAGGTTATTCTCTAGAGGCAAATGGGCTCCTTATACATTTACAGCGCATCTATGTACCCCATGCAGGTGATCTACATACAGAAGCTTTATCATAGGCCCACAAAGCACCTTATGAAACACATTCGGGGGTAAAGAAGATGCATACTGATTTGTGACATCTATATCATTGGGCAGGCATGAGATGGGATATTGCAAATTTCATTGCTCAATGCTTTGAGTGCCAGAGGGTCAACGCTAAACATCAACATCTAGCAGGGCTTTTGTACCCTCATGAGATACCGGAGTGCAAATGGGACACCATTTCCATGGATTTTATAGTTGGTCTACCTATCTCAACTCATCGCCATGATGCCATCATGGTGACAATTGACAAATTGACCAAGGTAGCGCACTTCTCACCAGTACATACAATATACAATGCACCTGCAGTGGCAAGGGTCTTTTTGGACGACATTGTGAGATTACATGGGGTACCTCGCCACATTATATCTGATAGGGACTCAGTGTTCACATCAACCTTTTGGAGGACATTGCAATAAGCATTGGACACTCAGCTCAACTTCAGTTCAACCTATCACCTAGAGACAGATGGCTAGATAGAGAGGGTGAACTAGGTGTTAGAGGATATGCTTCGCATGTATGTGATGGACCACCAGTCAAGATGGGAGGATTATCTATATCTAGTTGAGTTTTCCTACAATAATGGGCATCACAACTCATTGGGTATGCCTCCCTATCAGGCCTTGCACGGTAGATCTTATAGGACACTACTGAGTTGGGACCGCATAGAGGACAAGGTTGCTATTGGGCTAGAGCTGGTGCAGGATGTGGAGTAGGAGGTGAGCTTGATCAGACAGAGACTACATGAGGCACAACATTGATAGAAGAAGTATGGTGATGCCAAGAGATTGCATCAGAGCTTCTCAGTTGGTGACAGAGTTTTCTTGAGAGTGCAGCCGCATAAGAGTCCAATCTATTATGGAAAGGGCTCTAAGCTTGCATTGAGGTTCATTGGGCCTTTTGAGATTCTAGAGCAAATAGAACTTGTAGCCTACCATCTAGCCTTTCCAGCTATCCTATCACACATCCATGATGTGTTCCATGTGTCTGTTTTGCAATGATATATATCTGATATATCTCATGTCTTCGACCAGAGTACTCTATAGGTAGAGGTAGATGGACAATTGGCTTTGGAACCAATTCAAATATTAGCTCGTCAGACGCTGGGCCTTCCAGGTCAAGAGTTGGACCAGGTTAGGGTTTAGTGGGATAGATATGACAAGGTCATGGCTACATGGGAGGATGTAGCAAGATTGAGGACACTTTATCCTCACCTTTTTGATGACTTCTAGAAGGAAGTTTAGTCTTAGGGGGGAGGATGTGAGGCCTATTCATTTCACTCCTATATTTTGCTTACATTGGATTTACATTTTGATGACATATGGACTTTGGGACTGTTGATCCCATTTTGAAGACCTCAGGATTGATTTCTTATGCTATGATTGAATTAGATAGACTATGCTATGATGTTGATTATGGTTTACATGTTAGATTTCATTTGAAATTATAATGCTATGCATTATTTTATTTTGATAAAATTTAAATGTTAGTGGTTGTATTAAAGAATGAATTATTATGCAATCCTAATATTGAGTTGATGATTAGAAATGTAATAGATAGTAAATCTTATCGATCATGTTATGTGTTGATTATTGAGGATTTGATGATTCTGCGACATTGTGCCTGTGTATGCTTTCTTTTACGTTGGCTATGAAATGCATGTGTTACTAATTTGTTTTCTTAAGTGTGCAGATGATTTTCAATGCCACAGAAAATCAGAGATCATCCCACACCCATATGTGAATTCTGTGTAAACTGATCTAATCCTAGGAGGCACCAAGGTCTTATGTGTATTGCATGATGATTTCTCGTGATATCTTCTTTTGATGTCCTTTCGATTAGGTCTACCCCTTTTTAATTGATGTAATTATGGTGTTGTGAAATATAATGTTTGATTTGGCACATTTTAGTGCTTTTTATTTTTGCTGACCTTTTTTGTGATTTTATGCTACCTAAGGTGTTTATTTTGGGTTAATTTTGATCCTAGGTTGTACCGCTAGGGTCTAGGGCCCATTTGAGCATGCCTAACTATAGGGTAACCTTTATCTAGTCACTTTAACTTCACCCTGAAGTAAAGTGACGAAATTCAAATTTTGGAAGGAGTAGTGGATGGGTCAAGCATTCAACCATGACTCACTTCTCCTTTCGAGGCTTTGGTTCCCTTTCCATGAAGACTTGAGGAGTATTCAATACTCCCAAGTGTGTAAAACCCATATCCAATGCTCTCACACATGTGTGAGAACATCTTGGAGTGAATGGGATTTCTTTGGAGAATAGGACTATGACAAGTGTCATATCTTATCCTCTTGGAGTCCACATTATGAAATTCCTTCTCTCCACCTTTTCTCTCACATGTGTGAGAGCATGTGTGGAGAAGGTGAAGCTTGGTGGGATGGGAGAATGACATGTGTCACCTCCACATCCCATGGAGCTTGCAAGTGGGTTGTGAGGAGGAAGGAGAAGGTGACATGTGTCACCTTCTCATTCCTCAAAGCTCTTGAGAAGAGCCTATAATACTCCCTCTTTGAGAGAGGGAGACAGTTCTCCATTTTCACTTATTTTCTTTTATGATGGCTTTTTGGGGAGTTAGCTAGTTTTGGAGACACTTTGGAGGAAGGGCTTGGAGAAGGAGTTGGAAGGATCTACATCAAACCTCTTCCATTATTGGGCTTTGATAGGTAAGATTTAAGGCTTGAAGCCTTTCCCATGTATTTAAACTTCATTGTGTGGTTGTGGTTTTGAGTGTTTGCATCCTTTTTCTTATGTAGGTTTTATAGGTGTTTGTATGAGACTCTCCATTTTTGGAGAGCTCATCATGTATGGGGTGGGATAGGAGTGAACCTCCTCGAAGTCACCCTCTTGATCTATGTGATATTTGATGGCTTTGAGAGCATTTAGAGGAGTATGGATTTATTTTGATATGGCATGAGTGCCTATGAGTTTATTTGAGAAGGCATGAGTGCCTTAGAGATGGTATATCATTATTTGTGGTGTTTAAAGCTTGAGGCCTTGTATTTGAGCATTATGAGATTTGGGTTTTAGGAGTGCACCTCTTGAGTAGAGATTTGTCCACTCTCCTACCCCCTAAATCCATTCTCCATGGATGTCATTCTGTGCTAAACTTGGTTGGGTGTTCTTCTTGATTTTTGAGTGTATTTGTTAATTTTTTTGTGGTGTGAATCTAGGTGAGGATGGCCTCCTAGCTCAAGAGTGACCCTCTTTCAGGTCTATGGTAGGGTGGAGAGCATTTTGGTGGTATTAGATAGTTCCCTTTGTTTTATTGCAGGTTTGAACATTTGGAGTTCGATGGGAGTTGTAATCCTTTTGGCTAATTTTCATTTAGTTGGCTATTTGAATCCTTGTCCAAGAGGCCTCAATGTAAACTTGTTATTTATGAGAGTATGAGCTCTCTTTTTGTTGTGTTGTATATTGAAAATTATCTTTATGAATTCCATTTATTTTCCTTTAGGTAGTGCTGTGTAAATGTCGAAATGTTGTGTGAAAGAGAAGAGATTAATTAATGTGCATTGGAAATAAATTTAAGTTTAAATTGGCTTACTGTTTGGAAATATTATGACTATTATTTTGCCAAAAAAAAATGACATATGAACACTTAGTGAATTTTTGTTTTGAAATATATTTATTTTGTCTTGATCTGTGCATTACACTTACTGGTTTAATTAGTATAGCAGCATATTTGATTCCTACAGAAATGAGTTTACATGTGTATGGATATGCCTTTATTTTCTATTTTAAAAAAAATGGATATATGCTTCAGTATATATATATATATATATATATATATATATATATATATATATATATATATATATATATATATATATATATATTACATATATATATATATATATATGTATATATATATATGTATATATATATATGTATATATATGTATATATATATATATGTATATATATATATACATATATATATGTAAAATATATATACATATATATATATACATATATATATATATACATATATATATATGTAATATATATATATATATATGTAATATATATATATATATATACATATATATATATATATATATATATATATATATATATATATATATATATATATATATATATATATACAATGTAAACTAGGCAATGTGATAAATCGAATTAAAAAGATAGGGGTAATAATAATAGTTCTAAAGCTTAGGGTCTTAAGCCCTAAGTGGTTGTTTTAGTTGGAACGTAGGCAATGGGGACAGCAGAGTCCAAGCCACCGCCCCCTATTCACAGTTATGTTTAATTCTTGGAGAGGAATGGGGGGAAACAAACCACCCCCCCCACTCATTTTTTAGACTGTGGCACTTGGTGCCCTTCCAGTCCATTGTCCTTGTATAGCCCAGCCACCATGCATTGTTTGTTGCTATTTTTGTTGTCATTTGGCTACCATACTCTTATTCGGCCTCCTGGAAACTTCAACATATTATATGAATTAAAATATATATATTGTCAAGTCTCATTTTTATGAACAATATGATTATTTTAGTTTAGAGAACAATTATTATGATTGAATTTACCTTAAGTAATTTTGCATATGTGAAGGTAATTATTATGAGCTATATTGATGAAAATTGGAAATTGTTTTAAATATTGAATATTGTAGATATGATTTCAATGATTTGCTTTGGCTATGTTTTGGAGACACTAACCTATTGACATCGAGTTGAGTGCAAATGGATGCAGGTACTCATCGAAGACAAGAGCATGGTTGAGGTAGAGATGTTCTAGCCACTTCGCAAGAACTGATGGATGGATTACCCTGATGCAATTACACACATCACGTAGTTGTATATGCATTATTGAATGGCTTTGATTGCATTAATGTGTGGTTATTAATTGTTTTTGAATGCATGATGTGAATATTTAAAGTTAATGTCTTTTCAAATTGCATTTAAATGGTGTATTATATTTAAATAAAGAAATATATATGATTGTAGTTTAAATTAAATAATAAATATTGTCTTTATTTTCATAAATGTAGATGTTTGGAAGACAATATGAGAAATAGATTTAAATAAATATGTTAAATTATAATAAATATACATGTATTATCGAATTATATTTCTTTATTACTTCTTAATTTATTATGATTGATTTTATAAAACAATAGTTAAATTATATTAAAAATAGTACTATTATAATTAGAAACAGAATAGTAGAATTAAATATTCCTATCATTCATGTGACAGTAAGTTGCTCAAAAGATATTATTGATTGTTTTAAATAGCATTTCTATTCTCTAATTTTATTGGTCAAATTAATCATGCAAACTAAAATTGATCTTGAGTTCTAAACCTAATTTTTGATCACCAAAAATAAGAGAGGGTATGGGAATAAAACAAGGGAGATTGCTTAGCAGAGAGGACACCATCATATGTAGAGAAGTAAACTAGATTTCTAGAGTGACAAAGGCAAGAAAGGATCTCAGCGACAGGGGAAAGTTAAAGAGGCAGCATCAACAACTACATACTCTTCACCATCGCTGATTTTTCTAGGTTTTTCATCTAGTTTGTCTATGTTGTAACTACATTGACTTGACTATTTTAAAAATGGTTTTATCAACTATTTTTGGACAACTGCTTTGTTTGGTCGTCCTTATGTTTGTTGGCCACTTATCTACTACCTGGTCGATTAACTCATTCTCTTAGTCATCCTCTTCTTATTTTCTACCTGGGTGAACTTACAAACCTAGATCAACCTGCATATCTTGGTTACTCTCTTTTTTCTTCCTTCTGGTTGCCATTATATTTTCTTCCTAGTTGCCTATACTTCTTGGTTGTTACCTTCCTTCTGACCGCCTAGTGCCATGTTGATTGACCCCTTTTTTAGCTATTTTGACTGCCTAAAAAAATTCTTTTTCTCAGATCTAGATTTATAAATATGATTTAAAACCAATTGCAAATCTAGATCACTGATAGATATTCTCTATGACTATGTTTTCTCTTTTACCTCTGTGCTATGCTGAAACCCAGTCATTGTTTTCTGATTTGGATTATTTAAACTTATTGAAAACTCTTGAGAAATCTCCAGTTTGTTGTTTTTTAATTCCCTATCAAATATTAAAATGACTGTAATTCTTTGTCATGCTGGCTGAGATCAAATTTAGATAGAAAGTCGACCTCTGTATAGATGAAAATCAACCCTTGAAAGATAACCAAAACTATTCTTCCTGTAGCTTTATTAGCAGTATTACTTGACTATGGTTGATACATTGATGTCTCTATGGATTGAGGAATTAGAACCTATAGTTTTTCTATATTCCTAAAAATGACAACTTGGTCTAAATAAATATGCTTAATATTTATTTCATTCTAATTCTTCTATCAATAAATAAATAAACAAATTTATTTATTTCATTCACATTCCTCTAAGTTAATTCAATATCAAAATATTTAATTATCTCTTCTAAAGTTAAAATTAAATAAAATCCTTTATTTAATTAAATTCTTTCAAACAATTAAATAATTCTTAATTATTTAATTAAATCAAATCATTCTTCCCGATTTAAATAAATCAAATCAAATTTATTTAAATCCTCTCAATCTCCAAAAATAAAATATAATCAAATATTTTATTTATTCTTCCAAAATCATTCTAAATTAAATAATACCAATTATTTAATTGTTTCTTCCAATAATATCTTCTTTAAATTTAAATAAATCAAATATTTATTTAAGTTGTCCATTTCTTCTAAATTGAGTTATCTCTAAATATAATTCAATCTTTGTGCACATGCAATTGAATATTCCAAATATTTAATTGAGTTGAAATATCTTCTCATCCTCATGCAATTTATATTCTCTAGTTCTATTCTCTTAACTGATTGATCTATTCTTTTAATTGATTTATCTCTTCAGTTAACTCATTCTTCTATTTTATTAATTCCTCTCATGCAAAATAGAGCAAGACACATGTCTTCTTCTTATTCGTGCACATTCCTCAACCGTTCTCAACTGTCAATCTTCTCATTCTTTCTATACTGTTGATCTTCTTTCTCTCATGTCTATAAATTGAACCCTGTTCTTCTATTTCATTCATCCAAGCTTTAAGTATTGTTACTCTGTAGGAATTACAGTGTGCCTTTGGCACCAATTCCTTCATTGTTTGTGATCACACTCATTACTACATACTACTACCATTGTTGTGAAGCTCCTCTTCATTGCAATAAACTATCACTGCCATTCTCCATTGACAATCTTGGAATCATAGCAAGGAAGTGCACTCTCTGATGGCCTTATTCATACATGCAAGATTGATTGAGATATGAAACCAATGGAAGCTATGAAGCTTTGAGGTTTGCAAAGGTTTTTGAAGTTCTTTTGTTTGATTGATCTCTTTGTTTCTGTATTTCGTTTAGTTTTGGGTATTTTGATATTGATTATTCATTTGAATCCAATTTTCCCTTAACATTTTTGGCACCCACTGTGGGGCCTAGCCCCCAAATTTAACCCAAAAACTATGTTTTTGCATTTTAGAAAGCTATACACAGGAGGAAATCGTCCATCTGACCCATTCTAATATGCATCTGTTGTCTGTTTCAGTGCATCTAATCTTTCAGTGCATACAGTCTTTGTTTCGACGCATATAGTCTTTGTTTCGGCGCATCTGACCTCTAATATGGTGCATTTACTAATTCTACGCATTTGTTCCATCCTATAATGCATCTATTCCATCCTGCTATGCATCTGTTCCATCTTACTGCGCATCTATTTTGTAGTGAATTTTTAGAACAATGTTTCAACGCATTTGATCATTCTTTCTGCGCATATGTCCTCTGATTCAACACATCTGTAAAGATGCACATATGACCTCTGTTTCTCGCATATGAGCTCTCAATCAATGCATTTGTAAAGCTAAGCATATGACCTCTGTTTCTGCACATATGATCTCTGATTTTGCACATCCGTAAAACTGTACATATAGCCTCTGTTTCTGTGCATATGAGCTTTGTACCTACACATTTGATTCTGACATTGACTTTTTGAGTTTTCTTGTGGTTTTGCTAATGCTAACACAATTTGTAGGAATATTCTCTGATCTACTTTGAGGTTAGGAGCTAGTTTAGATCATATAGTTGCACTTGTTAACTCACACTTCAATTTCTAATAGGAAAGTAAATGGATGCTCATGCAAATCTCACATAGTTTTAACTAGGAAGGTGGTAATTGAATCATTGCTATATTGTTATCTTTCAAAGTTAACAACTCATTGCTATCTAGATAAAATTGAACACATCATTGCCATCTAGGTAAAACTAAACCATTGCTATCTCGATCATCACTTCAAAGTTAACAACTCATTGCTATCTAGATAAAATTGAACACACCATTGCTATCTGGGTAAAACTGAACCATTGCTATCTCGATTATCACTTCAAAGTTAACAAATTTTTGTGCTTGCCCAAGTAGATAGCTCATCTAGTTTTTCTCATTTTAACTATTGGAAAAGAACCACTGTATTCTATGTTTTGGGAATGATACCAAGCCTATGCTCTCCCCTATCTTGGGTGATCAAAATGCCAGACATATCATTTTTGAATGTATTTTTCCTTTAGAGGGGCCTGCTCTTAGATACCGTTCATCCAAGTAGGAACGACCCTAAGTGGTAATAGGCTAGATGCCAAGCCCTTCCAAGCCACTATAAATAAATTGTGTTTGGAGTGAAATCTTCTAACAATGAGTGCAATTGTGTTATACCGATAGCCAACCTACCCCAAAACTCTCCAAGGCACAACCCTTGTAGGCTGGGAGACTCCATAACGGAGAGTAGTGCTGCTGCATGTATAACCACTTGAACGGTTGCCTTTATTACTCATCCTTTGTTTTAGTAGACCAGAAACCCCTATAATTTGGTGCAAGGAAGGGTGATTATCACCTCTCAAAGATGCTTCACTAGAGATAGTGAGAATTCAGTTTTATACTATCCTTTGAAACCTAGGTTTATACTTGCTTTCTTTTTAGTCCAAAAGGAGTCAAAAATCACAAAAAAAATAAAAAACCATAAAAACATTCTTTGTGTTTGCTATGTCTTCTTACCATAATTTTAGAAAATTAGATCAAAAAGACCTTCTTACAACCAAAGTACCAAAAACATCAGAAAATTGCCAAAAACTTGCAAAAAAAACTAAGAAAACTAGAGTGGCGCATTCGTCCTCTTCTGCTATGCATGTGTGTCGACTTGCGGTGCATATGTATTGACTTCTAGTGCTCTTACAACCTGTTACAACACATTTGCTATTTACTAGTCCTGTGCATCCATAATGACTTGCTACACTTTCATCCTTTTCTGCTGCGCATCTATTCCAGTGCATGCATGACAGTGAGCATTTCCACATCCTTTCAAAGAAAAATTTTAGGTTTTCTAGGTACCCATTTTAGTCTTGTGTCAATTTCTATTGAAATGAAAAAACAATTAGAATTAATTGCTCAAGAACTACAAGTCATACAACAAGAAATGCCAATCTTACAAGCTGAACATGTCAGTACTAGCTACGCCTCGCCCCAAACTCATACATCTGTTTCCCATCTTAATGATGCTCATGACAAGGCAAGCACCACCTCAAGTTGGAAATCGTATACCACTCTGTCTACTAGTCCTCCTTCACCATCTTCTAAGACACATAGTCTAAAGCATACCAATCCTACACCAACACCGCCATTGAGTTCCCCAAGCTCTAAATGGACAACCAAGAAAACCTCAGATGATTTTTGGGAAAGATGTTTTCCAGATTTACACAGCAAAAGTAAAGCTAGGGAGAACTCCAAATCCACTCATCCATTACCTCATTCATCTACCCAAATGCCTACAAAGGATGTGATCCAAGGACTACTAGGAGAAAGTCAACCATATCCCCAAATTTCAGTCCTTGATCGTATCAAAGAACCTTCAAGCATGTCCATTACTCTAACCTTGTCATGTCACCTGCAACCCCTTGAGCATATTGAAGAACATCCTACCATGCACCAAAGTCAAGGTCTGTCACAGCTTCATGTTGTTGACCAAGAGCCTATCCAAGAGTCTTCTACCACAACTTCAATTCAAGCACATCAAGAGTTATGTCAAGAGCACACTTTAGAACATGTGGAAACATCAACCCCTTGTCTAAATCAAGATCAAAGCACTCCCATCTAACCCTTACATAACCTTTATCTTTTTGATGATCCTATACCTATACATGAGCAAGAAGTCCAATTTCAAACCATCCATAACCTATATCTTTTCCATGATCAAGATACTACCTTTGATGAAGAAGCTATACATGAACAACTTGATCCTATACATGAGCTAGAGATCCAATTTTGGCCCCTCCATAATCTATATCTTTTCTATGATCAAGATATTATCATTGATAAAGAACCTATACACGAGCACCTTGATACCATCACACTAAATCCTATCTATGATCAAGATCCCATCTATGATGAAGAGCTTATCTATGATCAAGTAGACCATGATGATCCTCTTAGCCCACTTTATGTGTTCCATGGTCCTGAGCTTATAACCCCATCTAGTCCTATCCAAGATCCAACAACTTCCTCCTCCTTTGATGCGACACTTGCCTCCCAAGAAAGCATAGAAGATCAAACCAAAAATACTCCTCCACCATCCATTATCGACCATGCTGCAAATCCCCCACCATATATCCTTGGTATTACCACCTTCATTCATGAGTGTTCCTCCTTAGAACACTAGCCATCATTATCCTCTATCCCACCTTCTTCATCCAAAAAGGAACTTGTGTCTAGTGTTCCACCTACACATAATCCCGCTATCCACCACATACTCCAACATATGAACTATCATGGTAAAGACTTAGGCCTTCATGAACAAGGTATTTTGGAACCCATCCATGTCAACGTTCCTCCTCTTTCATATGGCCTTGGATACACACCCCAAGGTGAACAATCTCAAGATGTTGGTACTTCCTCCATGCCCTCTAAATCCACCACTTTCCATCAAAAATCCTTTCATATCTCCAAAACATATGTCACCATTTCGCCTCCATCATCCTATAATCATCAAAAGCATGTGAACATACACTTTCCACCATCCAATCTACCTCCTCTACTTCCAACTCCTAACATCCCTCCATGCATTTTACCACCACTTCTTCCAACACCTTATTCTCCCATCTATGAATCTTCTAACAATCCCAATCATGACCAACCAATGCACGTGTTGTCTAAACAAAGGGCTTCCATAAACCTCACTTCCACTATCCCAAGGGAATTTCACAACAAAAATCTGGATGCCTCTCCCTAGAAAGTCAAAAATCCTAAGAGTCCTCATGACCTAGGATACAAAAGCCAAGAATCAAAGAATCATCCTTCTCAAGAGGGGCATACACCCACACACCTATATGCCAAACTAAAAAAGGTGTGGGTCCGCATCAAACAAATGATTACCTCTGAAGCTACACCAAAGCTGCATACACCCAAGCCCATACCTTCATAGGTATTACCTAAAAACAAAATGGCTTGGGTACCTAAGCAAAAAGCCCTCAAGTTACATGAGGCATTCACCTCTCAAGAATCTCAACCATTCACTTTCTCCCATTCCATCCAAAAGTCTCAAATTCGTCCATCCCACATGACAAGAAAACATAAGAAAAATACTCAGTCTATGTGGATCCTTACAAGCCTGAGTCATTTATCCACAAGTAAAAGTCTTCATTGCTTCCTACACTACTTTCCCATCACTAGCTTCAATGTTTATCATTGTATGTGCAACCGTTGGTCATGATTCCCTTCCATCCCACAAATATTTCAACATACCTCCATTTCTCCTTCCACTATTTATCCTACATGTCTTCCTCATCCTATGCCTATGGTCCATACTTTTGTATAAGCCTTCCCTCTATATTCAGCATCATCATCCACTGTTGCACCTTCCACAATTTGCTATCTACCCTCTCCATCTCACTGTCATGCAATCTCCTACCAACATCTATGAGAGCACTCGAGATGGTCCATGCGACAACATCTTTCTAGTGGGCTATCACCTTTCATGGAACTAGGCACTCAGCTCCCTCTCTTCCATATTCCACCTTGTCCTATCCAAAAAAAAAAGAAAAGGAAAAATGAAAAAAGTCAAGAAAAATCCCTTCGTCCAATTGTGAAAATCTGGCAAATAGGCACCTTAGATAAGTACCATGATGAAAACCTGGAAAACAGGCGTCATGTGTAATTTGATCTTTTATGTCACCTACACTTGGGGGCACTTTGTCTCATCAGCATATCACTTTCTCCTATCAATTTCCTTCTGTACAATTTCCTATCCTATCCTTCTAGCCATTACCTACCTATATTGTCCAGTCTACCTATCCTAATCTTCCATTTCTCTATTTTCTTTGGTCTTGATAAAGATTGGGGGCACAATGTTGACAAATGTTTTAGATGTCTCTTGACATACCTTATCCCTCCCAAACCAAGAAAATCCTTCATTAATCCTCTCATCCTTTTATCATCATAAGCATTGCCATGAAAAATCCTAAGTATTCTACCTACAATGGGGCATGTTATTCTTATGCGACATAGTCCTTGGAGATCACATCCTTGTTTCCTTCTATCCACTATTGCCCATCCTCATACCTACCCATTCCATTCTTTATCACCTATACATCTACCTATCTGTGGTGTTTTCTTGTCATCGGTATCATCTATTCCATATCATGTCTTATCTATTCCATATCTGTTACATATATGACCCATATCTATTCCATATCATGTCTTATCCAATCCGTATATGATCCATATCTTTTACATATCTGATCTATATCTGTCCCATATCTATTCCATATTGTGTCTTATCTGATCCATATCCATTCCATATTTGATCCATAGCCATTCCATATTTGATTCATATCTGTTCCATAGCTAATCCATATATGTTTTGTATCGTGTCTTATCTGATCCATATCTGTTTCATGTCTGATCCATATTTGTTCCATATCGTGTCTCATCTGATCCATATCTTAGGTCCATCGAAGTCACCATGAACTATGTTGCCTTTGCATTGTCATGTAGGCAAGGCCATATTTCAATATGCCCCCGAGGTTTCCTTGTCCATCTAGTATCTTGTCGTCTATCCTCTAGTCCATCCATGGTCCAAATCCATGAACTAAGTTGCCTCTGCATTGTCACATAGGAAAGGCCATTTCTCAAATGCACCCCCGAGGCTCCACTGTCCCATCCATCCCATGTCTAGTCCTTCTATCTATCTAAGTTCGTACCACTTTCTATTGCCTAGGTCTTAGGTCCGTTAGGGTTTACCCCTAACTACGTTGCCTCTGTGTCATCACGTGGGCAAGGCCATTTAGAAATGAGCCCCCGAGGCACTAGGTCAATCCCTTAGGGTCTGTCTCACCAATAAGGATTGTGGAATCTTCTCACCAAATAGACAAGCGCAAGAAGAACCCAATTTCAAGCAAAAATTTTGATGTAAGGCATTTAACCTATCCAAGGCAAAGTAAACAAACACCTAAGGCATTCTAAATTATTTTACCCAAATTATGGAAAGAAACAAACACATCTAAATGAAAAAATGTTTTGTGGATTGGAATCATGGTTAAAATACAAGAGTCTTAATTTTTGCTATCATGTCTTTCTATGCTACTTGAGGATGCCAAAAGCTAGAGATGCTATGATGGGGGCATGATTATTTTCTTTGTTTCTTGTTTGTGGATTAAACTTTAGTAATGTGAAGCCTTGTCTAACAACATGATGGGCAAAAGATCATCAAGGACATCAAAGGTCTAACATGAAAGGGGGCAATCCTTGTCCGTTGATACGCAAGATATACTCAAGTCATCTCGGTTCAATTATACCTAGATGCTTGTATTAACTTGCTAAATCAAAATCCATGTAAGCAATACTCAGGTCATCTCAGTTTAATTATACCTAGATGCTTGTATTAACTTGCTAAATCAAAATCCATGTAAGCAATACTCAAGTCATCTCAGTTCAATTATACCTAGATGCTTATATTAACTTACAACATTCAAAAAAAGCACTAAAATCCATGTATGCAATACTTAGGTCATCTCAGTTCAATTATACCTAGATGCTTGTATTAACTTACAACATTCAAAAAAAGTACCAAAAAAAAAGCCCAATGATGAAACAAGCAATTCAAAATACTTGCACCATCAAGATGTCAAAAGCAAACACCATTCGCATCTATTATACATCCATAAAAGCAACCATATCCCATGCAATAAAAATTTCCAAAGCATCGATATCCCATGACAATAAAAGATTCGAACTACAAAGTATCAATGTTTTCAAATAAAAGCTTGTGATTCCTTCTATCAAGTCATTCTTTTGTCAATCAGTATTCTATCTATCATTGTGGTCCATTCTTCTCAATTTTGGTCAACCCAAGCAATGATCCAAATGCAAATTCATCCTTAATCCATACCAATCAAGTCAAGTCAATCTTGTCAAATGATCCAATCACAATTAGTGGTCTTGATCCTTGACTAGTCATAAACCAACTCAATCAGTTAATCAATCAATTGTCATATACAGGATGTGGCATTATCGAAATCATACCAACACATGCGTCTTACATGACATGATTCATTTCCTAAAACCAGACACTATCCTTCGGTGTTGCTCTAGGGATCTATCATTCCCCACCATGACAACACACCTGCCATGTTGGTCTAGGGATATATCATTCCCCACCATGACAACTCTGTCATATATCATTATCAGTATATCATTGGTTTATAGCTAGACAAGGGCAATACCTTGCTTGTTCTTATATCATTTGTGCATACTGGCTTACTTGCTTGTGTGTGCCATCATTTTATCTTGCATCACGTATCATTCGGCTCTTTCTTCAACCATTTTCTTCACCCCAACTTATTCTTCCAACCTTCTTCATCGTGAGATTGTCCATCTCGTACCCTTGAAAATCTCTCCTTGTCCAATCTCCTGAGGGGGCATCCTCATCCTATCTTTCCATTGCTGTCCTTTTCTTCTATCTATACCTTAGCTTCTTTGAAATGATGTTACTCGACACAAATCTCATCATCTCAAACATCACATCAAAGAGGGGCAAAATGTATATGCCTAAAAATGACACAACTCGATCTAAATAAATATTCTTAATATTTATTTCATTCTAATTCTTCTATCAATAAATAAATAAACAAATTTATTTATTTGATTCACATTCCTCTAAGTTAATTAAATATCAAAATATTTAATTATCTCTTCTAAAGTCAAAATTAAATAAAATCCTTTATTTAATTAAATTCTTCCAAACAATTAAATAATTCTTAATTATTTAATTAAATCAAATCAAATTTATTTAAATCCTCTTAATCTCCAAAAATAAAATATAATCAAATCTTTTATTTATTCTTCCAAAATCATTCTAAATTAAATAATACCAATTATTTAATTGTTTCTTCCAATAATATCTTCTCTAAATTTAAATAAATCAAATATTTATTTAAGTTGTCCATTTCTTCTAAATTGAGTTATCTCTAAATATAATTCAATCTCTGTGCACATGCAATTGAATATTCTAAATATTTAATTGAGTTGAAATATTTGCTCATCCTCATGCAATTTCTAGTCTCTAGTTCTATTCTCTTAACTGATTGATCTATTCTTTTAATTGATTTATCTCTTCAGTTAACTCATTCTTCTATTTTATTAATTCCTCTCATGCAAAATAGAGCAAGACACATGTCTTCTTCTTATTCACACACATTCCTCAACCATTCTCAACCGTTGATCTTCTCATTCTTTCTATATCATTGATCTTCTTTCTCTCAAGTCTATAAATTGAACCTTGTTCTTCCATTTCATTCATCCAAACTTTAAGTATCGTTATTCTACAGGAATTACAGTGTGCCTTTGGCACCAATTCCTTCATTGCTTGTCATCACACTCGTTACTACATACTACTACCATTGTTGTGAAGCTCCTCTTCATTGCAATAAACTATCACTATCATTCTCCATTGATAATCTTGGAATCATAGCAAGGAAGAGCACTCTATGAGGGCCTTATTCATACATGCAAGATCGATTGAGATAGGCAACTAACGAAAGCTATGAAGCTTTGAGGTTTGCAAAGGTTTTTGACGTTCTTTTGTTTGATTGATCTCTTTTTTTCTATATTTTGTTGAGTTTTGGGTATTTTGATATTGATTATATTGATTATTCATTTGAATCCAATTTTCCCTTAACAGTTTTCTTTATGACTGTAAACCCTATGAACTTCTTGTAGCAGAAATTAATATCTTGTTGTAGCTAAATAATTAGTTCCTGTGGCTCTGTTGGAAAACTCATTTTAAAACATTATATTGACTAAATTGAGACAGTAGATTATTATTGTTTTCCTTGAATTATGAAAAACCAAGTTTATTTATAGTCATGATTGAAAAAAGCCCGCACGGGTAGCGGAGTTGGCTTGAGTCTTGGGTATGCTCCCCAAGGTCTCGGGTTTGACTTCAAGGCCCGGACTTAACTGATGCATGTGGTTTTCGGGCTATTGGGTGCATCCCCAGGGACTAGTCTCGCTCCTCTCTTGCTCGCCTCTAGGTGACGCTGGGCGGGAGGGGATCGCGGGGACCACCCTGGGTTAACAAAAAAAAAATCATGATTGAAAAACTGATTTAATTTTGTTCTCTGTTCACTTTATTTCTTTTCTGCAACAGTTCCTGTCGCAGTTGTGATAGGAAGACTATTTGGTTATTTTTGGGACTTCCTTTCGTAGTTTTGATAGTAAGTTATTTTTGATTGATTCATGAACTTTTTGATTAGATAATTGGATAGAAATAGTTTCTGTCACTATTTTGATAGCAAGATAAAAATTATAACTTAGAGTGCCTTCTATATGAAGATTGTGATCAAACTTTGGATTAGATGAAATATACCTATTTGATGTACTTATGACTGCAATAGAGTAAGCAAAGATGAATGATTTGATTGGAAAAGATTTATTCCTGGAATGTTATTTGGGAAAGGGAAATTTAATGATTTATTGGAAAATTTGACTTTTATTTTATTACTTTATTTTCTTGCTTCTTGGGGAAAGTAGTTTTTATATAGGAATGTATTGGGTTGCTTTTGGGACTACGATGCTGAATGTGGATATTCAAAGATGGTTTTTCCTCTTGTTGGGAATTGAGCTAGGTTACTTATAAATGATTAGATCTAATCGGAATGACATTGAAATAGATGTTTATTGTCTAGAAAACTTATTTATTGATATCTCTACAACATCCTATTGTGAGACAATTTGCTATTCATTACTTAGAATTGCACATTCAGACATCAGGGTTGCATCAGTGTTCCCTCTTGTAGTTGTTACTAGGTAGCTAGACATTTCATGCAGGGATAGGTTTCCTTCATTTTAGGAAGGGATCTAGGGAAGTGTAAATACTTCATGGTTGGGTGGAAAAGCACCTCAGCCATGTTCCTATCTCTCAGCTTGTAGGTGGTAGACCACTTGGTTCGTGCAGCTGGAGAGTGTATTGATTTATTTATTATTATTGTACATGTTTGGTGTACCCTATATTGGATGTATTATGGCATTCTTGCCAATGGAATTATGTATATTATTTTATAGTGCTTGTTACCTAGATTAAGCACACGATTATGTAAGATTTAATGACATTGAGATTCATAGTTTTGAGATTATCTTTTGTTGGAGATATTGTAATTAAGTAGATTAATTACACCTTTTACCTTTGAATATTGTATCTAAGTGGATTGTTTACATCTTTTTATTTTGGTTATTGAGATGTTGTATTGAAGCAGATTATTTACTTCATTTTCTTTTGAGTTAGTTTAAATACTTTTACATGACTTGTGAGGCTTTATAGTTGGTATCATAGCTCTAGGTTTAACACTAGGGCCTTTGTTTTTGGAACTATTGTGCTAAAGATGTGAACTTGATACAGAGTATCCATCATGAATACTAGAAACATTGATCAAGTTAGAAGATTGGACTATATTCTTGATCTCTTGACCCAACAGGACATGAGGATGAATACTCTTGAGCAGCAGATCAAAGGAATTCCTAGAGGTTAGAATGCTAATGAAAACCCACAGGTTGAGATACAAAATGAGAATCCAAGGATAGAAGTTCCAATTCCTGAAGTTGGAGCCATTGCTAATAATCAAGCAAAGATAGTGGAAGAAGTGGGTTTTTCATTTACTTTTATTTTGGGATTAAGGCCATAGATTGGAGCTGAGGTGGACATTCATAGCCCACTCACTATGGATGCCACTTTTGAGGAAGCAATAAAGCAAGAGCAGAAGTTGCAACAAGCAATTAGAAACCATAAGTAAAGAGATCCTAACTTTTCAAACAAGAAACCACAGAATAATCGCCAGAACTATCAAAAGAATAACAAACAAGGCAATAATAGATAGATTATGAATCTAAAGAGAGGTAATAATTCTTAGGATGGAATTGGTGGAAACAAAAGATGTGGAAATAACAATAGAAACAACAATCAGAGGGAAAGAGTTGAAGAACCGAGAGCACCTAGCGGTGGATGTTACATCTACGGAGCAGAGCATTATGCAAATGCATGTCCACATAAAAGAGGAAACAAGAATTAGCAAGGAGCACTGCAACATCAAAATCATGCCATAGTGGAAAATTGGCAAGCAGATTTCAAGCAACACCTATCTAGTTCCAAGGTAAGCTCTATGGACTACCTATTTCTATTTTAATTGATACTGGTACCACAAAATGTTTTGTAGATCCTAGAGTAGTATCTAAGTTATCTATTAGACTTGGACATATGGAAAACTCTTGGATGGTACAATATGGCAATAATGCAAAAAAGAGGGTAGACTCATGTCTAGCATGCAGTGAGTTAGAGCTCCTAGTTTTCAGACACAAGTGAATCTATATGTAGCACCTTTAGGCTCTTATGATGTAATTCTAGGAATCAACTGGTTAACTGAACATAAGTCTCTAGTAAACTATGAAGACAAGGTTATTAGATATTTAGATGACCTAGGGAATCAAGTGGAAATTAATAGATCTAAGAGAACTTTAGAGCTTAGACAAATCTCAGCTATGCAATTAAAGAAACCCAAGAGGAAATGATGTGCCATTTATGTTGTCCAAGTAAAGGACCTTGATAAAGAAGAACTAGTGTTCAATGACTATCCAATCCTTAGAGATTTCAGAGATGTATTCCCTGTAGAGTTGATAGAGTTGCCACAAAAGAGATAATTTGACTTCTCAATTGACTTGCTACTAGGGACTAAGCCACAATCTAAGGAACCCTATAGAATGACTACTACAAAATTGTATGAGCTTAAGGCACAATTTCAAGAGTTGTTAAATCAAGGGTTCATTAGACCTAGTGTGTCACCTTAGGGCGCACCAGTAATCTTTGTAAAGAAGGATGGTACTTTGAAATTATGCATTAATTATAGGATGCTTAACAAAACTACTATAAAGAACAAGTATCCACTTCTAAGAATAGATGAGCTCTTTGATCAAATGAAAGGAGCAACAGTGTTCTCGAAGATAGACCTTTGATCTGGCTATCACCAATTATGGATTAAGGATGAGGACATCTCTAAAACAACTTTTAGGACTCGATATGGTCACTACAAGTTCATAGTAGTACCATTTGGGTGACTAATGCTCTAGCAGCTTTCATGAATTTGATGAATAACTTTTTTAGAGATTGTTTAGATGATTTTGTGTTGATCTTCCTTTGTGTTGATCTTCCTTGATGACATATTGATATACTCTAAATCAATGGAAGAGCATGAAAGACATTTAAGAATTGTTTTGCAGCATTTGAGAGAGAGAAAGCCTTATGGTAAATTATCTAAGTGTACATTCTTTCCAAGATAAAGTGCACTACCTTGGACATGTGATCTCAGCAGAAGGGATTGCAGTAGATCCTAAGAAGATTAAAGCAACAATGGAATGGCCTACACTAGGGAGTGTGATAGAAGTCAGAAGTTTTATGGACTTGCAGGTTACTATAGAAAGTTTTGGAAGGTTTCTCAACCATAGCAACATGGATTACTGCACTACAAAAGAAGAGTAAGAAATTTGAATGGACAGAAAGGTGTGAGCAAGCTTTCCAAGTGCTAAAGGAAAAGCTCACAACTACTCCTATCCTTACCATACCAAATCCTAACGGGAACTTACCGTTATAATAGATGCTTCAAGGGAAGGATTAAGAGGAGTATTGATGCAGAATGAGCAAGTGGTTTCTTATGAGTCAAGAAAGTTAAAGCAACATGAGTTTAACTATGCACTGCATGATCTTGAGTAGGCTGCCATAGTTCATACACTTCAGATGTGGAGGCACTATCTTCTAGGTATGCCCTTTTAGTTAAAGACAGATCATTTAGGGCTCAAGTATATAATTACTCAACCTAACCTTAATGCATGATAGAGAAGATGGTTAGAATTCCTTAGTAAATATGACTTTGGAATTGAGTATACAAAAGGAAAGGAGAATAGAGTAGTAGATGCTCTTAGGAGGAGAAGACATTTGGCTACCATAGTTACCATGAGATCCAATTTGAAATAGAAAGTGATTCAGAATCTTCAAGGGGATGAGCATTATGAAGAGTAAAACAAGCTTTGGAAGTAGACTCCTTAGATCACCAGTTTGATGGTTATGTTATTGAATCAGATGGACTAATTGAGATTTCAAGGAAGGATGTATATTCCTAACTTAGGAGAGTTGAGGAAGTTAGTACTTGAAGAGATTCACATTGCACCTTATTCAGGTCACCCTGGAATGACAAAGATGGTTGAAGGTTTGAAAGCTTTATACTTTTAGCCTAGAATTAAGAGGGATGTGATGGAATTTGTAGCTCGATGTTTGGAATGCTAGCGATTCAAGGCTGAGCATGTGCATCCAGCAGGATTGTTGTATCCGCATAGTATCCTTGAGCACAAGTGGCAAGTGATCAGCATGGATTTTATTCAAGGGTTACCTATGTCTAATAATAGGCATGATGTCATCTTAGTGATTGGTCCTAAAATGTTAAGAGAAATGGATGATCAGATGAAGTTGATCAAGGAGAAGTTGAAGTAAGCTTCAAATCATCAAAAGAGTTATGAAGATAAGAATAGAACTCCTAGACAATTTTTAGTTGGTGACAAAGTCTTTTTAAGGGTTAGACCTCATAAGAGTTTAGTATTGTTTGGCAAAGAATCCAAACTTTCTCCTCATTTTGTAGGACCATTTGAAGTTCTAGAAGTGATTAATCTTGTAGCTTACAGACTTGCTCTCCCACCTACACTTGCTAGAATCCAAATGTTTTTCATGTGTCTTTACTTAAGATTTATCATCTTGACATGTCACATATTCTTGATTGGCGTGCTTTACAAGTTCAGGATCTAGGATGGTGCTAGTGGAGCCTACTCAAATTTTGGGGAAGCGCAACATTAAGTTGCATAGCATAGATGTGGTGCAATATAAGGTCCAATTGGATCAGTATTATGAGGATAGTGCCACATGGGAGGATGCAGAGGAGATTGATAGATCTTTTCCTCATTTGAGGATATAGCATAGATTTCTTATTCATGCATGGATTATGATACTTGAGTTTGATTATTGTTTGAGATACTTTGAGTTTAGTTATGCTTTGATATTTTGAGTTGTTATTATGATATTTTGATACTTTGAGTTGATGTTATTGTTTTATGACACCTTGATACTTTATTAGTGGTTGATAGACACTTTATTGTTTTGATGTTTAATAAGACATCGAGACAATGTCTCTTCCAAGTGGGGAAGGATGTCACATCTCATTTTTATGAACAATATGATTATTCTAGTTTAGAGAACAATTATTGTGATTGACTTTACCTTAAGTAATTTTGCATACATGAAGGTAATTATTATGAGCTATATTGATGAAAATTGGAAATTGTTTTAAATATTGGATATTGTAGATATGATTACAATGATTTACTTTGGCTATGTTTTAAAGACACTAACCTATTAACGTCGAGTTGAGTGAAAATGGATGCAAGTACTCATCGAAGATGAGAGCATGGTTGAGGTAGAGATGTTCTAGCCTTTTGGAAAGAACTGATGGATGGATTACCCTGATGCAATCACACACATCATGTAGTTACATATGTATTATTGAATGGCTTTGATTACATTAATGCTTGGTTATTAATCATTTTCAAATGCATGATGTGATTACTTAAAGTTAATGTCTTTTTGAATTACATTTAAATGGTGTATTATATTTAAATAAGGAAATATATATGATTGTAGTTTAAATTAAATAATAAATATTGTCTTTATTTTCATAAATATAGATGTTTGGAAGACAATATGAGAAATAGATTTAAATAATTATAATAAATATACAAGTATTATTGAATTATATTTCGTTATTACTTCTCAATTTATTATGATTGTTTTTATAAAACAATAGTTAAATTATATTAAAAATAGTACTATTATAATTAGAAATTGAATAAAAGAATTAAATATTCCTGTCATTCATGCGATAGTAAGCTGCTCAAAAGATATTATTGATTGTTTTAAATAGCATTTCTATTGTCTAATTTTATTGGTCAAATTAATCATACAAACTGAAATTGATCTTGAGTTCTAAACCTAATTTCTGATCCCCAAAAATAAGAGAGGGTATGGGAATAAAACAAGGGAGATCACTCAATAGAGAGGAAACCATTATTTGCAGAGAAGTAAACTAGATTTCTAGAGCGACAGAGGAAAGAAGGGATCTCAGCGATAAGAGAAAGTTAAAGAGGTAGCGTCAACATCTGCATACTCTTCACCATCACTGATTTTTCTAGGTTTTTCATCTGGTTTTTCTATATTGTAATTATATTGACTTGACTATTTTAAAAATGGTTTTATCAGCATTTGTTGGGTGACTACTTTGTTTGTCCGTCCTTATGTTTGTTGGTTGCTTATCTACTACCTGGCCAATTGACTCATTCTCTAAGTCATCCTCTTCTTATTTTCTACCTTGGTGAACTTACAAACCTAGATCAACCTGCATATCTTGGTTGCTTTCTTTTTTCTTCCTCCTAGTCACCATTATCTTTTCTTCCCGGCCACCTATACTTCTTGGTCATTACCTTCCTTCTGGTCACCTAGTGTCATGTTGATTGACCCTTTGTCTAGCTGTTTGACTGCCTGAAAACATTCTTTTTCTCATATCTAGATTTCTAAATATGATTTAAAACCTATTGCAACTATAGATCACTAATAAATATTCTCTATGACTATGTTTTCTCTTTTACCTCTATGCTATGCTGAAACCTAGTCTTTATTTTCTAATTGGATTATTTAAACTGATTAAAAACTCTTGAAAAATCTTCAGTTCAATGTTGTTTAATTCCCTGTCAAATATTAAAATGACTGTAATTCTTTGTTATGTTGGTTGAGATCAAATTTAGATAGAAAGTTAACCTCTGTATAGATGAAAATCAACTTCTGAAAGATAACCAAAACTATTCTTCCTGTAGCTTCATTGGTAGTATTACTTGTCTGTGGTTGATACATTGATATCTCTGTGGATTGAGGAATTAGAACCTATAGTTTTCTTTATGACTACAAACCCTATGAACTTCCTGTAGTAGAAATTAATATCTTGTTGTAGCTGAATAAATAGTTCATGTGGCTCTATTGGAAAACTCATTTTAAAACATTATATTGACTAAATTGAGACAGTAGATTATTATTGTTTTCCCTAAATGCTAAAAATCTAGGATTATTTATAATCATGATTGAAAAACTGATTTAATTCCATTCTCTGTTCACTTTATTTCTTTTCTGCAACAGTTCATGTCGCAATTACAACAAGAAGACTATTTGGTTATTTTTGGGACTTCCTGTCGCAATTTTGACAGTAAGTTATTTTTTATTGACTCGTGAATTTTTTTATTAGATAATTGGATAGAAAGAGTTCCTGTCACTATTTTAACATAAAGATGAAAATTATAACTTAGAGTGCCTTTTGTATGAAGATTGTGATCAAACTTTGGATTAGATGAAATATACCTATTTGATGTTCTTATGAGTGCAATAGAGTAAGTAAAGATAAATGATTTGATTGGAAAAGATTAATTCCTTGAATGTTATTTGGGAAAGGGAATTTCAATGATTTATTAGCAAATTTGACTTTTATTTTATTACTTTATTTTCTTACTTCTTGGGGAAATAAGTAGTTTTTATATAGGAATGTATTGGGTTACTTTTAGGACTGCAATGCTGAATGTGGATATTCAGAGATGGCTTTTCCTTTTTTGGGGAATTAAACCAGGTTACTTATAAATGATTAGATCTAATCAGAATGATATTGAAATAGATGTTTATTGTCTAGCAAACTTATTTATTAATATCTCTGCCACATCTTGTTGTGAGACAATTTTCTTTTCATTATTTAGAATTGCACATTTAGACATCAGGGTTGCATCGAGTGTTCCCTCATGTAGTTGTTACCAGGTAGCTAGACATTTCGTGCAGGGCTGGGTTTCCTTCATTTCAGGAAGGGATCCAGGGAAGTGTAAATACTTCATGGTTGGGTGGAAAAGCACCTGATCCATGTTCCCGTCTGTCAACTTGCAGGTGGTGGACCACTTGGTTCGTGCAGCTAGAGAGTGTATTGATTTATTTATTATAGTTGTACATGTTTGTTGTACCTTATATTGGATGTATTATGGCACGCTTGCCAATGGAATTATGTATATTATTTTAGAACGCTTGTTACCTAGATTAAGCACATGATTATGAAAGATTTAATGACATTGAGATTCATATTTTTGAGATTATCTTTTATTGGAGATATTGTAATTAAGCAGATTAATTATACCTTTTACCTTTGAATATTGTATCTAAGTGGATTGTTTACATCTTTTTATTTTGGTTATTGAGATGTTGTACTTAAATAGATTATTTACTTCATTTTTTTTTGAGTTGGTTTAAATGCTTTTACATGACTTGTGAGGCTTTATATATATATATATATATATATATATATATATATATATATATATATATATATATATATATATAGTAATTTATCTACTGCATCAAAACAAAAAAACATAGAGGTATAATCACATAAATTTTTACTTCTAGGGTTTTCCCAGTCCACATTTTTGAATGGTATATATATATATATATGCAAACACAAAAAACAAGGGGGTTTACACAGAAACTAAACAAAAAAAAAGGGATTTTTCACTAGTATGTTGTATGAATAAACCCTCTATTTACCTCCATTTCCATGGCTACCCTACCTACAAATAATAGAAAACCAAAGAGAAGGAGAAAGGAATTTAGGTGAGAAAAGAAAATAATGTGATAGGAAAAGAATAGGTTTAGGGTTTCTTGTGAGGATAGGATATGATAAACTAATAGGAAGCCTTTTAGGGTTGATATGTGAGTGGAGGGGAAATAAAAATAAATTAGTTTTTATTTTATTCCATGTGAATGTAATTTCCTTTCCCCTCTTCCTTCCATTTGAAATGGACTTGTGTTATTTGTTATTTTGCCCTCTAACATAATTAGGTTGAGTGGGATAATTTAATTCCTAGGCTAATATTTTATTTGAGTGAGTTTATTTGTTTTTAACCTAGGTGAATTTATTTAACTAGTGAAATTATATTGCGTTGAGAGGAATTTTATTCCTAGGCTAATATTTTATTTGAGTGAGTTTATTTGTTTTTAACCTAGGTGAATTTATTTAACTAGTGAAATTATATTGCGTTGAGAGGAATTTTAATGGGGAATTAAACTATTGCCTTTGGAATTAATTTTGGTGCTAGGTTTTATTATTTTTAATTTAATGCCTCCTATGGTGTAGTATTTTAATTAATTTTATTCAAATCTAAGGGTTAGGATAATTGATGTTTTGTGACAAAAAATAATTTATTTGGGTGTATTTTTTATATTTAATTATTTTATTTTTGGAAGGCATGGTAGGAATTTTCTTTAAAATTATTTCCCATGTATGCCAAAGAGGTGTTATGCTACCAGATTGTTTCGGATTTCTAGTAAGGTTAAATGAATGCTTTAATTATGTATTAATATTTATTTTTAATTACTTAGGAATATATTGTTGTTTTAATCATGAACTAGATCCATTTAATTTAATTATTTAATTCTAGTTCCTAAGGGTTGATTTTGACACATGTCAAAATCACTTCACTTCATTTAGGAAACTTAGGGTTAAACTCAAATTTAAATCTAACCCTAATGGTGATGCTCCTCACATTGCATAAACCTCCTTAGCAGACTATCATATCATAATGGATACGAAAGGACTTTGCATTACCCTAATTTGACTGAGGTCTGTACCTTTGTGTGTATGTCTCCAAGTGTGCATGTTGTGTGTGAAGGGGTTTTTAGAGTCGGGTGGGAAAAGTTTTTGGTGTTTTGTGTCATGACCACATGGAAAATGTGGACATGACATGTGTATTGTATGTTGTGACCACATGGGAAATGTGGGCATGACAAAGCTCCATGTATTAAATACTTCCTCTATCCTTTCCCTCTTGGACCTTCCAAATGTAGATTTGTGAACCTGCGATGAATTATCAAAGATCTCTCTATTACTTGATTGCAAAATTGAAATCATCACTTGATAAACACAGTTAAAACTAGGTTTATTAATGATATCTTCATGGAGGAAGAGTCCCCCTACCAAGGCTGATCCATCATGGAGATTATAAGTAGAAAAAGCTTCAAATAGCTTGACATCTAGAACTAGATAGTCATGAACAAACATTGATGCTATCCTTTTAACCTTATTGGCTTGATGAAATAAGTCCATCTCATTTGAGAGAAAATGAGATACCAAATGCAAAGCATTACATACCCTAGATTGCAGCAGAAAATCTCTATCACATACATCTATCAAAGCATCCTCCACCAGCTCTTTATCGAGCAGTTTGAAGGCCCTAGCCATGAAATCTGAGTTGATGCTTCCATGCATTGGTTGTTCCCATGATTGAACAAGAAAATGAAATCGACAATTGGGGGGATAGATAGACATTGCGGATACACAGCAAGAGCAAAATGAAGAGGCAAGAATAAAATAATTAATGACGCATATACCATAGTCTCTTGCATAAAAAGAGGATCACATGAGCCAACATAATGAATTGAAGTCATTCAAGCTAGTGGGGAAATAAAACCAAGGCAAATGAGATCCAAATTGGATTATATTGCTCAGCTTGTAACACTCCTCTTATAGAGCATTCAATGAATAAAAGAAAAAAGACACGTGTGAAGTGAACATCTAATGCCAGATGGAAATCTACATAGATTGTAAGCTTTAAAATGACTAAATATACTACTAATTGATGTGAATTAATAATTAAATTGACTAAATATACTACCAATTGACATAAATTAGTGAACAATGAATAAATATGACTAAATATATGACCAGTGTTAAATCAGTGAATAAAAATGACTAAATATACTACCAAATTAATCAAAATGATGATTAAAATTAATGACTAAATACACTACCAATGGACATAAATTAGTGAATAAAAATGACTAAATAAGTGACTAGTTAACAACAATCAATGACTAAATTAATGACTAAATATATCAGTGAAAAAAAATAACTAAATAAGTGAGCAAATTACAATAATCAATGACTAAATCAATGACTAAATATACTACCAAATTGATCAATCAAAACAACCAATAAATGACTAAAAATGGTTTATTCATCAATTTGTTCATGTTATAAATGACTGGCAATAAACTACTAATGATCATGTGACCATGTTTGGTCATTTATAAGTAGTTTTTAGTAGTTTTTACAGTCATATATTGCTCTTTCTCTACTAGTGTAGTATGTATGTCAGGTGACACTCTTTAGTAGGTGCTTGGGATATGGGGATTGCTTGTAAGGGTTGATCCCTTAGAGGTGAGGGCCTTGTAGCAACAGTAGTCCCCTCATCTTTCAGCACTTCTCCAGATGTTGAAGTCTCTGGCTTCGCTAGCTTAGCCTCCATTATTCTTCTTTTATGAATGAGAAAATCATCATATTCTAAATCTCCTCTATCTTTCATCTTTCTCTTTTTATCATAAGTTATAGCCACTCCCTTGTCCTTTAACTCATTTAGCTTCTTCTCAACCCACCTTTGGGTAGTGGTCATAACCTTCTTGGTGATTGCATCAATGGATGTCTCTTTAGGTTGAGACTAGTCCAGAGGGCATAAGGCCTCTTTAAACATCTGTTTCTCATCATATTTAGGATCCAAGACTTGGTCATCATTAGATTTCTTTTGAGGTGGCACTTTAAAGCATCCCAAAGTCCTGATCTGGTTAAGAGTCAATCTTAGATATCCTCTTTTCCTCATGTCCTCCTCATCTATATAGTTGGTCCAAAAGTCTTCTATGTGAGGAATGTGTTGTAATTTCACACTGGTATATTTCTCCATTTGGTGATATGGATCAAAACTTGTCATAAGAGGAAACAGTAGCAAGTGCAACTTTTCAACTCAAATTTAGATAGCTTGGCATTCTTGATGTCTAACCATGTATACTAGTTGATATCTAGCAAGAACCTAATGTTTACTTTCTTGTTCTTTTGAATATATGCCTCATAAGAGGGTATCATTTGCCTTGTAATCTCTAGAAGCAATACCTTGTCTGTAGGACATCTTGGCAACATGAATGGATTGCCTTTGAATCCCTCCATTCTAATATAAGTGAAGGTAGGGAATTGGATGAACCAAGACCCATGCAGATGTATGACCTCTTGTACCTCAGAGAACCTCTTAGCTCAGTCTCCCTCCATTAGCCTAACCTTGTAATTCTAGATGGATTGTCTCCTTTCTCGTTGTGGGTAGTGTTCCAACATGAATTGATCCATAGGTTGGTGCCCTAGCCTACCTACTATTTCCAATCCATTGAACTAAGACATGTATGCACATGCATAAACTACCTAGAATGTCATATAGAACATTTGCTTCCTCTTCTTCAATGCTATCATTCCTTCATGGAGTGTGTCACTAATGAGCCTTACCCAGTGCATCACCTTTCTGTTTTCATTCACCAAGAGTATTAGGCCAAACATCTATGGCTCTAGTGTACTTGAATCTACCTTTCCTTCCATCCTACTCAACAAGGTTATCATATATTTTACCTCTAGGTTAAAATCAAACCGATACAGATTCTGAGACATTTTAGTAACTATCTTAGCTTCAGTTGCTAGATCCATCCATGATGTCTACATGATCTTTCGATAGTCTACAAGGTTAGAGTTATATTCTGTACCCAAGGCAGTCACATCCACTTCAACCATATCATGGACCTTTGGCACCCTGTGTGCATTGGTTATGCCCTTGGTGGAAACATCGACATAAACAAGCCCCTAATGCTCAACTTTCCTACTAATTGGGTTATACTTTTGAAAACACTCAATTACTAGCTCTAAGGCTTCGGTAGCATGTGGAAATCTAGTTGCATGATACAATCTAGTTGATACCATGTTGTTCAGTGTAACATCATTTTCCTGGGCCTAAATCCTTGCCCTAAAAATCTCAAGATCTACTTTTCCACAATGGGTGTCTAAGGCGTAGCCACACTTACTCCATATGCCCCTAGTAGTAGGGAACATCGGCGGTTTGAATTCTTCATCAAGACATGCTTGTCTTTTCTACATTTTGTCCTGCATTATACAAGTATCCATAGTTAATTCTTGCATTAGGGAACTAAAATTTGTAGATCTGACCTAATTTGTCACGTGATTCAAGATTACTTAAAATTGACATGAAATGCTAAATTATTTTATAGTTTTACCTCTGTAGTGATCATTTTACCCTTGTTAAGAAAGAAATTATTGTAATGGTCAAGTGAAAAGGGGTTTTTGTCATATTCATACGTGATAATAGAAATGCCACCTTGATTTTCACTGTACAATGGATTTCATTCGCATAAGCTAGCACTTTGTGTCATCCCTCTGTAATTTCACCTTCAGCCACAATTCTTGACACTTATGATTTTTTGATCTTATGGATGCTTTATGATTTATCAACACATTTAGATTATATTATATTCTTGATACAATCTACTAAGTATAAATGTATTAAATATCCACTACAGAATAATTACTATTTGGTCACAAGCTAAAATGGTAGTTTGCAAAAAGTTTGGATTTTAAATTTAAAATATCAACGACCAAAAGAAACTTTTACGTGGTATTAAAGCTTAAGGATAGGAAGGATATAAAATTCTTAATATCTAGTTGAAACATCCAGTGCAAAATATCCCTTTCACTTTGACTAAGGTTAGAATAGACATCATGGCTAGAATTTGGTTAGGTGACATCATCAATTTTGTGGTCAAAGCTTGTTGACCGAGGAGGCAAGGGATGAGATCTTAGTTGATTGTGAAATTCAGGACATTTATCAAAATTTCCATTCAGGAATATCCATTACAAAATGTCTAGTTGAAAATTCAATAGATTAGGCACTTAGAATAGGGTATGGATATGGATGTTCATAAAAGGTTGGGTTTCAAATATCTGGTGCATTGAACTATTTATACGCTAAGGTAAATTTGATGACTAGCAATGGATATGGCTATGGATAGGATATTTGCTTGATTAATCATGTCTTGTTGAAATATCTTATCCAATAAATGGTTTCATGCCTCGCTATGAAAAAATTTATGATTTCAGGTTAGACATAGACATGGATATTTAACCTTGGATATTGGCTTGATATTGGATCGGGATGCATAGTCGAATCATTGATGTTTATATCTCTTTTCAGGTCCGGATACTATTACGATGCATTTGGAGATAACATTAAGACCAGACATGGATATAAGGACTGGACATGATATTTTTCATGTCCCTAATGTCATGTCTAGTTGATTGAAATATCCAGTTGACTAGAACTTTTGATAAGCATAACTTGTTCATTTCAATGAATTTCAACTTGACCCAAAAGGCAAAGTTGATTAAAATTTTACCCTATATCTATTCATGGCCTTCATGTGGGAGTATTCTCAACCTAACATTTGGTTTAGATTCAATCTAAAGGAGGATGTCCATTTTACCATTACTGCCCAAAGCGGAAAACACATAGACAAGAAGAAAAGCAGTTGGGTCCCCATTTTGGCCAAGCAAAACTGGGGTGTGTTGTGAGACTACACAACAACTGTAGTGCCCCTCATCTCGTCGTCCATCAGATTGATGTTTGCTTCTAGTAGTATTAGACTTTATGACAGTATCTTAGACCGTAGATGATGGATCTCTTGTTATCTTGTTACTTCATTATGGACCTAATCAGTATAGTAACAATTGTTGATGTTGGATTCTATTATCTTATGCTTTACAATTTGATAAATAAACTAGATGTTACAGATGTTTTGATGTTAATTGCGATATTGGATTGTAAGAGGATTGAATGTTTTGTGTTGTTGATTAATATCAGATACCTTGTTCAACATAGTTAATCGTTTATTCATAAACGTGAACGGAACAGTGTTGTATTACTCGCTCTCGAGTACCCTACACCACTGTGATTTCCATTCACTATAGGACTGCATGTGGATTTATATATTTTGTTATGCTTAACCGTGCGTTGTTGCAGGAATGCAGGTACTAGGCATCGACTCCACCTGATTACAGGTCTGAGCATGCCTTCGCCAATGGATTAGTTGTTTGGAGTTAACGTGAGGTCCCATGTCAGTGTGGTCTGGTTGTCAGTTTATCCTTTTGGTCATTGTCTGTCATTCGATCATGATTTGCGGACAAGTAATATTGCACCTTGGAGTCTAACTAGGTTAGAAAGTGTATAAGTGTGTAAGGTGTCGTTGTGCTTTTATTAGAATCATATTACGGAAATTATAATGTTGATAATTAAATATATTTATAAAAGATAATATTGCGTCGATAGTTGTTAATTATTGTTGTAAATAAATTATTATTTTATTAGAAGTATAGTTGTTAAATATAGATTGTAAGAAATTTTGTATTATTTAATATAATATTATTTGCAATAAATATTTAAATAAATAAAATAATTGTAAGTTATGTTGTAATTAGTGATTTGCAACTAAATTAATAAAATAAATTAATATATAGTTGTACAATTATAGATTGTTGTAATGTTATAACTTTATTAAATACAATATGGTTGGTCCGCTATAAAGTCATTAAATGTTGTCGGGAATTATGTGTTTTCATTTAAAAAATGAAATACAATAAAATAAATAAAGAACTTCTTTGGGATCATTAAATTAAATAAAAATATAAGTAGAGGGGGGAGATGCACGGGATCACGTGCCGAGTCCCTTGGAAGAAGGAAGGGGCTGTGTTATAAAAGAAAAGGCTTGTTGAGGCAAAGAGGAGAGTATTACAGGTGAAAGAAGCAGAGAGAAGAAGACTGAAGAAGAAGCTTGGTCTGCAGCAGTGGGAACAGCTTCCTCAATTTGACGCCGCAGCCAGGTTCCTTTAAATGCATAATTCCTTTCCTCTGAATTTTGAATCTATGGGTGTTGATCGTTTCCTTGTTTCTAAATGGATTGTTTTGGTTGAATTTCTACTTCAAGAGATATTTTAGTTTGCAATTAAGTTGTTTTCTACATCCCTCTGATATTTAATCTGAGATATATATCTTAACATTTCCACTAAACAGTTTATCACTAGTTTTTATTACTGGTTGCGGTAATGTTGTAGACCTAGTGCTCTTTTAGACTAGAAAGAATTGATTCCTCCGATTTTTCATACTCTCGGATCATGTTGAAGGAGCCGTGTTTGTTATGCTATGAGATCTGGAATTTTAATCAGAAATTACCACTGTTTTCATCAGCTGAAAGATGACCAAATCATAATCTGCAGAGACATCTGTCTTTAAGGGCGCATAAACTGAATTGGACCGTCACCAAAACCTAGCATCCAGCATTTAAAATAGAAATAGCTTTCTTAAACGGGCATTTGCATTCTTGTATTGGTCTGAGTAATGCCTTTATGAAGTGGCTGGAACAACCATAGCAGATTTAATAGGTATCTTAATGTAAATGCTGCCCTAGCAGCAAACCCATTTTGTATATATCCTGCGATGAGTTTATATCTGTAGATCGCTGTTTATAGTTGGATCGATTTGCAAGCCGTCAGTCCTATTCCGCAGTCTCTGATCCGATTATGTGAATGATAGTTCACCTTAATATATTTTCAATAATCATTATTTGGACAGCACTATCTTATTTGTCAATTAGCTTGTGTCCATAGTGGTTTAACCTGCAAATCGTGCCTTCTCCAGCTGGATCGCTGTTTCCAGCTAAACGCCATGTTCTGTATACTAGTGGCTATTATTATATTTGTTGCACTGGGGTCATCTTCGGGTAGCAGTATCACTTTATTAGATGGACCTTATCTCCTAGTTTTACTATCATAGAGATTATCGTTGCAAACGCCTTTTCTTGGATGGATCCTCTAACAGTCTCCCAGTCTCCAGGTCATAGTAAACAGCTCTTCTAACAACAAGCTTGTTGTTTTGCCATCAAACGAATCTCGATTCTCTATATCTTGTAGAGGCATATAAAAAAAAATGGAAACATTGAATTCTTCATTGGATCTACTCAAAAGGGAAAGCTCAATTGAAATACCCAAATTGTTGTCCTTGTCATGTCTGTTTTGACCCCAAGATCAGCATTTCCCTATGGATCGTCATTATTTGTGAATAGCGGTATGCATTTATCCACATTTCTGGTGGATACCTTATGTAGGAGTCCCTGAGCAACCCAAAGTGTACTGTATAAGGGACTCTCTCTTGATCTAGGAATAATTCCACTTTGACTTGCAATTTCCTTTTGAAAATTATCCTCTATGTGGCTAAAGTCTTTAATCAATCTCGTTTTGGGCAATCAAGGTCTTCTCCTTGGCGAACATTATTAACATAGACACCCTCAGATTCCTGCGAATTTCATTTCTCTCTAGTATAAAAAAAAAATATTGCCACTTCATCATAGTCGCCGTTAATCATCATTGCCACTGTTGGTATTATTGATTTATCCCACTGACTCAGCAAACTTGAATCGATCAGCTTTGCTTAAATGTTATTGGTGCGAATCAATAACAGTGATGCTGTGATTACTCCTAAGCCTATATTCATATGTGATTCACAGATACCAAGATAGCATGTCCTTTCCAAACGAACTTTGATTTATTAGTTAATTCCATAACAAGTTAGGGTGTCCTCATCACCGCCTAGCTCGGGCAAGAAGGTCGACCATGCTCCTCTTAAATCGTCTGTAGGTTTCTTGGGAGAAGAACTTAAGTTACGCAGTAGTCTTGGGTTCCATCTAGAAGTCACCATAACTTAACTGAGGCCTAGTTCATGTAAACTCAGATATCAAACTGGTTTATGAGCATCAACTAAGGAAGGCTGGGAAAAGAGAATGTCTATTTTGCACGTTGGGTGTGGTTAAGGCAGGATGATACTTCATTACGTATTGCTCTGCCTATAGTAGCATTTGGGCCAAAGTAAATTTATACCTTGGGGGTTGACTCCACGTCTTCTCACTTTGAAGATGCCAGACTTGCAAAATTGGAGAAGTTCTAATGAAAATTAATAATAGAAGGTCTAGTTTGAAGGGAACTGTGGTGCCACAATTGATCTGTCTGCCTTTGATTTACTCCTTTGTGTATATTGATTTCTCATCACCTTGCAGCATTAGCTGTAATGTCCCTGGGCTACTAAATATGGTTAATAAATGTAGAACTCAGAGCTATCTTTATTTCACAACAAAATTGATGTATTCAGTGCAGACTTCACTATGATTGGTACAATACAGTATTCAGAAAATAGAAGCAGTGCTCTCCGTTTGGCGGCATCAAAGAATAGAGCATATATTAATGATAAAATTCAAGATTATGGCTACTTCCAAGGAAGCTACAGGGAGCAATCCTTACACAGTAAAAGTTATAACACTTGTTATCTTGGACTCGAGTACCATTATCCTGTCTGGAGATCAACTCTGCTGGATGAAGACAATTTTCAACATTTTCCCCTCAGTGCTAGTTTGGATCTGAGTACTTGGTTTGGTGTTAATAGTGGTGCGATACATGTTGGATAGCCAGAGACTCCTCTAAGTGCTTGAGGCACTATGGATTCCGATTCTCCTGAGTGATGGCCTTCTCATGTGGTGTTAGTTATCCGTGTCATAGACACCTTTAATATCATGATTTCTGTATGTGATTCCTCTGTATGACTGGCAAATCCTGAAAAGAAATAGAGTTTTTTACTTTCCATGCATTAAGATTTATCGTTTCAATTCTAGTCTGCAGAAACCCGTCATTGTTAATCTAGAGTAGTTGTGCTTTCTTGTATGCATTTCATTTGATTGGCTTAGATTAACCCTAAGGAATGTTTATTTTTCTTACAATGTGTTCAATGACCTTGGTATATTAACAGTAGTACTATTAATATCAATGTTATTATTAGTATCATTATTATAATTATAATTATTATTATTGTCATTATTGTTATTATTACAATAATAATAATTATTATTATTGTTACTATTATTATTATTTCAAAAGTATAGTTGCCAAATAAAATTGGGGATTTAGAATAATGTTGTCATTATGTATTTGATTAAAAGAAAATCGTTGTGATTATATATTATGGTTAATGAAATTTGATTTAGATTGACATCGGTTTTAATATGGTTTCTTCTTTTCGTTAAGATAATGGGTTAGGGATTAGGTATATAATTATTGTATTGGAAATTTGATTTAAAGGTATTAGATAATTATTTAGTGTGAATTGAAATTGTATGAAATGGTCAAGGTGTAAGTTGTCAAGGGTTCATTTCCAGAGGCCAAGGTTGTGTTTCGACTTCATGTAATGTGTTGATAAGTGTCCTAAGTTATTGAAGTCATGTCGCCTTTTGTTATGTATAAGGAATTTGGATATGGTATTGTGAAAGAATGTAAATATTCTAAATGCATCATGATGTGTAGAAAGGCTCTTCATGAATGTTGTGATTTATTTGTTTGTTTGGGATGTTGTGTTGGATTAGGCAATGGGGAGACATCGGTATTCGTGAAGAAGTATTTTTCTTATGAGTTACTTCATTGGAAGCCATGGAAAATGTATTAAGAGTATGTCCTTGTAATTGAGATGATATGCAGGAAGGTGAATGCCTTGCATCATTACATATATATATTCATATCAGAATAATGGTTATGCAAGATGGTTAATGCCTTGCATGGTTCATGTATCATTGTCGTCATGGTGATGTTTGCTATGTTTGTTGAGTAGGGTCTTCTAGATGCAGGTAGGGGAGTGGCTCTCAATGGGGGCTGGAGCCCAAAAGTGGCGTCCAGGACAACCCATGTGGGAGTTTGATAACTCAGTGATAACCTAAATAATGAATTAGGGGGTTGGGTAGTTAAACACACTAAATAAGATAAGTGGATGCCTCACTCATGGCTCAAGTGCTTGTTTAGGCTTGAGATGAGATGAGAAGGCCTGGAATGGCAAGATCAACTACCTTGTCCTCATGAAAGGTATGTTGATTCCGCATGAGCGTTGTATGGAGGTCGGGAGTCGGGAGAGGCTACCAGGACAACCCAAGATAGGGGGCCGGGGCCTAGGAAGGCTTACCAGGACAACCCATGACAAGCCATGTGATGACACTCCTCCCTACTATAGCCTAGCACTCCCTAGTTGTACTCTCCCCATTCGTTATGTGTTGCCTCTGGAAGTTAAGTTGTGTTGTATTGTTATTGCCATGTGTTGTATTGGCGTTTGGTCATCCTTTGTTCTTGTTTGTCTTTTGTCTACCTGACTGTTATTGTTTGGGACCTCATGTTAACTCCTAGCTCGGGGGGTGGACCTCAGGGTTCCACATGGTCGGGTGGAAGAGCTATTTTATCCATTGGTTACTCTTGTCGAAGTTCATGTGCAGAAAAGGTTTACCCTAGTTTTCAGACAATTGTACTTGTACCAGTTGATGAAGATGTATGTGTATAACCTTGTACCAGATTTGTGTAATAGATCAATCATAATGTATGTGATTCTGATGTAGTCTGAAAATGGCAATGTAATGATGTCATGATGTACTTATGAGTAAGGAAAGCATTTCAGTTATGTATGTAGATTGTATTACATTATTTGTCGACATGCAATGAATATGAATTAGTTATTCAATTATGCATTGGATTTAGATCAGTTACTGATGAATGTTAAATTATGTTAGTTGATTTGTTAAGTAATGCAGCCTTGAATCCTTAGAGCATATGTCATAATTAGTTATGTTAACATTATTTGTTATCTTAAACATTTAAAAAAAAATGCTCCTATTTCATGTAGCATAAATGTGTATTTCTTTAAGGTGTTCAAGGTTGGTGTTACATCTGGTATCAGAGCCAGGTTTGCTAACACTGGGTACTCTGGGATTTAAATTAGCCCATCAAGCTATACTAGTTGTTTAAACTCTGAAGAATATATTCATTCGTAGTCCTCGCCTAGCAACCAAAAGATGTTAAGTGGCAAGTGGAATTAGCCTCTGGAGCTAGGGTAACAATAGAATCTCTTGTGTATGGTTGCGAGTTGAGGATAGGTCCCTTATCTACCACGACAGATCTTCGCATTATACCACTAGGATCCTATGACATAATGTTGGGGATGGATGGGTTGGATGCCCATCATGTAGTGATGAGATTTCAGCTACCTGGAAAGATGCATCACGAATGCGAGAGCTATATCCATATTTGTTCGCAGGCTTCCAGGAGTAAGCCTGATCCTAGGGGGGAGGATGTAGTGCCCCTCATCTCGTCGTCCATTAGATTGATGTTTTCTTCTAGTAGTATTAGACTTTATGACAGTATCTTAGACCGTAGATGATGGATCTCTTGTTATCTTGTTACTTCATTATGGACCTAATCAGTATAGTAACAATTGTTGATGTTGGATTCTATTATCTTATGCTTTACAATTTGATAAATAAACTAGATGTTACAGATGTTTTGATGTTAATTGCGATATTGGATTGTAAGAGGATTGAATGTTTTGTGTTGTTGATTAATATCAGATACCTTGTTCAACATAGTTAATCGTTTATTCATAAACGTGAATGGAACAGTGTTGTATTACTTGCTCTCGAGTACCCTACACCACTATGATTTCCATTCACTACAGGACTGCATGTGGATTTATATATTTTGTTATGCTTAACCGTGCGTTGTTGCAGGAATGCAGGTACTAGGCATCAACTCCACCTGATTACATGTCTGAGCGTGCCTTCGCCTATGGATTAGTTGTTTGGAGTTAACGTGAGGTCCCATGTCAGTGTGGTCTGGTTGTCAGTTTATCCTTTTGGTCATTGTCTATCATTCGATCATGATTTGCGGACAAGTAATATTGCACCTTGGAGTCTAACTAGGTTAGAAAGTGTCTAAGTGTGTAAGGTGTCGTTGTACTTTTATTAGAATCATATTACAGAAATTATAATGTTGATAATTAAATATATTTATAAAAGATAATATTGCGTCGATAGTTGTTAATTATTGTTGTAAATAAATTATTATTTTATTAGAAGTATAGTTGTTAAATATAGATTGTAAGAAATTTTGTATTATTTAATATAATATTATTTGCAATAAATATTTAAATAAATAAAATAATTGTAAGTTATGTTGTAATTAGTGATTTGCAACTAAATTAATAAAATAAATTAATATATAGTTGTACAATTATAGATTGTTGTAATGTTATAACTTTATTAAATACAATATGGTTGGTCTGCTATAAAGTCATTAAATGTTGTCGGGAATTATGTGTTTTCATTTAAAAAATGAAATACAATAAAATAAATAAAGAACTTCTTTGGGATCATTGAATTAAATAAAAATATAAGTAGAGGGGGGAGATGCACGGGATCACGTGCCGAGTCCCTTGGAAGAAGGAAGGGGCTGTGTTATAAAAGAAAAGGCTTGTTGAGGCAAAGAGGAGAGCATTACAGGTGAAAGAAGCAGAGAGAAGAAGACTGGAGAAGAAGCTTGGTCTGCAGCAGTGGGAACAGCTTCCTCGATTTGACGCCGTAGCCAGGTTCCTTTAAATGCATAATTCCTTTCCTCTGAATTTTGAATCTGTGGGTGTTGATCGTTTCCTTGTTTCTAAATGGATTGTTTTGGTTGAATTTCTCCTTCAAGAGATATTTTAGTTTGCAATTAAGTTGTTTTCTGCATCCCTCTGATATTTAATCTAAGATATATATCTTAACATTTCCACTAAACGGTTTATCACTAGTTTTTATTACTGGTTGCGGTAATGTTGTAGACCTAGTGCTCTTTTAGACTAGAAAGAATTGATTCCTCTGATTTTTCATACTCTCGGATCATGTTGAAGGAGTCGTGTTTGTTATGCTATGAGATCTGGAATTTTAATCAGAAATTACCACTATTTTCATTAGCTGAAAGATGACCAAATCATAATCTGCAGAGACGTCTATCTTTAAGGGCGCATAAACTGAATTGGACCATCACCAAAACCTAGCATCCAGCATTTAAAATAGAAATAGCTTTCTTAAACGGGCATTTGCATTCTTGTATTGGTCTGAGTAATGCCTTTATGAAGTGGCTGGAACAACCATAGTAGATTTAATAGGTATCTTAATGTAAATGCTGCCCTAGCAGCAAACCCATTTTGTATATATCCTGCGATGAGTTTATATCTGTAGATCGCTGTTTATAGTTGGATCGATTTGCAAGCCGTCAGTCCTATTCCGTAGTCTCTGATCTGATTATGTGAATGATAGTTCACCTTAATATATTTTCAATAATCATTATTTGGATAGCACTATCTTATTTGTCAATTAGCTTGTGTCCATAGTGGTTTAACCTGCAAATCGTGCCTTCTCCAGCTGGATCGCTGTTTCCAGCTAAACGCCATTTTCTGTATACTAGTGGCTATTATTATATTTGTTACACTGGGGTCATCTTCGGGTAGCAGTATCACTTTATCAGATGGACATAATCTCCTAGTTTTACTATCATAGAGATTATCATTGCAAACGCCTTTTCTTGGATGGATCCTCTAACAGTCTCCCAGTCTCCGGGTCATAGTAAACAACTCTTCTAACATACAAGCTTGCTGTTTTGCCATCAAACGAATCTCGATTCTCTATATCTTGTAGAGGCATATCAAAAAAAAATGGAAACATTGAATTCTTCATCGGATCTACTCAAAAGGGAAAGCTCAATTGAAATACCCAAATTGTTGTCCTTGTCATGTCTGTTTTGACCCCAAGATCAGCATTTCCCTATGGATCGTCATTATTTGTGAATAGCGGTATGCATTTATCCACATTTCTGGTGGATACCTTATGTAGGAGTCCCTAAGCAACCCAAAGTGCACTGTATAAGGGACTCTCTCTTGATCTAGGAATAATTCCACTTTGACTTGCAATTTCCTTTTGAAAATTATCCTCTATGTGGCTAAAGTCTTTAATCAATCTCGTTTTGGGCAATCAAGGTCTTCTCCTTGGCGAACATTATTAACATAGACACCCTCAGACTCCTGCGAATTTCATTTCTCTCTAGTATAAAAAAAAAATATTGCCACTTCATCATAGTCGCCGTTAATCATCATTGCCACTGTTGGTATTTTTGATTTATCCCACTGACTCAGCAAACTTAAATCGATCACCTTTGCTTAAATGTTATTGGTGTGAATCAATAACAGTGATGCTGTGATTACTCCTAAGCCTATATTCATATGTGATTCACAGATACCAAGATAGCATGTCCTTTCCAAACGAACTTTGATTTATTAGTTAATTCCATAACAAGTTAGGGTGTCCTCATCACCGCCTAGCTCGGGCAAGAAGGTCGACCATGCTCCTCTTAAATCGTCTGCAGGTTTCTTGGGAGAAGAACTTAAGTCATGCAGTAGTCTTGGGTTCCATGTAGAAGTCACCATAACTTAACTGAGGCCTAGTTCACGTAAACTCAGATATCAAACTGGTTTATGAGCATCAACTAAGGAAGGCTGGGAAAAGAGAATGTCTATTTTGCACGTTGGGTGTGGTTAAGGCAGGATGATACTTCATTACGTATTGCTCTGCCTATAGTAGCATCTGGGCCAAAGTAAATTTATACCTTGGGGGTTGACTCCATGTCTTCTCACTTTGAAGATGCCAGACTTGCAAAATTGGAGAAGTTCTAATGAAAATTAATAATAGAAGGTCCAATTTGAAGGGAACTGTGGTGCCACAATTGATCTGTCTACCTTTGATTTACTCCTTTGTGTATATTGATTTCTCATCACCTTGCAGCATTAGCTGTAATGTCCCTAGGCTACTAAATATGGTTAATAAATGCAGAACTCAGAGCTATCTTTATTTCACAACAAAATTGATGTATTCAGTGCAGACTTCACTATGATTGGTACAATACAGTATTCAGAAAATAGAAGCAGTGCTCTCAGTTTGGCGGCATCAAAGAATAGAGCATATATTAATGATAAAATTCAAGATTATGGCTACTTCCAAGGAAGCTACAGGGAGCAATCCTTACACAGTAAAAGTTATAACACTTGTTATCTTGGACTCAAGTACCATTATCCTGTCTGGAGATCAACTCTGCTGGATGAAGACAATTTTCAACGTTTTCCCCTCAGCGCTAGTTTGGATCTGAGTACTTGGTTTGGTGTTAATAGTGGTGCGATACATGTTGGATAGCCAGAGACTCCTCTAAGTGCTTGAGGCACTATGGATTGCGATTCTCCTGAGTGATGGCCTTCTCGTGTGGTGTTAGTTATCCGTGTCACAGACACCTTTAATATCATGATTTCTGTATGTGATTCCTCTTTATGACTGGCAAATCCTGAAAAGAAACAGAGTTTTTTACTTTCCATGCATTAAGATTTATCGTTTCAATTCTAGTCTGCAGAAACCCGTCATTGTTAATCTAGAGTAGTTGTGCTTTCTTGTATGCATTTCATTTGATTGGCTTAGATTAACCCTAAGGAATGTTTATTTTTCTTACAATGTGTTCAATGACCTTGGTATATTAACAGTAGTACTATTAATATCAATGTTATTATTAGTATCATTATTATAATTATAATTATTATTATTGTTATTATTGTTATTATTACAATAATAATAATAATAATTATTGTTACTATTATTATTATTTCAAATGTATAGCTGCCAAATAAAATTGGGGATTTAGAATAATGTTGTCATTATGTATTTGATTAAAAGAAAATCGTTGTGATTATATATTATGGTTAATGAAATTTGATTTAGATTGACATCGGTTTTAATATGGTTTCTTCTTTTTGTTAAGATAATGGGTTAGGGATTAGGTATATAATTATTGTATTGGAAATTTGATTTAAAGGTATTAGATAATTATTTAGTGTGAATTGAAATTGTATGAAATGGTCAAGGTGTAAGTTGTCAAGGGTTCATTTCTAGAGGCCAAGGTTGTTGTGTTTTGACTTCATGTAATGTGTTGATAAGTGTCCTAAGTTATTGAAGTCATGTCACCTTTTGTTATGTATAAGGAATTTGGATATGGTATTGTGAAAGAATGTAAATATTCTAAATGCATCATGATGTGTAGAAAGGCTCTTCATGAATGTTGTGATTTATTTGTTTGTTTGGGATGTTGTGTTGGATTAGGCAATGGGGAGACATCGGTATTCGTGAAGAAGTATTTTTCTTATGAGTTACTTCATTGGAAGCCATGGAAAATGTATTAAGAGTATGTCCTTGTAATTGAGATGATATGCAAGAAGGTGAATGCCTTGCATCATTACATATATATATTCATATCAGAATAATGGTTATGCAAGATGGTTAATGCCTTGCATGATTCATGTATCATTGTCGTCATGGTGATGTTTGCTATGTTTGTTGAGTAGGGTCTTCTAGATGCAGGTAGGGGAGTGGCTCTCAATGGGGGCCGGAGCCCAAAAGTGGCGTCCAGGACAACCCATGTGGGAGTTTGATAACTCAGTGATAACCTAAATAATGAATTAGGGGGTTGGGTAGTTAAACACACTAAACAAGATAAGTGGATGCCTCACTCATGGCTCAATTGCTTGTTTAGGCTTGAGATGAGATGAGAAGGCCTGGAATGGCAAGATCAACTACCTTGTCCTCATGAAAGGTATGTTGATTCCGCATGAGCGTTGTATGGGGGCCAGGAGTCGGGAGAGGCTACCAGGACAACCCAAGATAGGGGGCCGGGGCCTAGGAAGGCTTACCAGGACAACCCATGACAAGCCATGTGATGACACTCCTCCCTACTACAGCCTAGCACTCCCTAGTTGTACTCTCCCCATTCATTATGTGTTGTGATGCAGAGGCATCCACACTATAACCTTGACATACAGCATGGATGTCTGTAGCCCATCGTCATCATCATCATCATCATCATCATATTTACTGTGCCGACTGATATCCTCCTGATGACAAGCCCTCGCCCGTTCGCATGTCAACAGCATCACCTTATTCGATTATCGACAGCATCATCATGTTCGGCAAGCGCGAACATCCTCCTGACGTCCATTGTTCATCTCACTGACAACTTTCGTCTTCACTATCTTCAGCATCATGATGTTCAACATCATGTTCATCAGCAGGATATGGAACATCCGGTTCCTCCCATATATCCTGATGATGACAAACCTTAACTCCTCGCACCATCCCCTCGATGCTTACGTCACCCTGATATCCTGATGACGTATATCGTGATGACGATGACGTCACCTGCAGCTCCTCAATATCTTGCTGCTCCGAAATATCTTGATGACGTATATCCTGATGATGATGACATCATATCCTGCTATTGGCCAAACTTAGCTTTTTCAGCCCGCGATCAACCTGATCTTCTACCTGATGCCGATACGCTCCTCCTTGGCAACTCCTGATGATGATCACCCCGACGCACTTTCACTTTATGCTACCAACCGCATCATGCTCTCCTCCACTTATCCGGATGACGATGCCCGAAGCGACTACAAGATATATGCAGAAATATCCTGATGATGCCGTTTTGACGAACTTCCAACCTTAGCGGATTTTCACCGTTCTAATCCGCCGAACCTCCAGGGATGACTCGATCCACTTCCAGGGTGATCTTCCACACTCTATCAGCTCGACCTAGCACATACCCATGCTAGGGTCTTCAACATCTCTCGACGGCGAACCTGCACACCTGCATGCGAACAAACAAACTAACACCTACCCTACTGTACATCGCCATTCCACCGATCCGACGAATCAACCGGTGGAATGGATCAGCAAATCCATGAAACCACCCAAAACAGCAAATCGATTAGGTAATGGAATTCAACAGAGGATGAACACAAATAGGAACTCTTATTTGATTTCAAAAGATGCTATTACAATATTCAGTCTCTCCTTCGCAAAGTTTGATCGATGATATACAATACCAACCGATCCTCATGCTTAAATAGATTTTCCTGCGAGTACTACTGACCCAACTCCAAGCGGCTGGGAAATCTCTCCAGGCGGCTGGGAGATCCAACCGGACCTACAGCATGACAGCTGTTCTAACAAACTACCTAAAAATAGAAAAGCATGGTCAGCATGATCTTAACATGATCAGCATGACCTTATTACATGCATTTGGTCTTATCAGACCTTCTTAAAAACATAAACAAGACTCAAACTAACTAACTGCCTTATCAAGGCCAGCTGTCAGGTAGGTGCTCTTGCACCACACTCCCCAACAGAAAAGAACTCATGTCCCATGAGTTTGGTATGTGGAAGTCCTCCACCTTTACACTTTGCCTGTGCAATATGCTGAACTATTCCAGCTTTGTCCTCTACTGGCTCTTGGCTGCTCCAAGACTTCTGAACTGTAACTTGCTTTCTGGCAAGTAAATCTGCATGCCTGTCAATGTAGGCCTTTCTCTCACATACCCTGTGTTTGTCAGGTTGTCTGACCAGAACCTCTGTCTGAACTGCCTCTTGAACTTCTGTAGTGTTCAATCCTATCTTCCTTTCAACCTTTATAGGACAAACAATGGACCCAACTATGACAACATCCTTGTCATTCCTCTCAACTGATTGCTGTGTGCAAACCTGTTTCTGCACCTGTTGCTGACCTCTGTCAGTCACAACTAAAACTTTCTTCAACCTGTTGTCCTTAACAACTCCTGTCCCTGCAGTATTCTCAACTGCCTTTATGCCTGCTCCTCTAGGCATCTGCACATTCTCCTTCTTTCCCATTAAAATGATTTTGGCTGCCCCCTGTGCTGCAGCATCTGCCTGCAATGGCATCAGCAGAATAGTCTTCCCATCTTTCTTGATGGTGTAGGTATTAGCATACCCATCATACAGTACCCTTTTGTCAAATTGCCATGGTCTACCCAACAGTAGGTGACAATATTCCATAGGCAAAATATCACACAAAACCCTATCATGATATGCTCCAATCTAAAAATCCACATATGCCTGTTCAGAGACAAAAAGTGATTGACTATCACTCACCCAAGATGCCTTGTAAGGGTGCTGATGTGGAATCCTTTCCAAATTTAGTTTATCCACCATTTCCTGAGATACCATGTTGTCTGTTGAACCAGTATCAATGACAACCTTACACACTTTACCTTTGCTCTTGCATATGGTCTTGAAAAGAGCTCTTCTTTGCATCATATCCTTTGATGCCTGCAAACTAATTCTCCTTAGCATCAATGATTCTCCCTCCTCAGGATATGCATAATAGTCAGGCTCCTTATCTTTTTGATAAGTGTTTGAACTCTGCACACTTTGCTCTACTTTCTCTTCTTGCACAAGTTGTACCCTCTCATCATTTGTTCTATCATTTCTGGAGGATGAACCTTTGTTTTCTGGACATTTGAAAGATGGATGACCAAACTCACCACAGGTGTAACACTTTCCTGAAAATGTAGTAGAACCTCTACCACCTCCAAATCTGCCTCTATTACCTTTCCATCCACCTCTGAAATCAGACTGTCCCTGTCCTTTACCAGTGTCTTCTTGACCCTCATTTGTTTGCTTTTGTGTAGGGGCTGATCCTCTTCCCCTCATATTGTTTCCTCTTCCTCTCATGGACTTATCATGTCCTCTATTCATCTTTTCTTCAATCCTGATTGCCATTTGATAACAATCCTCCACATTCTTAGGGTTAGCTAAAACTAACTCATCCTGTATGTTCAATCTCAAACTAGCCAAGTACCTAGCCACCTTTTCCACCTCATTCTCATGATGACCAGATCTCATACTCAACTTATAAAACTCCTCAGTATAGGCCTTCACATCCCTTTCCTTCTGCCTTAAAAATTGCAGCTTCTTAAACATCTAAATTTCATAATCCCTTGGCAAGAATTTACCTTTGATCCTTGCTACCATCTTATCCCATGAAGTGATCTTTGACTTCCCTTGTTTCCTTCTCTCAGATTGTATATAATCCCACCATACCAAAGCATGACCTCCTAACTTGGTCTTTGCAATCTTTACCTTCTGATCCTCAGCAACATCTTCACATTCAAAGTGATTATCCAGTGCAGCAATCCAATCTAGCAACTCATCTTCGTTCAAACTTCCATTATACTTGGAAACATCAACCTTTACCTTAGGTTTATCATTCTGCACTGCCTTTAACAATTTTGCAAATTTCTGGTCTTCAGCATCTAGATCTTCAGCTACCTCTTCATACTCTTCTACAATATCTTCATCTTCTTCAGACTCACTGTCTTCCACTTCCCTCTTTTTGTTCTTTTCCAGGGCTGTAAGCCTAGCTTGAAGTGCTTCAGCAAGCTCCTTCATCTTCCTCATCTCTCTGGCATGTTTTTCCTTCATCTCCTGCAATTCCCTTGCAGTACCACTACCTTTCGGAGGCATTTTGTCAACCTCTCAATCAACACACAACACACAATCAACTCTACCTCTGCCCTTTCGGTGACAGAATCAACACACAACAGCCCAGACCTTTTGCTGAGCTCTGATACCACTATGATGCAGAGGCATCCACACTATAACCTTGACATACAGCATGGATGTCTGCAGCCCATCGTCATCATCATCATCATCATCATCATATTTTCCTCTACACTGTCAGCATCATCATATTTACTGTGCCGACTGATATCCTCCTGATGACAAACCCTCGCCCGTTCGCATGTCAACAGCATCACCTTATTCGATTATCGACAGCATCATCATGTTCGGCAAGCACGAACATCCTCCTGACGTCCACTGTTCATCTCACCGACAACTTCCGTCTTCACTATCTTCAGCATCATGATGTTCAACATCATGTTCATCAGCAGGATATGGAACATCCGGTTCCTCCCATATATCCTGATGATGACAAACCTTAACTCCTCGCACCGTCCCCTCGATGCTTACGTCACCCCGATATCCTGATGACGATGACGTCACCTGCAGCTCCAAAATATCCTGCTGCTCTGAAATATCCTGATGACGTATATCCTGATGATGATGACGTCATATCCTGCTGTTGGCCAAACTTAGCTTTTTCGGCCCGCGATCAACCTGATCTTCTACCTGATGCCGATACGCTCCTCCTCGGCAACTCCTGATGATGATCACCCCGACGCACTTTCACTTTATGCTACCAACCGCATCATGCTCTCCTCCACTTATCCGGATGACGATGCCCGAAGCGACTACAGGATATACGCAGAAATATCCTGATGATGCCGTTTTGACGAACTTCCAACCTTAGCAGATTTTCACCGTTCTGATCCACCGAACCTCCAGGGATGACTCGATCCACTTCCAGGGTGATCTTCCACACTCTATCAGCTCGACCTAGCACATACCCATGCTAGGGTCTTCAACATCTCTCGACGGTGAACCTGCACACCTGCATGCGAACAAACAAACTAACACCTACCCTACTGTACATCGCCATTCCACTGATCCGACGAATCAACCGGTGGAATGGATCAGCAAATCCATGAAACCACCCAAAACAGCAAATCGATTAGGTAATGGAATTCAACAGAGGATGAACACAAACAGGAACTCTTATTCGATTTCAAAAGATGCTATTACAATATTTAGTCTCTCCTTCGCAAAGTTTGATCGATGATATACAATACCAACCGATCCTCATGCTTAAATAGATTTTCCTGCGAGTACTACTGACCCGACTCCAAGCGGCTGGGAAATCTCTCCAGGCGGCTGGGAGATCCAACCGGACCTACAGCATGACAGCTGTTCTAACAAACTACCTAAAAATAGAAAAGCATGGTCAGCATGATCTTAACATGATCAGCATGACCTTATTACATGCATTTGGTCTTATCAGACCTTCTTGAAAACATAAACAAGACTCAAACTAACTAACTGCCTTATCAAGGCCAGCTGTCAGGTAGGTGCTCCTGCACCATGTTGCCTCTGGAAGTTAAGTTGTGTTGTATTGTTATTGCCATGTGTTGTATTGGCGTTTGGTCGTCCTTTGTTCTTGTTTGTCTTTTGTCTACCTGACTGTTATTGTTTGGGACCTCATGTTAACTCCTAGCTCGGGGGGTGGACCTCAGGGTTCCACATGGTCAGGTGGAAGAGCTATTTTATCCATTGGTTACTCTTGTCGAAGTTCATGTGCAGAAAATGTTTACCCTAGTTTTCAGACAATTGTACTTGTACCAGTTGATGAAGATGTATGTGTATAACCTTGTACCAGATTTGTGTAATAGATCAATCATAATGTATGTGATTTTGATGTAGTCTAAAAATGGCAATGTAATGATGTCATGATGTACTTATGAGTAAGGAAAGCATTTCAGTTATGTATGTAGATTGTATTACATTATTTGTCGACATGCAATGAATATGAATCAGTTATTCAATTATGCATTGGATTTAGATCAGTTACTGATGAATGTTAAATTATGTTAGTTGATTTGTTAAGTAATGCAGCCTTGAATCCTTAGAGCATATGTCGTAATTAGTTATGTTAACATTATTTGTTATCTTAAACATTTAAAAAAAAATGTTCCTGTTTCATGTAGCATAAATGTGTATTTCTTTAAGGTGTTCAAGGCGGGTGTTACAACAACTTGCCACCAAATAAAACTTCTAAATTTCAACCAATTAAAGCAAGAAGAGTAAATTCAGACATAGAATTTCCAACTTCTACTAGACTTGAACATTCCATCTTAGCCAGATGAAATCATATCCACAATTAAAACTAGATTATGAGAAAGAATGCAAGTGTGTGCAATTGATCCATTCCCTTCCTTCTAAATAGGTTGAAAGCAATAGTGACTAACATTAAGTTACATATTTTGATTTAACCTTTTAAGCTGACCCTAGATAGAGCCTTGTTGCCAACCAAGAATCCATAGCCCCGGCAAGGTTATTGCTATAATTCCCCCAAATAGAGCCTTACTGCCAATTAGGCATCCATAACCTTGGTAGAGTTATTTTGATGACCTAAAGAATAAATCTCTTTCCTTTTTTATGTAAGATATATCATTTTAGCTAATTGTGTTGGTTCCTCCAACTGATTATCTGAATCCTCTAAAGATTTAGCCAATTTCTCATGGTTGAGGATTTGAGGTTGTTTAGGGTAAAATTTGATGAGGGTTTGATTTTAATTATATGTGTTGATCCTCCTTTCACCACTAAATATTAAGGACATCCAGCTGAGTAGGAAGTCTACTACAGGCTTTTTGTCATTTGGAACATAGGGGAAGATTGGAATTGTGTTATTTAGTTATTCAATTAAATCCAATTATGCTCAAAACCCTAAATACATGAATTCGTGAACAAATGAACAAATTACAGAAAATGATCACACACAAAGATATTAAATGACAATCAAATGTGAACTAGATTTCAAAGTTCAAAAAGTAGAAAAGTCGAGGACTAATCAGCAGGTGCCCTAGTCCAATGCCACAATTTTTTTTGAGATCTAAAATCCTTGTCTGCAACCTATTCCTATTGTTCTAGAGATTTTCCTATTCTAGGATCTGGAGGACTAATGAGTAGGGGCCCAAGTCTAGGTTCCTATTTTCTTCTCTGATCTACAATTTTGACAGTTTGCACTACTCTCCTACAACTCCACTTTTTCTACTTTTGTAACTTGTAACCTACAATCACAGAAAAATGGGTTGGGGGTTGTGGTGTTTAGAGGCTTGCCTCAGTCAAGCCCCAGAGAAACATTCAAGTCTTCCATAAACTATTTTTAGATAAAGAGTGCATATCCCTATGGGATACAGGCAAAATCCAAATGATAAATGATTGAAAACACAATTGATATCACCTTGTAGTGAAGATCTCATGGAAGGAAGATGTTCATCATTCCATGAGGAGATGGATGCCAAATCTACAAATACAAACACAAGAACAACACAAATTCTACTCTACAACACATAATGAATGCCTTGATTCACCTTAACATAAGCCACAAGTTTGCAATATTCATCTAGTTTCCATCTAGTTTACAAATGAATGCCTAAACATGCTTATATATGCAACTACAAATATTCCCACTAAGAATTTCGTAATTCAAACTTATCGTGTCGGCATAGGACCTAAATAACGGTCATAAACTAACACTTTAAAATTGGTCCTGACCTAAAATAAGGGAGGACTAGGGTGTGAGCACCCAAGTCCTCCCCCCTATTTCTTGCAGGATTTATGTCAAGTGTACCCCCTAGGTCCCATTTGCCATGAAACTTAGGGTTTTCTCATTGGGATTTCAAATTATCATGCAAGATGCTCTAAATGCATTCTAAAGACCTAGGAACTAAACCTTAAGAGGGAAAAGCCACAAGGGGACATTTTCCGACAAACATTTAGCCCCTACTTTAATGTATGTATAAATGCAAGGCCAATACATGCATTAAAGTATGGTCAACAAACACGCCACGCACGAAGAAGACACACCAATCACAAAGAAGACAATAATATGCACACAAAACATGGAGAAGATAGTTATAGTCATGCAAAACACAAAGAATACAGCATTGAAGACATGCAAAACACAATGAATACAGTGAATGCAGAGAAGACAGTGATGATTTCCTTTTTTTTCTTTTTTATTTTCATATATATGAAATGCAGATGCAAGGACAAGGAAAGTAAACACACCACCCATAATGCAGGAGGGACTCATCACCACTAGTCTTTAAGATTACATATGGGGCAACACACATGCAATACATGCCATACAAATCCCAAAGCATAGGAGGGACTCATCGTCACTGGTCTTTAAACTATGCTTGGGAACAAACACGCAATACACACACACACTTGGAAGACGCGAAGAAAACACGACAAACAAGTGATGGAGTGTTCCTATTTCTAGGTTCATCACCATCTCAGGCACATTATAGGCACACACCATCGATTGGGATTCACCACAACAATCGTTGAAGACATGCTTAAGGGTTGAGTTAGTCACAGAACCGCTCACTACCTCCATAGAGGACTTTTCAAAATGATAGGATGTGCACTCTCCATGAGAAATACACCATCCCCACCTTGTGATGAGGGCTTAAGAAAAAGGATGTGATATCCTGCCTCCACAGAGGGCTTAAATGATTATAATAGATTTCAAACAAATCTCAAAGTGCAGGAGGAACTCATCGCCACTAATCTTTAAGACTGCACTTGAGAAAAAGCACGTTGCTAACATCCAAAATAGATAGATTACCTTATAAATCCCCCCACCTTAAGGTGGTTGATATCAAGTATCAATATCAAGTATGTTAAGGTAGGAAGAAAACACAAAAGGGAACATGAGCCATCACAAGGCCCATGCCCCTCAGAGGTGACATGTACTTTAAGATTGCCAAATGTTCCCACAAACACATTCCTACAAGAAAAGTGCTAGTGTCCATATAATCATGATAAACAACATTGCATATGATTATTCACACAAAGAGCCAAGGTTATACTATGAAATCAGTGATCGAGTATAACCATGGGGCTATACCGCAAAAGTCTCTAAACCGAGTGTACCCAAGGCGAGATTCAAAGACAAATAAAGTGCACAAAGAAACTATATTGTTATGGTTTGTAAGTACAATAAGACAACATCAAGATCACATGGAGTGATTCTACTAGCCAAGCATCAGATAATATATATCAACCCCATCATCATGTATGGACTTGGTCCATTTTTTGATTTCTCGCTAAAGGGACACTAGGTTCACATCAGTATAAAATATTTTTCGTCATTCACCCGCTAGATAGAAACACTTAGAGGAAGGGAAACAATAAATCAAGAGAGGAGAAACAAGTATCTTAGGGACAATCATGTAGGAGGGTGTCCCCAAGTCACCAAATACAATGCTATGTCCATCAGACACCACCAAATAGTGAAAATAGAGGAGAAGCAATATAGAAGAATGATGATACAAATAGAAGAAGGGTCACAACAAAAGCGCTCTCCTAGTATCTTGGACCTTACAAGAGAATCAAGGGTCATCCCAAGAGGCCTAAACAACACATAACACACCACGGGGGAAGCACAACATGAGAGGTAAAGGGTTAGAAATTCTTACCTGTAGGGACAACCGTACTAACTTTTGTCAACAATTAAATCAATGTCAGTTTCCCATAGATGAGGTGAATTCTCAACATTCTCCTTGTCCACTTCTATTATACCAATTATGGGTAAAAGTTCAAAGTTGTGTCACACTTTGGGCCAACTTATCAGTGTAAATGAATTTAAGTATTTCCAATTAAAAGTCAATTTTGGTGAAACTTATGTTCTATCTGGATTTATTCTAGCTAAATTAGATCTAGGCCACAACTTTTCCAATTGGAACCATCCACTAGAAACATATGTAGCATCATGTTGGGGCTCATTTACAAAAAAAATGAAATTATTTAAAAAATTTGATGCTCTAACAACTCCTACTCATGCAAATAATCATTTTAAAAGAATCTAAAAATACCCTTTTGTAGATCAATCAATCTACTTTGTAAAAATATAATTTTTTAAACATTTCAATTAGTGTTTATATTTTATATTTTATTTCTACTAAAAGTAGGTCATCAACACCAAAATATGGTGTTGATTGTCCTCTTAAGAGAAAATAATAAAGTTTATCAAAGAAAATTGAAAAAAATATGATATAGTATAGTATAGATTCCTTGTCAAAATGACAATTTTTTTTTCCTATTTTGGATAAATAATGAAGACAAAAGTTGACGTCCCATTGAAATAGTTGTGTTTTCATTACACAACTTCCAAGATTTATTTAAAAATATATTTATCAAATTGGGGAAGAAAATAATCCATGCACTAAAGTTTTGAGCTATGAATACACAAAAATATAGAAGGAAAATAAATGAAATTTACTATATAAAGTGTGACATCCCATTCAACCTTATTTTTCAGTATTTTATCAGCAACTAAATTATAGTGTCAATTTTACAAAACACTACATTTAAATAATTTTTTAATTTTTTTAAAAAATTAGAAACATAAAATACACTAAAAAATCTACATTTTATTAGTTTGCATCATTTTAAAATTTAGAACATATACGTCACTTTGTAGTGATTCGAGTTAAAAAGTTAGATTAGTGTTGGTTGTTTCCTTTATAAAAGTGTGACACAAGTTTGTGCTTTTACCCTTATCTCATCATATTTTAGATAGTCATCTTCACCATCATAGGTTTCATTAAGAGAGTTTTCATACTCATAATTGTCAATGTATTTTGTTAAATCTTCCACTACCAGAGGGTATGTGTTCATGAGAGATGTGTAATTGTCTAGTTCATATCGAGGCATAACATTATGATACACTATATGCACTAATCCTTGGATTACATTAACACCATCTTGTCCTTCTTTAATCAACTCTCTTATGTTATGAATGAATCATAGGCATAGCTTCTTCCGCTATCCTTTCAGTTTCAAAAAATGCTTGAAAATTGGCTAGCTCTTTACCAAGTTTGTTTATTTGCTCATTAGTTACATATGTTATCACAACAATAGGATCTTCAACATCATGAAATATTTGTTCTTCTATTGTAGTTGTAGGAGGCATGATTTCTTGTAAAATTTGTATCTCTCTTGTTGTAGGGAAAGTGTCATTGATTTCATCATTTTGCACTAGCATATCCTCATGGGAAGAATCATTTTTGAAAGAATGACTAGAGGACAAGTTTATGTCATCATCACATGGATAAGGTATTGTTGATGATTGTTTTTACAAATTCATAACAAAAGTTAAAATTCACAAAATGAACCTAACTATCTTGAAAGATATGAAGGAATCAATTAAGATTACTTAATCCCAAGTTTCTATATGGTCAGGTCTTGACCTGTTGGACAATTCGGTAGGTTGATGTGAAGCTATAAAATGCAAGGGGCCTTACTTGACTTAAGGATGTGTTACTGGCAATTGTCATTTCCTATGTACAAATATCTCAAAATAACTCTCAATTCAATGATCCTTTGCAATTATTTATAACTTTCAAGTCAAACTTTACATGAACTTTATAGAAACAAACTTGATTATTCAAACTTTATGAAAAATCATCAAAAATCTTTAGTATTTCTATGCGTTTAATAGGATTTTTAACAACTTCCCTTTGGATAACTACGTTTCAACTAATTATTTAAAGATTGTTTTTGGAAAAGTTAGAAAGAAAAAGGTTAGAAAACTAGATTTGATCCACATATATCTTTCTATTACTCATGCATATAAATCTATTTATGCTGATCCATTCAAAGCAAATAAATCCTCATACATAAATCCTGAGCATTTTCATGAATTTACATACAGAATTGCAATCTTTAAGGAAAAAAAAATATGTTTGAGAATACCTGAATCAATTCACACTCAGAAGATAGACGCAGAAAATTGATGTTTGTATTTACTAACATAAGACAGTCATTTCAAATTTACAATGTTTATGACTTCAAATCCTTTGAATTACCAGCAGTAAACACTTACAGATACTTTCACAGATACATCAAGGAGACCAGACATTATGTGCAATCCTCAATGTAGACCACAGGCAAATTTCTACTATTAGCTATGCTCAAGGCACTATGCTTTAGTCACCTCTCTTGTTTACTCTATTCACTTTTGAAACCTCCATGTATTCCTGTGTATTATTACAAAGTAAAGGGGCTCAATATATAGATTTAATTATCCCCAATACGGTTACAAAACCTAGTCAATCCACTATCTATATCTCAAGTGCAACATCAATAGTGGAAAACAAATCCCGCCAAAGATCTCTGAGAAGCATATTCCATACTGAGCGTAAAGATGCCCTTTGGAACCCTAACAACCTCAAAATATCTTATGTTGCTTTGCCCTTTTAATTATGCTTCTTTCCACCTGTATATTTCTTCTCATTGAAATCTTTTACTCCTTTCGCTTCTTTTGTGATCCACTCCACCCTTTGTGATGTCATCGCCATTTAAGCTTGACCTTTATATCTTCATACCTGCCAACAGACATAAGCTTATAAAATAGATTTTAAAATTTAAGCTGATTTTATCAATTTATACCTCTTTTGAATGTTAGATGGGCATTAATTACAGCAATTAATGCGCCCAAAAGTTTGGCCTTCTACTTCAATATTTGCATTTTAAACTTTTTACCATTAGTTTAATTTCAACATACATCCCATTTTCTTTGTATGTTCCTTTTGTATGTTTTAACATACAAACATATGTGCAAACAACCATGATTAACGTTCTTTCCCTTTTGTTTGTACTTGTACCTTTCATTTTGTATATCACTCTTGTATATTTTCTTGTATGAGCGCATATACAAACAACCCTATGCAAACCTCCTTTCATTACTCTTTATCTCTTTTGATGCTTTTAATTTCTCCGTATCTCAGATTATGTATATCATAAACATACAAGCATTTAAACATTCAAAGGATTTTCTATATTGAACTTCCTTTTGACATCCGAGTTGTATCTTTAACTTGCATCTTTCGCTTTGCATATCAGCTTTTATATTGAAGATATACATTGTTATTATACAAACCCGACGTACAAGCGGTGGAGGCCACATTACTTTCCCCTTGTATCTCCGTGATACAACAATACTTGTATCCAATTTTTAGATACAAAGCCCAATACAAAAAAACTCCTTTTGTATCACCCTTTCGGACTTACTGTTTTATAAACCACAGTTTACTTACCTTTCAGCTCCACAACATGTATAAAGTGCCATGCATCTTTCAATATACTTTAAGTCATGATGCATCATTTTAACCAAATTTAAATCTTTCCTTAATTCCGCATTGTATGTGTATTGAAATGTATAACCCAAAACATACATACAAAGAATGAAACATACAACAATAAAACCTCATTTCATAATCCTTTCAGTTCCGCGACATGCATATTCCCATTGTATATCATCTTGTATATTCCTCCTACCAAACATACAAACCTAAAAATACATCCGACGGACTTGACCAATTATTTATTTAAACTCTAAACTCTACCGGGTCCAACTTGTATGTAAAGGTAAAATGTTATCAAAATGCATACAAGTATAATGATTTAATACACCCAACTGCTCCCTTATGCAACTCATACAACGAACCGATATACAAACAACTTTGCATATGCATCATAAAAAACCCTCCCATGGTACATTTTACCAAAACACACATATCTTACAAAATATTGGAAATTTTAAAATGGTTCAAGAAGCAACCCTCACTCATTTTTGACAAGGAATTCACCCATATTCTTCTATGGTACTTAATGTTATTTTTTCTTTATTTTCAATAAGGTTTGTAACTTTTACTTCCTTTTCCCTTTTACCACCCAACAGACCCACACACAAAGCAAAAGCCACAACCACAGCAGGGGTCCTCATTTTGTTAAGAAGTAAAATGGGGCATGTTGTGAGCATCACAATAGGTATTGAATGCATGGGATAAGTTCTATCACCATCATCTTTTTCATTTCTACTCATGGAGAAGAACTCAGTTAAGCTTTCTAATATCGTAGGATGTTCACTCATGAGGGTTAAAAATTGGTCAACATCAAGATCTTTGACAAATGCATGCAAAGATACCATATAAAAATGACATGAAGGTGCCATGATGAAATGTCTTATAACATCAATTTAAAATCAGATTTGAAAGGATTTTCAAAATTTATTCAAAAGACAAGTGCAAAACTATGTGTAAAAATGACCTAAAATGCTTGATTTTTTCAACTTTTTCAATGCAAATAAGTGAAAGAAAGGGTGTTGTAAGGAAATTTATCAAGGTAAGAAAATAATATGTCTGATATAAGTCCAATAAAGTAATAATATCCTTCACAACACACTTTTTATGCAAACCTAGAGTGATGACAAGTCAAAACCTAGTGAAAATACACTAAAAGTATTTAATTTTTCATGACTTTTCAATGCAAAGACCCAATAAAAGGGGTGTTGTAAAGAATTTTAGAAGATTAAAAAGATTATAGTAGTAATATTGGTCACCTAAAGCCATAAAACTCATCACAACATGCTTGGAGTGCAAATCTAAGTCAAACCCTAGTGAAGATGTAGTCAAAATATGCAATCTTTCACCAAATTTTCAATGCAAAGGCCCAATAAAAAGGTGTTGTAAATGATTTTAGGAGGGGAATTAGATAAACCTAATAACAACAAATTAGTGCAGAAGAAACCTTTACAACATGCCTATGGTGCAAATCTAAAGAGACGATAAGGCCAAATCTAGTGAAAAATCAAGGATTTCAAACTCTAGGCATGAAATTTTGCAAGAAAACCACTATGAATCAACACTACAGTTAGAAATCAGTCCTAATGAGTTTTTTTAAAAGGGTATTAAAATTTGAAACAAGATTTTGACTACAAACCCTAGAAAATGCAAAATTAGGTTATATGAAAAAAATACACAATTTCAACCAATTTTTAGCAAATTAAGCATGAAAATGCAATCTAAATGAATGATGAATGATGAATTTATGTATTTTAAATAATATCTAATGATAATGATAGAAATTTATTAAAATTAAATACCAACTAATTCAAATTATTTTGAAAATGCAAGCTAAAAATGCCATTTTTTTCAAATTTTTCCATTTTTTCAATTTTTTTGTAATTTTTTAAATGCAATAAGATGAACAATGATATGAATGGATGAAATGAATGTAAATCTAAAGAATAACATTCACCAAGGTTTAAAATTCATTAAAACATGGGTTCACCAAAATGTTTAGGGTAAAATTTGACAAGGGTATGATTTCAATGATTTTTGTTGATCCTCCTTTCACCACTAAACATTCAAGGACATCTAGATGAGTAGGAAGTCTACTATAGGATTTTTGTCACTTGGAACATAGGGGAAGATTGGAATTGTGTGATTTAGTTGTTTAATTAAGCCCAGTTATGCTCAAAATCCTAATTACATGAATTCATGAACAAATGAACAAATTATGGAAAATCATCTCACACAGAGATATCAAATGATAATCAAATGCGTACCAGATTTTGAAGTTTGAAAAGAAGAAAAGTTGGGGACTAATGAGCAGGTGCCCTAGTCTAGTACCACAATTTTTGTCGAGATCTGTAAACCTTGTTTGCAACCTGTTCTTGTTGTTCTAGAGATTTTCCTATTGCGGGATCCAAAGGACTAATGAGCGAGCACCTGAGTCCAGGTCCCTATTTTCTTCTCTGATCTACAATTCTGATAGTCTCCACTACTCTCCTACAACTCCACTATTTCTGCTTTCGCAATCTATAACCTACAATCATAGAAAAATGGGTTCAGGGTTGTGGTGTTTAGAGGCTTACCTCAGTCAAGCCCCGAAGAGACATTCAAGTCTTTCAAACATTGTTGTCAGATAAAGAGTGTGTATCCCTACAAGATAGAAGCAAAATCTAAATGATAAATGATTGAAAACATAATTAATATCACCTTGTAGTGAAGATCTCATGGAAGGAAGATGCTCTTCATGCCATGAGGAGATGGATGCCAAATCTACAAATACAAACACAAGAATAACAAAAATTCTACTCTGCAACACAATGAGTGCCTTGAATCACCTTAACATAAGCCACAAGTTTACAATATCCATCTAGTTTACAAATGAATTCCTAAACATGCTTATATATGCAACTATAAACATTCTCGCTAAGAATTTTGTAATTGAAACTTACCACGTCGGCATAGGACCTAAATAATAGTCATAGACTGACACTTCAAAATTAGTCCTAACCTAAAATAGGGAAGGTCTAGGGTGCGAATGCCCAAGTCCTCCTCCCCTATTTCAGGCAAGATTTATGTCAAGTGTACCCCCTAGGTCCCATTTGCCATGAAACTTCAGGGGTTTCTCATTGGGATGTCAAATTATCATGCAAGATGCTCTAAATGCATTCTAAAGACCCAAGACCTAAACCTTAAGAGGAAAAATCCCCCAAGGGGACATTTTCCTACATAACAGAGGTCAGTGGCCAATGAACAGGATTCAACAAAGGGTAGAAATCCTCTACACTTTTGGCACTACAAGACCAAGGCAAGTGTACCTATACCATATCTAAGGATATTCTCAGCTCATAAAAGATGTTCTAAAATAGATGGTTCTCATTGAAAATATACCAAATAAATGAATTATTCCTATTAGATTTGGTTTAATCCTTTGGTAAATCAATTCATATAAGTATTGAGAACAAGTTCTAATCTAAACTACTCCTAAAACAGTAAAGGAAATGGAAATGGTCACGATTATAAAGGTGGTTCTAAATGACACTTTGACACAATAATGGATTGGTGTCTAATCCCAGGGCCACAGAGTCAAATTACAATGAATAGATGTATCATTCAAGCAACTTTAATTCATTTCAATGGACTAATGACATTAATGCCTTACACTAACATCTCCTAGACATGGAATTATAGAAATATCCTTTAAACCACAATGTATTATTACATTAATTGTGTATTACTCAAGCATTTATTTCTCTCCTTAAAAGAAAGAAAGAAATAATAGACATATCATAGATAAACTACAAAAATGAATCTAAAACACCCTTGATATCTTGTATTCATATTAATCTCAAAAGCACATGAATGGGGAAAATCCTACAACCAATCTAATTCAATATTCAGAATTGAAATGACATACATTGCTCTACATATTTGAACAAATGTAGACTACAACTATTCTCTATTTACTAGACTAAAACACAATACACTACTACCTAAAATTGAGATTCAAAACCCTTTACAAATGACCCTAATTTTCCTTTTATAAGACAAGGGAGCAACAAGCTTCAGGCCATGTACAATTCTTGTTAGAAAAAGAATATGCCAAAAGGCATCTTTAAAGCACTACAAGACAAAATATATTTCTTGACAAACCAAAATCACAATGAAAAATCAAATCATTCCCTTACTGGGGAGGCTAACAATTTTTGTCTTTATTTTTTCCAACCTTGGGTGTGGAAAATAAGTCATGATGTTGATTTGATTCTATATCATTGCAGTTAGTCATATGTCTTTGAACTCATATTCTTGGTGCATCTAAATATAACTATTTTATGTTATGCCTCACCCATCAGACATGGGTGCATGACTCTGCATCTTTCAATCTGGGGCTGCCAACCATCAGAACCTTCAAGGTCCTTGAGGCATCCACCTGTCACTAAAACAGGAAGTGCTAAAAACCTTCTTATAGAGGAAGCAGCTGCAGGTGTCTCGTCAAGCTAGATAGACACCTAACTATTTATGTCAACTTACCCCTCTGCATATCTCTAATGAATATCTCAACATATGTCACGACTGGATCTTTGATGAATGTCATCATCCTAAGGAAGGGGAAGAAGGAACAATGAGGCAAATCCTCCTCCTAGCCCAAACTAAAGACTCACAACAACATAAAGTTATTGGATTCTACAGTTAGACAACCATTTCCCTCACTAGAATGACATTACAAAGAAGCTGGGAAATATGAGGGAGCTACACCCTGTTGCTTTGCTCCTTGACTTTTGCCTGAACCCCCCATTCCTAGGAATCTATATCCTACTTTTTAACTCTATATGAATAGAGTATTAGACAAGAAAATAAGGAGAAATTTCCTAGGAAAATGGATTGTAAACAAGACATACCAGAATAGGAAATGTATTGCATTTTTCTTTCAAAAAAGAATGGTGAATATGGTGCATACAAGACTGTTGCAAGTATGTACCTAATCGGTGTTGTCATTGATGTCAACATATCTGTGTTGTCATTAGTGTCAATTGTGTACCTACCTTGTTTATTTCTTGTAATGATTATGATGCTTTGTATTTACTTATGTAAGTGATCTTGATGTTGAGGATATTGAGAAAAATAGCTCCTCCAACAGAAACAATGAGTTGTAGTGGAAATAGTGTATTGCTTACAGAAGACTAGTCCAAGAAATAGCTCTGCATTTCCTATAAGATGAATATCTTTGTCTGTAGATTAGAAATTATTTAAAAGTCTATTTGAAGATGTTATATTCCAAGTTTGACCCTCCGGTATGAAGATTTGAGTGAGTTATGTTCACCAAAGTGAAAATTGCTTTTCCTGTATGTTCGGTAGTGACAGGGAGAAAGTATCATGCTCCGCATTCCTCGACATTGAAGTATTTTGATCTACGGTTCTAGAGTTAAGTCTGAGATAATGTTATTTGCCTTCAACTCCAATGGTTCATGATTTTGTGGTCTGCAAGTGATCTTTTTCCAATGACAATAGCTGACAATGTTGTTCTTATGCTCCAGTTTGAAGAATCTTCTTGACAAAGTGATTAGAGATTGTGTGGTTGTTCTTGGTGATTATAATGTGCTTATGGGTGTCTTCTAATCATGTTCCTACCTTTGGATTGGTCCACAAAGAGTAATTTGGATCATGGATGAAGTATGTTCCTTGAAGACCTAGTGTTCTCACCAGTCTTGGCCGACTTGGTTGATTTCACTAATTACAGAGATGCCTTGAAGATTTTGGAAGTATCTCATGGAGTCAAGAATTGCATTTGAGTCCTACCTTAGGCATAATGTTATCCACATATGTCTTTACCTTAGCAAATTATGTTTAGGTCTAGACCTATTTCTTTGGATTATTGTAATGCCGACCTTGGAGAATGTTCCAATGGTTGATGAATGTAATGCTGACCTTAATGTACATTACAAGGTTGATGAATTGTATAAAAGCATATAATAGAGTTGTGAAAGTGTGTATGGTGTGCAAAAATGAAGAGATAAGTGTGAAGGTGTGAAAGAGCAGAGCAGAGAAGTTATATTGTGCTTCAATGGAACTGAATCCAGGCATGGATTAGATGCTACTTAATAAGTTCACCATTTTGGCAGTGAGCCACCCCTTGGCAATGAGCCATTCTTTGCAGTGAGCAATTTGGGTAGTGAGCTCTGTAGGCAGTGACCATCTATTTTTCAATATTGTTATAATTCATATATTTCTATGGGCTAACATGCACCTTGGTTTTCCCTTTTAGGGTTTTCCATGTAAAAATCGGGTGTCTACTATGTTGGATGTGTGATTGTGATTAAGTCTATGGTTTCAAGACTTCATGGTTAAATCTGATTATCAGTAATTAATTTGTTGATGGTTTGATATTCATATGAAGCTAAGTTTTTGTGACAACTAATTCACCCCCACCTCAGTTGTTTGGTGTATTTCAACAATTGGTATCATAGCCAGGTTCCTTGGAAGAAAGCCTAACAGCTTGAGGAAGATCCAGGATGTCTTTTAAAAAGGAAGCACCACAGTTTGATGGGACAAATTATGCTCTATGGAAGGTATGAATAAAAAGCCATCTCCTTTGTCCTGGTTATAGAGTGTGTAAATCTGTAGAATCAAAATATACCTTTCCTCCAAATGGTTTGACAACTGAAGATAAAATCAAAGAATATGAGTTAAATATAAAAGCTAGAGATGCCTTGTTGAGTACCTTGTCTGACACTAAGCTGATAAAAGTCATGGATCTAGAAACTGCACATAAGGTTTGGGAAAAGTTGAATAAATTGTATGAAGGAGATGATTCTATAAAAGAAGCCAAGCTACAAGGCCTGAAAGCAAAATATGAGAGTTTAAAGATGAATGAATATGAAACCATTAAAGCCTTCATGAAAAGAGTTGATGAACTTGTCGATGGAATAAAAGGTATGGGAGGTACTATTGGTGATAAGGAAGTGGTGAAAATTCTTAGATCATCACCAAAGTCATACAGTCACAAAGTAGCTACAATTGAAGAAGTAATGACTGTGAAAACTATTGATAGAGATCAATTACTTGGAAAACTTACAACCTTTGAGATGAGAGAATTTGGAGATGCTCTACCAAAAGTTGAGATAGCTTTTAAAGCCAGTGCTTCAGAAAAGATCTCCAGAGCTGAGAAATATAAGGTAGAACCTAATGATGGATTTGATGAAATTGAAGCTAACTTTGTTGACAAATTGCAAAGGGGTTCTGATAAGTTCAAAGGTAAACTATCTTTCAAATGTTTTTCATGTGGTAAAGTAGGTCATTATGCTTCCAGATGTCTTGAAAGAATTGAAAGGAATAGAAAAAGATTTGAGAACAGGCCAAGACCTCCAAATAAATACTACTATGTTAGAGATTTTGATGATGAAGGTGTCACTGATGATGAATCTGATGATGCTAGTACTAGTACAAATGAATGCTTGTTTATTGCTATTAAAGAAGAACATGTGTCTACTAATCTTTCTAGCTATGTGAAGGAAGAAAAATGAGTGGAAGAAAGTGCTTTAGCTATTCAAGTTGAGAAAGATAAGGATGAATGGATTATTGATAGTGGATGCTCACATCACATGACCAGTGAAAAAAGTAAGTTTGTAAGTTTGGAAAAATATGATGGAGGACTGGTTAGGTTTGGAGACAATGTAGCTAGTAATATTTGTGGAAAAGATCTATTTCATTTGATGGAAATCATAAAACTAACCATGTTCTATATGTGAAGGGTTTAAAGCATAATCTTTTGAGTCTTGGTCAAATGTATGACAAAGGTTATGATCTAAGATTCAAAGACAATGGATGCAAGATAATGGAAAGCTCTAAAGCTGTGATTGCTACTATTAAGAAGACAAGAGTTAACATCTATCAATTAAGAGAAACGAATGATTACTGTTTATTATCCCAAGTAGATGAAAGTTGGTTGTGGCATAGAAGGTTGTGTCATATAAATTTTGATAATTTGGTAAAGATAAGTTCAGGTCAAACTATAAGAGATTTACCAAAACTTGTGAAACCCACCAATACTATTTGCAAGGAATGTCAGTTGGGGAAGCGTACAAGAACAAGTTTCAAGAGTAAAAAGCAATTTTCTATCGTTTTGTTGGATCTAGTTCATACAAATCTATGTGGTCCTACAAGGATAAGAAGTCTGCAAGGTGACAGGTACTTTATGTTGTTTATTAATGATTATTCTAGAATGACTTGGGTTACTTTTATAAGGGACAAATCTAAAGTCTTAGAGAATTTCAAATCCTTCAAGGTAATGGTTGAAAATGAAAGAGTTGAAAATCAAATGGTTGAGGTCTGATAGAGGAGGTGAGTTCATATCAAATGAATTCAACATTTTATATGAAGAACAAGGAATGAAAATACAGTTGTTTGCACCTAGGACTCCTCAACAGAATGGAGTTGTGGAAAGAAAGAATAGGACAATTCAAGAGGCTGTTAGAACAATGATGAAAGAAGGCCTGCCAGAAGTTTTCTGGAAAGAAGCTATACATACTATTGTCTACATTTGAAATAGAGTTCAAGTGAATGGTAATGGTACAAAAACCCCCTATAAATTGTGGTATGGAAGAAGTCCAATAGTAAGATACTTAAAGTCTTTGGAAGCAAATGTTATATCAGAAGAGATGAAGACCTAGGGAAATTTGATGCAAGATGTGATGAAGGAATCTTCCTTGGATACTCTACCAAGAGTAAGGCCTACGAGTGCTACAACAAAAGATTGAAAAAGTTGTTGAGAGTGCAAATGTAAAGGTGGATGAAGGCAAAGGAAGAACATCAAATCAAAATGGCTATGAATCAGATGAACCTGCTGCTATAACTTATGAAGAAAAAGTTGAACAAGAAGACAGTCAAGATGAAGAAGAAAAGGCTCCAGAAATTGCTAAGAACCCCAAGTATGTAAGAATCAATCACTCTAAAGATCAAATTATTGGAGAAAAAGAAAAAGGAGTACTGACAAGGAAAAGAGCTATAGAAGAACAAGTGAATTACTGTTTACTCTCTACAGTTCAACCAGAAACTATGAATGAAGCCTACAATGATGAAAATTGGGTAAAGGCAGTGGAGGAAGAACTAATGTAGATAGAGAAGTATGAAACTTGGGAACTAGTTCCTAGACCTGCTGACAAAAATATTATTGGAACCAAGTGGGTTTTTAGGAATAAGCTAAAAGAAAATGGAGACATTGTAAGGAATAAAGCAAGGCTTGTGTACAAAGGATATTCTCAAATTGAAGGGATGGATTTTGAAAATACTTTTGCTCCAGTAGCTCATATTGAAGTAATCAGAATGTTTTTGGCATTTGTAGCTCACAAAGATTTCAAAGTGTATCAGATGGATGTGAAGTCTGCATTCCAAAATGGTGATTTAGAAGAGGAAGTCTACATTGAGAAACCATAAGGATTCCAACTATCAAATCAGGGTGATATGGTATGCAGGTTGAAGAAAGCATTGTATGGACTCAAGTAAGCTCCTAGGACCTAGTATGCAAGGTTGGATAAGTACTTATTGCAGTTAGGATTTAGTAAAGGTACTGCTGACAGTAATCTCCATTTCAAAATTAATGGTGATCAAATTTTGATTATTGATGTCTTTGTTGATGATATCATCTTTGGAGGTAATGAAGGTATGTGTATGAAATTTGCTGGTGAAATGTAAAAAGAGTTTGAAATGTCTATGTTTGGTGAGATGAATTTCTTTCTAGGTCTGCAAATCAATCAATCAGATAAAGGAATCTTCATATCTTAGTCTAAGTATGTGAAAGAATTGTTAAAGAAGTTTGGGATGGATGACTCTAAACTGGTATGTATGCCCATGGTGACTGGCTGCAAGTTGAGAAAAATTGATGAATCACCCAAGACTGATAAAAAAAGGTACATATCCATGATTGGAGGATTGCTTTATCTAACTCAAACCAGACCTGATATTATGCATGCAGTTCATCTTGTTGCAAGATTTCTAAGTAGATCCAAGAGAATCACATGTGATGGTAGTAAAGAGAATCTTGAGATATTTAAAAGGAAATCTGGATCATGGCTTATGGTATCCAAAGGACAATGATTTCACTCTTAGTGCGTATACAGATACTGATTGGGCTAGAGATATTGATGATAAGAAGAGTACAAGTGGAGGCACTTTCTTTTTGGGTAATAGATTGGTTTCATGGCTGAGCAAGAAACAAGATTCAATCTCTTTGTCAACTACAGAAGCAGAGTATATTGCAGCAGCATGTTGTTGTACTCAAGTATTATGGATGAAGCAGACTTTGAAAGACATAAGAGTTGTGTATGAAGATCCAGTTGCAATATTCTATGATAATACAAGTGCTATAAATATTTCAAAGAATCTAGTGATGCATTCAAGAACAAAGCATATATTTATAAGGTATCACTTTCTGAGAGAAAAGGTGACAGAGAATGAAGTAAAGTTGGAATATGTGTCCTCAAAGTATCAGATTGCAGATATCTTCACCAAGCCTCTGCCTAAGGATACTTTTGAGTATCTCAGAGAAAAGTTAGGGGTCATTACCCCTCCTGCCCTAAACTAAGATGCATGAGAATGCATCAATCCATTGGTGTTCAAAGTCTCATTCTTTGATCTAGATTGATATTTTGAGAGCTACCTCTCAGAGGGAGTAGCTAGATGTGTTGGCAACAGTTCAGTTGGATCAAAGTAGTAGAATGCAAGTATGTGCCCTTTGCCATTGATGTCAAAGGGGGATAGAAATCATGTGAAAAACTCAGAGGGAGAAAGAATGTAGATGTGTAAAGAGAAAGGGGGAGAATCTTGTCTTGATGGTCTTTTCAGTTTTTCACATCATGTGTTGCCATCAATGACAAAGGGGGAGTTTGTTAAAAGTATGTGCCTAATCGGTGTTGTCATTGATGTCAACATATCTATGTTGTCATTGGTGTCAACTATGCTCCTATCTTGTTTCTTGCTTGTAATGAGTAATATGCTTTGTATTTACTTGTGTAAGTGATCTTGATGTTGAGGATATTGATAAAATTAGCTCCTCTGGCAGAAATAGCGAGTTGTAGTGGAAACAGTGCATTGCATACAAAAGACTAGTCCAAGAGATAGCTCCACATTTCCTATAGGATGAATATCTTTGTCTACGGATTGGAAGTTATTTAGAAGTCTATTTAAAGATGTTATATTCCAAGTTTGAGCCTCCAGTATGAAGATTTGAGTGTGTTATGTTCACCAGAGTGAAAATTACTTTTCCTATATGTTCGGTAGTGACAGGGAGAAAGTATTATGCTCCACATTCATCTACATTGAAGTATTTTGATCTGTGGTTCTAGAGTTAAGTCTGAGATGATTTTATGTGCCTTCAACTCTAATGGTTCATGATTTGGTGGTCAGTAAGTGATCTTTTTCTAACGACAGTAGCTGATAGTTTTGTTCTTATGCTCCGGTTTGAAGAATCTTCTTGACAGAGTGCTTAGAGATCATGTGGTTATTATTGGTGATTATAATGTGCTTGTGGATGTCTCTTGATCATGTTTCTACCTTTGGATTGGTCTGCAAAGAGCAATTTGGATTGTGGATGAAGTCTATTCCTTGAAGACCTAGTGTTCTCACCAGTCTTGGCCAACTTGGTTGATTTCACTAATTGTGGAGATGCCTTGAAGATTGTGGAAGCATGTCGTGGTATGAAGAATTGTGTTTGAGTCCTAGCTTAGGCATAACACAATCTGCATACATCTTTACCTTAGAAAATTTTGTTTAGGGCCAGACCTATTTCTTTGTATTATTGCAATGTCAACCTTGGAGAATGTTCCGTTGGTTCATGAATGTAATGCTAACCTTGATGTACATTCCAAGGTTGATGAATTCTATAAAAGCATGTAATAGAGTTAGAAAAGTGTGTGTGGTGTGCAAAAATGAAGAGATAAGTGCAAAGGTGTGATAGAGTAGAGAGGAGAAGTTATATTGTGCTTCAATGGAACTAAATCTAGGCATGGAGTAGATGCTACTTAATCAGTTCACCATTTTGGCAGTGAGCCACCCTTTTGTAGTGAACCATTATTTGCAGTGAGAAATTTGGGTAGTGAGCCCTGTAGGCAGTGAGCCTCTATTTTTTGGTATTGTTATAACTCATTAATTTATGTGGGCTAACACCCACTGTGGTTTTTCCTTTTTAGGGTTTTCCATGTAAAAATTAGGCATCTACTGTGTTGGATGTGTGATTGTGATTAAGTCTATGGTTTTAACTTTTCACAATTAAATCTAATTATCAGTAATTAAGTTGGTGAGGGTTTGATATTCGTATGAAGCTAAGTTTTTGTGACAACTGATTCACCCCCCTCTCAGTTGTCTGGTGTATTTCAACAAAGACTTCCATTTATAGTAAAATCACTGAGATCCCTATGCATAGACAACACCTTATTTCAATATTTTAATCATTCAAACCCATCTACCTACACCAATGACTGTACCTAGCCTTTAATTGGCATCTTAGGAGATCTTAACCTACTACCAAAAGTAGAAAAGGAGGCGCAGTCTTGACAGTGATCAAATTCTTTCTTGACCCAAATCCCTAGATCTGCAAACATTTCTATCAAAGTCCAGCTATGATTTAGTATTGTGTTAAATCTATGTATGAGATCAAAAAATCTTGAGTCCAATGGAAACCATGTTTCCATAATGAGAATGTTGAAGCCAACTGCTGAATTTGGTATTTTATCCATCTTAATACTGCATCCCATTTTGATCGTCATGTGAAAAAGAACTAACAATTTTGGATACCAAGCCCCAAAAACTCTTTTCCCACCTATCAGTTTTCTTATAAATTTATTACAGTGTACTTCAGTGGCATGAAAAGGTCTTCACAGAATTTGAAAACACTCAATTCCTTCCAATTGTCATACCTAGCTATGCCCTAGAAGAGGACATTTCGCTTATAGAGCCTGACTTGCTTTCTATCAGTTGATAGAATAGGACTTGGTACACCCTTGATTTTGTTGTCTGGTTTTTGGATTACAACTCCAAGCACCATCAATTGTGAATCACCAATCTATCAAATTATTTGAATTCAGGCCGTCGGATTTACCCTGGGGGTTAGATCAATGGTTGGTGCATAGGGGCAGTAAGCAGATGATAGCCATTTTGAGCTTTAAATTTCCACCGTAGACTATGCTTAATCGACAGTCTTTTCTGGAGCTTGAATTTACTCCAGTAAATATATGAAAACCCTTTAGAACATGGAGTTTATTTTCCACAGTTGCATCTTCACCGCTTTGCATTAAGTTACATGAAGCCTTGGTGAAGACTTTAGTCCCTGCAAAAGATATTCTTATATTGACACCATGGACACCACCAACCCCATAGACATACTAGTCCACATTAGCCTCTTCACGGTCCCACTGAAGTCCTTAAATGGCTTCAGTGAAGGAAAGATCCCCCGTGAAGCACACTTGATATATATGAAATGCCACATTGTCCTCGCCATCTCATGGAGCCTACCTATGAGCCTTAGCGAAGAGCCGAGCCTTAGGGAAGCATTTTTTACCATAGCCAAACATAACACATCAGTATAAACATTGACTCCTCATAATCCCTTAGAGACCCAAAATGAGGCTCTGTGAAGGAAGAAACTTCCATGAAAACAAAGATCTTGACATGGAATACTGGCAATTCTTGACTTAAAGGACATTTAGAGCACATGCAAATAATTTCTTTTAAAAGGGCTCGCTACCGACAACCTAGTGAAGAGATCGGTGACTTAGATGAGTAAACATACTTAAGTTATAACTTAAGTCGCCAAGGACTGCCCATAGTCGGTCAAAGAAAGATTAAAATGCAAAATAAATAAAGACCATTGTATTAAGGATTAGGCTTCTAGGGGTTTTTTCCAGGGTTTAAAAATCCTAAACAAATGAACCCTTAGGCA